>BLKR01000187.1:0-700000 GCA_011170035.1 Teleogryllus occipitalis | reverse complement strand
ATTTTGATGAAATTCATATTCGTATATAATTTCTTCAACATAATTTAAGGGAGCGATTGATACCTTATCGGGCACGATGTTATTGGCATCCTCGAAATCTCTAGTAGAACAAGTTCGGGTATTATGGAATACCGAGATTCTTCCTCTGTCATGAGCTGCAGAAAAATGGAACAGTCGTAAACTACTTCAGAATGCTCGTACGATGCTTTGATGTCATTGTCACCCGCATGCCACTTGCATCGCGCCTGCTACTAAAGAAGATTCGTTTTTCGGTTACCAAAAATTTACGCAGGTAGGTTTTGACAAGCCAATACTACAAGTTTGTTTTCTGTAAAATAATTAGAAACTAATCGCAATGCACACCACAAGAGTTACTTTTTGTTTTTGCTTTTTATTTTGTAGATTGTAGTTCTTTCCGTTTAGATTAGACGCTATTGATTTCAAAGGGGCATGTCGGATTATACGGAATACTAGGTCTTCTCATTCCAGCGTATCATCTGAATTGGAGTTCACACAATATTCTGTATCCGACTACTATAATGCAGAATGTATCTTCAGCAATGGAAAGTTTTCTGAATACTAACGGGGAGAAGTTTGGATGAAATGATTGTCTTGTTCCCTGTGGGGCAACCTTGACTGCTCTGGAGCAAAGCAGGAAGATTACATGTGTGATTTGCCCAAGGAAACACTCTAAAATCTCTAACATTTGTATTTTATAATGCCATATTATCATTACAAGGTTTTTTAAACAACCTTTTTTTCATTTTTGTTATTCTGAAACCCCTATTCCACATTACCCGATAATTTCATATTGTCCTCCAAATGTAGCGTTAAAAATAAAACGAAATTATCACTATTAAAATTTTTTACATTTTCAAAACAAATATTTAATTGGAAATGATTGAAGTTTGGGTTAAACTGATATTCCGAGCTCTAAACAGATTCACTACAAAGTAATGATAATAAATAAAAACGGTATTTCTTATTAGCCCAACTTCCTCTAACAGTTTATTGAATGCTCCGCAGTAAAATGTGAGAGTCAGATAAATGTCTTAGCATTGAACAAGCGTCGTCAGCTTGGAAACTCATTAAGTGATAATGAATAAATCGATCTGCTTAATGTAAGTAGACAAATTTTATAATAATATCTTCAATATCAAAATAATTTTAGATGCTTATCAGTATTTAAAGTTTTAAAAACCAAATATTCCTATGAAGCTAATTGAATAAAATAAAGATATTCTACTAACACGAATTATTGATTATTAAGAATGAGTAGCACCTGGAGAATTCGTGTGTACGTTCCTTCCTAAACATGCGTCAATATGTAAATTAGTGCAGTTTTCCGTGTTATTTTTCAATATATCAAACAAAGTAAATCTAATTTTAGAAGACACAGAACAATGAGTAAAAAGAAACGATTTTGTTCAGACATTCTACTAAAAACGATGTGTGTAACTAATAATAATGCTTTCAATGAATAAAAAGCGACGAGAGCAACTTAGCTGAACTGAAATTCGTTTACAAAACGTAACAGAATTGTGATCTATCAGAAAGGATTTTATCAATACTCGTAATTCTCAGAACCAAGTGAATAAGAAAAACGTCTAGTTGAGTGATGACACGGCACGCGATCATACAATTTTTATCCGAATAGGAAAATCCAACTCGATTTTAAATCCATTGGAAAAGGCATTCATTGAATAGCCACGCCGCGGTGTTGAGGCGTGCGGGCCAAGCGCAACGGAGCGGCGAAGGGAAGGGCGGGGCGGGGAGGGGCGGGGAGGGGCGGGGCGGGGCGGGGCGGGGCGGGATCGCACGCGGCGGAGTCGATCGACGGCCTGCGGGCCGCACGCCAGCGCCGCATCGCCCCGGCGCGGCGCCGCCACCACCTCCGCCACCTCCTCGTCGGCCGAGCGGGTCGAATCGCCGTCCCCCTCCGCCACCACCACCACCTCCTCCTCCTCCTATCGATCATAGAGCGCCAGTGGCGTAGCGGCGGTGCGGCGCTAGCCGGCGCGCTCCTCCCCGCTCCCCGCCCTACCACCGCCTCCGCCGCAGCAGCAGAGGGGCATTCCTAGGCACGGGGGTTTCCCCGCTCGATACCCTCGACTGGAGGCGGAGGCAGCAGTGGCGGCTGCGACGGGGGCGGCAGCGTGGTCGGTCGCAACACGCGCGCGGTACGCCCGTGGCCTCCGCTCACGCGCGGGCCTCCAACCTCAACCCTCGCCGCAGTCGTCAAGGTCGCTTCCCCCGACGGCGCCGCCTCACGCAGCTCTGCAGATCCTCGGGGTAATGCGGCCGCGTTCCCACACTTTCTGCGGCACAAAGTCACTTTCCACGTCTTTCATCGGCCCTGTACAGCCCTGTTAGTCGACACGCTGTCATATTTTCTCTAAGAAGTTTTGTGACTCGAACTTTTCTGCGGCGATGTTTTGAAAAAAACGTATATGTCCCCAAAATGAAGTTCACCACAGAAATAAGAAAGCAGAAATCCTTAACGAAACTATCTGTCCTTCCCTGCTCTATTCAAGTCAGAAGGCCAAATCCCGGGCGTATAAAAATAATTTCGTGCAAAATAAAGCAAGACATCGCAGTTGACACGACCACCAAGCAAAACGAAAACGCAAAAGGATCCGGCCGTCGGTGCCAGGCGCGTGCTTACCTCTTCACACGTCATCTGCGAGCGGGGACCGCCACCATCGGAGCCGGGGCGCCGGCACGGGGCTGCGGCGGGCGGGCCGAGGCGAGGCGAGGCGTGTCAGGCGACCGACGGCGTCCGCGCGCGAAGACCCACTGCGGTCGGCCGCCCCGCTCCGCGGCCCTGGAGCCATCTGGCGGCAGCGCGCAGAGGTGTCGCCCTGTGCCCGGCGAGGCTCGCTCGGCTCAGGCGTGTTGCAGCCACCCTTGCACGATGCTCGCTCGGGCCTCCGCTTGTGACCCAGGTCACGGAGCGTGTCGGGTGCGTGTTAACACAGCGAGGTGACACGGGCGACGAGAGAGAAGAAGAGGAAACTAAAGAAAAAAGGGCAGCGGAGTATCTCAGACGAAAGTCAATTATCATTATTGCGAAATATCATGTATTCCGAAATAACATAGAAAAGAATGGACTAAAATAAAGAAAGAGTTAGCAGAGTATTTTACAAGGTTGAATCTGCGATTATATCATTTTTAATAAGTATTGTGGATCTATATTTCGAGGGAGTTTACGGAGAATTCTTTCCATTTTCAATTCATTTCATTTTAACATTTTCAATTTATTGTTATTGTTGAATGTACTTTAAGTAGAAAATAAATATAAATAAATATTTGTCTATGGTGCTTAGGCCGGATTTTGTTGAAACTAGACTCATTACGTAGATGGCAATGACATACCAACTTCAGGTATGAGGGGGGGAGTTGGTAATTCAAAACTCATTGTCCTTGCGGAAACGTTGAAAATGTGCCTTTCATTAGAGAACAGATCTGTTAGACTACCCCTAAAATAGTTGTTCAGAAACTTGGTTCTTCCTAATTTTTACAACTACACGTAGTTTTGTGTATCTACAGCATTTTTTTATGCCAAAAGTGGATTGAAGACTGAACATCTCTACCTCACTGCTTGATTTACGCAAACTTTCCGAACGACCGCGATTGTCCCTAGTATTACAATCTGCAAAAAATCCCCATGAACCAATTTATGTTTAAAAAAATAAATTCAGCTAAATAGAACATGTAATAATTGTCACTATTAAGTAAGAAATCGTTGTATGCTACACGAGCCGATCAACACCAGGCGAATACCGGAGCAGGAACCTAACAGACGGGCCACGGACCGCGCTCGATCTTTCCTTCCTCTTCCTTATCCTATCCCCACCACTTACACACACACTTACACTAACAAACATGCTGGGAGACCGGACGGGGACTTAGAATTTGTCGCGGCTGGGGCGGTGCCCCGCTGATGGGTGATACCTGGTTGGGGAAAAACCCCGCTAGTCAACTGTAGGTCGGTGCCGGAGCTCGCCATCCAGTGGGGGAAGATCACCGCCACCTCCCGATGAAAAACATGCTCTACGGGACTAATGACCTCAGCCCGGAATCAGTAATCAATCAATCGATCAATCAACGTCTTCTCTGGTGCGAGCTTCGCCGCCGCCTCCGCCGCCGTGGCCTTGCCTCAGTGCATTTACAACTCGCCTTTGCCCACTGCCTCGAAAACACTCATGCAATTTTAAATTTTGATGAGTCAAACGGCGTGAATGAAAAAGTGGATAAAGATTATATCACACTGAAAACTCAATTATTAAATGGAATTTGTCGGGGAAAATGACAAAAGATTTATTTGCAATATTTTCGAGAGAAACTCTTCCTCCTTATTCAAAAGCAAGAAACTGACTTGGCCTCAACTCGTACGGTATCCACGGTAACGATAACCACGTTAGAGAAATCGTGCGAGAAAATCTGTGCCATTTTGTAGCACTTCTATTTATTTTCTTACAAACTACATACGTAGTACAGAGAATGTTATGCAATGCTGCAGCTAAATCAGCTCTTTTTCGACAGAAGGCTTCGTAGTGTAGACCACTCATATTGAAAACTCGAATAATTCTTGTTCTTCAATTAATAAATTACTTCCTCTAACACTTATGAACTTAGAATCCACATTTGTGGGTCCTTGATTCCGAAAAATTGATTTACGACAAAACGTCTGTCTATCTGACCGTCTGTCCGTTCGTAACTGTGAGAAGGGGCTAAGCCGTACGTCCACCAAAATTGATATTTCCTAATCGATCTGGCCTATGTCACTGCCCTTTGAATTTAAAATCGATGTTTTCATTTTTGGGGATACTATAAATAATATCTCAAGGATATTTTCAAATTTTCCTCAACAATGGTTCCAAATGTTTTGATTAAACTTTATTCTTAGATAGCATAAAGAACGCTTAAAAATTGAATAGGTCTGTGTTTCGTTGAAATATCTGAATTTTCAAAAATTGCAAAAGTTTTTCCCCAAGTTCCTACGACTTCTACGTCGTCCTACAACGCGTCTTCCTACGACTACAGCTATGAAAGGGCTTTCTTCTGAATAAAATCTGTTCTTCAAAATTAGATTTTTAGTTGACATACACTTTTTTTCAAAATACGAATAGATTTCGAGTAATTAAATAAAGGAAGTTTTTACAAATAATATTTTCCTAAAAACAGATCAAAATGTTTCCTTTAAATGTTTATGCGAATAGTGCTGCTACTTTATAGAAAACTGAATAACATGACAAAACGCAATTTCGATGTTTTCTTTAGATTTTCCAAAATTTAAACAAGAGGAATTTTTACATCACTCACGTCGTTAATATTTACAATATGAGCCGTTTTATACACGCTTGAGTTTGTGAACTCACGAGCTTCAACTGATTTCGTATGAAGTTTTTCGAAAACTCAAATATTTTCAGTGAAAAGAGATAACAATTCCGCATTTTCAGAAATGCTCAAAAGACATTTCCTCAAAAATTGCTCAAATTTTTCCTTTAAACTTTTTGTACGGATAGTGCTAAATGCACTGAATTCCATGATGTATGCATATATGTACGCAATTTTGATGTATTCTTTTGATTTTTCCAAAAACTACACAATTTTTTTAAAATATTGCTCACGTCCTTAATATTTACATTATGTGTATTTTCTATACATTATTGCATTTGCGATCACAAGTGATTTCTTATGAAGGGTCTCGAAAACTGAAAAATTTTATTTGTAAATGCGCTCAAAATTGCGCATTTTCAGAAGCATTCAAATGACATTTTTTCAATATCACCTCCAAATTATTCATTGAAAATTTGCATATAGGACTATGTTTTATTTTTCTGTAATATTATTGGACATATTTCAGTTCTATTAGGGAACCAAAAAATTAAGAGGAGGGGTAAATAACGTTTTGGCACCGCTAGGTAGCGGGAAAAGCGCGGGGCAATACCGAAAAAATAGCGTAGACTAAAGAGATATTAAATAGTGCGAGAACGCCTGTGCCATTCTGTAGCACCACTAGTTTCATACGTACAAGAAAATTATTCGTGAGCTGTCTCACAATGT
The DNA here is from genome assembly GCA_011170035.1 of Teleogryllus occipitalis. Classification (NCBI taxonomy): domain Eukaryota; kingdom Metazoa; phylum Arthropoda; class Insecta; order Orthoptera; family Gryllidae; genus Teleogryllus; species Teleogryllus occipitalis. The sequence continues at coordinate 693,931 of BLKR01000187.1, read as the reverse complement.
ACCAGTATGTTTGATGGTTGTGACAAATCATCACCCGTTATTCACTGTGAATGGTGCGCTAAACAATTTTGCTGCGTGTTTTGAGGTTATGTCAGTACAGCAAATCGTACTCATTGGAATAAATTTGATATTATTTATTGACAACTATTTTTTAAAAGTCATAATAAAATAATTCTGATAGTAACAAGCTTAAAAAAACCGGCAATGTTTGGGCATTTATTAATCACAATCATTTGCTGCCTACACCTAGTCTACATGGCGTTGCCCGGGTTTGAGTAAAGATGCTTCACACTAGCACTAATAACTGCTCTTTCTTCTCGTGTTTTCTTGAAAAAACATGAAATATAATGAAATTAACAACTTTTATTGAAGGTATATTTTTTTAATCAAACTTACGGGCCGGTATTCATTGTCCGGTATTCATTTTTCACAATTTGTTTTGACAAAATTCTATTTATTCCTGCCCTGTTTGACCACTTCTGTCAGCTAGATAGCTAGTAGGTCGAATTCAGCCTCTGTCTCGAGGATAACTCTAGCGGCTGGCTGCTTTGAACGGTACTTTTCCCTGGTTTCTCTGATCAACATCAGGCGAATGACGGAGAACCCTTGCAAAAAGGCCACGGACCTTGCGCGATCTTTCCTCCCTCTTTCTTGTCCTATCCTCACATTTACACTTACACACATGTCGGGAGACCAGACGGGAGCTTAGAGCTTGTCTTGGCTGGGACGAAGTGCCCTGTTGGTAGGAGATACCATGTTGGAGGAAAACCCCTGTAGGTCGGTGCCGGATTCAGAGGGGTAACCACCTCCAGTCATAAGAAAATATGCACGGGACATTAGTCCCGTGCATATTTTCTTATGGCCGTATTTTCTTATGGCCGTAGCAGTTGTCGCGCCCGGAAACACTAATAAATCAATAAACTCACTTTTATCTCCTCTAGAGCATCCCATCTCCACTCGGCTTTGTTAAGCTTTGCACCTCCTTGCGCAGCCCCAACCCCCAATTTAACGATCTACTATATTCACTTTCCAACAAAAAACAATTAATAAATCTATACTAAAATAAAAATAAAATACCTTCACATATACTATATGTTTTTGAAGAGTTTTATGCAGGTTGGCTCCTAAAGATGTTCCTTCGAATATCTCCTGAATCATTGCAGGTATTTAAATGCTGTTTTCACTAAAACGAACGTATGCGAGGAGCACTTTTTTTCTTTTAAGATATATCGACACAACTTTGATAATATATAATAATTATAAATAATTTTTATATACTCATATTATCCTATATTATATAATAATATTATTGACAAATTTAGAGATGACAATTCCGACTGTAGTATATTCTACCACCATTGCTTGCAAACGCAACATTTCCTTTCCAGGCACCGCACCGCTCCGTTTCACCTCTTCGAATTAACTCAGCCGCGATCGCCGAGGTCACCAGCCGCAAAGACAGCCAATATTGCGTGGTGCTGCTATAATTTTCAGTACGACGGCGGCGTCCAATATCAGTTAACGGGTCAGAAATAAACAATTTTTACACAGTATTACTTTTGTAGCTATTAACATACCTAGAAATGTTATGAGTGTTATTACTGCCGAGGCGAGAAGTTAAAAATCGAGGCGGAGCGAGCGGTGCCGAGATTTTTAATTTGGTCGAGGCAGTAATAACACTGTAACATTTCGTGGTATATTCAGTATTTTATCGTTCTCCACAAAATCTCACGAATTATGCCAAAATTTAAGACATTACTACGATAGTAAACACGTGCATTCTGTTGCTGCGGCATGTTAGTACGATATTGTGAGGTGTTGCTTCCGATATATCTATATATATATATATATATATATAGCTCTGCCTCTGTAACTCTCTTGCCTCCATATCTGCTATATATATTACGGGCAGACACCACGTCAGTGGCCTTCCCTCAGGCAGCGCAGCACTGTCCACAACTCTGTTCTTTGCGAGGAAGGAGTCGTTAGCCCTAAGGATGTGTGAGATCGCGTGGGCGTTACCGGCGTCGTTCGACAGTCCACTGCCGTCCCGACGTCAGACCTCTCGAGTTGTTTCGAATCGCTTGCCTGGATGAGGCTTATGGCTGAAAATGCACCTGGGTGGGGAATACGGGCAGGTTTATACTCAAAGCAAAACACTTGTGGCTCTGGCGTACAAGGCTGTATATTCTACAATCAATGAATGACAAAAACAAAAAAAAAACACACACACAAATTCAACAAAAATGGCCCTTGACAAACAATCACGTACAGAACGCGACCTTCGTGCTCGGAAATGAATATTCGGAGCAATTATTGCTACCTCTCTTCACAATAAATCACCTTATTTCATCATTCATTTAATGAATTGTACTTTATACACCATTTGGTGCAGGCATGCCTTGGTCTTAAGGACCCAAAGAATACAAAGTTGAACCTTCCCACTCTGAATTGCTTTCATTCCTGACAAATGGTTATTAATCCATAATACACTTCAATCACCACTTCTTAAACAAAACTCGGCACAGAGCAAAATTAATCAAACTATTTACAACACCCCTTTTTAACACTTAATTAATTGGGTGACTTGTTTAAAGTGAATTAATCATTTCTGTTCTTAACATGGCTTTCATTCAAGAGTTCCACACATCAACGTTCACAAATGTGGCTTGAAATACCTAATATTTGAAAGCTTTTAAGAAACAAACAGTGTGGTTTAGCGTCGTTCAATTACATTTCTTTCGTTTCTGCAACCGTCTGTCGCACGGGTGCTCACGCTTCTCCAATGGGGTTTTACGTGAACTGGCCTAGTCGAGTGCTGCGAGCGGCGCCTTGGCGCCTCGGCGTTTGGGGACGTGACGATCGCGCCCTACGCGCCCTCCGGGGCTCTCGCTGCGCTGGCCGCGACGGCTCGTGCTGGCGACGCGTCGGGGTAGCCTGGCCTCCACGATCCTCCGCCCCTCCTTCCGCTGCGTCTCCGTACCAATTTTCTCGGCCGAGAAGTGCCTCGGCCTCGCCTCTGCGCCCGTCTTCCTTCCTTAACACAAATGCTTCTCTGGCGGTGTTTTCAGGAATGGTTATCGCCTTGGCTCCTTGCTTCGGTGATGTGACGTAGCGGCGATGCAGAAAATTGTTCGGCGTACGCCGGAAAAGAGTCCGATTCAGCCCTCACTGAATTCACATAATTCGCTCCCACTGATACACGTTTCTTTTCCGTTGTGAGTTATCAACAAAAAACGAGTACAATGTTCGTTCTCTTCCCGTATTCGGATGAAACAATCTCGCGTGAAGTTCACTGCTAGCGACTCGCAACCGGTTTCTCTTCACTAACCGTCACTTATAACGGTTTTTACGTGATTTGTGAGACGCGTTCCGCAGCGATCCGTCCTCCTCCGAGATTTTTCTGAGACCCCTTCAACTTTCAACGGAAAAAATTTCTTGCCGTTGGCTTCTCTCGTTTTTCGGATACCGGCCAATCACAAGATCTCGTTCCCAAGCTTATCTTTCGAATTTCTTATTCGTGGACAAGCGTTTCGCTCGACGCGGCCGCGGCCGACGTCAGACAGTGACGGGGTTCTCGCGCCCCGTTCAAATTAACGAACTGCCGAAGACGGTATTTTGGGAATTTTTATAAATGGTCCGGTCCGTTATCAGGGCGTATATTCGAGCTCGTCTCAATATATATATATATATATATATATATATATATATATATATATATATATATACGAAGTATGGTCAAAAAGTACCCGGAATTGGTTATTAAAAATTTATTAAAAATATTTATAACATTCTTACATTATTTCCCTTCAAAATACTCTCCTCCTGCATCTACACATTTATTCCACCGTTCATATAATTGTTGGAAACACTCTTGAAAGCCGTTTTTTGAAAGTTCCTTCAGCCGCTTCGTCGCATTTTCAATCACCTCTGACGAATCAGCAAAACGATGTCCCTTCAATGCCATTTTTAACCTTGGAAACAGGTAGAAATCTGGTGGTGCGAGATCGGGAGAATATGGAGGATGTTCCAGAGTGGTAACATTATTCTTGGCAAGGTATTGTTTCACCATTAGGGATCGATGTGTTGGGGCATTGTCGTGCAACAAACACCAGTCATTCTCTGCCCATTTTTCAGGTCGTTTTCGTCGAATTGCATCTCGTAGCCGTTTTAAGATCTCTGTGTACAATTCTTTATTTACTGTTCTCCCTTCAGGAATAAATTCATAATGAATCACTCCACGGTAATCAAAACACACCTCCAACATCACCTTACCCCGGCTTCTGTCCAAGCGAAATTTTTGTTTTCTTGGTGAAGTTTTTGACTTCCATTCAGCGGACTGCCGTTTTGTCTGAGGGTCGTAAAGAAAGCACCATGTCTCATCACCTGTAACAATTTTGCGCAGGAAGCTGTCATCTGCATCAGCCATTTCAATCAAGTCCCTGGACATGGTCACTCTCATTTCCTTTTGCTCAGGGGATAACATTTTTGGAACAATGTGCAAGCAAACACGATGCATGTTTAAGTCATTATGAAGAATGCTGTGAACACTCCCATGTGAAATACCAACTTCAGAGGCAATAGTATTGATGGTTGTTCGCCTGTCCGCACGCACAATTTGTCGAACGCGCTCAACATTGTCGTCTGTAGTGGAAGTGGAAGGCCGCCCAGTCCGAACGTCATCTTCAATTGTTGTGCGACCGTCGCGAAAACGCTTATGCCACTCGTAAACTGCTGTTTTCTTCATCGCAGAGTTTGCGTATGCTTTTTTTAGCATCTCAAGAGTCTCCGAGGGTGATTTCTCCAGAAACACACAGAATTTAATATTGCCACGCTGCTCTAATGACGACATTGCACAATCCGACGAAAGAAAGAAACTACGATCTACAATATTAAACACCGAACGCACGGAAACAACTACAACTGCCTGCTAACCTCAAAAGCACATTCACTACCAGTTATGCCAACCTCACAAACAAAAATTTCCCTTTCAGCTAACAAATACTTGACTGTAAGCGACCATTCCGGGAACTTTTTGACCCTACCTCGTATAAAGATACTGTTAAAATACGGGCGGAGTCACCGGCATATTGTTACGCAAGTTATATTAAAATATTTTCTTAATGTTACCTACCCCCTTCGCGCCCAATAAATTTACGTAAAATCAATTATTTCCTAAATATCACATGCAACTTTCCCAGCTGGTCCAGACAAGGAGGTAAGGCAAGTTTCTTCACCAGGCAGGATGTAATTGGATAGACCGGAAAAGGTATTGGCTCGTGTCTCCCGTACCGTATGTATTTACACTATCCCACATGCCCATATCACACTATCCCAGTGCTTGCGCCCGAATGATCAGCACAATATATCACATTCTAACAGTCATTTTAAATATGCTAATTTCATTTATATGCTTCTTTAGTTTACTTTAAGATCAATATAGTTACCTGTTCTTCATATTCTTGCTGTACAGTGAATTATATTAGCTATTAGCATGTATCAACTCATGGTATCTAATGAAGTCACATCCTCTTTGTTATGAGAAACTGTATTCAATAATGACGGAATTTGACGTTCTGTAGCAAACAATTGAGAACAATCATTGTCTTGCTAGTGAAGGTGAACTCGGACTATTGAATCGACATTTCTAATCTCTTTCTTCAACGACACTTCGTCTCTGAATTATCAGTATAAGAGTATATGCTCTGAACTCTTTTGATCAATATCATACAGTAATCTCGGTTTCTCAGATTATATTGACAAACAATAAACATTTATTATTTTTTTAAGTTGCATTTTTAACAAAAAAAGAAGTGTGAGCACTTTGGACAGATTTATTCAGAACTGGGACCTGCCTAGTGTTACAATTGCTAAACGAATGATTATTTGGAACAGGAAAAGTAAAAAATACATATTTGTCTGCCAAGTCTACATGATAATTAAAAATATTTTGGTTCACTGGAGTTAATATCCAATATCCTTAAATCAAATCCTTGTCTTTGGGAAATGGAAATAGCTGAATAAAACTTCACTGAAACACCTTGTATTCGAAGAACATGAAATATTTAAATTGAAATTAATAAACAACCCTAAAAACATTATTAATAGAAAGCTATGTTTTATTTCTGAACTAATTGTGTTGTACAGTGTTATTAAATATTTAGTTAGTGAATTTGATATTAAACTTGATATTTCATTTTCTATTTTCGGAAACGTGAACTACATTGGCTGGGTGATAAATTGCACAGTGCAGTTTTACGCATATATCCGAGACTGTCTCAAAAAATATTTTTAAACCGTGTGTACATTATTACTTGCATTAGTACTCGTAATTTTGGCTGTTCTCATCCTTACTGCTGAATACACAGTTACGACTTAAACCTAATAGTTAAATACGGACCTCACATTCCCAAATACATTTTTGATTGGATCAAAATGAATAAAAGAGACGCGATACTATCAAGTCGAATTTTTATAAAGCAAAGAGAAAAGCCCCACAAAACGCATTCCTAGAAAAGGGACGAATTATCTATGAAAAAAATTATTGTAAAGTGTGTGCGTTAAATCAACCTCAATTCTCGCAGAGAGAAAGAAGTGTCCTCGAGTAGTGTGAACCCCGTTGCTTTCCAAAGTTCTCGCGGTCCGCACTCGGATTTCCAAAATAAGCCCCGCCCCAGTTGGCGCTGGAGGTTTCGACGCGACATCCCTTTTCCATCTGCACGCAGCCCGGACTGATGCGGCGCTGGGCCGCCAGAGGTCGTGACCTGAAGCTGAAGCAAGGGCGGGTGGTGGAGGAAGAAGTGGGGTGAGCTGGAGGTAGCAGTGACAGATTCAGGAGCGGCGGCTGGCAGTGGGCCGAAAAGAGTGCAGAGTACGATTTCTTCTTCTTCTTCCACTCTATAAAATAAAACATTTCTTCTACCATGTATAATCCGACCGTGTTCCATCAACACCCACTTCGCCCTTATTTGTTTTCATATGAATATATTTCTTTCACTATCCACATAAACTGCTTATTGTTAGTAAAACATTATTTTTTTCTATTCTGTGATAATATTTATTAATTTAGACTTTCATTTTGATTTTTCTACCTCTCTTTGAACGTTGCTACTTACAAGTAGACATACATAGGCTTTAGATGGTTAGAGTATCACTATTTCTGCCTTTCTCCGGAATTTACTACATTACCTCTAGGATTTCTTGGTCGTGACTTGGCCAAATACGAGAAATTTTAATTTCCCGCCTAAAACACCTGATGACGAGGCTCATCTTAAAGGAAAGAGCGGGTAGTAGAAAGCATTTTCCATTGAATTTTCCGAATTTTGGTCTTAATTTGTTAAAGTATTTGCCTATGAGAGTCAACTAAAGATGCAAATTATTATGGAAATAAAATGTTTAAATAAAAAGGTTTTCATATTTTTATTAAATATTAATTGTAGAAAACCCTAAAATTGATCAAAATGAGCTCACAGAAAAAACGTTCATTTGTTTCTGTCTTTTTGCATACATGTCGCTAGGTGTATCACAATTACCCATTCCAGCCCCTAGATGATATTTAGGAGCCGTCAAGAGAATAATTAACATGAAAATCGGAAGTAGTACGAGAACAAGTGCGTTAAATTCAAACTCGGACATAATAGTAAAATTCTGTACATAAAGGTTAATCAATTGTGTTTAAAGAGGAAAAATACAGTTAATGACAATTTCATTGGTTTATTTTATGCCCTCACATGATTGGGTTACGTCAGTTTTCATGTTTGCAGAATTCCTCTGGGAGTGTTATACCATCTTGTGGAATAGCACTGAATTGCAGTGATTCCATTATATTAATTACTGGGATGAGGTTTCCAGCTCGAATTATAGACAATCAATACAATGTTTCTTCATTTCTTATTGAACAGAAAATTTATTCTTCATTAACTTTACTATCTTTCGTGGATAAATAAAACATTTTCAGGTACAAGGGTTCTGGACGGAAAACAAATCCTGGTAGGTATTACTTAAAAATGACTGTCATTTATTAAACCATTTAAATAATGAAACGTTCACAGATAAGAATATGAAAAATATTTGGTAACAGGCATGCCCATAATACGCCCATTGCAATTCAAACCTGAAGAAACCGCTGAACAAAAGGGAAATTATTCAAACAACGGCCTTTAATGGTAAGCGTTTTCAAAAGGTTCGTAGGTTAATTCTTAAACTTCATAAACAGTGGCGTGAACACATTCCGAAAAGACGTACGTGTGTGTGTTTGAGTTTTAATGACACGATTACGTCATATTCGACTAGGTGAAATATTGCTACAACAATGTGATATTTTCTATCTTTCATTAATTTTCTTATTGTAGAAAATATAAATTATTTCGTTTTTAAGTAGCATGGTGAAGTTCTTTCTTTGAAAGTTTACAAATTATAGTCATTAAAGAAACAAGTTTGGCATGAACATCGTAATGATACGAGTAGAGCTTTTGCACCAGGAGGCATTAGCCGAGCGGTGTAAAAGAGTAATAGTTTCAGTAAAATTATATGTGATATATTATTTACATCTACCCTAAACTATTAATTTCATTTCATTTTGGAGTAACATAATCAACAGCTAGATACTGAATGTATTAATTCATGGCCATCTTAAAAAACAATGACTTTAATTTGTTTCATCGATCTGGTAAAAGCATAAAGTTCTGTGTATATAGTATTTTAGTCTACGAGAGTGGAACATAGGGCACTCTGGGTGCCATACAGACAGGAGGTTTGCCAACTGATGGGGTGACAACCCATCCCGGCCAGACGAACAGCCGGACCAAGAATCAAGTTTAAAAGAGTCACTGTTATGAAATATTAAGAGACAATGAGCACAAACTAAAAAAATCGAAAAAGGAAAAATATGTCAATTCACAGCAGAGCACAGACGAATATAAGCAGTTGATTATGATGCTGACAGCTATAAAGACGGGACATTACCTATTTAAAAAAGTGGACAAATAATTCCACAGCAATAATCATTGCATTAGATGTCCAGGCATTCAATATATGCTCAGCGTCATCCTCACTGTGCAATGCCAGACTGCTTCCTTCTCCGCAAAGCCGCCTACCCCCCCCCCCCAGTACCTTCATTTCCCTCGCTCTCTCGGGCAGACGTCCGGGTTCGTGTTGCAGAATGCTCCCCGAAGCAGGCGTTGTGAAGGTCTAAATGAATGTCCATTTGGGAGTAATTGAGAAATATCATTAAATATGTAGCATTCTTTTAATATGGATGGTTTTATTAAACATTCTTCCAATAGACTAGGAATGTGAGAAAAGTGGATCCTACTTCAGTCTCAAGAGTCATTTAATGCAATTAAGAGACTTTTATTCATTATTTTTCATTGTAGGTTACTGTGTATTTTTGTGTACGTCAATATTTTCTCAGGTAGCAACTTATTATGCACTCTCAATCTTTCTGTTTTGGAATGTTTGATTGGAAATATTATATTGTGATTTACAACTTCTTTGGCGTCTGGATAAGCCTGTTAATTTAATTCAATTCTGAAATTCAGAATCAATTAAATTCAATTCTGAAATTCAAAGTTTATCAATTTTGTAAACTTGGTAGAAAATTAGGCCACAAAAATAAACAGATGCTGCACTTTTGCTTGTAAGTAAACAATTGTGTGTTGTTTGTAACCTTCCGAAAGAAACGGGAGAGGCCTCTTTGTTTTCTTCATAATTCTAGACATGTTTCACTGCATAGAAAAGAGTGAAAGACAGCCAAACTAGAAAGACATTATTTTTGGAACTAAAGGTTTTAAAATATAAACAATAGACATTATATTTCCCTTTAAACACACTAAATATATAGTTTTTAGATCTATTTTTCGTAACTCCTCACATGCTTGATAGGGTTGGTACCGTATTTGCAGGAGGATTACACCTTTTGCTTTGTACTGGCGCTTTTAATAAAATATTTTCCCTTTATCAGTTTTTCTGTCACAAATATTCCCCATCTATTTATAGGTAGAGGAGAAGGTGGTAATATGAGCCAACTTTTATTTTGACTTAAAAGAATACATTTTTAAACAAATATGATAACTAAAATTTCAATATTTTTGTAAATTATAAAAATAATAACTTTCTTAACTGCTCAGATAGTGGGTAAAAATATAATAACACAAAATAAGTCATATTTGAAAAAAAAGGTCTGTGTTGGTATTATGAGCATCCTTAAAATATTAATGAATATATGGGCTAATTACATATAACCTTTACATATACATAATAAACGTAATTACATACACGTAATAAACATAATAAATGTATGTAATACGTAATAAACGTAATTAATGTAATACGTAATAAACATAATTAAATATACGTAATAAACATAATTACATATTTACATATGCAAATGCTATTTTAGTACAAAAACTTGGAAAATCATTTACAAAAAAAAAATATTAAAAATCACAAATGTAAATGTTCTTTTCGGCCGTAGCACAGTCATTGAGCGCCCACATTTCACATAAAATACTCTGAACCTTCACGATGGCCTCCACGATGGTCTACTGAAAATAGTACCACCAGAAAACGAATTAGTCGTTAGGTAATCACCGGGAATTTCAACCCCCACTAGTGTTTCAAAATCAGAGACTCCTGAATTGATGGAATAGTTGGTTCATCTGATTCACATTCAAAAATTTCAGTTTCCAGTTTCCGTTTGAAACCTTGGTCACGTGCGGTTTGGTTTTTTTTACCAATATGTTATGTGCGTTGAGCCTTTTAATTTTTAGTTGTTTTTTTTATCCTCTGGTATCTATTTTTGTCTCCAGCCGCCATAAAAACGATTATCACAAACTTGGTACGCTAAAAACATCTTTTCCGGTGAGACAGTACAATTTACTTTACTTGACAAGCAAAATACTGGACTTACTCTTTCTTTACCTCGTCAATATAGATTTTCTTCCTAATTTAGTTAAAGCTACATCTTCCGAAGGTTTGTCAACACGAACGAGCCTTTGAAGAGTAGTTCTCGGAACGAGAAACGTTTTGGAAGGTTTTTTCAAGCCCATTTCCTTGCATCTAACTACCGCAATTGCCTTAACAATGTTTTCAGTATTCCAGGTTTACCTATTGGTTTTTGGTTTAGAGCCTAGAACGTATCGTAACATTCAAAACAAAGATTGTACGATCACATGTTGTAGTGAATGTAAAATGAGCCCCTTAAAGTTTGGGTACTCATTTACTCACCACAGTTCGGGGCTCATTTTACAACCATTATTATCATTATTATTATTATTATTATTATTATTATTATTATTATTATTATTATTATTATTATTATTATTATTATTATTAATTTATTTTTTCATAGCTTTCTGGTACATGTTTGAGGAGTCATACAGATATTTCTATCAAAGCATGATTTCCGTAGTACATTGCTTTTAACAAAAATATATTTATTTTAAGAATTCATTAGAAGGTACATATTTCTACAAATATAAATTTAAACACTTAGTTTATAAATTAAAAAGTAAATAATTCCTTAACACAAATTTATTTAGGAACCCATAAATCTTCTGACTAAAGAACACGTGCTTAGGATCACAGCTTTCTGTAGATTGATGATAATGTTCGTCTCGATCCCCAGTTTATTCAGAGAGTAGGTATTCAGAACGGTAGGTATCACACCTGTTGCTGAGAGGACGATCGGTACAATCTCCACCTCCAATACATGCCACTGCTCCTTTACAATTTGTGTAAGTTCCCTGTGCTTTTGAGTTTTCTTTTTGTGTGTTGTGTCGAGGTAGGTGATATCTACAACTGCTATGTCTATCAGCCATACTTTTCTTTTCGATTTATCTTCTTATTGTTGTTATTATTATCATTCCAAGAGGAGCGGTGGGCGTGTGGGTGTGGCGTTGGGCGAGTGCTCTGCGGCCGGAAATGAGCAGAGCGTTCGGACGCGTGGAGCGTGGCCTGCACCCAGCCCCTTCCTCTGGCGGTCATGGCGGCCGCGGCGGCGGCGCTGGCGGAAATGGGCTCCGGAGACGGGCTTCCGACGCCGCTGCATTGCGGTCTCTGGCCGCCGCCGTACACGAGGGCGCGCCAGTCACAGTAGATACGGACTTTGTAAGTGACGCACTTTCAAATGAAAACGAGGATTCAAACTGTTCTTTATGAATTTTTTTCGTTGTTATTTAAGGTCTCATCAATATCTAGGACATTAGCGACCATTATTAGAGTTCACGTTATGGTAACTATGAAACGACATGGTGATGATAAGGGGTGAAAGGACGAACACAAATACAACCATGCCCGAGGCGGGACTCGAACCCGCGACCCTTCGGACCGAGATCACTACGACACTACTGCCTCAGCGATCTCGGCCACCGGCTCTTTATGAATCTTGATCCAAATGGTTTCTACGATCAGCATCAGCTTTTGATCACTATTCTCTGAAACAGGACGACTCATGGTTGTATCTTCCCGGGAAGCTAGTGTAGCGTCGCGGATACAAACACATTTCAACGAGCGGCCGCGTCACGTAAGCGAAACGTTAGGCGTCCACGTGCTAGCCTTTGTTATAGAAAGAGCGGATGTGACGTTGGGGGAAAGCCAGGAGGCGGCGTGGAAGGGGTGCGGGCTACCTGCGCCGGGCGTGACGACGCTCCGATCTCTTTCGCTTCGAGTCTTCGAGGAGTGCGCATCTGGCCGGGAGCCGGTCGGCGAATGCCTGGTTGGGTGCGGGCCGCGAGCGTGGCGGATAGGGCCGGCAATGTGTTTGCCGTAAGGACAGGGAAACTCAAGGACGAGTCCGTAAGTAGGATGCGGCGCTTCACGCCATCGAATGTAAGTGATATTCTAGCGTAGTGATGTGGTAGCCGCAGCGACAGATTACTCCGAGTAGTGGGATCTTTTTAAGTTAATTTAATGGTGTAAATAAGGTTGTTTCGATGGTGGAACTTAGTAAATAAACTAGCAATTATTTAAGCCACTCTCATCTGTGTATTATTGCAATCGCATGACGCTACAGACGACGGAGTGATAAAATGGTGGCAGCGACCTGTGTAGTGCACGCCTGATTTTCACTCTTGAGAAAGCTACGTCAAGTTAGCTTTTCGAAAATACAGCATCGGGCAAGGTCTACCGTACTCTTTGGAATATTATTTAACTTTATAACCGAACTGAGAAGTACACCCGTGCAACTCAATCAACCAGAATATCAGATGCAGATTCTGCACGTCTCCCAACAGGTGGGGTTGTATTGAGAAGCGCCGGACCACCCAAAATGTAATAGAATGTCTAGTTATTACTAGTAATATAATATCTCATTCTGTAGATTACAATGTAAGGAAGGTTTCATTCAGGTCTTCGCCCACAAATTTTCAAATTTATAGATATTGCCAATACTGTTGGGTGTTGCGGGTTGCATGAATATTTAGATGCGTTTTTTAAACAAATCCTCCATTTTTTAAAAGTCATAGTGCAATCCGACACGTCTCCGTAAAATTTTCTTTCTTTAGAGACCTCATTTATAAAGATTAGTTGTGTGTGAGAACCGCAAAAGTATGCATACTATTGAAATAATATAGGAGACGATATTTCATTTATAAAGCTTGTAAATACTAGTGAAAACTAACTAGAAAAAATAATTATTCCAATACAAAATAAATATGGTAACAACAACAGAGTATAGATGCAATTAAAACAAGGGACAAGTTTTCATAATTAATTTATGTATTTACTGCCGCATCAACAAGGTAATTTTTTGAGTAAATAAAACATTGAAAAATTAATACTTTTGACACTGATTTATTACAACACACTCCCATGCTAATGCCATTCTACCCCAAGGGATATGAGAACCAACTCCAAAATTGGGTTTGGATAGCATAACGTATCTTGATGACTTTTAAAGCCTATAAAATTTTGACAGTTATACATTCTCGAACTAAATAATACCCTAAGGTAGCCTATGAAATGGAGTTTGCATTGATATCATTAAATTGGTCAAAACTAAACCGAAGTTACATAAAACAGTTAAAAACAACCAACTGATGCCTCTCAGTCCCGATTTCTCTTATTCTTTTCTTTTCGCTTGGAAAGCGTGATCGTTTTTTTTCAGATAACCCATGTCTACTTAATGACTTTCGACATACTATGTAGATTGAAATTTACTTAGGGCTCATACGTATGGTGTGACGTATGTCAAGCCGTCTCCCCGCTTGCATCCCGCATCAGAATCGACCGCCGTTGGCACGTGACTGCTACGATTCGGCCGAGCTGGATTCCTTTCGGACGAGCTGGAGGGGATAGAGAACAGGTTTGCGAAGGGGGTAAACCAGAGCTTTGGGAAATTGTCATGAATATGTCCGCCCAGAACACATCACTAGCGGCGAAATCAACGAATCGCGTGGCTACGCAAACCAGTAACGTCGGAAATTGAAGTCACGTGGACGAAGACATTCGAAGGGAGAACGTGCTCTCATGCCCAGCAAGGTGACACCCGTTGGATAGCGCACAGAAATAACGAGAAGTGTTATAGGAATAGAAAGAGATATTTAAGGAAGAGGAGATATTTTATTGAAAAGTTTTAAAAGATTTGTAAGAAGCTCAGGGATATGACACATAGATTACCTCACTTAACCACCATTGCTCTGAACATCTCGTCGTGTTTTGTGTGTGTGCCGGCTTCCACCTAATTTTGTAAACCACAAGGTTTGAAGCTACGATCCTCCGCCGAGTTCTACAACTCATGAATTATTAGTTGAATATTTAGGGGAGAGGATAAGTTGGAACGGCTCAAAAGCATTGAAGTATTTATCTTCGAGCCACTGGTATCCTCAGCATGTACTGACGTGTTAAGAGCAGTCAAAAGCAAATGTAGTATGTATTGCGGTCTCTCAACTTCGTAATTACTTGTTGAATGATCTGCCTCGGCTATGGGAGAGAGTGGCATCACCCCAACAATCCGCACTGGATAATTCACTCGTATATGTTTTTCAGTTAATGTAAGAATCTCGTAATTCAATTATGTGTCATAAGAGTAATTATACAATTGAAACACATGCATATTAATACAACTAAATATATTTAAATAGTGAATGTAGCATGAAACACCTGTCAAGAGATTTATTTGGAAGAACTGAAGTTTTAAGCAAGATGTAACAGATATTTAAATGCATTTGGGAACCCATGTATCCAACAAGTAATTTTTAGTGCACTTTATTGATTTCCTTCAGGTACTAGTATGTGAAAATTGCACTGCCATTTATTGAAATGTAACTTCTAAAACCTATAATGATTTCACGTTGTCTAACTTACTTTTTGTTGTACGATACTTCATCACTACTTCCTCAAACAAACTAATTATTGAATGTATCTTAAGAATGTTTACTTTTAACCTCATATCATTCAAGTAATATTGAATACACCTGCATATCCTCTTTAGTGCACCAAGGTAACGCTAAAATAACTAAGTTAGTCTAGGCGTCTTTGGAATGACATTGCAATTGTGAATTCCATGAGACTTGGAAACTGGTGACCAACAGTTCAAGCATCGGATCCTTGAATTATGTTGTTGCTCCTTGTGCTTTACAAAAGCAACACGTCCTGTGAAAAGGGATAGAACAATCAATCGAGACCATCGACGGAAACGAAGAGACTCATTACATCTGCTTTGAGCGCCATATTCGAGTAACATGAAGTAGACAAAGGTTATTGAACAGGCGGTCATTTTCGCTTAATGAATTGCATTGCTCGGTCTCATTTTCGTGTCGACGCACCTTGTAATAAACGTCCTCTGCACCTGCGTTCACTAATAACAGAACAGATATCCATTCACCTCTCAGCTCTAACTGAAATGTAGCGGACGAATGGACATAGGGGTGGACAGACGTTTTGAAAAACTCACTTTTCATTACCAGGAAACCTCAAAACAAGTTTTTCCGTTGAAATCTCGAAATCGATTTTCGGGAGCGTTATATAACTTTCTGTATTCTATCTATATTAGCCCGTATAGAGCACGTAGATGCTGATCCGGGTAGCCGAGATCGCTAAGGTAGTAATGCCGTGGCGGAATCGGACCGAAGGACCGTGAGCTCGAATCCCGCCTGCGGCATGTTTGTGTGCGTTTCCTGATTGTCTGTGTGTCGTCTATGTGAAATGTGCTTGCGTACCTCCTGTGGTTGGCGCTAAGAAGGGCATCAGACCGTAAGAACATCACCAAATCAGAATAAAAAATGGAGTGTGTGAAAAATCAATTAACATTTGAACCGACCCCGTAGAAACTGAAAACTAGTGGTGCTAAAACAGCACTACTTTCTACCCCGTGCTTTCACGCAAAATTAGGCAAAAAGTACAGAATTTTTTAAAAATTTGTATATGATCTTATTTCAAAATCTATCTTTAAGGAACAGATATCATTAAGGGAAAAACTCCATCTTTAATATTTTAGTTGTAGGAAGACTCGAAAAAAATTGTGAACTTTTGCATTTTCAAAACGAACGTGAGACCTGCACGATTCTCTTAAACGTCTTTTACACTATTCAACAACAAAAATAAATCATAAATAATGGAGCCATTTTATTGAAAATATTGAAAATGTCTTCGGGGCTTCATGTAAAGTACCCCCAAAAATTGCAATATCGGTTTCAAATGACAGGGGTAGTGGCATCAGCAAGATCGATTGGGGAATATCAGTTTTGGAGAAAATCGGCTGAACGGTCGTTAGTATTGTTAACAGACAGCCGGACAGACAGGCATTTTGCCGTCATTCAATTTTTCGGTATCAAGGACCCATAAAACATGGATTCTGGCAACATCACGTGTTAGGTAATATTTGTTTCTAAATTTAGCAACGGAATTTATCCACTTTTTTGTTATCAGGGCCCTGTAAAAAGAGTTTTTCTGCCAAAAATTCCCGTTTTTTTGCAGTATTACATAAGATTCTCTCTATTCCGTTGCCAGAAAGTAAAAAAAAGTACATACACGAGAAACTAAAAGCCGAATGTGCCACTGCATTTAAGCAACCTGGAGTAGTGTGGGAGCCTCGCTCGGTTACTCGTTAGTTAGCGTACTTCACGGCTCAACTCCAGGTTTGATTCTCGGCCGAGGCAAATTATACCTCTGCGCTTTCCTTGCAATTGCCCCAGTATTTATTGCAGTGTGAAGATGAGAAATCCCAACCTAAGGTTAAAAAGACCAGTATATACAGTGAAGGGATGTCTTCGTGTAAACCACAAGGAACCCCACCACTGCCGATCAGTGTCGCCACTGATCGGCCAAGGCGCGTAGCGGGCTGTCGAGCCAAAGAACAGGAACAGTATTAACAGTGCCTACCATCACAGTGACAAATATTTTACCTAAGTTTTATATGCAGAATAAAATTACAATAAACGTGACATATGCATTACATACACATTTATTTTAATGAAAATAATAATTCTCTAATTATTGCTGATCGAATAAATATTAACATGCAACAAAACAGCTAATACAATGACCACACTATGTCACAATTTTAGATTTTTAAATAAAGAAGTTTTTCTTGGCACGAAAATATTCTATAGGTGTGTTTTAGTGCATTTCTATCAGTAGAATACTCTGATGTCACTGCAGCGCCTCTGACCGGAAGGTCCTAGGTTCGAGTTCCAACAGCAGGATTTTTGACACTAGCTTTTCAGCTAGTTCGAATTTATTCACCATCTAAAGGAGAATTCTAGCGGCCGGCTGCTTTGATCGATTGTTTTCCGTGGTTTCTCCGATCAACACCACGCGAATGCCGGAGCAGGACCCTAACAAACGGGCCACGGACGGCGCGCGATCTGTTC
Organism: Teleogryllus occipitalis; assembly: GCA_011170035.1. NCBI lineage: Eukaryota > Metazoa > Arthropoda > Insecta > Orthoptera > Gryllidae > Teleogryllus > Teleogryllus occipitalis. Next base: position 676,121 of record BLKR01000187.1, on the reverse strand, counting down.
TTCCTCTTCCTTGTCCTATCCTCACCCCTTACACACACACACACACTTACACTAACATGCACTACACTACCACACCATGCCGGGAGACCGGTCGGGAACTTAGAATTCGTCCCGGCTTGGGCGGTGCCCCGCTGATAGGAGATACCTGGTTGGGGAAAACCTCGTTAGCCGACGTTAGGTCGGCGCCGGATCTCGCCATCCAGCTGGGGAAAACCACCGCCACCTCCCGAGCAAAAGCACGCCCTACACTTATGGGACTAATGACCGTAGTACTTGACGCGCCCGGAATCACGAAACAATCATTCATCCAACAGTGCGCCGCGTTGCGTCGCGTCGCCCGCGCCCTGCGGCTGCCGGCGGCGCTCGCACTGGCCCTTTCCCGCGCGCCGCCAACGGGTTCCGCGAAGCGGCGGGCCGGCCGCGCGGCCGATGTTTGTGGAAGGACGCTGGCCGGCGAACCACAGCCAGCCACGCCGGCGCACACTGCTTCAATCGGGCCTAAAACCTGGTCATAATTGCAAATGCGAGTGGATTAGCGTAAAAATGGGTAGCAAGGGGTTTTTGAGGTCGCTGAATTTCAAGATTCAAAATGGCGGCTTCAAAATGGTGGATCTACTCATTTAAAAACAAACAAAAATGCATAAAAAATATACATATGGGGTTCTGTAGATCAGACTGATTTCGAATATAATAATGAAATTTAAAAATTCAAAATGGCGATTTGGAAATGGCTAACTGACTAATAAAAATAATGATAGTATGTGTAGAAATATGAATACAATATTCCTCCCGGTCGCAAGCTAATATTATTATCATTCCAAAAATTTATATCAGTAATTTTCTTATTAAAAGTAGTTATAAGAATGAGAAATAAAAAAAACTATACAGAGAAAATAATTCCCTGTGGCGTAGAAGGCAATTCTGGGATGTCTAGTGTTCAATCTTACTATGTAACATTATAGTAAAGATGTTATAAAACAAAAAGTGCAGATATGTGCAGATAGATGTGTGTTATTCTGATTAAGGGCATTCGACTTGATAAATAAAAAAATCATCGAGGCAAGAATACGAGGACAAAAAATATAATCCACAATACATGCGGCTAACATTGTTACGCTCTAGACGTTAGAATTCAACCGTATTATACATAAAATTATTTGACCTTTTTTCTTAAAAATACACCTAACGTACAGTCAAAAGTGTCATCTATTCGGAAATACAAAAAGAACCCACAAAAAAAGTTGACCACTTTTTTTAGTTTCGCAGACATCGTTGACAAGAATCAATGAATTCGACTCTTTCGAGGAACGGTAACTTCACGAGACCGTGAGGAAGACAAGAATGATTGAAAGAACTTTCTGGAGCTGAAGTACTGTGCTCCAATATCTTCCGAACGAGATTTGATAAGTCAGAATTCCGAACGTGCACTTTGAATTTTGCCATTATGGCCCGGTTTTGGGCGCGATTCAACCAGTGTGCGGCGGTCGCACTGTGATGTGGATTACGGCAATAAAACGATCCGCTCGCTGTCAGCACGCGGATTGCGGACACAGAGATGGCGCCGGCACCGACGCCGCGACGCGACGCGACGCGGTGAACAAAGGCGTTCAAACTGGCCCACGCAAATTCCGGAGGAGCTGTCAATATATTCTGCTTCATCCCAAGCGTCGTATAAAGGAAACCTCGCACATGTTTAATTTTTTTATTAATTTACGGCCGTGCACATTATGTTGTCGCGTTGGTCATCTACTTTTTTTTTCCTTCTGGGGATTTTTTCAGCTTCAGGGGATGTCGATTTCCACTACCCATTATGCCAGCCGCAACCCACTGCGCTAGGTAACCGCTATATCCCTCACGGGGATACATATTAACCTTCGAACAGTGTATTGAGCAGACTAAAAAGGCCTTCGGCAACAACACTCATACATGAAAGACAAAGGGTAAACAAGCATGCCCACGGCGGGACTCGAATCTGCGACCCTTCAAACCGAGGCACTGAGTCGGTGCACACTCTAGCCATCTCGGCCATCCAGGTCGGCAGTACATCTGCTTTATACATACATAAATATATTATTATACGCTTATATAATAAATATATTATATTTGTATAATCAAGATAAGCGTAAAAAACACAAAAAAAGAGGATTTTGGTTATTATGCACGAATTTGCTAACAAAAATTGAATTACACTGCATCTTATACAATGGAAGTAAATTCCAGAAATTTAAAATAGATATTTGTTAGCTTTTCGTACGTGTCATTGTCGTATTTGTAATTAGAAGCAGACATAAGAGAATCCTATAAATACCGATTTAAAAGGAACATTGAAAATAATATATTTTCACGAAGAATGGACTAAACATAATTGCCGAAAGTAATTACGAGTCATTCATAAAGAAACAAAATGAATATCACATTCCAATACGTTTTCCACAATTCTATGGTAGTTGCCATGTAATCAAAAGTTAATTTTCGAATTGTGAACTCATATTAGCAACAGCAATATGCTGATGAAGCTGCAGGCACTCAGCCTCCAGCTTCTCCAATAATTAATCATTTACAATAACACCCAACAGCTTTTCCAATACTGTGTAGTATGTACACTTCATTTACCATGTAGGGGTATCATTGCTTTAAACGGCGCACAAGCGTTTTGAATTAAATCGTGATTTGATAAGTCTCGCTTTTGGAATTCGATAGCCCATATGTTTCCGCCTGCGGCCTTTGTCCTCTCTCCCAGTAATTGGCTGCGACCGCGGCGAGACAACATTTGCGTCGGACGAGCGTCCACGAGGTCTAAGTAGGAGGGGACACTGCGGCGGTGAGGTCACCGCAAAGGGGAGGGGAATGAGAGGAGGGGATGGAAAAGCAGCTGGGGCGAAATTCCGATGGTGCGCACTGTAAATTCTTTTCCCGCTATATATCTGTCTCCGGCTGCGGTTTTAACTACCCGTTCACTCATTTCCGTCCAAGCCGCAGTGTGGGTGGAATGGGGGAGGCGGGTGGGAGTAGCGGAGATTATACAGTGTCTGAAACGCAAATCGGAATGACGAAGCTGGCACATGAAGCTTTCCGAAGGGTTGCGAGTGCATTGCAATGTCTGTAAAGTGATGAAATCGAGGGATCTCCACATCGTCAGCTCATTCCCCGCGAGTATGCCGAAGGAAACAAACAAACAAACAATTATCATAAGTTGACATAGCACACTTAATATTAATTTTTCTGCTTCTATATCAATACGTAATATCATAAATGTTATTGAGCACACAGGAAAAGCTTCCTTGGTATTCTTCGAAGTTTTCTGGGGCACATTACCCATCTACCCTTTCCTCTATCCCAGTGATGAGTTTGGCATTTCCCGTAAACTACTACAAATGAAGAATCATACTGTTAATTTGAAAGTGTATTTCGTTTATTAACAGATAGGGTAAGATATGTTTAGAATTAAAAGTAAAATTGAAGCTCAATAAATCAAATATCATATTGAATGTGAATCAAATAACTTTTAGGAGGATGGTCGATCTGTTTTTTATTCAGCAAGTTCAAGAAATGTGCTGTTATAATATATTGTTAATAAGAAATAATCACATTTTGCTCCCATTAATAAAGACACTTGGTACTAGAAAGTGGTAAAGCAATCTTAAGTGCGTTTTACAGAAGAAGTAATTGAAACTGAAAAATCTGTAAATCAAATCTAAAGCGATCTCACACCGAGGGATCGCGGATTCGAGTCCCGCCCCGAGCATGGTTGTATTTGTGTTCCTTACACTCCTTATCCCCACCATATCGTTTCATCTCCACAGTTATCATAACGTTAACTCCAATAGTGGGCGCTAATGACCTAGGTGTTAATGCGATCTTAAATAACAAAAAATCAACTTAAAAGGTGTATGTATTACATTACAAAATAATGAATAAATTGATTTATCACGAAATATATTGGTTTTAACTCTACTACTTACAACAAAATAACATTTAAAAAAAGAAAACATCGTATGCCTTAAAATTTCTACAGATTTCTTTGTTTCATTTGGTACTAATCTCGTTGAAATCTCCAAAATGACCATAATTGTAAACATTCTCCGTTGTTTTTCATTCAACCAGAGCGCTGTTTGAACGCCGTCACCTAGGAGGACTTGCTTATTTAGAAGTCCATTGCTTGCGGAACCCAAATACGTGGGTCTGAACCCCAGCCAGAGCAAATATTTTTTGCGGATTCAACACACGATTGAGGGTTCAACTAGTATTATAATATTACATAACTATACAAATTGTACGGGAAGGATGTGTTATTCCTTTCACCACTAGTTTCTACATGTCCTCATCCCTGCAGGCTAGTCAACAATCAATTCTGCGATCAAGTATTTCACATCAAAATACAACTGGTCCAAGTCTTCACGCATCAACAAACACATACGCTTCTCTGCTCACTCTCTCCTGCAACTCATATTCGCTCACGTGGTGGCGTTCGTTCGTTTCGTTTGATGTATTTTGAATAACATCAGAAATCAATAAGGAAAATCCGGTTTCCAGGTGGCCGCGCCCCAGGATTGGCTTCAGAGTCCGGTTCGTGCATGCGCGCGGTTTCATCACAGCTTTATCTCAGTGTTCACTCGAGATCGTTCATCTCAAGTTCACTTTGACAATTAACACGAAGTCGCCAGCCATGCGAATAGGAAAGCAATAGTCATGCGAATAGGAAAACATTTGTTTCATTCAGATATGATCGATAATCTAAAAATTAACCAGTAGATACAGACCCGGCGTTTGAGCAGGTGCCTGCTCAAACGCCGTGATTAACACATGATAAAAAAATAATTCAAAATGAGCCCTGGCTAGATAGAGCATTCTCCTCGAAATATGGGGAAAAAATCGTAGTTGCGGCACGTACAATCTCTACAGCCCCTGGCGAAAATAAATGACCTTCTCACCAAGATTGTTGGTAAATAATCGAAAAACAAATTGCCAATGAAAAATTTTCTATCTTCGAGAGGAACATTAGCTTCAAGGACCATAACTGCTTAAATCCTTTACATCTCTTCACTTCACTAATGATGCAAGAGCGCGCTCTAGATTTGAATGCGGATATACTGTAGGTATTCAGCAGGAGTGTATCACGTGGTGCGGGGAATGTGGTGGGGGACGGGGGAGAGCGTGAAGGGATGTGGGTTAGGATTGCGGTAGCGGCAGAAATTCCAGCGCAGACTGTTTTATGAAGTGCCCTCCGCCCTGAGCGTCGGCGCCAGATGCCAGAGCGCAGAGACGAAAAAACCTTCCCTCTCCTCCCCGCTCCCCATCCATAGCCCCACTCCCACCATGCAAGCGAGTGCTTCCGTGTGCGATCACTAGACCCCGCACCGCTGCCCACTCCACAGTAGGACGAAACGATCCCGAAAGCGTGCGTAGAATTCTTTCTGTTATTCCCAGTCTAGCATTCAACCGACCGTTTTTGTAATATGTAATGTTATTAAAAGACTCGCCGCAGGAGTGCTGCGACTAGATTCCAGAGCCGAACCGGGAGAGATGGCTCAGGACATTAACTGATGTCACTGCAGTGCCTCTCGCCGTGAGGTTCTAGGTTCAAGTCCCGACGGTTGCAGGATTTTCGACATTAACCATATAGATAGGTCGCTGTCTTGAGGAGAATTCTAGCGGCTGGCTGCTCTGATTGTAGTTTTCCGTGATTTCTCCCATCAATTTCTGGCGAACGCCGGAGCAGTACCCTAACAAACGGGCCACGGACCGCGCGTGATCTTTCCTTCCTCTTTCTTCTTCTATCCTCACTCCTTACAGCCACTTACACTAACATGCACTACACTACACCACACGCATGCCGGAAGACCGGTTCGGAGCTTAGAGTTTCTCCAGGCTGGGGCGGTGCTCCGTTGGTGGGAAGCAGGTACTTGGATGGGGAAACCCCGCTAGCCGACGGAAGATCGACGCCAAATCTACCAATTTATCACCGTTTTATAGCCGAATTTACCAATCAATCACCGTTGACGTAGCCGAATTTACCAATCAATCAATCAATCAAAATATCCAGAGCCAAAGGTTAGAGATCCCCGGAGGCTCTCGTCACGTCTAGCCAGGCGGCAACGGTGAAGGCATCGGCCTCGGACCTGGCTAGCAAGCCCTGGCAAGCCAGCTAGCTGAGCGGGGTATATAAAGGAAGCGCCGCAGCAAAGGAGAAATCGATTTCCTCTAGTGCGGTGCTGTGATCGAGTTGGCTTTAGAGAATATTGATGGCGAACTGTCCAAGTTTACTAGGGTTTTGTTTCTGGCGGCAAACGGTTTGGACTGAATCTTGGACATCTACTTGTCTCACGGCAATACGGTAAAATGTAGGTACACTTGGAAGTTTGGTTATTGACTTGTCACTGGCATGATATTGTATTGTGAATAATTGTAATAAAACTTGTTTTAGAAACTCTTGGTTTGTGAGGTTTTGTCGCAATATATGTAACATGTGACCCTTTCCGTCGACGGTCCATGTCGACGGTTGAAATTTGCGACTCAAACCAAGAAGGCATCGCCCCATCCTGCGCACTAGCTTCGGTAACCAACCTCATGGGCCACACCTGTATGTGTGTATGTATATTTTTATTTTTTTATTTAATTGGTAATTATTACAGACAAATTAGATAACTTGATGCTATGTGGGTATGCCGAAGGCCTTTAAGCCATTACAATACGTACATCCTACCGCGTTCTAACCTTTTGAGTTCTGGTATTCACAACAAATGGACTCTCCATTGCATTTGAAAGTATATGTGTACATATGTAATTGAATATAAAAGTACATATTTGTGGAAATAATAATGGTTTTAATATTTTAAGGTTTATTGTCGTCTTACACTATTATTTTTTTACGATAGTTGTAATTTTGCAGCAATATTTTCCTCTCCGACAGTGAATATCTAACGAAAGTTATCTTACAATCCCGTATCAAAACCATTTCCGTATTTTTTGTTCTGGGGCATCCCTACATTCATATTATTATTAAAAACAGTGCGTAAGAGGGTTGCGATTCAAAATGGCAGTATTCTGTCATTCAAAAAGACAATATCTGTCGTTTTTAATTCGCAGTTCCATATTGGTAAGAATTCATTTCTCTTCAAACAACTGTACAAATTGAAGTGACACTTTTCCGCCACTGATTCTTTTTGCGGTATGTACCTCGGCCTATTTCTGGACAGCGTGTGTCGCCCACTGGGTCACGCGTATCTCCCATAGGCGTCCAGATGGAGAGCGGGCGACCAATCTGGGCCCCTCGCTCTCGCCTCTCCAAACATTGACAGCTCCATTGTGTGATCGAGAAACCGTCGAGAGTGAAAGCGAAAGCTCTCCGCGCGCGGTATCGGCCGCAGACAACTCAATGACAAGATGAGAGGGGCAGGTAGCGCGGATGGACGCTTTTACAGCTTTTAGTCCAATATTGGAACATGGAGGGAATCCACAAATGAAAAACGCACGCTTCGAAAAAGACTCCCGAAAAAGGAGATTTATTCATATTTTAACAAAAAAATATTATATCTTAACAATTAACAATATGATCAATGAAAGACAATACCTAAAAATAAAATACTACCTCTTTATTTAAGTTTCCTCCATGCTTTAATCTGCAAAGTTAGTAAAAAGGAACCCAGACACTGAAACACAGGTTTGCTGAACTCGCGTACGAGATTAAAGGCTATACCGAGACAAATTTATGACTAGATACCTAGGTCGAATATAACAGCTTCTCTGTCCGGAGGAAAATGTTTGTTACCATCTTCGATCAACAGTTCTCGTTGGTTTCTCGACGAGCTACGCGATTCATGCTGCCCTACAATTCATCAGCCTACGAGCGCGCCGAGCCTACGATTCATGCCGTCCGAATGCCAGAGCAGTATCCTAATAAACGGGCCACGGATTATTTACAATGATTTACTTCCTCATTCTTGTCCATTCTTTCCTACACAGAGACATACATTCACACTTTCTTCACTATACTCTCATACAGGTCGGAAGGTTAGGTCTTGTTCTGGATGGGGCGATGGTCCGCTGACGGTGATACCTGGAGTCGGAAACTCTTGTAATTCAACCTGTTGTCTGTTTTCACTTTCTAAGAAGTAGAAACATCACCATGCAACATATGAGTACTTGCGAGACTAAGACAATTGACGCGCCAGGATTCAAAATTAATCAATCAAGGTAAAACTGCTTCGAGTGAAGGTAGCTGTCACAGTGAGAAATCTCTCCACCAACATTAGTTTATCATAAAACCTCTTTTTAGGCATACAAATTAGAATATATCTCTTGACAAAATTGTTTGACATTTGTAAATAAGTTAGGCTTTCTATCCTTATATTTTATGTTCTAATACTTTTATGCTGGGTGTTTCATCAAAAGCTCCTCAACCACTGAATGACATTTCAGTAAAAAAAAAAACAACACATGATGATGATGAACTAAACTGAGAAGGAATGAAGTAAATTTAAGTAGCTTACTGAAGACAATGGCTCACCAATTCGAGCAAGTTTAACGCCATAATTATTATATTTAAGTTTTATTTTCCAGTTTATCACTTATAAAATGTTCGCTTTATTAAAATGTGCATATGTGTTTGTTATATGAAAATTCTAAGGAAATTCCAAATCTGACAACTTTTCATAAATACTTCTGGTTATTGGTGACTGTGAAAGTAACACAAACATTAAATATTACGTGTCCGTTCACTGGAACATAACTTATCTCTAGTTCTTCATATTTTTTCTAAAGAAAATAATCTATAAAAGCGATCGGCAACTTGTGACACCCGTAGATCACATACGAACCGAAGGGGCAAAACTACGAATTTTCATCGTGACTTATTAAACAAAACTATCTGGGATTGTATTTTGTTATTTTAGTTACAATCAACCTTCATTTCGACACACTAGTTGGATTCAAACAGATAATTCTAAAGCAATGGGTGTATTTCATTGATTGTAAGATTGCAAATGTTTCTCTTGCCATGGCTGAAAAAAATTATCAATTTTTCTTTTCAGTAAACGCTTATGTATTTTGTGGTTGAATTTATTGCGTTCTTTAAAAAATTGTATAGCAAAACCCTTTAATGAAAGTATTCACTAAACTGCTATACCTGGGCATCCCAAAGCTTCTTTTCAATTGTATTAATGACATACTAAAAAAATTATTATTATTGTGATTTAATGTTTTAAGATTGTTTACTAAAATTTGAATTTGAGATATCGTCGGAGGATAAAAAGTGGCACATTTCAGTACTGTAATTTTGCAGGAGAATGATTTTTTCCTCAACGGAGTCCTTTATTTTGGAACCAAAGACAAAGAGTCTGCATTCTCAAATAACTTAACGGATTATTTACTAATAGACATTTTATATTTTCTAAACATATTTTTCCCTTAACGAAAAAAATGACTATTGAGTAGTAGCACTTCTCTTGTGCAGTGACGATATGTGCAGTCTGCAATCTATTGAGGGCTTTATTGGGTCCAGTGAGTATGAAAAGATTTTCAACACCCTGATTCATAAGGTCAACTACAGCCTATGGCATGATTGAGTTAGAAAACTATGAATTTTCTAAACAAGAATCTCAAATGCAAGAAATACAGCGTGATGCAACCGTCGGTAGTCACTGGATGAATTATTCATGGAGTATTGGTGACTCATACTAAACAAAACAGAGTTGTCAAGCGACAGCGAACTACATGCTTAGAAATTTGATGATTCCACTGGATGTAGTGCCATCATCAAGTTACTAAGCATAGGGTTTTTTTCCCTAGGGCTTTTATCCGGCCGACAGCCGGTTACCCTTTACGTCCCGATGGGACGCATATTCGACCATACACTAGACACCAACACACTTGCAGGCTCCTCTGATCTGGGGTCAGCAGAACGCGTGGGCCTCCGCGACAACACATACAAAGTCAAGGGACAAACAACCATGCCCAAGGCGGGACTCGAACCCGCGACCCTTCGGACCGAAGCGCTGAGTCGGTACTCGCTCTTAGCCACCTCGGCCATCCAGGCCGGCAGCATAGGGTTTTCAGATATGAAATTAATCCTTTCATAAAATGTATTATTTTTCACCAGATCTTGAGTTAATCGAATGAAACTTTTTACACCCTTTTCTACGTATTGTTTTATCACTATTTCATTCACTCTGTAATTATTGGATTTTTTTAGAGAGAGGAAAGAGAATTTTTAAAATGTTATAATTTAAGTTGAAATGTTTGGTCACAAACATTCCAAACTCAGAAATAATTTGTTTTACTTTTTCGTGATAAAAATATATATTCATAAAATTGATACGATTTTCTGTGATTTCAAATAACCATATATGGTTATTTACATAACCTAAAAACGCAAACAAAACCTAGGGGAAAAATAACGAGACTCAAGATAAGAAATGTTTAATTTATTAAAAACATGGCGTAGAGAACTTGGAATAGTTCTTTCTTGCTATAAAAAGTTGTCTGAAAAACACTTCAGGGTCAGAAGATATTTCAGAAATACATTTTGATGCAAAGAGAAAAAGAGATAAGAATCAGCTGGCACAGCAAATATAACGAAGTTCCATCTAGTAAAAAATATTCTGATGTTAAAATTAAATTGTCAAAAAATGTAAATAATGTCGTTTAAGTGCATAAACCAATAAATTCAATGGAGACGTTTTTGGACTGAAAAAAATAGTTGAAACTATGAATGCTGTTTTTGCAGATTTAAGTTAAACCTGTTTGTATCGTTTTTCACAAATATCGTTTGATTGTTTTTACTTTATTTACCTTAACATCTGACTATTCGCTCGTACTTAATAATTTCAGTTTCAGCAAAACCAATTTAGAGGAGGATTTCACTCAAAGATAGAGTATTTTGTCAGAAATAATTTATCTCGTTTTATTGAAATGTTTATTGTACAGATAAAATTTTCTAAATTTTACTTTCACTTTTATTCTGATAATGAAATTTTGTTCACTTGACTTTCGAAAAATAAAAGTTACTGTCTACATCATAACATATTGTAAAAAATGCTCCCATTTCCTTTTTCCACCACCGTTGAATAAAAAATAAAGTTTTTCGCAAATAACTAAACAACAATGAGGAATCCATCAAGGTGGATCGACAGCTTCTGAAAGCCCATACAATTTCCTACTATATACATTTTAATCTCTTTCGATAGTGCAATTAGTTTCCGAGTAATTGAAGGTCAAAATTGGAAACTAGTTCTAACAGAGGAACAGGGTGAATATGGATGGTATGAACAGGTGGGGACCGCCGTATGGCGAGATCTGGCGCTGACCTGCCATCGGCTAGCGGGATTTCTCTCAACCAGGCCTATTTTCTCTCTACCACCTCCCGCCAGCGGGGCACCGCCCCAGCCCGGAGAAGCTCTAAGGTCCCGACGGGTCTCCCGGCATGGGTGGTAGTGTAGTGAGTGCATGTTAGTGTGTGTAAGAGGAGAGGATAGGACAAGGAAGAGGAAGGAAAGATCGCTCGCAGTCCGAGGCCCGTTTCTTAGGTACTACTCCGGCGGCGGGGACTGAAGGTAAGAACGAGCGAGGGGGAGCAGGGGCGGAGCACGGCCGTGATAGTGGATCCTGATACAGCGGAACGTTGAGGGTACGAGTTGAGGCGCGGGTGGTGGAGGTTATGATTGGGGTAGGGTATGCTGGGACGTCGTGGGATGTAAATAAAATTACTTATGTTCTATTATTAGAATTGATTTCATTTCTTGCCTTATTAAGGATTGAGACGAATAAATGCCTGGGTAACCTTGGGGTACTTCCGCTAATTTGCTAATATATCGAATGTTCGACATCAAATGAGAGAAAGCCTGCAGCGTTCTGCTGGTTCTTATAGAGGTAGCTCTATTCCTTTCGTGTTCTTCCTCCGCGTTCCTCCTTGTGTAATGAAGCTATCACGCAAGATGGCACCGCGAAAGAGTTTATTCCGCCCCAGATTTCTACTCCCTTTCTAATTTCTGTCTCTCGCTTTATCCGCAGAGAGACAAGAGAAGCCGCAGATGTTAATACCATCAACATTGAGCGCGGGCGGCGCCGCTGCCGCCGCCACCGCCGTCATCGTTTCACGGAAGAGGCACGGGGCGCGCTGCGAGCGAACCTTCGTTGCGCAAATTGCGTTTGCAGCGCTGGCGTAATGGAATTAAATCGGCGGAGCGGGTTACAGACGTGATTACGATGGCGCGCGCGGGGCTGTACACCCTTCGCGGGGGCAGAAAAGGGCGAGTTATCTTGCTACGTAGGGCAGCAGGTGCCCAGAACGGTTTAAGGCACGAGGGCTAGAAGATACAGGCCAGGTTTCCGCCAGTTACAGGAGATGTACACAAGAGAAAACAAATGATGGCACAAAACGGAGCAAACGTTTTTTGTACAACTTAGTTTATTTTAATCTGATTCGGTGCCACCGTTTCGGTTCTGCAGCACCAGTTTCGACGCTGCCACCTATCGGCCTGAAGGTCCTACCAGATCTTCCCGAGGTAACTACAGCTCACCTGGGAACAATTCCCAGTGCAAAACTTCCTTGTTCTCCTCAAACATCGCGCTGAGGTAGCTGTCAGGTTCTTCTGGATCCTGTTCCTATGACCGTGGTTCTGTGTGTAAGGAGCATGTTTCTCAAATGCACATTCAGATTGCGGTCAGAACAGAGGTGTTTCCTCACTCTGGACCTACGGCGTTGGCAGTGAAGGAAAGTGTTAACCCCCACACGACTGTTTTCGCTTACATACTTAGGGTAAAATTGAATTATTAAAAACAAAATCCTTATTTATTTTAAATTATAATGTTGGAAAAATGAGGGAAAGATAGTCGCAAAATAATAACGAGCACATTTGAAATATTTAAAAAGACATACTCGACGCTTTTCCCATTCTTCAGTCCTCGTTTTAAAAATTAAATTCTGAAATACTTGTCAGGTTAAGACACTAGAGCCCATTACTCAATTACTTCTTTCTTTTCTTCATACAAAAGGAAAGTAAAGCAATTATTGAAAACTTCTGTTCCAGTTTTTCACTATCTTTATCAAAAAATAACGGTAGTAATTTCATAAATATCGCCAAAGGCTGCAATTGGGTTGACGCGAGAATATCACAATCACGATACTCGTTCTCCAGCAGGCTGTTAAATCGAGATCCAACGCCATGGCACGCTTTGTTCTTGAGTGGAGGGACGTCGCGCGCATGCGCTGCCGCCTCGCGATCCAACCTAAAGACGTTGGAGGCTTTCGCCAACGGGCTGAGCTGCGCTCGTGCACTGCCTGCTTTGCATGGACGCGCTGGTGCCGATCTATGACGCAGAACGCACGGAAGACCGAAAAAATGAAAACAAAATCTCATTATTCAAAGGAATTTTATTTTAAATTTCCTTGGGCGCTGACACACGACTTGCACATCCAAAGAAAACGCCACTGGGTCAGATCTTACACACAGTTATCGGTCAAGGTAAAGTTTTTGGACTAGGATATTGACGAGATGCCCAAGGTATTATCCCAAAACTTCTCAGATTTCGAAAATTCTCATAACTGGTCATTTGAAGCCTCAAAATAAATCATTTTACTTGTTCTAAAAAATGTAATTAACTATTTAAAAATCACTCGTATTGTAAATATTGACGACTTTAAAGAAATTTGAAAAAGTACACGTATATGTGAAAATGATGCTTGTGTCGTGTGATTCAATAAAATTAGCTCTGTACTTGCAACTAACAGAAAAAAATGGATCCGTTTTTGAGAAAACTTTATTTAAACATTTTTTTAAATTGTCCCTATTTAATTCAAAATTGCAATAAGAGAACTAATATTTTCAAAAATCCGTAACAGACAGCTTTTAAAGATGTAATTATGAAGACCAGAATTCTTTCTCAAAAAATATCTTTAGTCAATAATGTCAGTAATAAGGAGCGTGTTTTACTGTCTTCGAAAAAACATTTTAAATAAAGAACGTGGAGCGATTTTTGAAAAAGTTTTAAAAATGTCACAGGGGTTTCATGGGAAGTACCTTCCAAATTTGAATAGTCATTTTAAATTTGCAGGACTGTACATGAATTCATGTAAAGTACTGCCAAAAATTAAAATATCTGAATGATTCCCTAACGACGCTTACAGCTAGTTCTTCCTCCTGATGGGTTTCTGATGTTTGTGTCGAAAATCTTGGCATCCGACTGAGTAACACGAGACACCTACGCAATTTGAGATATGCCAATTTTAGGAAACAGAACTAAAATTCTCTCCTCAACTGCACCAATATTTACTATCATTGGAACAGCTCTAATAAACATAAATCCTTACGTGTGTATGAAAACTCGAAATAACCGTAGACACGAATTTTAACACACAAATTTGACATCGTATTTTTGAGGTGATTCCAAAGAAGGTCCTACAGAATTAATTTGAACATTTTAAATTTAACTGTGCTTACAGATAGAAAGCGTCCATAAATTTTTTAAATTTATTTTAGATTCGAATCGAGAAACAACAAAATCTACTTTCCAACTCTGGTAATTTAAAACACCCTTATATTCTAGCATTCTTGTGAAGGATCTTTTTGCAAAGAAATGACAATTTCTTGAGAGTATTTGGGAAAAGACTCAAACATTGCAAGTTTTTTAGTATAAGATTTAGTAAAAATCACTTTAACAGTTTTTCAACTTTTCGGAAACAAGAGAATAGGCAATGAAGCCAACGAGTAGTAAGAAATAAAGTTCATCCTTACATAGTTTCCATCCCTAGTAGAGTTCAAAATACAAAGATGTATATGAAATATTATTGTTTAGTATCAATATCATAATTTATCAAACATTTATCCAATCAAATATTGTTAGAGATCTCCTAATATATAAACAATCTACAAAGCATAAACAATCTACAATCAGGACGTATAATAAAGACTTAACTCTGTCAGGTGTCATGCATAGTTTATACAAATGTGCAAGGAGATGACACACGAGCAATAAACTCAGTGGAAAGAACTCACTCAACGGACTAACAGTTAAATAATGACACCGGGGCGGTGAAAAGGTTAAAAAGATTAAGGAAGACTAAAGTCACTAGAAATTTACATCTGGCAGAAGTAGAGTTAACGAGCTTTCACACTTAATGTAAAAGCCAGTAAAATTCGCGAAGGCAAGAGATTAGTCACGGTTGTTGGGAAAGGGCACAGAGATAAAGATTCAGGGTGAAAAGGAGTGGGGAGTGGCACATTAAGAGAAATGAAGTGCGCGGTAACCCTCGCGACTGGACCGAGAGATTGCCGCGGAGATGGCAAAAGTGTCGAAAATAAGACGTTGGTGCGCATTATGATTTCATTTTTTAGTGTATAAATGCACGAATATTTTACGAAGATGCATTACAAAGATTCATAATTATTATCTTTTTTGTCGCAAATCCTATCGTTATTTTTATGAAGTGGAAAATGATCATCTCATCAAACCAATTACTACGTTAGTTGGAAATGGCGAGGTATTTTTGTCCCGCTTAAATTCTAAGAGCTACTGTTTGTTTACTTCACACTGTGTTAACACCGGAAATTGAGAACTCTACTGGGGTTCAATTCAGGAACAATAAAAGTAAACATGCCAATAAATGAGCTCTCTTCGAGTTTAATGGAAGTTAAACATCAAGATAAATTCAAAAACAATGTAGTTTAAAGTTGAGAGTAAACGATGAGAATAATAATAGCTTCCAAAACATAAAGATCAGGATATTTCAAGGTATTCACAGTTAAATACATCACACTAACATTTTTTTAAAATTCCGCTTGACCAGCAGGCCCTTAGCAGCCGATAAACGGGTTGTAATTTAAATGTAATTATAACCATTCGAACAGAAATGTACGTGTAAATGAATTTTATGAATAAGAAAAACGCCACATCGGGTGACTTGTAATCCTAGTGAGTCAAAAACTCAAATGGGCTTATTCCCATTCGACAAGATTCTTTATCCGTTTATAGCATTTATTTCTAGTGGCATATTTATATTGTTCTGCTGAGTGAATCTGTGTCATTTTTATGAAGAAGAGCAAATACAAGAGGGGAAAATGGATGGAGATTGAAAATGATAACAAGTTCGTTATGTAATTGAAATTTGGTGTAAACCAGGATGAGTTTTCAAATGGTTCGGCGATATTTGTTTTGGAAAATTTTCCTTTACTTTCTCGTATACATTCACACAGTGTGTGTGTGTGTGTGTGTGTGTGTGTGTGTGTGTGTGTGTGTGTGTGTGTGTGTAAGGGTACTAGAGAGGACAACGATGTAGGAACGTTCGTGCTTTGTCCGATTATTACGATACAGCTCCGATATTCGTCTAGAATGTTCGGAGACACCACGGAAAATTACTTATCATAGCAGCTAGCCGCTATCATTTTCTTCACACAGTAATTGAATTCGATCCACCTCGAAAACCGGCCACCATTGAGACTTGAATATTAGAGGTTCCTTGTCAATGATGTTCTAGAGATCTTGCCTCCCAGACCTGGCAACCGGTATTTTCTCCGGCTCTTCGAGATGATATAAAACTGGAAATTACACAGGCCAACAAAAAAATTGTCACCTGTTTCTTTATAACTGATTTTATGCATTTAAAGAGCAAGTATTACAGAAATGACTTCCATTTTAGTGTATCACATCAGGTTTTTTAAAAAATTACATTTAAAAATCTTTATATCTTTAACTTGAAACTCTGAAAACATTGTTTGATCAACACAACACTGAAATATAGTTTACCTTATATTATTTTTTATGACAAAGTTAAGAGAATGAAAATTAAATACGTTAACTTAAAGCCATTACTTTACTATTCCACTTTACTGTTAAAATCACCGTTTGTCTTCACGCATATGAGCAGTCAATACAACAGCTGTCGCTTAGACAAAAAGCTTATTGTTTCACTTGTGCACTTGTTTGGAACTTATAATTTCCCAAGAACTTCTGAACTACTTCTTTGAAGCCCATCCAAGCTTTCTTTTCTGGAGCTGTCATACATGCTTCAAAATGTTCATCTTTAGCTAGTTCTCTGATCTTCGGCGCTATGAAGACACCTTCTTTGACTTTTTCTTCTGAGAAGGTGCGAAATTTGTTGGTTAGGTACTTAATAAGACATCCATTCTTAACCAGTGTCTTCGTAAATTGCTTCATTAATGCCAATTTAATGTGAAGGGAGGTAACAGAATTTTGTCAGGGTCTAATAAGCTGTTTTATAATGTGCTAATAATAAATGAGGCTATATTCTGTCTCTGTTTTGCAATCACAAAACGTCCACAAATTTTACAAAATGTATTTTGGTCATTTACACACTTTCTTCTTTGCCTCGTTGTAGCAAAATAAATATTTAAATAAACTAACTAGTGCTTCCAAACACTCTGCTTGAGATGCACTTGAATATCTTAGTGAACACTGGTTGTTTTAACTTTTGCACTGTGTCTGCTATTATAACCATGGAGCTATGAATACATCTAGTCATGGGTCTATGAATATAACACTGAAACGTGCTGCCATCTGGCAGTTTTCTGTTACAAAATCATGCAAAATGAACTGATATAATAAACTGGCTATCACAAATAACATTATAATTACTTAAATTATTAAAAATTGTGATCTGATAGAACAAAAGTGAGAGTATTATTGGATTCAGGTGACCAACTTACGTGGGAATTACGCGGGAATTACGCGCCTAGTCGCATCCTGATTACAAATGCCATTCATCGCCTCTTTTGCAATATCCTTGTAAACGAAAAGACAGACTCGTGATGTCACATAGAGTGATGAAAACAAGTGATAGTGCCGCCTCTTTTCGTGCTGAGGGTCACGCAGACATTCAGACCGCGTCTGTAGGTGGTTTCATAGAATACTCACTGGTTGGATTAGAGACAAAGGCGCGTGTACTAAATAGCTTTCCTCCCACACCTTCAAAATCTACAAGCCTAAAAAGAAACTTCTAAAGATGTGTACCAAATTTCACCAAAATACGACGTATGGTTACGAAAATATTAATTTTTTCACATAGATTGCCCAAATTTGACACTGTGCGCCTGTTGGTCGCGCGCCTGTTGTCACGTCGTATCCAGTTGTGCCGCGATGCGCCGACCGCTGAGGACGCTGCTGTTGAGCTTTGTTGGTTGGTTGTCAGAGATTCCGGGCGCGTCAACTACTGAGATCATTATCGTCTCGTAAGTGCAGTGTATGTCCCTTCATCGAAAGGTGGCGGTGATCTTCTCCCGCTGGATGGCGAGATCCGGCACCGACCTACCGTCGGCTAGCGCGGTTTTCCCCACCCAGGTATCTCCCACCCGCGAGACATTGCCCCTGCCGCGACAAATTCTAAGTCCGATCTGTCCCCGGCATGTGTGGTAGCGTAGTGCATGTTAGTGTAAGTGCATGTGTAAGGGGGTGAGGACAGAACAAGGAAGAGGAAAGAAAGATCGCGCGCGGTCCGTGGCCTATTTGTTAGGGTACTACTCCGGCATTCGCCTGGTGTTGGTCGGATTGGTTGGTTGGATAGCGACTCCGGGCGCGTCAACAGCTTAGGTCATTATTCCCATAAGCGTAGTGCATGCTTTTTCCTCGGGAGATGGCGGTCATCTCCCCCCGCTGGATGGCGGGGTTTATCCAATAGGTATCTTCTACCAGTAGGGCATTGCTCCAACCGGGACAAGTTCTAAATTCCCGACTGGTCTCACGGAATATGTGGTAGTGTAGAACATGTTAGTGTGTGTGTGTGTGTGTGTGTGTGTGTGTGTGTGTCTAAGGAGCGAGGATATGACAAGGAAGAGGAAGGAAATATCGCGCGCGGTCTGTGGCCCGTTTGTCAGGGTACTGTTCCGGCATTCACCTGGTGTTGATCGAAGAAACCGCAGAAAACTACCAATCAGAGCAGCCGAGCGCTAGAATTCTCCTCCAGACAGCGACTGAATTAGACCTAGCTGACAAGCTAGTGTTGAAAATCTTGCCACTGTCGAGACTCGAACCTAGATCCTCCCGGTCAGAGGCACTGAAGTGACATCGGCTGATGCACTGAACCACCTCTCCCGGTTTAAGCTCCGTGTTGCCACGCGGCCGCGCCTTTGACGTTTGGCGCCGCCCCCACGGGAGTTTTTAATTTAGAAAACTCGCAGCGGCGGTGGCAGTGGCGGTGGCGGTGGCGACCGAACCGCGTCGCGACCGCCTCGGACCGCAGAGTTTGACGCTGAGGCACTCTTTTCACTACCTCTGCTCGCCCCCTCCCTCACCCGCCGGGCGCACCCCGCGCCGAAATGCGGAAGCGGAGAACAAGTTCGCTACTGCCGCCTACGGTCGCGGAATCGATCGAAAAAGCCGATAACGTGTGAAGAGGCAGCAGCGAGTGCCTGCGGCCCAACTGTTCGGGTCGACCGCTTCACGTATGAATAGCGATTACAACTTTGTTCTTCAGGATGAAGCCAGAATAAATATCGGAGATCGGGAGAGTGGAGTGCGGTCCCTGGAGGCTCTGCCCGAACCACCTCCACCGCCGGAGGACTTGCTCCTCGGCGTCCCCGTCGACTCCTGCCCCGCAGCATCCAGTGCTCTCAGACATCACCCACGTGAGAGCGTGGCGTAGATATTAAATCGATATGTGTTGCGATGATACGCTCACAAAAAACAATGTTTTGCTCTCTTATTTTATTAATTATGCAATGTGCAATTAATTTATCAATTAATCAACTTACATAAAATATTTAGTGTCATAAGGCTGTTTGACAAGTGTCGTTTAAATGTTTAAAACAATTGTTTGCATTGAAAATACCTACTGGGTCTCTATGCTATTAAAGCCTTTTTTCTAAAGAAGATATTACAACAATCTGATGGTTCGTTCAACTAGTTGTAGATAACAAATATTTGTGATGGGAGTAGTAAAAATGGCATTCTATTTCGGAAGTAGGAAAAGTTTAGTCATGAGGCAAATAGGCCAAATGGCAAAATCCTAAGAGCAAAATAAAATCACTTTTTCCATGTGCCATACACCATTTTGTCTTATCATACTGACTTTATTTTTATTTTAAATCAAGGAAGCAATTTATTTAATTGGTTGCTATATTACGTAAAGGCCCGTAGTTGCTGATGCGATCAATGAAAGTACTTTTTCTTTATTGTAATTACACTGATTTACCTGAGCATTTCAGCATTGTGTCACTTTTAGCATTAGTGATAAGAACTCAACTTTTATCACGCTATGTATGACTTAAAAGCAACCACTTTAGTAATTTCTGTATATAAAAGTTATTTATGAAACGTGTGGCAAAAGTGGCATTTTACTTTGCCCGTGGGAAATGTTGTGACATAAGGTCGATATATCCATTGGCGCAATCCTACGAGTAAAATAAAATCACCTTTTCCACGGATACACTATTTTTTTCTGATCATACTTTCTTTTTATTTTAAACCAAGGAATCAAATAATTTAATTGGATGCTATGTTACGTTAAGGCCCGTAGTTGCTGATCCGATCAAATGAAAGTAATTTTTCTTTATTGTAATTACACTGATTTACCTGAGCATTTCAGCATTGCGTCACTTTTAGCATTAGTGATAAGAACTCAACTTTTATCAGGCTCTGTATGACCTAAAAGTAACCGCTTAAGTAATTCCTGTATCCTACAGTTATTTATGAAACGAGTGCTAAAACTGGCATTTTACTTTGCCAGTAGGAAATGTTGCGACATGAGGTCGACAGACCCAGTGACGCAATTCTATGAGTAAAATAGAATCACTTTTACCACGTGAGAAATACACTTTTTTAACAGCCTTACTGACATTCATTTTACTTTAATTCAAGTATACTGTGATAAATTTATAAAAGTTCTCTATTGCTTGTTTTAAAACTGAATTATTAGTTTATTAAATTATTAAATTTCCTCCCAATTTTAAGCATGGGTTCGACATACAACATACACTCATTACCTGTTGCATGTGGAAGTGTGATTCCATACAGAACCACGATTCCTGGAAGTTCTATTAATTCGAATAAATTATTAGATTGATGGCAACTACTATGAATTATCAGCCATTTTCTATAATGAAACTTTAACGTTTATTCTTATTATTTATACATGACAGTTCTGTCAAATGTACATGAATTTATTTTCACTTTCAATATTGAAACACCGTACGGGTTTACGTGTGCTCACGACGAAGGTTTTCTAGAGAACGGATTCACACGTCCTTCCTGATGATCACGACCATCCAACGCCCTCTTCACATTTTCTGCACATCATGTGTTTGGGGCCGTGTCCATTTTCACCCCGTTGACACCCAGCATAGAATATTAACTCTTGTTGATCCGTTGTCCTAACAACGCGTATCCTTTGACTGAAAACGATGCCATATTCCAAAGCTAAATGTGGATTTTATCATTAAAAACTAATTTCTAGGATCATGGCTTATCACAATACAAACCACTGCACCACAAACAAACAAACCACTATTAATTTGCGTTAAATAATTTATGCAATCAGACGAGAATATTTTGTTTACTTTGTTGTCATAACACAATTTTATTTGAACATTTGAGCATCGTCTCACGTTTTGCACCAGCTCAAAAAGTTGAATAGTTGCATGTATTAAAAAGTAAATGCTTTTACTAGAGGCTGTAAAAAGTATTTTATTTTATCAAATAGTTCCACATATTATTTTTCTAAAATATTCTGTGTTAAAAAATAGATATTAATTAACTCAACAGGAATTTTTTGACAACTTCAGTTCAAATGTATCAACTTCTAAAAATTTTTAAAAGAGTGCTTGTGCTTTATCTTGTCATATCACTAGATGGCCAACAGTGCTGTCTTGTGTCATTTTGTTCCAGTTAACAGTTACTGCAGATTTTGAAGAGCTTGTTTCTTTGGTGTGAAGGAAGAACAATTCACGATGAATTTAAAGTTGACATTTAAGATACTGAAACTCAACCGAAGTTTAGTGGCAATCAACATACTAGTACACAACAAAATTAAAATTGAAATAATTTATATTAGTTTTGATGAGGAATGATCGTATGTTGTGTCGTTGATTATTTGCAATCGGTGTCTGAACAAGTGTAACTTAAAAATTGCCACTTGAAGTTACCACGAATGATATTTTTAAAGCACCCTACCGTTCCATTTTGCAGCGAAACGAGACAAGATATCTTTTTGGACCGCAGTGTATAGCCGCAGCACGACAGGACTAGCCAGGTAATCAGTGATATTGCGTGAGTTACTGTGACTAGCGTGACGTGCTTAGAGTAGTATTTGTTGTACTAGCTCTCGGTTCATTTTTGTGCAGGTAATCGTAAACAGTGCGACGTAAGAGACTTCATTTGCTGATAAGCACGATGGCTCCTGGACTGATTGATGCTCACGACTGTCTATTACCCTTGCTTGAAACAGTAAATTCTAAATGACGGTTTATTGTGTGGTGGATGTTGGATCAACTGTAAAAAATTATGATGTGGAACTTACTTAAACATATTAAAAATATTATTGCATTTCGAGGAGAGGGGATAAGTTGATTTGGCCCAGAAAAATCTAGCCTTAAATGCCTTCGCCACGCGAGTTGCCTAAATCTCTGGATTGTCATAAGATAAATAATTGTTTGGATTACAATACAAGGGTTGCCACGCTTGAAAGTTCTTTTGCGAGATGTTCGCGAAAAATAATTTTCCCTTATCAAGTATATTATATCGAAGGAATTATTTTGAAAGATAAAACGAGGTGGATAATTTTGAAGTATATTAAATAATTTAATAATTTGAAATCAACTGTAATTGAATGTAATGAAAAATTTCAGGTAAATGGTGCTAGTATTCACTCCACGTCGACGAGTTGAAACTATTTAAATTTAATAGCTGATGAACGAATTCAAACAGCATAACTCATTAACTCGGAAGAAATAGGACAGAAGTTTCTATAAAAGTTTAACTTAGCGAGGTGACTAGCGCACAAAAACGTGAGTTGGGTGCTGGGTGGAAGTTTGGAATTCCTAGTTTGGAAATAATATATGCAGACGGCAAGACTTCCAATTTTACTTCGAAGAAAACGGGTCCTAATTGTGAATAGCGACGGGGAATATCATCTTCGCTGAACACCAGAACTGGCGTGTGAATAATAAGGAAAACTTCAAATGTCATATGCCTTCGTGCAAAGTCTGTTTGTTGAAATAAATATTTAATACTTTTATTGAAACCGAAGGAAGACTATTTCGATTGCGTTAAAGAAGGGATTTAAAATATTACATGCAGTCCCAGAAATAAATGTAAGTATCGGTCATCAATTTCGACGGTGGCGAAACCAAGTGATCATAGAGGAGTGACTAGGAGAGGAAACTAGAAACATTACAATTAGGGGTATCCAGAGTGGCAACTGGAGAGGTTTCGCCACGCCCCGACTTTCTGAGGACCCTAATTTTTTATTCAGAACGTACGAGTATAAAAATGTATTTTCTTCTCATTCAAATTAACTGGTAAACGTTATTTCCGTTACATATGGAGAAGAATTCTGCCTGTGTATTGCAAGAGGTAAAATTTTGTTTGAAATAAGGGGCTCCTATGTAACTACAACCCCAGACTCCTTTTTTTCTGAGAGACTCTGGGTACAACAGCACATAATTTCTCGTATTATTTATAACAGTAACAAACTAAAAACGTAATTGTATAAAATATTTGTGATGCCACAATAACATATATTTACCTTCTCTTCATCAGAAAAACAAATAAGATGGTCAATTGAATAACGTTGACTAAGCTATTCATTATTTAAACGGAAATTCTTGAAAATTGGGATGAACTTGATACAATTGAAAATAAATAAAGATCGACATGTAAGTGAATGAAGAGGATATCGAACAGGAATAAATATTAAGAAATGGTATTCACCCCAACCTAAAACTGACAATCGACAAGAAAACTAGGATCACAAAGACCGAGGCAACTTGAACGCATTTTCTTTGCATTTGAGTGTCCTTTGACATGCAACGAGGCAAACAGCGGTATTATTAAGAGCGGGTTCTCGGGCGTTGGCGTCATAGGGAAGCAGAGAGCTAGCCCTGTCGCAGTCACTGCCACCGCAACCGGACATCTCCACCGAAAGCCGCGAGCAATCATCGCCGCCGCAGCCACTGTGATCACAAGGCACCCGCGCTGGTCTCCGCAGGCCACCAGCGAAGACCTCATTGCGCGCGCTGCATAGCTCACAGCGTCGCTTCAGGCTTCCCTGTCTCATTGGCTTGGTTGGTTGATAGTGATTCCGGGCACATCAACTACCGAGCTCATTACTCCCGCAAGTGTAGTGCATGTTTTTCATCGGCCGGTGGCGGTAGTCTTCCCCGCTGGATGGCAAGATCCGGCGCCAACCTACCGTCGGCTAGCGAGGTTTCACCAACCTGGTATCTCATCAGAGGGGTACCGCCCCAACCGGGACAAGCTCTAAGCTCCCGACTGTTCTCCCGGCGTGTGTGGTAGAGCAATGCATGAAAATATAAGTGAGTGTAAGTAAGGGGGTGATGATAGTACAAGGAAGAGGAAGGAAACATCTTGCGCGGTCAGTCGCGCGTTAGGGTACTGCTCCGACATTCGCCTGGTATGGAACGAAGAAATCACGGAAAACTACCGATCAAAGCAGGCGGCCACTAGAGTTCTCCTCCAGATAGCGACTGAATTCGACCTAGATGACAAGCTAGTGACGAAAATCTTGCCACTGTCGGGTCTCGAATCTAGAACGTCCCGGTCAGAGGCACTGCAGTGTCATCAGTTGATGCCACCTCTCCCGGTACTTCATTAGAAATAAGAAGGATGAGAACGAGAAAAGTAAGGGATTTGAATATGTGCAATTTAGAAGAAGCTAGAGCAACCGCGCAAAGCCCACGTAATGCACGACCGGTGCTCCCATGCGATGTTGCGTGAAGGCAAATGGTAAAGCATCTCCTATTCGATCTCATTCATCATTAATTCATCATTACGAGCCGTCTCGTCTAGCTCCCACTAAAACGAAACATTGCATATTTCATGAGTTACCTCTAGTCGAGGAAAGAACGCCGGGGAAATATGTTAAAGCTGTCTGTATGCTTCGCTTAAGGTGGTCATGTAGTGAACCTCTACGAATGTTATTTAAACAACGTCTAATATGTTTAAGTGATTTCAGCGGCAGAAAGAAGGGGTAGGAGTCACAACGATTAGAAATCACACTTCTGAACAATTGAATTAATGTAATAGTTATTCTACATAATTGGTACTTCCTTTCGTATATTCAGGAACGGATAGGCATCCAATTACAACAGATCTTTAAATTCACCAATTTATTATGTATTATAAAAAATTTTTCGAAACCAGGACCAGAAATCGTAACCACAAAGCAATCTATTCAACTCCTGAAGGTATGGCACACACAGCACAACCTATCTAAGACCGTTCACAGTTCCAAATACGCAGTCAGAAGTTGTCACTACTTAACAAGCAGAGCAGGTATTTTCACAAGACGTGGGGCATAATGGTTCTGAAACTTTAACTATGGACTCTCTTACTCGGAGCCTTTTTCTCCAACGCCTACCCTTGGCATGTTAGCCATTTGGTCACGGGCTGAGTAGTATAGACGAGCAGTTTCCTTCAGCTTGTGGGGTATTCGCACATTCATAATGGTGAAGGGCGTAGGTGGAAAATCGCTGTTGCTCATTTAGCGTTACCCA
Source organism: Teleogryllus occipitalis (assembly GCA_011170035.1). Lineage (NCBI taxonomy): Eukaryota > Metazoa > Arthropoda > Insecta > Orthoptera > Gryllidae > Teleogryllus > Teleogryllus occipitalis. Next base: position 650,445 of record BLKR01000187.1, on the reverse strand, counting down.
GGGGACGTGTGGTATACCATGGACGCGAGCAACTTTGTTCCCGCTGTGAATTATTATTATTATTATTATTATTATTATTATTATTATTATTATTATTGTTGTTGTTGTTGTTGTTGTTGTTGTTGTTGTTGGTGGTGGTGGTGGTGGTGGTGGTAGTGGTGGTGGTGTTGAATTATGAGGAGATAATGAGAAGTCATTTAGAATATTCCCACCATTCGCCTTATGAACCGGGAGCGGTGTCTCAGTGCATCAACTGATGGCACTGCAGCGCCTCTGACCGGGAAGTCCTAGGTTCGAGTCCTGACGGCAGAAGAATTTTCGACATTAGCTTTTCAGCTAGATCGAATTCAGTCGCTGTCCGGTGCCCTGCTGCTATGATCGGAAGTTTTCCGTGTGTTCTTCAATGCATGCATTACCACGTATTCCGGGAGACCGGTCGGGAGCTTAGAGCTTGTCCCGGCTGGGAGAGGCCTTGCAGCTTGTCCCGGCTGGTGGGAGAGTCCTGGTTAGGGGGAAAATCCGCTAGCCGACGGCGTCGGATCTCGCCATCCAGCGGGGGAAGATCACCGCCATCTCCCGAGGAATACACATACAATACGCTTACGGGACTAAGCGGGACCTAAACTGTTGAAGCGCCCGGAATAACCAACCAACAAAAATCGCCTTATGACCTAGGGGAACCCTTGCCCGGGGACTGAACCCGGACTTCCTGACTGCGAAGTCAGCACGCTACGCACTGAGCCACTTCGCCCTTTCATTACTCGGAGGCGGTTCTACCCCTCGAGTCTACCCCGTGACGTATCTTCTTGACGAGGCGCTTTCACAAAAGTGAAGGAGAGGTGCGGCGCCAGGGCCGAGCAAAACTCGTTCTATTATCGATCTATCTTGCTGGCTTTGGTTTCGTACTCTCGGGGCCTCAGAAGTCGCGCGCGCGCTTCTTATCTGCCTGTTGAAATCTATACGTTGCTCTCCCTCAAGAATCGGAACTATCGGAACCACTCCATTCTCGGCTGTATCGTTAGTCTGAGCGGTCTGCTGTAGTTTCGGTGTTTCATTTGTGAGAAGCGACATGAGCTCGGTAACCAAAGAGACCGTAAGAAATAATCTAGCTAACGGATAATCATAATAATAATAATAATAATAATAATAATAATAATAATAAAATACTGTTATTGAAACATTTAAATAGGAATCTTTTTAATTTCTTTTTTATTTTACCATTCTGGATAAAGTAACATATTGACGAGCTGCTGCTCGAATGAAAGAGTAAAACATGTCTTTCGGATATCACTTAATTATAACAAACGTTTCTGAATTAAATTAAAATAATACTTTATTCAACAAATTTGTGCAAATTAATTCTAGGGAAAGCCCTAATTCCGTTGCAGATTGCAAACGTTACTACGTTTATTTATAGAGGTCAATAATAAAAATATTACAACAATTTTTTCGAATTCCGAACACTCATTTCGCGGTTACTCGTTTTCCAGTATTTCAGAAACTAACGTATCGTCGATAAAAGAAGTGAAGTTTGCAAAAGCATCTGAAAATATGTTTTCTTGTTTTCCCGCGGAAAAAGATGCTCATTTACATAAAAACTTCTCAAACTTGAAGAAAGCCTTTAGAATTTCACAGCGTGTGAAGCATGTTCCCCTTATCCTTATTCTTTTCAGATTTCTTCTCCATCATCTTAGATTTTTTCTTCCGTGTTAGGGCGCCATACCAAGGTAAATGGAAGCTTTTATTGTCTACTTAATTTGCTCCGAAACCGCGGCAGACTGTAAACGCGCAGAACGCCTTGCGTAGACCGGGCTCCAAAACGTGGAATCGCCTGCCTGCCGCCGGGAGTTTGAGCGATAAACGGTGGTCAGAGATTCGGTTGCGTCTTGAAGCATGCATTCGACGCGGTCTGAACACCCCGATAACAGATCAAGTCTCGGTATCGTTCGTTCTCGATAATGGCAGAGTCGGAACTGGGGCTATCGGAACCAGCAGTATCGGCGCGCCTGGTCTCGCCGTTGAGAACGATCGGAATTCAAGGCGTTTTTGCCCGGCCCTATGCGGCGCCTTCCCATAGGCCTGAACCTTCGTGGCTGGCAGGTGCCCCGACCGGCAGCCGCTGACTGACCTGCACCCACGCAGCGCTTTCCGAAACCAATCGCGCTTGGTCTAGTCGCTACTCGTACGGATTACCGGCTCAGCAATGGGTCTCAGTGCTCGGTCTGTACAATAATACAGAATTGAATATTTCCGCTCGTAGTTTCTATCTTCTTAAATCGTCCGTTTTCCAAATGTATCGCTTTTCTCACCATGAGACTCGGGCAATCTCATCAGTAATTTTACGGATGTAACTGTTACTGATGTTAATGTTACTTATACTACTAAGTAATTTTACTGAATTCATTTCTTGTTATGTTTAATAGGTGATCAATAACGTCAATAGCTGAATAATGTTATAATATAAAAATAGATAAGATAATGAAATAAGAATAAGTAAATTAATAAGTATATGAAAGATATAATAATATAAATATATAATAATACATCATAATAAGTACATACATACGTAAGTAAAATTAGATACTATAATAAAGTAGACAAGATAATTGAAGTGATAGATAAACTTTCTGGCAGCGCCGAGTTACTCCAGCTAGATTTAGGACGAATTTTACCTCCATAAACACAATATTTTAATAGGTATCAAGACACAAAGCTATCTGGGAATATTAAGCAATACAAGCATTATAATTACAGCTTTATAGCAAATGCAATACAATGGAACAGTTGCTCTATTGAGTTCTGGTCGATCAAAGATCCTCTCAATTTCGAAAAGATGACAGAGAAAAGAGTGATACAATTCTTGCCATTTTATTCACCCATTACATTATTGGATTATTGCAGATACTATTTTCAGAGAGTTAATTAATTAAATAACGAATTAATTAAATCTCATTCAATTAAGGTCAGAAAATTAATTAATTAAGGGATGTACGTGGATGATTCTACGAACTTCACTTTTGCATCTGCCTTTTATTCAAATTTACAGAATGTTTTTTTCCTTTGAAGCTCACTTATTTGAAAACATGAATACGACTTGATTTGTGGTTGATATTACCATTTAAAATGAAAAATTCTTGACAGAAATGAGGAATGTCGTGAAGCAAAAAGGTTCATTGATAGCAAAGAAATGGACCAACATTCGTTCTTCTTCACACACTCGTTCTTTGAGACGTTAAGACGTTGAGGCCTTAACTTTGTATATAATAGTATTAAATATTTATTTATTGCAATATTTTTCAGAAAGCACCTTGCGAAAACCTTCTATGGGGCTCTTACCACATACGAGATATTCTAATATCAATTAATTTTAAAAGTCCCATAAGAGTTTTTTTTTTATTTTCTATTTTAAGACCACAATTTCTTTGGAAATTTTCTTACTAAACGAAAGAACAAGCAAATTATGAACCGTTGATACCAAAACGTAAAAATCTCCACATAGGAGGTTCTTCACCATCAATGACGATATGCTCAACGCAATACACAGCGCAGGTAGAATAAAGCACGTCGCCCAACTTTAGTTTGGTGAAGCGCTTTTCATCTCCGCGGGCAGACAGGTCTGCGTTCGTGATGAAATTTCGGCTTTGCGTGGGGCGGCGCACGCGGCGAAGGCAATCTGGGGGAATTGCGAGGAATGAGAAAGCCTTTGCGCGCGCGGTCTCTCGCGAGACGAGGCGTGGCGAGGGGAGGGGAGGGGAGGGGCGCGAGAAAAAGCGAGCGCGGCCGCGCGCACTGCGGCGCGCCGCGCACTTCGCGTGTGTCGGAAGGGGCGTAGAGGCGGTAGGCAGCACCCGTCGCCCTCTGCGGTGCTGAGTTCCTCGAAACACGCACGCGGCGCTGCGTCTCCAACGCACGGCCCACGTCATACCGCACGGCGGTCGCGCCTTTATATCACACCCTCTCCGTCTCTACCCTCCTCTCCCATCCCCTCGTCACCCCTCTATCCATCCCCCTCCCCTCCACCTCATCCCCTCCTCTCTCACTACCCTCCTCTCCCCCTCTTCCTTTCTTTCTCGCCCCCTCTTCCTCTTTTTCTCTCTGCCTCTCCCTCCCTTTCTCTCCACCTAACCGTCTCTTTCTCTCCCCCTCTGCCTCTCCTTCTCTGCCACTCTCCCTCTTTCTCTTCTCCTCTCCTCTTTCTCTTCCCATCTCCCTCTCTTTCTCTCCCCCTTTCCCTCTCTTTCTCTGCCCCTCTCCTTCTCTTTCTCTGCCCCTCTCCTTCTCTTTCTCTTCCCCTCTTCCTCTCTTTCTCTTCCTCTCCCTCTCTTTCTCTCTGCTTCTCTCTCTCTACCTCTCCCTCTCTTTCTCTCCCCATCCTCTTCTCTCCCCCTTCCCCTCGCTCCCCCTCTCTCTCACTCTCATTCTCTCAAACGCCTTAGTTGGCTCAGAGCATCAACTGATGACACTGCAATGCTTCAGAGGTCCTAGGATTCGAGTTCCGACGGTGGAAGGATTTTCGTCACAAGCTTTTCAGCTAGGACGAATTATGTCGCTGTCTGGAAGAGAATTCTAGCGGCTGGCTGATCTGATCGGTAGTTTTATGTAGTTTATCCGATCAACACCAGACGACCGCCGGAGCAGGGATCTAACAAACGGGCCACGGACCTCGCGCGATCTTTCCTTCCCTGTCTTATCCTCATCTCTTACACACCCACACTCCTACACTACACTATCATACATGCGTAGGGAGTAGTCGAGTGCTTAGAGTTGGTCTGGGCTGGAACGGTGCTTTGCATGTGAGAGATACCTGTTTGGGGGAAAACCGCACCTTGCACGGGGGAGAGGGGAGGGGGAGAGAAAGAGAGGGAGAGGCAGAGAGAAAGAGAGTGAGAGGAGCAGAGAAAGAGAGGGAGAGGGGGAGAGAATAATCGGCGACAGATCTCGCCAACCAGCGGGGGAAGTTCCCCGCCACCACCTGCATTAAAAATACACTTACAGGACTAATGACATTAGCAATTGACGTGCCCAGAAACACTAATCAATGAATCAATTAATTTATCAACGTCGATAGCTCTGCGTCAACAGTTGCCCTTGCAGCTGCTGCGTGACTGACCCTACTGTTCCAAGCACGTGGGTGGCCAATGTTCAGCCACTGTTTGGCGGAAAATTCTAGTATTGGCTGCTCAGATCTGCAGCTTTCCGTGTTTTTTTCATCCAATTCCAAGCGAATAATGGATCAGTCCCCTTTTCAAAGATTTACGGGTCTCTCCTTCCTCATGTCTGACCTCTCCGCTCAACCCCATCATGCTAAATTATTTCATGGTAGGCTTCGATCATCATCCCGCGTCGCCCATCACCCTCTCTTCACTCTCCGTCCGCCATCGCAAAGTTTGTTGCCCAACTCGCTTTGCCAGCTTAATCCTCAACCGGCTGTACCAAAGCAAACGTGCTTAACCACCGGCAGACTGGTATCCCTAATCAACCAAACCCTACTCGCGCCACACGCTTAAACAACGCCAGTCCCTTACTTTTCATACTTTCCAAATGAATATTTCTCGTCGTACTCATGTAATCATTTGGTACCCGGCTGACCTAAATCTATTTCCAGGATTTTCCTCTCCTTCATAACTGAAAACCTGCCTGAACATTATCGTGCCCCATTTCCTGCGTGACCCACCGTCTATTGTACCATTATTATCCTTTTTCACCTGTAACAACACTTGCAAACTGTCACCATGCCGTGCGCTGAGCACCATTCTTTTCGTTCCATTCCATTCCTTCTTCCGTTTCCCCTCGTGCACTTACTTACGTCGTAGTGTTCGTTACCGTTGTTTTGAACCTTAACGTCCTTGAGGCGCTAGCACATTATGCAACTGATTTACCCATTTCCGTGACAGTCATCGCAGGGAATAGGCAGAGCTTATGACCTGTGCTACGAGAATGTATGTCTAGTTTAGGTGAGTGTTTTATGAAAACAATCATAAAAGAAGGTTTTATAAACAAGTGTGCAAGGAGATGAGGCCAGGAAATGTATGAAGAGCACTGCTGGATTCCTATTTTAGGTCGTAACCTTAATTCTTAATTATGATCCTCAATAACTAACATTTTACGATAATACATTACGAGGTTGATTTGATGATGGTTTGATAAGTGATAATGATACGATATGTGTGATGCTAAAGTTATGCTGAAATGAGAGGCGTAGGAAACGAGAGACCTTTATCTACCTGAATTAATGTGTATTTTTTATGACACCATTTTATAATTTTTTAAATATTAATTTTTTTTCAAAATTTTCAAATGCACATGGTAACACCTCTTAGGATGAGATAAAAACAACATGTTCTCAATACATCTCTGCAATTTTTTAAGATGAAAGTTTGAACTATCTACAGTTTCGTACAGCGTGCTCATTCGGGCATGCTAAGTAGATAGGGATTAACTCGAATAAACCCGCCGCGATAAAACTGGACAACCAGACATTCCTCTTGAATCGATAGAGATTTGAGCCCCGAAACCCAAAGCTAAAAGATGAGTAATCAGTCTCACCTACCTCCCACCTCCCATGTGCTGCCTCTCTTGTGTGAAGTAACAAGTGAATTGAAGAACCTGCAGCAGGAAACATTGAGGAGAATGGAGCAGGGACAGAAGGAGGTAGTCAAAACGGGATAACTCTGACGTGACCCACGTTAAACGGTCATTGTCCATCACAGATTTACATGGATCTATCTGAACAACCGTACCAAAAAGAATTACGATTTCTTTTACGCAGGCCGCCGCTGTTGTGTGTAATAACTCCTGAATACAAGAACTCGTGAAAGGAAGCCTTGAGGAGGATGGACTAGTGATGAAATGAAAGGTTGGGGAAGCGGGAGAGCCCCGAGAAAATCTAACTGGAAACCTGGTACCCAGAAGCAAAAGACGAGATTTCTGACTACTTCTCCAGAGGCCACCACTATTGTGTGTAATTACTCCTGAAGGGAAGAACCCGCAGAAATAAGCATTGAGGAGGATGGATCAGTGTCAGAATGAGGCAGGGAACACGGGAGAACCCTGAGGTGACCTACGTCGAACATTCATTGTCCACCACATAGTTCTATCTGAACAACCGGACCAAGAAGTATTACGATTTGTTTCACGCAGGCCGCTGCTGTTGTGTGTAATAACTCCCGAATACAAGAACCCGTGGAATAAAGCGTTAAGGAGGTTCGAGCAGTGGTTAAATGAGAAGCAGGGGAAGCGGGAGAACCCAGAGAAAATCTACCTGGAAACCTGGTACTCAGAAGCAAAAGACGAGCATTCCGACCACTTCACCAGAGGGCACCGCTATTGTGTGTAATAACTGCCGAGTGGAAGAACCCATGGAAGGAATCGTTGCGGGCCCGCGTGCCGAAGGCCATCGCCCGGCTGAGGCGGAACGGGCGGTGGGCGTTGGGCGCAGGCGAGTGCGCCCGAGCGCGGCGCCTGAATTCAAATTCCCTGGGTGCGGGGGCGGGGCCGCAGGGGCGGGGGAGGCGGGGGTGGCTTTACTCCGCCGCGTCACGCAGCGCCTGCTCTTCCTCGGCAGGCAGCCGCACGCCAGCCACCGCCCCTCTCCGCCGCGGTTCCCACCTCATTACGTGCTACCGGCTTTCCGTGTGCAACAGCTCGGGTGACCTGCGGTTCTATCCCCTGTCTGTTGCATCCCGTTCTCGCAGTGACATTGCAGGTCGGGCTGCGAGCAGGAGGGTGAGGTACGCATTGAGGCATGCACGATCAATTAAGGAGTGAGGGAGTAAGGAGTGAGAAGTGGGAGTGGAAATGGAGAGGGATGGACATTCAGCCGTAGCAGCTTCTGCAAAACCTTGCCGCATGTCTAGTGGTCGTATCTTGCGCGGAAATAAACCTTCAGTATCTATTCGCTCTTGCAGGCAGATTTACACGATTTACATGAACCCCCCGGACATTTTCAAAATTATCTAAAAAACTGATACAATTTTTTTCTTTAAATTTTTAGTAAGATTAGTGCCTTTACGATGACATAAACGCCATATTGCTCTATAATTTTGTTTTTTCAAAAATTACAAAAATGTAATTTTTTATTTGTATCCCACGTCGGTAATATTTACATTGGAGGCGATTTTCTTCTCATTATTGTACTTATGAATACATGTGCTTGAAATAATATCATATAAAGTTTCTCGAAAACTCAACAGTTTTCTTTGAAAATGAACTCAAAATTTCACATTTTTAGAAACGCTCAAACGCTATTTTCTCAAAATAGCTCCAATTTTTTTCTTCAAACTTTTTCTACAGATAGTACTGATTTCACTGTTTAATATGACGTTAAGTTCATTTCGGTTTATTATTTTGTTGTTGTTTTTCAAAAATTACACAAATGTAATTTTTTTAAAATATTTCTCACGCCGTTAACGTGCACATTTCCATCAATTTGTATACATTATTGAATTTGTGAGTGAAAGTGCTTCAATTGATTTTAAATGAAGTTTTTCGAAAACTCCTTAGATTTCTGTGAAAAATCGCTTCAAATTTCAAATTTGCAGCAATAGTTAATCGTTATTTTCTTAAAAACGGTTACAAATTTTTCAATGAAAATGTCTATTTAGTACGAGTTTATACTCTTCTTTAATATTCTTAAAGTAACATTTCGGTTCTACTATTAAAAAACCGAAAATCTGAGAAAATGTAAAAAAATCTACTTTGGGTGACGATAGATACCAGCTAGCCAGAGAATGGAGCTAGACCTTACTAGAGCTAGTCCACACCAAGGAAATTCAAAAAATTTGCTACGAGAAAGTCTGTGGCACTCTGTAGCACCTCTAATTTTCTTCTGTGTTGATTCCTCTCCCCTGCGTAACCTTTCACGAGTCCATCACTTCGGCGCCCTCCACGTCGTTCTTTCGTTCGTTTGTCTCTCACGACACCATCTTTAGCGAGCTCTCCACTTCGCCTTCCACAATCCCTCGTCGCCCTGCGTCTCCAGGAACTGCTCTCTCAGAGCGGCGTTCCCTAACTTCGTGTTTTCATTGCATCCACGCGAGTACAAACAAGGTTTGGCATTCCACGAAAGATCTGCATATAATATATGTGTTTCCAACTGGTGCGCTTCTCGGAACGAATAATCCTCGCTTGCTCGTTCGCTTGACCTGCTAGGGGATTGTAAATGGCTTTTCCGTCAAAAAGGTATAATTCGAAATGTCTGGGAAATACTCCAAACATCTCTAGATAACGGCACCGAATTAAGTGGCTCAGTTGTGCCACAGCAGTGCCTCTCACCGGGAGGTCCTAGAGTTCGCGTTCCGGCAATGGCAGAATTTTCGACACCAGCTACATCCATGGACCGAATTCAGCCGTTGACAGGTGGAGAATTCTAGTGTCCGGCAGCCGTGATCGGTAGTTTTCCGTGATTTTTTCAATCAACACCAGGTTAATGACCAAGAAGTACCTTGATAAACGAGCTACGGATCGCGTGCAATCTTACCTTTCTCTTCCTTGTCCTATCCTCACCCCCCGCTCACACATTCTTACACTTAAATGCACTACACCAGCGCACATGTCAAGAGCTTAGAGATTGTGTTGGCTGAGGCGGTTTTCCAACAGTGGGGGATACATGGTAGGGGAAAACCTCGCAAGCCGACATGTAGATCCACAGCGGATCTTACCATCCAGCGGGGGAAGATCACCACCACTTCCAGAGATAAGAAAATAAACAAAACTTACTAGAGTAATGACTTTAGAAGTTGCCGCACCCCGTAAAATCAGTCAAATCAAACAATTAATCAATCTAGCCAACGGTAATTCGAATTTCATCAACTCGGCCGTCTTACGGTAGTATTAATGTAAACTTCTGTATTACTTTTCCTAATTTCAAATTCATTTTGTATGACCCCGTAAGATTACATCAGTGAAACCCGAAATACGTTTTTCATTAATAGCAACTACTTATTCAGATTCAGAGAAATTGACAGGATTTGCACCCTACTCCCTTCGTGTGTTGACGAAATCATCTCGCAAATCTCGTTCGCAAACCCTCGCATCGCTTCCTGGAAAGTGGTAAGAGCAGCGAAGGGGGGAGACAACGTGTGCAGGAGCCCAATGTGCTCGCCCAAATCTGCTCTTCGCAAAGGAGAGAACGGCGACGCGGAGTTTCGTGCAACCAACGGGAAGAATTAAATTTGAGTTAAGTGACTGTTTTGTGATGTCTATTAGGCTTGTTAATTAGAGTAATTTTCACTTTCTCGAATTGTTGTAAGGTATAAAAGAAAATTTTAGAGTAATGTTCTATACGAAAGTTTCTTTATGCCACTCAGTTTTCATTTCGAGAAACAACAATACAATGGTTTAAATCGGTCGTCCCTCGTCATAGAGTTAAAGAATCAATGGTTTCATAATAACGCACCAGTTTAATAAACCAGTACCACAATATTTCCACATATTGTAAGAATCTGTATGAGGAGTTGTTAGAAGGGTTATCTTAATTTCACCGGAAGTTTGATATAGAACTATAGAGAGTCGAGCACTGGATATACAGGCTGAGTCACCTAATTATAGCACCTCTTGTAATTTTTGAACGGTTGAAGTTATTGCAATTAAGTTATAGCAGAAGTACGTGAAGGAATGGGGATAATATATGTATGTATTTCCTTCCATTTTATCACTTGTATTTTATGAACTATTGAGGTAACTTTTTTCAAATGGAACTGTGCTGTTTTTTAGTCTATAATGACGAGAGTACAATGACGAATCTAATAATACACATATTGTTATATGTTAGATAATCACTTTTTGAGTGATTTTGATTTTTGCGATTATTATTTAACGGATATTTCGAATGTAACAGTCGACCACCCAAGGTTATGCAGCGCTGTCCCTGCTATTGCGCCCTCGCGGCGTAACAATACCTACTCAACACGAATAGCAAAAAAATAAAGTTACTCAAGAAATGCTTATCTCACAAAATCCCAAGTCTTTATTGTTAATGGAGGTTGTAATTCCAATATTCCTATCTTTTGTATCAGCCGACTTCTATACTTCAGCACATTAAGTCACTGAACCCAAAACTTAAAAAAAATTTGAACAAACATACACCACATCCATTGAACTGAGCATTCCTTTCTCCACGCATGACCATTTAACTGTGAAATATTAGTCACCATATTATTTTCCTGGAGCCACTGCTCGTTCCTACAAGGGTTTTAAAACTCGTGGGAAATCTAGAATATAAGCTTCTACTTTTCTTCTCACATTTGTTTCTGCTGACAGAATTTTTGTACCACTTACAATAAATTGCATGTCTCTTGTTTATTTAGATTTGTAAATATTAGAACAATTAATTGTTCGAATATTTACAAATAGTTAAATATTTAAAATATATTTGTTATAACTCATTCAAATACAAAGAAAATTCTTAAAAAAATAATGAATATTCTACGGAAATTGACAATAAGAGCACATTACTGTTCGAGTCCATTGAAAATAATCTGAAAACTATATCAATGAGGTTCTGCTCAAACATGCCTAAACCAGTCTTTGAGTACGGACGGTTGCCGATTTTTCACACAAGCAACAAAGCTGTGTGGAATTCAACCACTGTTTGGAAAATAATTTTATCGCTTGGTAGCTGTATATAGGTAGCTGAGTTAAATTCAATCACTGTGTGGACACTATTTTCAGTGGTGGGTAGTTGTGACGCTAGGTAACTTGCTGGGTCGAATTCACTCATTGTCTGGAAAAGATTTCTAGCAGTCGGCTGCTCTGTTCAAATGTTTTCTGTGATGGTTCTCCGTTCAATACTAGGTAAATGCGGTAGCAGTACTCTGACAAAAGGGTCGTGTACCGCGCATAATCTTTCCTATTCCATATCCCTTTCTATTCACTTACACACGCACTTACACAAACTACCCTATCATGCATCTCAAAATGCATGATAGGTTGCTCTGTTCGAATGTTTTCTGTGAGGGTTCTACCATCAATACCTTGTAAGTGCCGTAGCAGTACCCTGACAAAAGGGTCGTGTACCGCGCATGATCTTTCCTATTCCATATCGCTTTCTATTCACTTACACACGCACTTACACAAACTACCCTATCATGCATCTCAAAATGCATGATAGGTTGCTCTGTTCGAATGTTTTCTGTGAGGGTTCTACCATCAATACCTTGTAAGTGCCGTAGCAGTACCCTGACAAAAGGGTCGTGTACCACGCATGATCTTTCCTATTCCATATCCCTTTCTATTCACTTACACACGCACTTACATAAACTACTCTATCAATGCATCTCAAAATGCATGATAGGCTGCTCTGTTCAGATGTTTTCTGTGAGGGTTCTACCATCAATACGTTGTAAATGCCGTAGCAGTACCCTGAAAAAAGGGTCGTGTACCGCGCATGATCATTTTTCCTAACCCTTGTCCATTTCTGTTCACTTGCACACTTACATGAACTAGTCTATCATGCATGTAACAATACAAGTCGGGAACTTGTAGCTTGTCCCGTTTGTGGAGTGCCTCTCTGAGAGACGCTCTTGGAGGAAGGAAAACCTCAAACCCCGTGTAGTTCTGCGTCGTATCTCGCGTTCCAGCGGGGGAGGAGTAGCTTGTAGGTGGACTTGTAGAGGGGACTTGTAGCTTGTCCCGTTTGTGGAGTGCCCCTCTGGGAGACGCTCTTGGAGGAGGGAAAACCTCAAACCCCGTGTAGTTCTGCGTCGTATCTCGCGTTCCAGCGGGGGAGGAGTAGCTTGTAGGGGGACTTGTAGAGGGGACTTGTAGCTTGTCCCGTTTGTGGAGTGCCCCTCTGGGAGACGCTCTTGGAGGAGGGAAAACCTCAAACCCCGTGTAGTTCTGCGTCGTATCTCGCGTTCCAGCGGGGAGGAGTAGCTTGTAGGGGACTTGTAGAGGGGACTTGTAGCTTGTCCCGTTTGTGGAGTGCCCCTCTGGGAGACGCTCTTGGAAGGGAAAACCTCAAACCCCGTGTAGTTCTGCGTCGTATCTCGCGTTCCAGCGGGGGAGGAGTAGCTTGTAGGTGGACTTGTAGAGGGGACTTGTAGCTTGTCCCGTTTGTGGAGTGCCCCTCTGGGAGACGCTCTTGGAGGAAGGAAAACCTCAAACCCCGTGTAGTTCTGCGTCGTATCTCGCGTTCCAGCGGGGGAGAAGTAGCTTGTAGGTGGACTTGTAGAGGGGACTTGTAGCTTGTCCCGTTTGTGGAGTGCCCCTCTGGGAGACGCTCTTGGAGGAAGGAAAACCTCAAACCCCGTGTAGTTCTGCGTCGTATCTCGCGTTCCAGCGGGGGAGAGTAGCTTGTAGGTGGACTTGTAGGAGGACTTGTAGCTTGTCCCGTTTGTGGAGTGCCCCTCTGGGAGACGCTCTTGGAGGAAGGAAAACCTCAAACCCGTGTAGTTCTGCGTCGTATCTCGCGTTCCAGCGGGGGAGGAGTAGCTTGTAGGTGGACTTGTAGAGGGGACTTGTAGCTTGTCCCGTTTGTGGAGTGCCCCTCTGGGAGACGCTCTTGGAGGAAGGAAAACCTCAAACCCCGTGTAGTTCTGCGTCGTATCTCGCGTTCCAGCGGGGGAGGAGCAGCTTGTAGGTGGACTTGTAGAGGGGACTTGTAGCTTGTCCCGTTTGTGGAGTGCCCCTCTGGGAGACGCTCTTGGAGGAAGGAAAACCTCAAACCCCGTGTAGTTCTGCGTCATTACTCGCGTTCCAGCGGGGGGAGGGTGTTGTGACCGTCCGCGCGCATTCGCAAGTCCCGTCACCGAGCCACGTATTGGTACGAAGCGCGCGGGCTGTCACGCCAGAATGGGCGGGCAGAGACTCGCCGCCGTCCTCGGCGGCGGGCCCAGCCGGCGAGCCGCGGCCCCCAAGAGGGTATTTAGCGGGCCCCCTTGCAGCAAGCAAAAAGTCGGGATCCAGTCAGCGAGAGCAGAACCGTGGCGGAGGAACGCACACGGGAGCGGCGAAAGGCAGCGGCGGAAGACCTACCGCCCCTCCCTTTCTACGCCGTATGGAGACGGCGTGACGTGGAGCGCACACGGGAGCAGCGAGAGGCAGTGGCGGGAGACCTACCGCCCCTCCCTTTCTACGCCGTATGGAGACGGCGTGACGTGGAGCGCACACGGGAGCAGCGAGAGGCAGTGGGGGGAGACCTACCGCCCCTCCCTTTCTACGCCGTATGGAGATGGCGTGACGTGGAGCGCACACGGGAGCAGCGAGAGGCAGTGGCGGGAGACCTACCGCCCCTCCCTTTCTACGCCGTATGGAGACGGCGTGACGTGGAGCGCACCCGGGGGCAGCGAGAGGCAGTGGGGGAGACCTACCGCCTCCTTTCTACGCCGTATGGAGACGGCGTGACGTGGAAGCACACACGGGAGCAGCTAGAGGCAGTGGGGAGACCTACCGCTCCCTTTCTACGCCGTATGGAGACGGCGATGGAGAGCGCACACACGGGAGCAGCGAGAGGCAGTGGCGGGAGACCGCGCCCCTCCCTTTCTACATGACTATGGAGACGGCGTGACCCACCACAGGAGCAGCGAGAGGCAGCGGCGGAGGGCCTACCGCCCCTCCCTTTCTACGCCGTATGGATACGGCGTGACGTGGAGCGCACACGGGAGCAGCGAGAGGCAGTGGGGGGAGACCTACCGCCCCTCCCTTTCTACGCCGTATGGAGACGGCGTGACGTGGAGCGCACACGGGAGCAGCGAGAGGCAGTGGCGGGAGACCTACCGCCCCTCCCTTTCTACGCCGTATGGAGACGGCGTGACGTGGAGCGCACACGGGAGCAGCGAGAGGCAGTGGGGGGAGACCTACCGCCCCTCCCTTTCTACGCCGTATGGAGACGGCGTGACGTGGAGGCGCACGGGAGCAGCAAAAGGAGCAGTGAAGCCTACCGCCCCTCCCTTTCTACGCCGTATGGATACGGCGTGACGTGGAGCGCACACGGGAGCAGCGAGAGGCAGTGGGGGGAGACCTACCGCCCCTCCCTTTCTACGCCGTATGGAGACGGCGTGACGTGGAGCGCACACGGGAGCAGCGAGAGGCAGTGGCGGGAGACCTACCGCCCCTCCCTTTCTACGCCGTATGGAGACGGCGTGACGTGGAGCGCACACGGGAGCAGCGAGAGGCAGTGGCGGGAGACCTACCGCCCCTCTCTTTCTACGCCGAATGGAGAAGGCGTGACGCCCGGCCTAGTGGAGGCGCGAGCCCGGAGCCTGAGGCACATGGATCGCCGCAGCGGCTGTACCCAAGACTGGACGTCAGCCGAGAAGGCAAACAGAGGGGACTATTGTATCAAGAGATTTTGTCTTGTATGTAAATGATAAATAAATAATGTTTTTACAGTGTTTGGTGGACATAACAGAGGGAACATCACCACCCTCTGAAATAAATTATCCACAACCATTACAAGATTATCGTCCTGAGTAGTTAACTACCACTGAATAAATACGTACTCGCTCACTTGAGAATATTTACAAAAATGTTCGTGCCCGAGGGTACTGCCGCGGTCCAGTTATGTGTTCCACTCTCAGGCGTACGAGGTCTGTAACGTCGCAGACTAGCTCTCTCATCCCTTCTTTGGGAGACGGTCCCGCCTGACGACCATGACAATCGATCACTCTGGTGTCATGTCAACATTTTTTTTTAAATTTTCACAATGAAAATTTACAATTTATTTCATTCCGAAATAATAAGTAAATATGATAATTAATTGCTTATACAATATCAAAATAAATGATTAAAGAAACAATAACTTGCAGAAAAGTGTCCCATTGGTACTTTCCAGGATCAATACACAAGGGCTATAACAGAAAAAAGAAACCAATATTAGAATAATAATAACACAAAACGGAGAATTATTTTTGTGTTGTGTATGTCAAATACTAAAGCGGTAAGTAAGTTGCAAAGGGGAGGTTCTATTGAGGTGGGATATTTCTTGGCTATTGTCTAAAAGGTTTAGGGCTAGATGGTTTGGATGGGTTTCCAGGCGCTTATTGTAGTTTAGGCTAATTTCTTGTATCTTCTCTTGAATTGTTTGAATATTGAGGTCTCGATGGAGTGCTGCATTAGAAATGTACCAAGGTGCTGATGAGATGACTCTTAAAATTTTGGACTGGAATCTTTGAAGAACTGATAAATTTGTTCTTCTGGCTGTGCCCCATGTGTCCATACAGGAACTAGGATGGTTTTATCAATTAGCAATTTATTTTATATCAACATGTGAATGGTTGTTTCTTGAAAATCTTCATCTGTTTTCCGCAAACAACACGGGAATGAAGCTTCATATATGCTCTGTACAAACCCTAAGCAATCCTTGTACATGATGTACAAATCAAATGTACACATATGAGATGCTGTCATCTTTATTCATCACGACGCTACAGGGCAGCCACGACGCTATTGGCAGCCTCGATGCGACGTTTCCAAGGCGCCTTGAGAAGGCTCCGATGCGGCGAACGCAGCGGTGCTGGGTGCGCCCGTTCCCGACCGCCGAGTTCGCTTCTACTCGCTCCGCCCTTTTGATGTCCCCAGCCCCTTCCAACCTCCGTGATCTCTTCTACCTCGCATGCTGCTCCGTCCGCCCGCAACCCTGCGACGATCCCGACTGCAACATTCAGCGGCGCAGGCCATGCGACACGCGTGCGCGACACGAAGGATTTCTCTTGGCTTCCTGCCCGACTGAGAAGGCACAGCCCATGTACCACTACAGTGAATACACATAACGCACGAGGTTATGTTCCGGTGAAAACATGTACCTCTTGACAAAAAATGCAGTTAAATGAAAATGAAAGTCTAACTCATGGTGCTATAACGTAGCACAAACATTCTTGCACTATTACTTGAAATTACCACATTACATTATTTATATTCCAAATTATATTATTCCAGTGTTTTAGCTTCTTTGTGAAAATTCTCTTCATAAATAAACATCAAAAGTTTTCAAGAAAGTCAGAACTGATACCACACACATAAACGCGCCTATTCGAACCAGAAATTTGAAGAAAATTAATAGCACGAATTAATAGCACTCTTTAGTCTCGGCTAGCTCTTAGCTCTTAGCTATTGCCCAAACCTCTTCTCAGCTGCTACCTATAAATACGCCTAAACGATGTACCTAAAAACATATTGAGAAGAAATATATTTGACATTTTCTCAATGTTTTGGTCCCCGAATTTGGAGTCATTTTTGAGAAAATTCTGAAAATTCCCCAAGGGCTCAAAATGGCTTTATTTAAATTTAATTTTTTTTTATTTTAAGTCTTAAATTTTAAATTTTGGGGGTACTAAGTGAAGTAGGTACCCCCAAAATTTAAAGTTTTTTTTTAAATTGCAGAGCTCAGAGTTGCGCGAGTTCGACCAGGGAATACTAATTTTAGAAAAAATTCTTCACATAGTTTTAGGCGCTAGCGTTGTTTACAGATGCACAATCGGACAGAAAGATGGACGAACGTTCTAGGGTAAATGTATTTTTTGGTATCAAGAACCCACAAATCGCGATTTCTGATTATACAAAGTTATTGTTAGAGAAAGATTTATCCACTTTTGCTTCATCACAGCCCCATAATACGAGTTATTCTGTTGAAAATCACGTTGTTTGCTGTTTTTGTCCAGCATTATATAACTGTCACTAAAATGCGTATACTACTGTATACGTACATATTCGAGAAAATAAAAATGAAATACCTCATGAATATTGGACTTGATTCATCAGTTTCCTTTTCACATATACAAGTCTTAATCAAAATAAATTTACAATCCAAATTATCATGGAAAATACCACGGAATCCCTCTGTCCAATCATTCGAGAGGCAACCGTCTAGCACAGTGGCGCGGATGGGGAGCTGAATTGGTTGATTAGTGATTCCCAGTGCATCAACTTCTAAAGTCAAGACTAAGACAACTCTTAGTCCCGCATGTGTTCATCGCGGGTTGGCGGTGATCTTCCCCCACTGTTTAGCTAGATCCGGCGCAGATCTACGCCGGCTGGCGGAGATTTTTCCCAACCAGATATCTCCCACCAGCAGGGAACCACCCCAACCGCGACAAACTCTAAGCTTCCGACTGGTCTCCCGACAAGTGTGATAGTGTAGTGCACGTGAGTGTAAGTAAGGGGTGAGAAATGGACAAGTAAGAGGAAGGAAAGATCGCACGCGGTCTGTGGCCCGTCGGAGAAATCACGCAAAACTACCGATCAAGGCAGCCGGTTTCTAGAATTCTTCTCCAGACAGCGATTGACTTCGACCTAGCAATGCAGCTAGTGTAGCGTCACGTTGGCAGCCCTGCGTGGGAGGAGGAGCGGAAGTCTCGCATACCTGAGATCTGAATAGCCTAGGCGCCCCGGCGTTGGTGTACGGATATTTTTAGACAAGGGGGACGCCGGCGTGGCTTGGTCTGTTACGTGGTAGTGTGCAAACATCCCTCCCACGCTCAATGGCGGTCACGTGACGGCGAAAAGGCGAATATAAAAAGAGCCAACTAGCTCACGCCGGCCGGTTTTGTAACTAGAAACCTCGCGCTTTGCGCAAAATTTACGCCGAGAGTGGTGCGTGTTTGTGCGTTGCACGGGTGACAAACGTCACGGGAGTGGCCCAAGTTACGGGAGTGGCACTGTAGGTGCGTGCACTCGAGGCGGGGCCTCACTAAAATATGTGGTGTATTCACAGGCAGGAGGTTGGGAAATACCGAAAAGTGTGTATTCACGGAGCAGTTGATGTAATTATTGTACATTCATTATAAATAAAATGTGTACCTACTTTTAAATGTCTGTGAGCCATTATCCATGACGCCACACTAGTGTCGAAAAACCTGCTGTCCGTCGGAATTCCAATACCGGGACCTGCCAGTGAGAGGCACAGCAGTGACATCAGTTGAAGTTAAGAGCTCCTCGCCGGCGGGGGGGCTGAAGACGAGTAGGAGTGGGCGGGGGGATAGTTTCGGCGGTGAGGGAGTTGCGGTGGGGAGCTCGGGCGGGAGGGCAAACCGGCGGAAGAGCCGCTCATTCGTTCAGCACGGCGACGCGGCCAGCCGGCCGGCCACCCGAAACTGCGCTCGCACGGGTGGCGCGGAGAGGCGGAAGCGGCGCAGCGAGCCGCGAAAGGCGCCTCGTAAGGTAAACTTCCGCTTCCGGAGTCCGCAACCTTCTCCTCGCGACCTGCGCCTGGCAAGTCGCGGACGCCAATTAGACAGCGCCCCTCCCCCAGAGAACTTCCGGAGTCCCGTTGGGTACTGTGGGCGGTTGGGACCGGGGAGGGGCGGAGTCAGCCAGATCTCGACGAAAAGTTTTTTAAGAAGACTTTTGGAACATTGTACCCCAGTCGACGAGTTAGTACGACATCGTTTTTCATAAGCCAGGCACGTCAAACCGCACCCGCACGAGCTACTTGCCCGCCTGGGGAGCCCGGCACTCTTACGGCCATGGGCAACTTCCCCAGGCTCCGCGCTCTATTCCTTTTAAAATGCAGAAAGGGGTGTACACGTGCAAGCTGAAGCGGCGTGAGGCGGCGAATAGTGGCTGCATACGAAAATAAGTTTGCCAGATTTTTTCTATCAAATAACTTGGAATTGTATTATGTTTATACCTAGGTTTAACAGACTGTTAAACCACCTAAGCTGAAATAGAACGCTAATGTTTTTATATCACTCGTAAGTAAACTAGATTACAAAATCAATATACTTTTGATTCAATTTTGTAAATTTTACCCTCAACTGAGAATATGAAGTCGTTATGATGTATTATGTCATTTAAATGGATCATTTATTTGCCTTATAAAGAAATTGGGAATTAGTATAGCTAAATTTGAGCCAATAACAGTCAATTAATTTCTCCAAAAGACTGTCAAAAGTCACTATCCAGTGACTTACCATCACTTCCGAGCAATTTGTACAATTATTACTTTTAAATCTCGCGCCAATTTCTCTGGACGCATTGCACGCGAGTTCTAGAAAGGTTGTTATCGTTCCCTCGGCCTTATCAAGTCTGCTGTAAGCGTCTCATAATGCTGAAAAAAGGTCCTCTGCTTCAATTTTATAGATTTTGGGAGTCGAGGAGGATCGTGTGAGGAGGGATCAAATAGTTGGATTTATGTCCTGTGACTGTGCGATGTCAAATTGCAAAATGGTTCATTGTTGGCAGAGATGTTCATTATAATAGAAAACTAGTTTTCTATTATAATGAACTGGTATTTTACTATAATGAAATAGTTTTCTATTATCTAGAATATTTTTAAGAAAAGAGTTATACCAAAATATTCGAAAATAGAAGTGGTGGTGCCGGTAGCAGCGGTCGATACAATGAGCTCAAATGACATTTTGTCAAAAAATGGATGCTAAAACAACATTCAATATATGACACGTAGTACATTATTGAACTATTACGGTTATAGGAAAACGAGCCCGCCAAAATCAAGAGCTATTTTAAAGCTGATAAATTATTATTGATGTGGCGTGAACGTTGGTGATACGGAGGGATTAGCCATGACATTTCGGACGTGAGCCGGAGTCATAATTAGTCCTTTTCGAGATGCATTTTCCCTTTCACGATCAAACATTAACAATGAAATGGCACTGTTCATATCTTTATTTTGGTATTTCTTCATCAATCAAAACTAAAAGAATTAATATATTAATACAATATTATCGGTTTCAAGAAAATAAATGTAAAACGATTTTCGAGCTACATTTTTGCCAGTAGATGAGCAAGACCTTCTCGTATGCTCATAGTACTTCCTCCGAGAGGCCAATGTTAATATTATTGACATATTTCCTCATTATGTAGGTAGCAGAGATAAATGAAGTCTAAAAAGTATTAAAAGTAAGTTTCTTGATCAAGTAAATTTTATCTGCTTGCATCATTTCAATAAACGAGGTATTGGGCATTGGCAAATATGAGAAAAAGTTCTATTACAATAGTACAATCGTACGCACACAAACTAATAAAGCTCGTCCAGAGGACAAATTAAAAGTTTACGAGCATTTATTCACATTTAATTTCGTGAATAATTTTAAAAGGTTTGGATCCAAATTGCAAGCAAATACTTCTGGAATAATTGCTTATACAAGATGCGACGAGATGTCAAAGACAAAAATTAATTTAATATATTTTAGGTACAGCAGGAGCAGAGAATATTGACAACAATGCTTTTAGCATATTTAACACAACACCAAACCTTCACCCTCCCTGTAGTGAATGAAGTTCAAAATAAACGAGAAGTCCAATAATGCGACCGATATGTCAGTTAAAAAGCTGGAAACTACGAACATGTATACCAAGATCGTAACAGATATAAAAAACCTATTCATAATCAGAAATAATAATAATAATAATAATAATAATAATAATAATAATAATAATAATAATAATGCTTCCAAATATTGTATTTTAACAATTTATTTTACATTCACTCAGAATATACATATTTTCCGTATTTTGTTCAAGTTGTTGAGACTGTAGTTGGGTAGACAACTACAGTCTACAAGTTGTTGTTGTTGAAGCGACGGTTAATTGAAAGACAAGGGACCCAAATTTAATCTCGTTTAATTCGACAACGGATAATCAGAGTTTAAAATTAATCCATAATTTTATCCAGACAGGGGAGATATCACCTGTAATAACCAAATTTACAATTTGTGGAGTCAGGGATGCAATCTTCCAACAGAAGTGGACTTCTCTGCAAGTGACGACTTCAGCCGCAGTCGGGTGAAGGCAGTGCGTTGTCTAGGGGCAGGATGAGATTGCGGGAGGCGGGGCGCGGTGTCAGGTGTCGCATCTGCCGTTAGCGTGGCTGTAACCTGGTTAGCAGCAGCGGCGTCCCACGCCGCGCAGAGGTCGGAGGCCCCGGGAGGTGGTTTGAGGGGCGCCGAGTTGGCGAAGGTGCTTCCGACAGCGAGGCTTCTGTAGAGCGACGCTGCACTTGGGTGACGCTCTCGAGTGCACGTGCTAGCAACGAGGGCGCCGGTGAAGCTGATATTGGGAAGGGGCTGCAAGAGCAGGGGGCGAGAAGGAGACGAAGATACAGCGGACTTCGCAAACTATATTTCTTAAGAAGAAGAAGAAGAAGAAGAAGAAGAAGAAGAAGAAAAAGAACTCTCCTTTTATCTGATGCAAAGTACGTAAAACTGTGTATGACATGAATGTTTCAATAATATATTAACCCAATTTATTATTATTAAAGAAATTTTAAAACAATTATTTACTAATCTCGAAACAAGGCTTGCATAGCTTATATTGCTACCACAAAAAGTAATAAATATAAGGAGTTCAAATTTATCATTGACTAAATATCGCCACAAGGGACTTTCACTCCATTATTAAAAAAATGAGACAAAACAGAACGTGCAACACAATATTTGTTCACGTGAACTCGACAGTAAGATTTGGAAAAATTGAAGAATGGGCCAATTTCTTTTATTTGATTCAAAATAGATGAAATTGTGTACGAATTGTAAGTTTCAACAATACATGAACACAATTTATAATTATTAAAGAAACTTTAAAAACACAAAAATTTACTAATCTCGAAACATTGCTTGTTTAGCTTATATTGTTACCACAAACATTTTTTAAAAGAGTTCAAATACTATCTTTGATTAAATATTGCCACAAGTGACTATCATTCCTAAGATCTAGTGGCTACGTTGTTGAAACCCGGAGACAACGTTTAAAAAAAGTAGATGGTAAAATACTACCTACTTTTAAACAAATGACTACATTATATAATATTTTGTATGCAGTAGTAATTTTGGCATTCGAATAGAAATATTTTGCAAGGATAGAAATATTTTGCACGTACATAGAACATTTGTAATGGGCTTAAACTTAGCCTAAAAAATACGAGCTAGTTTTCTGTTGTGTCAGGTAGCATGGAAGAAACATAGAAGAAAAGGCGAAGCAAGAAACCCTCGCGCGAGTTATGTAGCAATCCCAATTGCTATATGATTGCTCCAAAACAATGTTCCCGAAAACACTTCCTGACGAAGACCGTAGGAAATTTCCGAGTCAACTGAATATTTCATTTCGGTGACATAGTAAGGTCAACGGAATATTTGTTTCCGATAATGTTATTAGTTTTAGTGAGACCTCTGCTGTGGGAAATAACCCGACCAACAGAAAGTTTGTTCCAGGCTTCATACATTTCAAAAGAACATTTCTTTCCAATCATGATTGACGTCAGAAATGTAATAACCAAATAGGCTATAAAAGAGTGGTATCGCCTACCAAAGTCAGCATTCGGCACATATTATATTCATGTACGGCAATATTAATTGGAATCTTTGTAACTTGTTAATTAATAAACTTGCATTATGAAATTCAACATCTTCAAAGTTACACTTCTACGAGCTGCAACCATCCACTGATATTAAACCTGTGGTACTTCACAAATTCTCAGTGGCAAATCATGAAAATTATTTCAAATATTGCGCACTTTATCGTTATTGCTACCCTTACAGTTGTCTTTTATTTTGAACTTTTCTGAAATCTCAGTACTATGAAATTCCGTCCTTAATAATTGTTCTAAAAGACAAACCACATTTATACAAATCACTAACTTCTGGATCATTAACACTCTCCATTTTCATAGAATCTCCACGCCTGCGCGGGGCGAATTCTCTGAACAGTATTTAGAACTGTTTGAAACATCTCACTCTAACGCACTTCATAGCGCTTACGGACAGACTGCCTGGCTCTCAGTAGCAAAACAGAGTTATTTTTTCGCATCTGTTTTAAACCTTTTGAAATCCCAATAACTTTTCAGACGATTATCAAACTTATTAAATATTTCTTATACACTTTGAATTAATAGGTATACCGGCAGTATATGCGGTTGGTTGGGTGATTCCGGGCGTGTCAAAAGCGTAAGTCATTAGTGCCGTAAGTGTAGTGTATGTTTCCCTCGTGAGATGGCGGTAAACTTACCCCGCTGGATCGCGAGATCCGGCGCCGACCTACGGTCGGCTAGCCGTTCCCCCTAACCAGGACTTCCACCAGCGGGGCACCGCCCCAGCCGGGACAAGCTCTAAGCTCCCGACCGGTCTCCGGGAATATGTGGCAGTGTAGTGCATGATAGTGTACGTGTGTGTGTGTAAGAAGAGAGGATAGGACAAGGAAGAGGAAGGAAGGACAGATCGCGCGCAGTCCGTGGCCCGTTTGTTACGGTACTGCTCCGGTATTCGCCTCGTGTTGATCGGAGAAACCACGGAAAACTACCAATCAGAGCAACCGACCGCTAGAATTCCCCTCCAGACAGCGACTAAATACGACCTAGCTGGCAATCTCGCGTCGAAAATCCTGCCGCCGTCGGGACTCAAAACTAGCACCTCCCGTTCAGAGGCGCTACAGTGGCATCAGTTGATGCACTGAACTACCTCTCTCCGTGCCATATTCATTGGAATCTTTGTAACTTGTATACAGTAAATAAACTTGCATTGTGAAATTCAACCTCTTCGAAGTTTCGCCACTACGAGCTACATCCAGCCACGGGTACTGAACCTGTGGCACTTGACATCCTCTCAGCATCTGGGTCTGAGAGGAGAGAAGAACATCCGACGCGTGACTCACGCGCAGGCGTCGTACGGGCGCGGGCGCAGGGCGTGCGCGTGTGAGACGTGGCCACGCGCCGCGCTGCAGCAGCGCTTCGCCAGCGCCAGCGCAGATAAGCAGCAGCGCCCCTGACCCCGTCCGCCTCTGGCCCGCCACCCGCCTCGCCTCACTGACTCGAGGCAGCCGGTCACGTGGAGATGCACACTGATCTAACCACATACCCTGATGAAACAGATTGGCGGAAAGTCATAGTCCTGGACGGTACGCAACATTAAATGCATATTTCTTTAGTAGGGAATTAAATTTATAAATTAAGGGAGTTAAATTGTATACACCCCACCCTTCAAATTGAGCAACGCGACACTTTTCTGTAAAAATATTTGTTTGTTTTCGATCGAGTAACGAATTTACTATACGAAACATGAGCAAGCACGTGGTTGAAATTACTTTCGTTCATAAAAATCCGGTCATCCTTGACTCGAATTTATTGCAATAAAAATGCAAAATATTTACATACATGTGGACTTATTTCTTCCAAAACAAGTAAGAATAAATAGAAAATAAGTAAAAGAATAATTAATTATCGTGATTAAAATTATTTTCTACAAGCATTTTCCGACGATAGAACGTTGCCGATGAGTTCTTAACAAGTATTCGGAGTGGCTGAAAGTAGGTTCTATCTCTACTGATGTAATTGTACAATAGACTTCAGAACACATAAGAGTTTTATTCGAAACGTTGCTGGGCCATACACTCATACAACCCATGCTGGGCCATACACTCATCCACTTCCGTGAAAACTGCATTGCGAAAACTTCAACTATTCAAAAACTGCAGGAAGTACTAAAGTTACGTGACTATTCCTGTATATTACATAAACTAGCTGTTTAAACTACTGTTTTGCAAACGTCAAATTAAGTAATAATAGGCGGTTTAGTAGTAGTAACGGTCTCCGGTGTTTCTGGTATTGCAGCCTCCATTTATTTCTACCGCTCTACAAAATATAGACTTCATTCTTCAATCTTTTTTTACCATAGCCTCTTCTACTCCTTCTCCCCAAGTAAGTTTAGGTCCTTCTCTTTTTCGATAGATATCATGTTGCCATTTCCACAATATTTTCGGCCAATGTTATTCATTCATTTTTTGCATGTGACCATATCGTTTTAGTCTTTTTATTTCAACAGTGCAAATTATATTAAAACTTTGTTCCACCTTACGTTTAATTTCCTAGTTCTTAACTTTATCCATTAAAGTCAGCCCTAAACTTCGGCGCCAGAATTCCATTTCCATTTCTGTCAATTTTTTTCGCTCATTTTTGTTACTTCCGATATTTGAGACTCATAAAGAGCAATGTTCTGTACCACAATTTTATACAATTTTCTCGTCACACTTCATTTATCTTTCCATATCAGCGGATTGATTGATTGTTAGTGATTCCGGGCGCGTCAACTAGTAGGGTCATTAGTCCAGTTAGTGTTTTTCTCCTCGGGAGGTGGCATTGATCTTACCCCGCTGAATGGCGAGATCAGATGACGACCTACCGTCGGCTTTTCCCGAACCAGGTATCCCCCACCAACGGGGCACCGCCCCAACCGGGACAAGCTCTAAGCTCCTGACGAATCTCCTGGCATGTGTGGTAATGTACTGCATGTGAGTGTAAGTAAGGTGTTAGGATAGGACAAGGAAGAGGAAGGACATATCGCGCGCGGTCTGTGGCCCGTTTGTTACGGTACTATTCTGGCATTCGCCCGGTGTTGATCGGAGAAACCACTGAAAACTACCGATAAAAGCAACCGGACGCTAGAATATTCCTTCAGATAGAGACTCAATTCGACCTAGTTGACAAGCTAGTGTCGAAAATTCTGCCATCGTCGGGACTCGAACTAAGGACCTTCCTGTCAGAGGTACTACAGGGACAGTTGATGCCCTGAGCCATCTCTCCTGGTTATATCTGTGTATGAAACTGACTTATAGCCACACACACACAGTTCTTTATCATTTATCATGCGTTCTTTGATCTGGCGTTGCCGATATTCTGATCAATATCTTCACGTACTCTTTCCCATGCTTCACGTTTTGCTTTACTTACTTCCTATTTAACTACTTTATTATCAGCTTTACTTAGTTGCGATGTAATTTCCCCAGACCGAAATAGGAGTTCGTTGAGAAAAGAGCTGATTTTGTAGCAACTTCAATACTTGCATAACAGTTAGAAGATAACGAGTAAAGTTGTAAGCATGCGTTTGAGCTTTTACTATTTCAAATTGATCGAGAAATAGCTGCGAGGGGAGAAAATGCGAGAAGGGTGGATAAAGGGCAGAGAGGAGAGAGAATGATGTAACAACTAAGGAGTCAGCATCATTTCTGAATATACATAAAGTAACAACCCTCCTCACCGCATTACACGCGTTGACATTGGCAAGCTCCAACTGCAGCTGTTAATTCCAGAGTGAGTACTTTTTCATATTTAAATATCTTTTTCTCAATGAGCCAATACTCGCAACAACTTCAATTTTGTTATTACATAACCATGAATGTATTAGGAAAAAATATAATAGCGCAATAATTTAATTGTGGTGAAATGCTCAGTGATATTCGCCTTTTTGTATCTTGAAATTGGAGAACTGTTACTGAACTTGCCACTGCAAGCGGAACAGGAATATCTATCGTATCCGGCGAGTTATAAGGGAAACGGAATCCAACTAGATAGATTTAATCATGATTTGCAATGTTCAATAAAATATTTGCACTACATTTTTAAAAGTAATTCGTGTTCGTAAATATTGAAAGATTGTGTAAAAGTAAATGAGATTTTTTAAATGCTGTTTCATTATTTATTAATTCAGATTATTTCTTAACCATACTGAATTAAGTTTGTTTATGAGTAATGTATAATCTATGTCATTTATTTTCGCAAGAAAATACATACAGATTATTCCATGATCTTCGTCAGTTTTTGAAAATATGTCAATTTTAAGGCCATGTGGAACCAGATCAAATGCCTTAGAAAAATCTAATATTATTGCATCGACCCTCTTCCCTTCGCCTAGTGAATCTGCAATGTCCTGACATAAAGCAATAGTCTGGCTGTCGCACAAATACCCCAAGACAAAAACCGTATTGATTTTGAAAAAGCCAATCAGTTTTATTCGAAACTCGTCTATTATACTCCGCAATTAAGTGTTTGTTCCATGTGCTTGCATACGACAGATGTCAAACTTATAGGCCTGTAATTATTAGCAATCCTGTGAATCGGCACTACAATTGCCTCTTTCCAATTTTGAGGAATCATATTATTATTTATAGTGACATCCATTAACCGCGTAAGAAACGGAATCATGTCTTCCCCTCCCAGTTTCAATATTTCTCCTGGTATTCCATCAGGACCTACAGATGTATTTCTCCTAATCCGATCCTTTTTCTAATAATTCCTGCATCTACTCGAAAGGTTTCTATTGTGGGTGTGGTTTCACTTACTGGGGTTCGATCTTTGGCTTGAAAACAGATGCGTAATGTCTATTTAAACAAGCCGCCTTTCACTGTCATTTATAATTAACGAACCACATGCTCCGCAGATCGCTGGAATACTTACTTTATTCCCTTTCTCACATACTTTAAGAAATTTTGCGAACAGTTCAATCGATCGTTTAGAATTTATTTCAAGTAAATTTCTTGGGTGTATAACTTTAATGCTAGTAAGTCTCTAAATAATCTTAGAAAATTATTTTTCTGCTTCTTATTCATATTACGTTTACTATACGCTTTCCTAACCTGCCTTTTCAGTCGCCTCACTTCTTTGTTGTAGTACAGAGGATCCGAATGGGACCGTAGTTTCTTGGTAGGCACGAATTTTGCTAAGCATTCTGAAATTATGTTCTTAAAGTTTGTCTCTATCTGTTCTACTATAAATCCGCTAGAAGTCCAAGTTGTATTTTTTCCCTTTCAAAAAAATGGTTTATTTTTCTCTGGAATTAAACGGATGGATGACTAATTTGAAATAATAGGTGTAGTCATTCGAGATAGAAATTCAAAAATTTAATGGGAAATTATAGGCGCGTTTAGATCACAGCAAGGCGGGCATGAACCGTTGCAAAGACTTGTAGAGCGAACCCGCGTAATCAGGAAAAGTGGGAAAACGTCATTATCGGAGGAGACTCAAATTTACCGCAGGTTACCTGGGGGGAGGATGAGGGGGCTGAAGGCGCCGCCCAACGCCTCATAAACGAGTTGGTTTGGGACAACGGCTTAACTCAGATAGTGACCAAACCGACCCGCGATAATGCTTCACTGAACGTTTTCCTTATAAGACCGGTGGATAAACTTCTTGCCCATGAAGTAATTCCTGGAATTAGCGATCACAAAGGTGTCCTTCTAAAACTGTGTAGAGAGGGTGAGCGAAATGATCCTCTAAAAGAAAGACAAATTTTCAAGTTTTATAGAACAGACATTGCAAATATGCAATTATAATTGAAAGGCAAATTTACAATTATTTTAATCACACAAACAATACATTTATGGTCAGCTGTTTTTCTTATATACCTGTTATTTTCTTCGTATACAAAAACTTCCTTACCACTATCTTCGTATATAATCAGCTACTACCATGGGGATGTTCATACCAAAATTTCGAGCCTATTAGTAGATTCTAAGTTTGCAAGATAATTAATTGTAATATATATTTATTGGGTGTTTTTGGGTCGGTAGTCCGTCTTCACCAGCCAGTTACCGGTGTCCCCCATGCCTGGGCCTAGTTAAATTCCCATGCTTGGGAGTAAGAGCGACATGAGGGGAGCATGGCGTATTCTCGTCAACGTAACTAGCAAGATCCACGTGCTTGAGCTTTTCTTCGTCACACAGCTACAGAAACTGGAACGATTTTAAAGGAAAGCTACAACTCTATTTTTACCTCGTCCGGGAATCGAACCCGGGTACGCTGCCCGGCTGCCCACGAGCCATCCCAGAGGCTAATTAACTGTTCTATGCTATTTAATGTTCTGTGTAGAAATAAACTCCTAATGGACGGCCAAATCATGATTGGTGCTCGTGTGCTGCAGATGAGGTTCCTCCTGCTGGTGACGGTGCTAGTGGCCCTGGCGGCTACCACGGCGGCGCGCAGGCTCCGCCCGCAGGCTTCGGGCCTCAGCTCGGGCCTAAACCCCGACCGCATCCAACAGTGCGTCGACTCCAACGCGCGACAACAGAGACGCCAGGACAGCAGCAGCAGCAGTGACGACTCGAGTAGCAGCAGCAGCAGCAGCAGCAGTAGCAGCAGCAGTAGTAGCAGCAGCAGTGACAGCAGTAGCGATTCCAATAATGAAAATCTCAATAATTTGGGATTAGACGACAATAACAACAACAACAACAACAACAATGCCTCTTGCCCGGTGGTGCGGCCTGAGCAGTGCCG
Source organism: Teleogryllus occipitalis (assembly GCA_011170035.1). Taxonomy (NCBI): domain Eukaryota; kingdom Metazoa; phylum Arthropoda; class Insecta; order Orthoptera; family Gryllidae; genus Teleogryllus; species Teleogryllus occipitalis. Next base: position 620,516 of record BLKR01000187.1, on the reverse strand, counting down.
TAGCAGACGCCTGATGCTCTGTGGTCGGTGTTACACCTGCGTCGTGATACTGGGTAAGTACTCGCAGTCACAAGGGGCTGCCTCCTGTTCTAGTGATGGTCAGGTACAACGACGTAGAAATACCTTTGCCAATAGCTAAGTTTTCCACATAAACAATATCTTTGAATACAGGAATGCGAAATCAAAAATTTGGGGGGCTCCCCTTGCTGTCAATATCATTAAGACATTTTCTTACAAACCAAACGCAAACAGGGCCGTACACAAAAGGGACTAAGAAATAAGATCTGTTCATTGTGTTTTTAATGTTTAATTTTATACATCAAGTGAATTGGCTTCACATCTAATAAGTGTAGTCTTATAAAGAAAAAAACTTAAAATACTTTGGTCTTCAGGGATTCATATTCAACTTTTGGTGGATGTTGATTATTTGTTTTGTTTCAATTAAAACACAACACAATATTTTGAGTGCAGTTTGAGACCCCTTTTCAAATGCTGAAAATTGTTGGAACTAGAGTACATGGTATACATTACCTAAGAATATTAACAGTGGCTGTTACTACTCACATGCTGATAATTACTGATATAATACTGATTCACATAATTAAGTACAATGAAATGAATAAAACAACAAATAATGGTAATATCAACAAATAGACAAAAACAGGAATTGCGAGTTTTCTTAATTGAAGCCTCAATACAATATATTTTTATAAAACTTAATTAAGATTATAGCTATTTTTATTATTATAATAAAGATACAACAGTTCTTCAAATGATCCGGAACGAAGATTAGGGCTACTTCTATAAGTACTTAATGGTTTGCAAACTACCTTTCCCTTTTAAAAAGGGGAAAATGTAAAAATACTTACAACTTTGCAAACTGTTCACAGGTGAAGGAGAGGTGTGCCGAAAATTCATTCCCGAGAACACCGAATGTGCAGAAGGTTTGGAATGCCGCGATGTCCGATGCAGGCGCCCATTACATTGATGAAGACCGATATAACTGTGTTGCAGTACATTTCAACTCAAATAACGTTTTCTTCCTCAATAAGTAGCATGTAAATTATTTTCAACTACTAACATTTTTACAGTTGCTAGCAAACAAGAATTCTATTCTTCCAAAAAAAAAGGCAAAATATTTTCTGGCTCTTTACTACGCGTATATAATTTGAAAACAATTCACATAGAAAATGCAAAAATATAAACGAATTTAATTTTGTTAATAAATAATAATAATAATAATAAACACTGACTGTTAGTAGACGACAACAATGTATTTAGGTGTTCATAAGATGTCCTTTTTAGTTTTTCAACATTTATGCTCATTCAGTATTTATTCGTTACATCTCGACTCAAAAATTAACATTTTTGTTTCCTTTCGAGTATTTCACATATAAATTTGACATAAACGGCTCAGACTTTTCTCCCTCGTTTCTCTAATGACTTACTCTCATTAATATTACACAGCATCCCTTCTCATTATCCAAAATGGTAAAGGAAAGCAATTATGGGAAAGGAAGCCAATCGATTTTGTGTTTATTGAACTATCAGATCGTGCGCCTTTTTTGAAGCATCTAACAATGGGTCCAATAACAATTGCTTCATTCCATTCTAAAATCTAAAATGTTGAGGTGTCGATTGCAATAAACAATTGAATTTTATGTTAACTATTTTTTAATAAGCATTGGCTAATTTAAAAGATATGCAGAAAATATGTGGAAAACGTTTTGTAGGAAATAAAATATCAACTAGAAAACGTTAATTTACTTCTGTATAGTTGATAAAATGCGACAAATAACTTTCAATAATTAATATTTAGATTGCCTATTGAATCTGTTATTATTACTTAAACATACTTATTATTCTGGCACAAAGATGAAATTAAATGGCAAGAAATTCTTTTAAAATTCCCTTTCAATTTTTGATATGATGACAGTTCAACTTACTCATGTGTGTATTTTCACATGTTGTGATGTCATGCATGTATTTGTGAAATTTAGTTGTCATTTTTATTGTGGTTTAGTCGTTCAGTCTTGTCCGATTTTTTGTGACCCTGGAATTCTCTATCCAGATCCTCCTAACCAGCGAGTTACTAACATTTTCCAAGTTCTTCAAACCTGCTAAGCGAACTAATAGCTATCAGTTCGCTTACCAGGTTTCACTTTAAATTATAATTTAAACTAAGATAATTTACTTCTTGAAGTTCATACATCTTTATTGTTAAAAAATATTGAATTGAAAACGGAATAACTTCATTATTAATCACTACTGTTTCATCTTGAACAACGATCAAAATAAAATTTTGCATCAGAAAAGTACTCAGTTTTATTTGTACACCTATTTATTTTTGTACATCTCTGCCTCTTTTGTGCGTCACTTGCTCCTTTCATATCCTACGCAACTTTCAACTCACATCCGAGGAAGTTACTCGATACATCGTCTCTGAATATTTCACTTCGCTCTTTTTAGCTTTTATTTCACAGCATTTGCTTATACGGAGCCTTTTGTCAGTTATCAGGTTATTAGAAGTATGATTGTCATGTCTCAAATGTAGAAAATATTCCATTCACAAAATTAATTCTTAAATTTGTTTATTAATCGTACACAGAACACAAACACGTGTGCATAATTCATTCAAAAAGAACAATTTTTAATAACGAATACTTGTTTTCGATCGTATACCAACGAGTATTTAATGTCGCATTTCCCACAAGGTCATTAGTGGGCCCGGATAGTTGTGTAATAACATATTTTCCTAACGTAACTCTGTCGTAACGTAACGTAAGTCGAATCAATGATATATTCACCTTTCGTATCAGTTAGTGTCACAAAAATTGACGTTTTAGTATATATTTTTACTTATTTTACCCGAAAGAAAATATATTTATATATTACTGCAATTCTCCATTTTCCTGCAATTTAAAAAAAATTAATTCTTTGTTTTACCTGTCTATTTTTGGTAAGAAATCTCCCAGACAAACAATTCAGCATCGTCAAACCTTTTCTCTGAAGTCTTCTCTCTCAAATGCCTCTATTGCATCACGTTGAAATGAGTCTGTCTATAAATACCGACGATATTGCAAATAAAAGGACAACGCAGCGATGCAATACATAGCTTCTGATGTATTTTACGCACGAGTATCGTCGGGATCGGTGGCTCAGTGCATCAACTAATGTTACTGCAGTGCCTCTCACAGGGAGGTCCTAGGTTCGAGTCCCGACGGCGGCAGAATATTTGACACTAGCTCTTCAACTAGGTCGAATTCAGTCTCTGGAGGTCAAGGAGAATTCTAGCGGCCGACTACTCTGATCGGTAGTTTTACGTGGTTTCTCCGCTCAAAATCAGGCGAATGCCGGAGCAGTACCCTACCAAACGGACCACGGACCGCACGCTATCTTTCCTACCTCTTCCTTGTCCTATCCTCTCCCCTTACATACACACACTTCTACTAACATGCACTTCACTACCACACATTCCGGGAGACCGGTCGGGAGCTTAAAGCTTGTCCCGACTGGGGCGGTGCCCCGCGGTAGGAGAGTCATGGTTACCGGGAAACCCCGTTACTCGACGGTAGGTCAGCGCCTGATCTCGTCATCCAGCGGAAGAAGATCAACGCCACCTCCCGAGTAAAACATTATGCACTACACTTACGGGACTAATGATCTAAGCTGGTTACGCGCTCAGAATCACTAACAATCAATCAATCAATTAATAGGAGTATCGCTGAAAACTGAAAAGAAGTTTGGTTTGTGAAAATGATTCATTTTGCAGACGATATCACGCATCCACTTCGCATCTTTCAGGGATCTCCCTTGAACCTTCATCAGAAACTAGACGCACCAGCTCAGGACGCGCCGTTGTCAATTTTCTTACCCCGATTGTCACACGCAAACCTCCGCCGTTTTTTTAAAAATTATCTCTTTCGGCGAAAATTGAAGTAAAATCATGATGTGGAACTGAAACTTTGTGATTAAACTTTATGGAGTAGTGATAACGCTGAATGAGTATTTAGCACAAGTAAGTACGACAGAGCAGTCTAAGAACATCTTCGGATAAGAACATTTTAAGTGGAATTTTTACGATCTAAGAGTCATTTGGTTACATTTGAAACAGTATTGTTTTTATTCCCTAATCCACGAGAAAGATTAAACAGTGGCATTGTGGATTCATTTTATATTTTTAGTACGCCTTATTACACATTTTACTTCAAAATGCCAAAAGACAGAACTCCTCCGATGTAGGTTTAAGACTGAAACACTTCACAGTAGAATTAGAACACTTTTCTACACATGGAAAAACACTTCTTTGGCAGCTAATGAAAGCAAATGTGTCATGTGCTGAGGGCTTTCAAATCTTGCTACATACATCCACGTCATGTCATCGCACACGAATTTCGAAGAGTATTCCACTCATTAAATTTCAGCCAATAGCGTGCAAGAACTGGAACCCTACCAGCCAATTAGAAACGACTTTGCCATGCATATTTATCAGTTATTGATTATCACCTCCTAGGAGGTGAGAAATTTTGCACCTTGTTTTGTCTACAGATAAAGGGTATGTAATCGTCACTCAAGACATATCTCCAAATGAATGAGAAACACCTTTCTTCAATTATTAATAAATTAAGACATAGTAGCGCTTCAAATTCAACATTTTCCTTTAAAATAAACGAACAAAACACGTTTCCTTCGAATTTAAACTTTAAAGATTGTGTATTCAATAACTGTTTTCGTGTAATTTCGCTCTTAGTTTGTCTTATGTTTATTTTGTTGTTTATAATTGCCCTTATGTATATATTTCTGTTCGATGTAAAAATATTTGAATAAAACAATGTTAATTATTAATTGTACATTATATTTATGAAATTTCATTCATGAAATAGTCTTAGTAAATTTCACTCGCAGTTTGTAAATTGTAAATAATTTATCGACAATTTCCAAACCACTCGTGGAAATACCTTTGATAAATATCCAAACTCCAAAACAGTTCTTATGGGCTGAATCTCATGATCTCCAAAGTACTGAACCTCAGAAATCTCACTTTTGAATTGATTTGTTTCGAGCCATAGTTTATGTCGAATTCCCTATTTGGAAATTAAGCAACCCAGTGATACGTGAATTTCTGTAAAACATCCACGTGAAACAATTCCACACAAGCCTACAAAAATAAATAACTGTCTCCGAGTTGTATATGGAAACAATGGATTCCATTTATTGGAAATTGATGATGACCCCATCTGGGTAGCAACTGACGAAACAATTCATGTACAAGGAAATCATATTGGGAACTCTCTAATACTATTGCAAAAGTGGTACCGATACAATGGGATTTTTGTGACCTGATGGAGTTGATTGATAGATTGATTTTTCGTGTTTCCTGGCGCGTCAACTGCTTTGGTTATTAGTCCCGTAAGTGTAGTGCATTTTTTCTCGTGAGATGGCGGTGAACTTCCCCCCTGGATGGCGAGATCCGGCGCCGATCTACCGTTGGCTCGCGGGGTTTCCCCATAATCAGGACTCTCCCACCAGCGGGGCACCGCCCCAGCCGGGACAAATTCTAAGCTCTAGACCGGTATCCCGAAATATGTGGTAGTGTAGTGCATGTTAGTGTAAGTGGGTGTAAGGGGAGAGGATAGGACAAGGAAGAGGAATGAAAGATCGCGCGCGGTCCGTGGCCCTTTTGGAAGGGTACTGCTCCGACATTCACCTCGTGTTGATCGGAGAAACCACGGAAAACTACCGATCAGAGCAGCCAGTCGCTAGAATTCTCCTCCAGAGAGCGAGTGATTTCTACCTAGCTGAATAGCTAGTGTCGAATATCCTGCCGCCGTCAGGACTCGAACCTAGGACCTCCCGGTCAGAGGCGCTGCAGCTAATGGAGTTAAACACAGCAATGTCTTCCTTCTGGTGCTAATGCAGCGCTGTACATTTGCAAGGCACCAGAATCCCTGCAGGTGTTTTATCCACAATAACTACTTCTAATCTGTATTATGCATACTTTGTGTTGGAGAACTGATTAGATCTCAGGTTGATAATGTCCATTTCCAATACAAAAAAGGATTAACGAGATTGATTGATGTACCTGGATTGATTTTATGAGTTAGAATGCTCAAAATCTTGATTTTATACATACAAGTTATACATCAATTTGATTTTAATGCTCAGCACTCATAAGCATATCAAAGCAATCGCTTGATGGTGAAAACTTGAAAAATTATAATGCCACATGTTTCAGTAAGCACTGCAATTCAATCTTAGGAGACGTCTTCCCTGAAACTTCCCGACAGTCTTGAAATTGCTCAATCAGTAGTCACGTTTTTGAGAACTGTTGCTCTATCATTCGAGAATCAATAGCGGATCTAGTGAAGAAAAATAAGTTTTCAGTTCTCGAGAAAACCTCGGATACGGAACAATTTGTGCTGGCATTGCAGTGTTATGAGGGCAAAATTCCGTCACACTGATATTGACTTTAAACAAATGGATCTGTGCAAGTTTAAATACGCACTAGTGACTTCGTGTTGCGTAGAACACTCATTTAGTCTGTACCAATGCCCTCTTACGACATAATAGGATGTTCCGTTGCCGAAAGCGTAAAATAAATATTTGTTTCTTGTTTCGGAGATGGTTGAAAGATATTAAAAAATAGTGGTACTAAAACAACACGCAAAGTTACGTGAAAATGCTCAAATTTTCAAAAAATTGAACTTGACCTTATTTCAAAATCTATCTTTAGGGAACACATTTCATTAAGGGAAAACTCTCTATCTTTAATATTTTAGAAGAATAAAGACTCCGAAAAAAATGTTGAGCTTTTGCAATTTTCGAAAATCAGGTTTTTCAACGAAAATGAGTCCTGAACCACTCTTAAACGTCCGTTATACTATCCAACAACAAAATCTAATCAAACACAATGGAACCTTTTTTTAAATTGGAAAATGTCCCGGGGGCTTCATATAAAGTACCTCCAAAATTAATATATCATCTTCAAATTCAAGAAGCCGTGACATCAGCCAATTCGATTTGAGGACATCAGTTTTGGGGAAAATCGGCTGAATGGTTTAGCCACTAGCGTTGTTCATAGGTGGTCGGACAAACGTTTTACCGTCAATCGATTTTTCGCTGTCAAGAGCCCACAAAACATGGATTCTGGTTACACCACGTGTTAAAATGATTTTTTTCTACATTTAGCAACTGAATTTATCCATTTTTTCGTTACCAGGGCCCTGTAATTTGAGTTTTTCTGCCGAAAATACGCCACTTTTTCGCGCAACTTTATTCCGTAGCGAAAAAGTAAAAATTACCCGGGAATCCATATTTAATCCCTCCCCTCATTGGTATGAGACTGTTAACATTGAGTGTTTCAGATATACTGGATGAGTTATTTCAATTACTGGTTCGGTTAAAAAAGCACACCACATTGTTTCTCTTAATAAAAAAATAAATCATTCATTTGCGTCAGATTCGTAGATTTCCGCAGAAATGGTGTTTTGTAATTTTCCCATTTCACCACGTTCCAGCGCACATTGTGCACGTGTCCGTACATCGAAGCGCTCTTTAGTTTACTCGGAACGTCATCCGGATACAGGGAGCGGCGCGCCGCAGTCAGGTGCAGGAGGTGCTGCGACACACTCTGGTTCATCATATTAATCGTTCAATTATTCGAGTATTCCCTGGTTGTGACTATAAATTTCTTGAATTCACTTTTTTATTTCAAAATTATTTTTATTAATTTTATTATTATTATTATTATTATTATTATTATTATTATTATTATTATTATTATTATTATTATTATTATCCTACTTTTTCTCAGCTATTTTTGCTGGTAAAAATGCTCACCTTCCCCAGAGTTGTTTTGGGGACAGGCTAGGTCACAGAAGAACAACTTCATCTTATATCTGGACTTAAGATAGAAATTTTCTAACGATATGGGCTGTTTGCAACAAAACTGCGCGCTGTTCCATGTTCAGAAAGTTTTTCGGTATTTTAAGTTCTATTAAGTTTTTTAGGAAGTTTTTACTGACCAGGCCTTCCGCCGATATCACGATATCACGATACTATTATTATTATTATTATTATTATTATTATTATTATTATTATTATTATTATTATTAAATGTCTTAGTCTTTTAAGAGTGATCACTCATGAAAATTCGAAAATGGTATTTTTTGCATCATCCATTGTACGTTTATGAGGATATTACATACGGAATTAAATTCTTTTTTCCATATTTTTTACCCTAATGTAGTATAGATAAACCTATGCACCTATGCAAATCGGCCTGGATAGTTGAGGTCGCTTGTGCTAAAGGGCCGTGGCTACCTTCGGTTGAAAGTTAGTGGTTCTCACCATTCCGCTGCGGAAGAACACCGCCACCTCACATGATTAAGCATGCACTACACTTATGCAACTAATGACTAAAACCGTTGACGCACGAAAGAATTAATCAATCAAGAAGTAAGTTGGAGCCAGAAACACGAAATAATTAATCAATCAAGGAATAAGTCGGTGCCTTGCATGGTCGTCCAGACTCAAAAACGCTCCATGGGAGAATTCTCGATAACTTGCGTCAGAATGTCCAGTCTTCGCCAATAGGAAGCCGATAACCTCGCTCAAAAGCGCTCCACTACGATGGGAGAATTCACAACTTGCGACAGGATGTTCAGTCTTCGTCAATAGGAAACCGATAAACTCGTGTCGTACATACGTAGTAAAGAGAGACTATTTGCAATGGGATGTGGCGATATTTCGGCAGAAATTGTGGGGACCGTATTATGAGGCCCTGATCTTGAAAAGTTAGATAAATTGTATTCCTATATGTAGTAAATTACATCGTTTAACCCATTGTGTAGTCAGAATCAACCCTCTGTGAGTTTTTGATACCGAACTTTTTTTTTTACCTAAAATGTGTGTGGTCAACATTAGTGCCTAAACCATTGACACGATTTTCTCCAATATTCACTGACCGATTTGATCAAAATCCAGGCTCGACCTGTGGTTGATATTTGGGGGTACTTTAAATAAATATGCAACATTTCAAAATGTTCTCAAAAGTTATAAACTTTTTTGATTACTTTTTTGCTTGGATAGAGCAAAGTATGCTCAAAAAATGGCATAGGTGTCATTTTCGTCGACCTCTCTGAATTTTTGAAAATTGCATAAGTTAAACTTCTTAGGCGCCTTCTACAAATCATTTCAACAAATATCGAGATTTCTTTACTGCTATAAAATGTGTTCTTCACATACAGTTCTTTAACTTGAATCATATACGATTTATCCAAAAATACGAGGGGTTTTGCGTAATTTTGGGTGAAGTATAGGTAATATTTTAACCTACCATTGGCTCAGAAATGGCTCCAATTTTTAAATTTATTTGTTTCGGATATAGAAAAGGTTGCTAAGAATTTGTACTGGTCTCTTTTTGATGAACTCTGTATTTTCAAAAATTGCAAAAATTAACATTGCTTATTCTAAAAAAACTAGATCTTTAAATAAGATCAGGTACATTTTTAAAGAATAATTTTTGCGCTATTTTTGCTTAAAATAAAAGAAATTTACATTTTTTCTCAAAACGTTTTTCATATTTTTCTTTATTAATTGCCTGGGATAGAGCAAAGGAGACGAAAAAGCGTAGGTCACGTTTTAGTTGAACTCTGTATTTTCCAAAATTGTAAAGGTTACAAGTAATGCGAGAAAGTATGTGATGTCCTAGCACTCTTGGTTATGTTTTGGAATCAGGTAAGCTTGAGGGAAGAAGGTATCACACGTCCTCGTTTTGCGTGGTTTAATCACTGCATTTAAATGCATAGACAAAGGACGCGCAATTTCTGCTAAAACTGGTGGATGGCTCACACGAGTCATTCACTTCATTATTTAGTTCGCCTACAACTATTAATATCATACAAATAACGCAATCTGCTCTAGTTAGTTATCTCTTGCTCAGTTGGTATGTATCACATAACATGCTAAGAACCGTTCGTTTTATTTTAGTTTCGATCTCCTTTCTTGTACTGCGCCGATTTTGAAGCGTACGATAACAACAGTGAAAAAAGGTGATTGAACATCATGGTAATAGCGTACGATACCAATACTGAAAAAAGGATTGAACATCATGGTGATAGCGTACGATACTAACAATGAAAAAAGTGATTGAACACTCATGGTGATAGAGCAAACAATGCAATTGTGCAGTTGCAAATGATCCGGTCTCTAGCGAATACTTTCTTGTGTGGACGATCGCCAGAATTGAGGAGCGGAGAGATGCTTCCAACCGTTGGAGTTTGTAGGTCAGCGAAGTCCAGGGCTGTGGAAGCTAAGTCGTGTCGGAATCTTACAATGACGAGAAAAGGTTTGGAAATGACACGGATGCCATGTTATTCGAAATATATTATTTAGCATATTGTTTCACACATCCAGTATTAGTTCAAAGTTAGGACACAACTATTTTTAAAATCGAGTTTCTATCCTGAGTAAAAATTAAAAAAATTCCTTTAGCAATATTTTTATTCACAAAATGAGCAGCTTCCTACAGCTTGGCCGTCATCATCGACCGAGAGGGCAAATCTGATGTGATGGTGATGGTTACACCACTGAAAAATCATCTCGTGAATAAAATGGTTGGTATAAACAGACCCTTTGATTTCTTGTAATCCAATATCAACAAGAGCATGCCAGTAAACAAATTTGCTATTTTAATTTTTGTCACCTAAATATATTTTTTTATTTAATAGGTAATTATTGCATACAAATTAGAAAACTTCATGCTAAGTGGCTAGGCCGAAGGCCTTTAAGCCATTACAATACCTACATTCTACCGCGTTCTAACCTTTCGTATTATGGTATTCACCCCAAATGGTCTTTCCATCGCATCAATGCCGCGGAAATATACCATAAGGTACGGCTGAGGAAAAAACCCCTGAAGGGGGAAAAACCTGCCGCCAGAAGCCGAGTACATGCTAATCTATCCGATTCTTGTTTTTAAACTATTTGTTTATTTGGCGCGGGCGTCAGGTATTCTCCTTCCAGTGTTTGGCCTCCTCAGCACCTGTAAACGAACAGTGCCACAGAAGATCGTCCGCACCAACGCCTCTACCCTCACATTTCCGATTCCCATTTCCCTTCGCCCCGAATGTGCTTATTACTTTAACCGTTTTATTTTATTTTATTTTATTGACTTAATTATGTACTTATTCTTAACGATTGACTATGACTTATGACTTATTTTTTTAACTGTTTACTCATTTAACATAACTTACTGATTCACTTAATTATTGTTAGTTTATTGACTTATTTATTTATTTCTCGCCAGTCTAGGCTCCGCTCGTACTAACCAATGCTGTTTTCCCACTCCCTAATTTCAGTTTCCCTAATGGTCCGAACCTTTCCTAGAAATGTTCCTAATTCCTTCATGAATTTAGATCTTTTATTACCTAAAATGTTTTGGGCGAGCGTTACGTTCCTACTTTGGAAGTAGTAATTTCCCATTCCCATCCATTTTCCTCTCCATGTTTCGGTCGCACCGCAAATCACCTAAATATATCTCCTGATAGTAAGAAGTGCATAACAAGAAAGATGACATTTATTTTGAATATTATTTTCTATCTCATATATTGACTTTATGTCATTCATCAAATGTATTAATTCCAATATATATTCCAAATTTCCATGACAATGTACCGATGTATGCGCCCAAATAGCTAATGAGCTATTGAATAGTGATTAGCAATGCATCCAATTAGATGCTCCACGCTGATTAGCCAAAGCAAATCAATCGATTGCAGTGTACATTACAGCGGGTATTTGAAAAGGCAGAACAAAACAGGAAATTCATTATCGCATTTGTACTCTATATTTACATTGAGTAGCACTAGTTGTGTATCAATTTCATTTTCAAAATTTTATAATTTTCCAAAAGTCGCATGTCAAAGAGCACTTTTACCAACTGATTATATATCTCCCACAAATTTCAAATGTTCAAGAACAAAGAAGCCATATCTTGCCCAGCAATAGTAGCATTGTTCTAAAGCACTTATCTTAACTACAGTTTTCTACAACTTCATTACATTTACTTATTCGTTGAACTGTAAAACTTCTCTCATAATACCAATAACATAATCTAAAAAATAAGGGGTTCGGACACTTCTGCTTTGGTATTGATATATTTTATGATGCTTTGCGGGTTTTCAGATGTGTTTTTTAGTTCTTTTTGACATTTTGGGATTGAAAATACATTTTTGAAAAGTTTGCGGTTTTTTAGGTTATTAGGTCAATTTTACTTTTTTCATCAATTTTTTTTACGACCTTCCATTTTCTTATTATCTGCATGTTCAATTTTCAATAGAAATGTTTGTCAGTCGCCGAACTAACCAAAAGTGCGAAACAGCGACGATGTCTGTCAACAGTGTGAGGGGAGTGGAAGCGAGGAAGGTAGAGAAAAGTACCCAAACTAGGGATAGGTTCCTCATGCGAGCTCCTTGATTTGCTGCTTTATAGAGCACTACTGCTTATTGTAAGTGTACTAAAATAGTAGTTCTTTGCAAGACCGCAGACCAGTCAAGTGGTAGTATCCTCATCTTCACTTGTTGCCGGACAGTAGGCCAATAATGCAAACAGTGAAAAGCAAAGTTTTTTCATGTGCTTATTCTCAGCTGCCTAATTTCAATACTTCATCGGTAAGTCTTCTAACCATTACATTATTTTGAACGAGATATTACAAGCTATTGATGTAGGATAATATAATTTATTTTACTTGCCTTGTAAAAATATTAGTGACGTTTAAAATACGAACATGCTGGTGTCTAACCTGAGCCCTCCAAAGTTTCCTAAAGAGGACGCTCAATTCTCTTGTAAAATAAAACAATTAAGGTTTTTGGCACTTCATATACCTTAGAAAGTTAATAAAAAGCAAGAGCCTACTCTTAAGTCTATCAGTTCGAGAGATCAGGAAGAAGAAAGAAGACAAGAGACAATTTCAGAATTTAATCTCAGAGAAGTCGAAATGAGAGAGATTATAAAAAATTCTGATGTTAAACATAATGCAAAAGACCGATTCAATCTTCGGCGATGTATCGAACACGTCCTCTGGCGCTTCCGAATTGGAAGTTCTACCAGGGATATATAAGGTATTTTAGGGACAAATGTATTCTTTATCGGTCATTTTATGTAGCTTTAAGGTAATCAACATCTGCCTGCAAGCATTGCAAAAATCTTTGAGAATCTGAAACTAATCGGACTTTGTTTCAAGATTCCTCTTTTTCCAGATTTTATTAAGTAAAAAATGAATGAATTTCATTAAATCTTCATAATTTCTTAAATAATTCTATTTAGTTGTATGAAGCCACCGAAAAAATTGAATTTTGCAATTTTTAAAAAGAGTAGTGATTTCAATGAATATGAGACCTGCATGAATTTTTTAAGCGGTCCTTACGCTATCCGAGAACAAAATTTGATCCGAAAATTTGGAGTCATTTTGAGAAAAAGTTGAAAATATTGTTGAAGTTTCCAGTAAAATACCTCCCAAAATCAAAATATCCGTTTCAAAATCAGAAATCCTCGAGTTCATTGAAATAAATCTAGGAATATCAGTTTTAGAGAAAATCGTCTAAACGGTTTAGGCGCTAGCATAGACAAGAGGTAGACATTCAGACGTTTTGCTGTCAATCGAGTTTACCGTGAACAAACCGTGTATTTTGATTACACAACGTGTTAGAAGGGAGTAATTTACCTTATACAGGAATAAGATTTACCCCGTTTTTCTTTACCGGTCCCGAGCAATAACAGTTTCTCTGAAGCAACATGGCCGTTTTCCGGCGCAACATTATAATTTTCTCTCTTCATACGAAGTAAATGCGAGAAATAAAAAGCTGAGGAAATGTAACAATCAAGAATTACTTTAAACTACGTGTAATAATGGAATTAAATGTTGCAAATGCATTACTTGCTGTTCTGAAAAGGATGCTATCTAATGAATTAAGAATTTTCATTGTTTGTAAATGACAAAGAAATTTTCGAGACTAATGGGATAACAAACTCGTGTTTTTATTTTGCTGGAATAATAAAAGGTATGCCACGCATTCGTTCATTTTACTTTCTCTCTCTTACTTCGCCAGATGAGAGCGTATTGTAGTAGTGCGCCGGAAAACGGAGAATTTTCCATAGAAAATCTCTTAATACCAGGCCCTTTTTTTTTTTTAATTTATTTTGTATAGGATTGACTTACAAAGTTCAGTTTACAAGAAACTCTTCATTTGTGTGGTTGGCTTATATCTAATTCTTATATACTAACTCTAAACTACAATTGACGAGGGGACTCACCGAGCACCTCTAAAAATTACTGAGGTTTGAAAAAATGTTTAGAAAAGAATGAACTGGATATCGGTTTTTTATTCTAGTTGGGTTTTCATTATATTTTCCTAAATTTATATGTCTTTCATGATTGATGAGTGTTAGATTAGAATAAAAGTTATTGGCAAGAAAGGCTATGTGATGTGCGATGGGTTTTAGGTTAAGTTCGTGGTGTAATTGCTTATTGGAAATGAACCAGGGGGCGTGGGTGATAGTTCTTAGGTATTTGTTCTGAATAACCTGAATTTTGTTGATATTATACTTGGCAGCATTTGTCCAAATTGGACAAGCGTACAGGAGAAGAGGTCTAATGATGGTTTTGTATAAGGTGATACCGTTATTTAGTGAAAGTTTACTGTTATTTATAAGTGATTTTAGCTGTATTATTTTGGCTTTGGCTTGTTGGACTTTTGTATCAATATGTATTTTCCAGTTGAGTGTAGTATCCATGTGAAGACCCAGGTATTTAACTGCATTGTTGTGAGGAGTCCAAGGGATTGTATTGTTGTTCAATTTAAATGGCATGGGGAAGGAATAAGGTCTGAAAGTGAAGACTTTAGCTGTAGATTTCGCGGGGTTGATTTTAATCTTCCATTTCGTTGCCCAGTTTTCTATTTTATTTAAATGAGATTGGATTTCGTTAGCTATGTAATTAATTGAGGAGTGGGACATGTAGATTACAGTATCATCTGCAAACTGGGCTATGTTTGTTAATCTTGATGTAGGCATGTCGGCTGTGTACAAGTTATAGAGTAGGGGAGAGAGAGGTGAGGTAAACCGGCAGAGATAGGGCGGGGGTTCGAATTTTGATTATCTATTGAAACTGAGAAAGTTCTATTTGTGAGAAAGCTTTTAATTATTTTGAAAAGGTATATAGGGGTGCCTATAGATAAAATTTTATAAATTAAGTCTTCATGCCATACCCTGTCGAAAGCTTTAGCGATGTCCATGAAAACTGCTATTGAATATTGTTTTTTTTGAAAGGAGGAGTGGAGATTTTCTGAAATACGCAGCAGTTGGTGTGCTGTGGATAGTTTATTAGTGAATCCGAATTGGTAGAAAGGTATGAGGTGAATTTTTTTAATATAGTTGTTTAATCTTGTTAGAATTAATTTCTCGAATATTTTTGCTAAAGTGGGGAGGAGGCTTATGGGTCTGTAGTTATCGGGGATGCTATGATTCTTATTAGGTTTGGGAATCGGGAGGATGATAGAATGTTTCCAGGTAGTAGGGTAGTAGCCAGTTCTTAAAGATGAATTATATATGTTTACAATGAAAGCTATGGCAGGATTGGGTAGGTTTTTGAGAATTATATTATTTATTTTATCGTGGCCGGGAGCTTTTTTATTGGGAAGGGATTTGATAACTTTTAGAGTTTCATGTGGAGAGATATACTTAATTTTTTGTGGTACGTTGAAATTCGGGGAATTCGCAAAGAGTTGGATGTGGGTGTGATCTGGGAGAGGAGGTGTGATGTTTGGTGTGAAAGTTGATGCGAAGTGGTCGGCTAATACTTCCGTTTTATCGGCGGTAGCGTATTTTTTTCCGTTTGGAGTAGCTAGTGGTGGGATTATGGTTTTTTTTCCGAGTATACTTTTAGTGAAATTCCAGAGAGAGTTATTTCGTGTATTTAATGAATGAATGATATTATTGTATTTAGTTTGTTTATAGTGTTCTAGAGCTTTTTTACTGGTTTTGGTTAGTGTATTTAGTTCTTTTTTAAGTGAGGGAATTCTAAGTGCCATCCATAACCTCCTAGTTTTATTTTTAGTTTCTATGATTTTGATAATGCTTTTCGGTAGTTTATTTGATGTGTGTTTTCGAAGGGTGTTCGGACGTTCAGGATTAAGTTTGCTAATTGTGTTGATTATTATATTATTTAGTTGCGTTATAGCTTGGTCTATTTCCGGTGGAGAGTTTAGTATTTTAAAATTGGGAATTTGGTTTTGCATTATGTTTTTGAATTTGGACCAATTTAAGTTGTAAGTATTTAATGCCGGAATGGGTGAATGGGGTGGGGGGATTTGATCTGTAGAAATTAAGACTGGAAGGTGATCGGAGTCTAGTTCAAAATGCGGAGTTGAGTGAAAATTGCTATTAATGTTTGTTAATCCTATGTCTAGTATATCAGGAAGTTTGATTGGATCATAAGGATAATAGGTTGGTTCTGGAGGTGCGAACAAACTAATTCTGTTTGTTACGATATAGTTTAGAAGTTGGGCACCTGCTGCGTTGGTGACTCTGCACCCCCATTGCACATGTTTAGCATTTAGATCTCCTAAAAGTATGTAAGATGAATAACGCGAAAGTAAGATGTTCAGACCTGCAAAATTTGTTCTTATGTTTGGGGGTTTATAAGCGGCAATGATAGTAAGTTTTGGGTTGCTGTAGGTAAGTGTAACTGCTATTGTTTCAATGCCATTGATGGATGTTGAGTTTTCTTCGAAGTAGGCGATAGTGTTTTTAATGAGTATGATAACTCCGCCGCCTGAGGCGTTAGCCCTATCCTTCCTTACTGTATTATAGCCTGGTAGTTTAAAAGTGGCTGGAGGTTTTAAATGGATCTCAGTGATACATGCAATGTCGACATTGGGTGTTTGGAGAAAGAAATGGAGTTCGTTTTTTTTATTGCTGATGCCACATGCGTTCCAGTTCATTAGGATTAATTTAAGATTTGAGTTATTTTGAGCCATTGGAGAAACTAAAATTAGAAGTAATTGCTTGTTGTATGTTTTGAATAATAGTTGGGATGACTGAATTTATGATGTTGATTATATGGGTTATTATGTGATTGAAAATATTATGAATGAATGGTGTGTTCAGAAGGTTATTTTGGGGGAGACTAGTATGTGGATTATGGTTTGGGACATATGGTGGGATATTATTTGGCGGACGATTAAATGCTGATTCATGGGTGAAATTTGGTATGTTGGCAGTTCTATGGAGTCTAGGGAAATGGCGGACGTTTTGAGGTGGGGGCGGCGGTGGGGGCGCCGGTGAGGGTGGAGTTGATTTGTTGGTTCTCGTATTTGACGAGGGGTTTGGGGGCATTCTAGTTTTATTTTCCGATATATTTTTAAAGTACTGGCATTCATTCGTACGGATATCCGCACGGTGAGTCCCATCGCAGTTTCTGCATTTCGGAGGTTGGTTCAGACTGGGGCAGTTAACTGAGTAATGATTCTCGGCACAATGAATACAGGCGATTTGTTTGTAACAATTATTTTTAGAATGTCCAAAGTCTAGACAACGAAGGCACTGAATTATTCCAATTGTTTTCCGTCTTCTTTCAACTTTAACTTTTAAATTGCAGATTTGGCTGGTACGGAGGATTGAGTCAATCGATTGTTCACCGGAAAACTCTGCGGCTACCACTGGGATGGGCTGGTTATCTTTATGTAGTCTGGTGATACTATTTAGGGAAGAGTATTGTTCCTTCAGGTCGTTATATATTTCCTCTTGGGTGATGGAGGGGTGAATGTTTTTGAAAACCACCGAGAACTTTTTATTGGTTGGGTCCTTGTATGTGTGAAATTGTTTTTCGGTTTTAATGAAATACTGAATTGCTTTTCTGTAGTCTTCTATTTTTTGGAAGTTAACTTTGGCTTTGTTATTGTTGAATGTTACGGTGAATTGCGCAGAGATTTGGGCCTTAATTTCCTGATTTAGTTCCATAATGTTTGTAATATTGCTGATGTGGATGGGTGGGATTCTAACATTTTCCGGTACAGGGGGGTCGGTACCGTTCGTAACATCATCAGGAAGGTCAGCTAGACTGCTGAATCTATTCTCTGTAGGAATAGCATAGCTGGTATTAGTGTTGGTCAGAACTTTTTTGGATTGATTGGGGTTTTGGATGAGGTCACTGTTTCCGCGTTTGCCACTTGTCACTTGGGGGTTTGGGACGGAGTTTACACTAATATTGTCACTGCACCTTGACGATGAGGTTGCACCTTCTGCTGGCACAAAATGACTGACCTGTATTGGCTGGCTATAATTTTGGATATGTGGCTGCATACTTGTTGCTTGCGGTGCTGTGTAATGATACATCTGCACTTGTTGAGTTGGCGTTGGTTGATACGCTGGAGCGTATAGTACAGTGAAATCGCGGCCGTTGCCTTCCGCGACCTCCATTTGGCCGACGG
This sequence comes from Teleogryllus occipitalis, assembly GCA_011170035.1. NCBI lineage: Eukaryota > Metazoa > Arthropoda > Insecta > Orthoptera > Gryllidae > Teleogryllus > Teleogryllus occipitalis. The sequence goes on along the minus strand of BLKR01000187.1, from coordinate 602,028 downwards.
TTGGATAAACCAATGCTAATGCATCGGCGATGCACTGGCTGAGGCCAGCGTTGTTGAAAGTTGATGTAGCGTTAATCACTTTTTAGATCACTGCACTTGGTTTAATTTGCGCACTGTGTAGACTAAACTTTCGGCTAATACACCTTACACTATGAATGGTTACTACTACCGAGAGCAGCTGCGCTCAGAGGTCCGCACAGGTCGACTGCTCGGAGCGGAATGTAAAACTGTAATACGTTCACTTTTTCCCCCCCAAGGACAATTTGGTATTTTCAACAAATGATTCTCCATGTATTTAATATTATCATCTATTAAACGTTCAGATCATTGCTTGATATAGCTGTTCTCCTCTGGTCATCTCCTTCACACTTTCTTTGGAATCTACAACAACAAAAAATCTGACTGATATTTCTAACTTTGACGCGTTTTGTTACGCATCGCCGATCTTTAAATAAAGTGCCATAAACTAAAATTGTGGAAACATGAGATTTTTAACTGCTAGAATATGAACTTTAGAACACCTTGTAATAAAAATTTTTGCTTCACATTTCTTGACAATTTAACTAAAACACTAATGTTTGATAGAAGGCAACTCAAAATCTGAATACATTATACGTTCACTTAAAACGTCTTAAATTATGTAAATATTAATCTTAAATAGGTCAGTTTTTAATTTAAAACACAGAACATACCTGGAACTTCAGTATCCATCACGAATTTATACACTTTACAACTTTGAAAGCACTCACGAAGCAAATAAAGGACCCCTTTTTCGGAACTGCTGGTAGCAACTGCTTGCAGCGCATACGACTCACTTACGTAAGACTGATGCCACAACGAAGATACTAGTCTGAGACTAACAGGTGCCTGTCGTATGGCGTAATATATATTCCATTTATAGGAAACGGTGTTTTCTCGTATATTAAATATTTTTATTTCCACTTTTGGCCACTTACCCCTATCTGCGACGCTTGAAAAGTAGTGGTTTCTCGTTTATTGTCAGTGCTTAAAAAACTAATGGTATTTCTAACACAATTTTAAAAAATTCAGAGAGTTCAACCAAAATGAGATCTGCTCCTTTTTTAAAGCATTCTGGGCTATCGAAATAAATTGGAGCTGTTTTTTAGATTTTTTTATAAATTGCATTAACTTCAAGCAGAAATTACGCGAAAACTACACTTTTTTCAAAAAATTCTACATGGTCTTACGGCGATTGTTCCACAGTAAAAATTTTATTACCGGACTCTGCTAACAAAAAAGTGGATAACTCATGTTTTATATGTATTGGTTTACTTCCTAGAACACGTTTGGTATGCAGAATTCATGTTTTGTGGGTCCTTAACACCGAAAAATTAGTAACGGCAAAACTTCTGCCTGTGCGTGCGTCCTTGGTTAGCGCAAGCACCTTTCAGACAATTTTCTCCAAAATGTTTATACCTTGATCGATCTGAACGAACTCTAGGCCCTGTGTGTTTGAAACAGGTATTTTGATTTTTAGGGGTGCTGTAGATAAATTCTCAACACTAGTAAAAAATGGCTCCAAATTATTTAATTAAACTTTGTCATCGAATCACATAAAAACTGAATTTTTGAAATTTGCAAAAGTTCACAATCGTTTGGACGTCTCCCAACAACTAGTTTTAAGGATAGACATATCTTTTTTAATGAAATTTGTTGTTGACAGAATAAGTTCATGTTCAATTTTTCGAAACTTTGTGTTTTTTCACATTATTTTGAGTGAAATGGAGGCAATTTTTAAACAATTATTACGTCAAAGACAGCTCCAAATTTTTCTTTAAATTTTCCCCCCGTATGTCTCAAAGATCGGTACAAAAATTATGCCGGTCTCATTTTCGGCAAACTCTCTGTATTTTCGAATATTGTAAAAAATTAACAGTGCAAGTGTACAATATTGAAGATAAGACTTTTTGTCTTAAATGAAATCTGTTCTACAAAAATCAAGTCTTTAAAGAATGTCTAATACAATTATCTAAAAAAGTGGTTTTCAAGTTATTTCTTTTTTAAATTAATGCAATTTATAAAAATTACAACATTTGGTCAAAAACCGCTTCATATCTTTTCTTTGAAGATTTTCCAGGAATTTAGCAAAGAACGCTTAAAAAATGGGGTAATTTTTATTTAACTCTCTGAATTTTCGAAAATTTTAAAAGTTAGAAATAATGCGAGAAAGTATTACTGTTTCGGCGCCATTAGCTTTTTCGTGACACATATTAGAAAAATATTGGATTGATGCTGAAACACCGGTTACATCCGCGGAAAGTGTGAGTTCCAATATTATTGAAAGAGAAGACAATTAAAGAGATGGGATCAACTATTTGTAGTCACCGTGAAGAAAAGGTTTCTGAAAGAATACGAAACTCTTTTCAATAACTGGATGACGCAGAATCTTACGAAACCGCGGTATTGTGATGGTAAGGTACTTGAATTCACTATCGTTGCAGACTAACCGCCGTATCGGCTGTCGCGAAGTTCGGGTTCTCGTAAGGATTGATTGACTGTTTCCGGCCACATCAATTGCAAAGGTTGTTAGTCCCGTCAGTGCAGTGAATGATTTTATCCGGGAGATGATGTTGGTTGGATGGTTGTTACTGATTGTGGACGCGTCAACTACTGAGATTAGTCCCGTAAGTACTGCATGTTTTTCCTCGGGAGTTGGCCTTCCCGCTGGATGGCGGCGGACTTGGTGTGGATCTTCCTCCGCTGGATGGCGAGATCTGGCGCCAATCAACCGTCGTCTAGAGGGGTTTCTCTCAACCAGGTATCTCCCACCAGCGGGGCACCGCACCAGCCGGGACAAACTCTGAGCTCCCGACCGGACACCCGGCAACTGTGGTAGAGTAGTTAGTGTGTGTGTGTGTGTGTGTGTGTGTGTGTGTGTGTGTGTGTGTGTGTGTGTGTGTAAGGTGAGACGATAGGACAAGGAAGAGGAAAGACAGATCGCGCGCGGTCCGTGGCCCGTTTGTTAGGGTACTGCTCCGGCATTCGCCTGGTGATTATCGTAGAAACCACGGAAAACTACCGATCATAGCAGCCGGCCGCTAGAATTATCCTCTAGACAGCGACTAAATTCGACCTAGCTGACAAACTATTGTCGAAAATCCTGCCACCGTCGGAACTCGAACCTACGACCTCCCGTCAGAGGCTCTGCAATGACATCAGTTGATGCACTGAGCCACCTCTCGCAATGGAGAGGATGCTGTTGCTGGATGATGATCCGGTGCCGACATCGTTGACTAGCTGGGAATTTCTTCTTCCAGGTACCTCCCTCCAGCAGGGCTCCGCCTCAGTCGGTACATGCTCTGAGCTCCCGTCATGCGGGAAAGTGTGGTGCATGGATGTGTGGGAGGGGTTAGGGAGAGAGGATTTGACAAGCAAGAGAAAGAAGATAATGTTTGGTTCGTATCCGGTTTATTAGGGCATTTCTCGGGCACTCACCTGGTATTGCTCTCAGAAACCACGAAGAAGTAGAGGTGCTACAGTCTGGCACAGACTTCCTCGTAGTAAAGTTTTCTAATTTCCTTGGTGTGGACTGGTACTGTACAGTCTTGTCCTTCCTTCTTGCCAGCTGCCATCTTTCGCGCCCAAAGTATTTTCCCAATTTTTGACATTTTATTACTTTCCGGTTTCCAAATAGAACCGAAATATTATTTTTAAAATATTAAAGAAGACTAAAACTTGTCCTAAATACTAATTTTCATTGAAAAATTTGAATCAGTCTTTAAGAAAACGGCGTTAAGCGTTACTGTAAAAGCGAAATTTGAAGCTCTTTTTCACAGGAATATATTCAATTTTCGAAAAACTTCATTTGAAGTAATTTGAAAAACTACCACTCACAAATTCAGTAATGTATACAAATCCATTGAAATGTGCATATTAACGGCATGAGAGATTTTCCAAAAAAATACATTTGTGTAATTTTAAAAAAAAACGAAAGAAGACACGAAAATTAACTTTACGTCATGTTAAATAGTGACATTACCACTATCCGTTGTAAAAGTTTGAAGAAGAAATTTGGAGCCATTATTGAGAAAATGGCGTTTGACCGTTTTTGAAAATTCCGAATTTTGAGATAATTTTCACAGAATACTGTTCAGTTTTTGAGAAACTTTGACATTTAAAACACATGCACTCATAAATAGTATAATGTGAATAAATCGTCTCTAATGTAAATATTACCGACGTGAGAGAAGTCAAAAAATTACATTTTTGTAATTTCTGATAAAACAAAATAGAGCTATATGACGTTTGTGTCATCTCATACAGTTCATTGACCACTATCCATACAATAAACCGAAAGAAAAAATTTGGACCCATTTTTGAGAAAATCTTGTTTTTGTAATTTTTTAAAATTGCAAATATTGCATGCCATATTGCCCGAAAACTACTCAAATTTTCAAAAAATCTACATGACCTTATTAAAAGAATTGATTATGAAAACTGTTGAGTTTTCGAGAAACTTTATTTGAAATTATTTAAAGCATATGTTATAAATATAATAATATAAAGAAACTGCATTTAATGTATATACTACCGACGTGAGAGACAAGTCAAAAAAATTACAATTTTATAATTTTTGAAAAATAAAAATACAACAAAATGAACTTTACGTCATATTAAACAGTCATTACCACTATCTGTTGGAAAAGTTTCAAGAAAAACTTTGGACTCATTTTTGAGATAATGGCGTTTGAGCGTTTCTGAAAATGCGGAATTTAGAGCTCATTTTCACAGAAAACTGATGAGTTTTCGAGAAACTTTACTTGACATTATTTAAAGCACATATACTCAAAAGTACAATAATGTGATGAAATCGCCTCTAATTTCAATATTACCGACTTGAGAAACCAGTCAAAATAATTACATTTTTGTAATTTTTGAAAAAATAAAAGAATAGAGCAACATGGCGTTTATGTCATCGTATAGTTTACATTTGGCACTAACCGTATCAAAAATTTGGAGCCGTTTTTGTTATTTTTTTAAATTCCAGATATTGCACTCGCTATTGCCCGAATATTACTAAAATTTTTAATAAAATCCTTATGACCTTAATGAACTATTTATGGACAACAAATTTCATTTGAAGCAAAAATTTCTGCCTTCAATTTTATAGTTGTAGGAAGACGCCGAAAAGAATTCACTTTTGCAATTTTCGAAAAATTCAGAGTTAACCGTGAAAATGTGACCTATGCCACCTTTATAAGTACATTTTTAAGAGGGATTTAAAGAAAAAATTTGGAGCCGTTTTTGAGGAAATTTTGAAAATGTCTGGAGGACGTCATGTAAAGTATCCCCAAATTTTAAACAATGTTTTTCAAAATTTCAAAACTTCAACTAGATACAGATCGACAGTGGATTATTCAATTTGGAGAAGATCTAACGAATGGTTTAGGCGCTAGAAGTGTTCACGGATGGACGGACGAGAGTTTTGCTTCCAATTGGTTTTTCGGCATCAAGGACCCACAAAACAGGGATGCTGGTTACACACGTGTTAGAGTATTTTTTCTCTTAATTTAGCAACTGGTTTAATTCACTTTCTCGTCAATTAATTTTTTTCCGCCGAAAATCCGCCGTTTTTTCGCGCACCATTACATAACTTTCTCTATACTATGTATATTACTCCGTGTATATGTACGTATAGGAGAAAGTAAAAAACGAGAGCAACCGGCTGCTAGAATTCTCCTCCACACAGCCGCTGAATTCGATATACGTTGCTTTAGTGTAAGAGAATCTGCCACCGTGGGGATTGGAACCCTAGGTCTGCGTTGCTGCTGCGACAACGGCAATGCTGGCTCCGCGCTATCTCAGCCGTGTAGGGAAGCTTATAAAGGCTTATACTGAGGACTACCGGCGGTAGCCGGAGAAAATTACGAGAACAAAAAACCCGTCAAGATAAATTATAATTATAGGCCACATTCGTTGTCGGTGACATACATTTTTCAAAATTCTGTATAATGTGTTCTGCTGTAATCTGCATTAAATCGCTCGCTAGTCGGCGCATCAGTCTTCTTAAGAAGCGGCAACGCCGAAGAAACCGCTGGCTTCCAGCGGCATCTACACAGCGTGCGTTCGTTGCATGATTCACTCCCCCTCCTACTGGTGAGATATGGGACATCCAAAGGCTGAGGTTGCCGATTTCCCGAGCGGTTTCTTGACACGCTCGGAGCAGTTCGGAGGCAGTGGGCAGTAAACGGACAGAATAAATTAGATGAGCGGTTGTTTTTTTTTTGCAAGGAACACACGATTGGTGGTGAGTGTACAAATACATAATATTATATTAAGCGTGTTTTAAGTGATAAAATTGCAACATATTAATTATGTGACAGTGTTAAAGTTAACTATTGTCAATTTGGTAAGATATTTTGGAAAAATGTCACAACAGTTCCGGAAGTTCGTCTGTTGACAATGAGTGTAGTGAATAGCGTTTATTAAAGACGCCTTTTAATAGTCGTTCGTATAACGAGAAATTATAAAAATGAATGTATTTCATGAAATATATATAATTTCATGAAAGACATTGATTTCCTCAATTCTACGAGCTGTAAATTTTATTACAACCATAATTAATATACCATAACCCGGAATATCATTAGATCAAACACCATTATTTGTATAAACAGTTGGTATCACAGGGCTCCTATTATTATTATTATTATTATTATTATTATTATTATTATTATTATTATTATTATTATTATTATTATTATTATTATCATGACCAGTATTAGCGGATGCCATCACTATATTACATATATATAATAAAAAGTACAAACTAATATTAAACTATACGAATCGAAGAATATGTACTGGTATAGTTATATTGTCAAAGATTATTTGTAGGGTCAGCGGTAGCCCAAGGCATGCAAGCAAGCGGTATACGCCGCTGCAGGGAAGGGGCGGCGAGCGCAGATTCCGAGGCGGTGACGGCGCGGCCCGAGGGAGGCACCGCCGCGCCGCGCCGCGCCGCGCACGCAGTCGTGATCGTCTGTCGGCCGCGCGCGTATAAATATGACACGTTTATTGAAATGAGAACTTCTTCGCAGAGCGCCTGTGGGCGGCGCGGGGCGAGCGGGGAGCGACCGCCTCTCGACGCTTCCACAATGGGGAGCACGAACAACACAAAATTTCGGGAAACTGCGATCTATTTGAATTTTAATGGTTGGTCTGAAACTTGGTTTCTTCATGTGAATTAATCACCATTTGCCCCTACCTTCCAAAATCTTTCATTCTGAGCGGTTTTAATACAATTTTTAACAGCATTTACTTTCGCATGTACTTTTTAACGTAATTGGGAACTCGAAAGTTACGTACTACATCAAATCGTAATTTTCTCGTGAAAATTAAATCTCCACGGTTATTCGCCAACATCCGTTGTATCTTATCGGACAGTATCGGAAATCGACTTGCGAAGCAACTACAACAAGTTCCTTTTTGTGTTATTCAAAAACTGAATTTAACACTTCATACATCTATGATCTCATGTTTATCATTCTCATCCTTTGTGGTTTCTGTTAAACGCCATTCAGAATAAATTGACAGATCATTGGCAGCTTTTACTTTATCGCGAGGCAATTCATTTAGAGTTCTTTTGAATGGCGAATATATAACAGTTTTCTGCAGCGTGAATCATTCTACGTTAAAACGCCAGTGCCCAACACATTACTCTAAAACCGAGAAAGACGAAATAGCTCGTACTTCAACAGACTGGCTATTAAAGCCAATGGTGCGACATATTTTGCGATCGATTTACATTTTAAAAAAAAACATCATTTTATGTATTGCGGAAGGAAGAAATAAATTCTTAATGAAAATGGTAGTTTATTATTAAATACATTTTTATTACATTGAATATGTCTGTGTACTTTGTTTAACATATTTGCACTGTTTGAATTTTACGAAAGTCGGTCCATCTACACAAAATAACCATGAGTTTGCTCATCGGTCCACATAAACTAAAATGTGTTACCCTTTACAAAAAACGTTTGCGGGCCAAAATATGGGACAATGCTTAAACACGGGAGTAAACCAAAAGTAGAAAAAGAAACAATATCCGTGAGCGTAGCAATGTTTTATTGATGAGAGGCGCGCTGAGCTAGGCGCTGAGGGGCTGGTGCGGCGGAGTGCGCGGGCGGCGCGCCCAGCGCGGGGGCAGCGACGCGGCCGTGAGGTAGCCCGTGTGGCCGGGCAGCGACGGCGGCGGCACGCCCGTCAGGAAGCGGCACTGCTCGCGCGCGCCGCCTTCGCCGCCCTCCGGCGCCCGCTCGCCCCCGCCACCGCCCCCACGAGGCGCCGGCGGCTGCTGCGGCTGCGGCTGCAAAGGAAGCATACAGGCTTACTTGTTGCCACTTACATTCACTTTGAAAAGTAACATATTTATGAGAATTAAATAAAAAAAAGCTTGGATGATCCATTTGATGGTGTTTCTCAAGTTTGTGTTTTGCGTCGACTGCTAACACCCGTTTCCATCTAATTCTGTGTGCACGAAGACATGACTATTATACTGCATAACGTTTCCGCAATTACCCCTTTTATCATTATCACTTAAGACACTAAACGTCACCATCAACATGATCATTTAATCCACTAAAAATTATTTTGGGCGACTTGTACATTCACAACTTCACATATTTACGTACAACATACGTTAAAATGTAGATTAATAAAAACTAATCATATTTCACATTCAGTGCATAAATACACATTTTACAGCCGAACAAAGCTGCCTTAAAATCTAAAAGACTTAAGAAAAAGTCTTATAACAAAACCTATCCTTCAATGGCGCGTAATAATTCTTAACTATTTTCTCCCCTTCAGGTGGTGAGGTAGAACAAAGTAAATGAACGAAAGATCGCACACGGACCGTGGCCCGTTTGTTGCAGTACAGCTCCTACATTCCTCTGGATTTGATCGGAGAAATCACGGAAAACTACCGATCAGACAGTCGAACGCTAAAATTCTCCTCCAGACAGCAGCTAAATTCGAGCGAGACATGGAGCTACTGTCGAAAATCCTGCCACCGTCTGAATTCGCACCCTAGGAATTCTTGAACAGAGGAACTGTGATGATTTCACAATTGATGCCCTGAGACAGTTTACTTTTCATTACACTATTTTAAAAGTTTTGCACCCATAATTGTTGAATCAAATTGGGCTTTCGAAATGTCACAAAACAGCAAAAGCTATTTTAAAGGAACATTTTGCAAACGTTTTTATAATTCGTTTCAGAGTTTTTTTATTAGGGCCATTTTCAGCTCGCTTAGATTTGTGAGATTTCGAGAAACTTTACACTAACTTATTTTTTCGTTTAGTTAACTAATTATGCTCATTAATTCCATGAAAAATCGTTGTTTATCTCTTTGTTAATAGCACGCGTGCAATTAAAAGTCCATTGTGCAATTAAAAATTCACAGCTACCAATCAGAATTCAGAAAAGGAGCGAAATTATGTAATTAAGAAACTATACCACAGACGTAGCCAAACTATTTGCACTCGGCCACGAAACATCAACAAACTAGAGGTGCTACAGAATGGCACAGTCTTTCTCGTAGCAATTTTTTCTAATTTCCTTGCTGTGGACTGGCATTAAAGTCTTGCTCCATTCTCTCGCCAGCTGCCATCTATCGTCGCCCAAAGTACTTTTACATTTTCTCAACTCTTCGGTTTCTTAATAGTAGAATCGAAATATTACTTCAAGAATATCAAATAAGTGTAAAACCTCGTTCTAAATAGAAATTTGAAGCTCATTTTCAAAGAAATCTATTGAGATTTCGAAAAACCTTATTTAAAGTCATTTGAAGTACTTCCACCCACAAATGCAACAATGTATACAAAAAGTCAAAAAAATTATATTTTTGTATTTTTTGAGAAAACAAAAGAATAGAGCTATATGGCGTTTATTCATCGGATAAGGTGCATTTGGTACTAATCCTAGCAAAAATCTCTAACTTCAATTTTATAATTCTAGGAAGACGCAAAAAAATTCAAACTTGTACATTTTCAAAAATTCAAAGTTCACCGTTAAAATTGGGCCTATTCCACCTTTATAAGTGTATTTTACTTTATTCTAACAAGAAATTTTAAGAAACAATTTGGAGCGATTTTTTGAGAAAATCTTGAAAATATCCAGGGGACTTCATGTAATGTAAGGAAAAAAAAATGTAAAGAATGTTTTTCAAAATTTCAATACTTCAACTAGAGCTAGATCGACAGAGGATTCTTCAGTTTGAAAAAGATTGTCCGTGTGGTTTATGCACTAATAGTGTTCACACTTCACAGATGGACAGACGGACACGCTGACGAACATTTTGAAAAAAACACTTTTTCGGTATCCGGAGATTCCAAACCGTGTAGTTCTGTTGAAATCTCGAAATCGATTTTCCACAGAATTACATAACTTTCTAGAGAACGTATATTACTCGGTATATACGTACGTATACGAGAAAGGAAAATGTGCATCACATAATACCTACCTACAACTACATATAAACAACGAATGAATAAAACCAAATTGGGGAAGTAAACATTAAGTTAGCTGACTTATGGAACATAAAATATAAAACATGAATAAATTAATTGCTTTACGTGTAAACATTTGTTTTGAGGATTACGAATGTAAAAATTGTAAACGTCTGTTGTGTATACCAGTAGTAAAAGTACGCTGTAGCAAAAATGTCAGAAGTGACGAACCCCCCCCCCCCCAATTTTTATACATGTAATATTCTCTCTCATGCCTGTCTTTAATTTTCGTGGTAATGTTTTAATGACTTTGTCAGCTTCTAATATTTTATACGCAATATGTTCAGTACCTTCCATTTGCAAATCTTTCGGGGAAACAAAAACAATGCAAGTCCCAACTAAAATATATCTTTTTCAGAAGCAATCCTACGTCATGAAATGGATGTCTCCGGTGGAAAAGATGTGCTTCAATTTCTTAAAATTTGAATTATTCGTAAATGCAAACGAAAAAATATTGAACGTAACATGTGTATAAAGGGATTTTATCGCACTCATGGTATAAAAGAAAACTCGTTCCTATCGTCGCTCGTTTTCTTGAATATACCATTCGTGAAATTATCCCCCTCTTTATACACTCGTTTCGTTAATTACTATAATGGAATTCTGTTCACTCATTCATTAAACTACGAAAGACAACTACACTGTAAATTTTAAAGACGCGCCAGGGATTGGAAAAAAGATACATTTGTGATTTTTTTTTAATCAGTAGTTTTAATCAAAACACTCGTGTTACATAGTTCAACGCGTTCTGTACCCGTACAAAAAATCTAAAGAAAAAATTAAGCTGTTTTTTAGAAAACATTGTTTATGTATTTTTGGAAAATTGTTAAGATTTTGTTGCCAAATATGCCAAAACTACTATGAATATTTAAAAATAAGAGTACATTAAACGATCGATATTGCAGAAAAATATGCCTGAAGGCAAAATTTAAAATAATGATGAAGCAGGAGAGGTTAAGAAAATTGATCTTTCAAAGTTTTTGAAATTTCAGGTATTAATGAAAGTCGGACTCTCACCGTATTTACAAGAACAATGTCCTTCATTCCAGGAAAATATTTTAAATACTTCGCAGCCGCGAAACAAATGACGTAGGTAGCATTTTCGTAGCACTTCCTCAATTTTTGAAAATTGGAATAGTTATTTTTTTTAATAAAAAAAAGTCGGTGTCTTCCTACAACTACAATATTGAAGATACATTTTTTCTTAATGAAATCTGTTCAACAAAAATAGATCTCGAAATAATGTCACTTAATTTTTTTTTTTAAAGACGAGTAGTTTATGGGTAATTTTGCGTAAAACAGGGAAATTTAAAATAGTTTTTTCTCAAAAACTGGTCCAAATTTTTTCTTTAAATTTTTGCTCGTATGTAGCAAAGAACGGCAAATAAAGTGGTCCAGATCCCATTTTCGAGGAATACTTTATATTACCAAAAATTGAAAACAAGAACAAAATATTAACATTGCAAAAGAACAATTCTTACGATAAAACTTTGTTAATTAAATCTGTTCTAAAAATCAGTTTTTTTAAAAAGGTTATCATATTTCTGTAAAGAGATAGCAGATTGAAAGGGGACAAGGAGGGGTCAATGAGGGGTAGGCGCTCAGATGCAGTTACTTTTGCATTCCAGCCGCAATCCATTCATTGTAATATATAAATATAAACTAACACGCACGTCTAAAGTGGTATTCCAACTGATCCGGTTACATAATAAAAAAGTGGAATTTGTATTGATACATTAGATTAAATGAATTAGTTTCGCACCTAATGTTCTATGATTTGTAATAAGTTTTACAAGCGATGACTGAGATGTGTTAATATGGGCAGAGATTGCGGAATTATAATATTATTTAACCGCTATTAAGTGCGAGAAAGTAAGCGCTGTTGAAGGTAAGCTTGCTAGATTTTTGAAGTTTAAAGCTCTGAGATAATATTATATATTACCCAAAATCCGTTTACACATTGTGAGCAATGAAGACTTTCCTATATTCCTCCAATTACACTGTACTTCGACATTTGTACCAAGCAGTAAATATTTCTGTGAACAGTTGCGGTTTCTTCGTAGTTCGGGGTGGCAAATGGGACGAGGATGTCGCAAGCAACCTCGCGCGTTTGAGCTGCGTCACCTCTCGTGCCACGCATTACCGTTGTTTGCCCGGGCGATTAGCAGAGACGCGCCCGCATCCACAGGCGCCACGGGGCGCCGCGCCGGGCGACACACGCCTCGCGCCCAGGGCGAGGACGGAGGCTAAAGGCCGCGAGTGTGCGAGTGTGCGAGTGTGCGAGTGTGCGAGTGTGCGAGTGTGCGAGTGCGAGTGCGAATGCGACTTTAATGCAAGGCCGTCCGCCGGGCACGCCACCCCACGTCCACTCTTTTCCCCACGGCGCGGCAGCCTGAGACAGCCCCGATCCTTTGCTCTCATTTCTTTTCGCCATACCCCTGTCGCCTTAATCGCTACTTTATTATTTCATTCCCGCTGTCATCGCCACTGCCAGAGCAGTCGGCGTCGCGTCGTTAAGAACAATGCCATTATTCTTATACCCGACCGGCACTTCTTGGCGACGCATGGCGGCGCGGCGGTCGGGCGTCGTCGGAGCGGTTGAGGCGGCGGCGGCGGCGACGGTGGCGGCGGCGACGGTGGCGGCGGAGCGTTTCCAGCTGCGCGAGGCATAAAGTCGGTTGACGACTCAACTAGCGGCGCAGCCGGCCCTCGCCCTCGCCCCCGCCGGGGACGAGTGTATTAGCGGGCGGCGGGTGACGCCTGGGCGCTTCGACGCAGCGCCCGCGCCCGACCCACAGCGAGCTCATTGCAGTGGCTTTTATATACAGTTGCTGTCTCCTATTGATCAGATCAATAAAACCACTGGTGCTACAACAGCACGTGACACAATGTGAATAAAACGTGTGTATATATATATATATATATATATATATATATATATATATATATATATATATATATATATATATATTACAGTAGAATATAGTAAAAATATTAATAAAGCTTACTGTCTTAGTTAGTTGTAAGAAGTACTGATCAACTGCCGCAGTCGAAGGCTCGTATATTTACTGGTCTCAACCTTTTCCTTTCATCGACCCCTTTTAAACGAATTGTTCGCTTCATGGACCCTCTTACATTTTAATATACAGCATCCATAATCATAACACAAGGAATTCCATCTAAATGTCTTAAAGATAACAATTAGAACAACAAGACAACAACAACACTAATATCCCCAGAAATAGCTCGGTTTTTCAATGGTCGAAGACGCTTTCGCTTTTGAGTAGCTGAATTTCTAATCTTCGTCAAAATGCAATGATTACCAAATGTTCCGTGTTTTTTTTTTTTTTTTTTTTTTTAAGAACTAACCAGTACATTTCTCTCGTGCGTATTGCAGAGAGTACTTTCTTGCGCGACTGAGTACCGTTAATGTAGAGTTATAATTTCTTCAATTTTCTTAACATCCTAATTCCTAAAGATGAACGACGGATACGAAAGGAGAGAAGCGAATTTGTAAATTATTATATTACATTTTGTTACGTTATATAAAAAAATGTTAATGTTAATTAATGCTCTTTCGTAATCAATGTGGTCTTCATTATCCTGATCAGGCGCCAATTCATATTTAGTTATTGGCCCCCAATCGACCCCTTAATCATTATACACTCCCTTCAAAATTTGATCGATCCCCAGGGGATTGATACCGACTTCATTGGGAACCCCTGTCTTACACTATGAAGTGCGATGTGAAGTAACCGCTTAGAATACTGTAGCACATATACGAATTAAGTATTTATTTCATTTTCCATGAACTCACATTTTATATATCTCCTTAAAAAATTAAGAGCCTCCGACTGAGACAGTACTTCTCACGACTTCGTCAGACAGGGAAACTGTGTTAACATTTTATATTTTTACGTGATATATTCACAGACGGGTTTTACATTTTTTAAATAGTTTTTATAAATTTCTAATACTTTTAGTAATAATGCATTGAAAATGTAAAAAAAGAGATGTGAAATCACTAACAGACATATTTACCAACAATTAATCTTACATTTAACATTCTTAAAACAGTGGTTGTCATAAAAGCCGAAAAACACAGGCTTTCTCGCATTATTTGTAACGTTTATGGAATATTATAATATAACGATATATTATACTATAAAAGGGTTTCCAACCGGCAAAACTGTTTGCCAACATTGGGATACGAACTCAGATACTAAAGTTTCTCGAGCACTTTCCTAACCATTTCATAGAGTTGGCATATTACCCGTAACAACGATTCAAAAAAGTTGAACATTTTCAATTTGCGAAAATTCAGAGATTTCAACTAAAATCAGACTTACACCATTTTAATAAGCGTACTTTGGTATATTCGAGAAAAATTCTTGAAAAATTTGTCAATCATTTCTGAGAAAACCATCAAAATGTCATCAAGGCTTCATGAAAAACAACCCTGTAAAATAAAAATTGTTTCAAATTCTAAGAGCGGCAACTTTTAAAAGATCGGAAAATATCCATTTTGGTGAAAATCCTGTGTATAGTTCAGACGCTCGTGTTGTTCACTCATATATAGGCACTCGTTTTTTCGTAAACCAATTCTTCGCTACCAAGGTAACACAAAATTCTGATAACGTATTAAATGAGGTAATTTACTTGTACGCATATTATTTACACATGCAAAAAAATCTTTTGGTATCAGGAACCTACAAACCGGGGTTTTCTGCTAAAATATCTTTGGTTTTCGCTACAGCTTTACATAACATTCTCTACACCACGTAGAAGTATGCGGCAAATTAAATGACATTGATAGGACAGTAGCATGCAGCATGAATTGAAATGCAAAGAGCCAACCCATGAAGACAACTCAAAAATACAGAGACCTTCTCAATTTCATGCCCAAGCGTTTGGCTATCTGTGACCAATAAAAGCTTGAGTGAAAGGTGGATATTTGCGTTCATGCTGATCGACCACAGCATTAACAACATATCACGACCTAGATCGCCAAATGGGTTTCAATAAAAATGGAGGTTTTATCAGATACTAATGAAATGACCGCCATCAATACCAATTTCATGAAATACTAAACCTAAAATGCGCTTCTTAAAAACACATTGCAATGAAAACTATTTTACATTTTTAGAAATGAATTTCTTTGCCATTAATATTTTCGACTCATATTTTTCAAAAAAATCTCTCAAAAAATTACAATGACATTTGATCGTTCAAAATTGAATTTCAATCTTCATTAAACAACAAAAAAGAGCACAACGAGAACGAGCCACTTTTAATCTGCAGAACATTCCACCAATGACAATATGAAATGCTGTGAACTCGTACAGTAAACGCCGTAAAACACCAAAACAATAAACCAAATCACCCGGAACAAATCCATTTTGTTTGTACATACAAGTATTACAAGAAACCCGGACATTCTAGCAGTATCAAAAGCAGCAAATCATCGCACATCGCGAGAGTCCTCGGAACGAGCGAAAGCGGCGTCGATGCTTTCGCCCCTTCAGCCATCGGCCGCTCAAAGTAACGATGCGACGTCGATGTCAAGGTTGTCAAAATATCCATGTACTTATAAAATTATCAGTATTGTTTAACACTGATTTTTTGAAGACGATATTTTTGTTAACATCCATGTTTTATGTTCCATGTTTTTACGAGGTCGATACTTTTTAAATAAAAAGTCCATCGTAAAATATGTCTATAATAATTTTCAGATATCCACAAGTTGAATATTCTTCAGATCAAAGTAACGAAAAATAATTAAAATCGACATCTTGTCAATAAAGAATCCACTATAATTTTTTGAAATATCGAATCAGATAATCCAAGTTTTGTTAATTGTCCTAACGATTTTTTGACATTGTCAGTTAAATCTCAATTAAAATTTAATAAATGGGACCACTTCGAAATTAAATCCTTCCAGGTGAACTTCAAAGGTCAATGGTTCACGAGAGTTGAACTGAACCTTTGCGCAGCAGCTAGTAGACACACTGTACGCGGATCGGTGGACCAAAGGTTACGTGCACATTTTTCTCACCTCGCTAACACCTAGTGCAGCAGATGTTCAAAGAATTCCTGGATCATCATCGGAAACATAACGCTAACAACATAACTATATTTCAAAATTTGTAAAAATATTTCATTTTCAATTTGGCAATATATATTTTCAAAATAAATAATTCAGTTGCAGTGTATGTTATAAAGACAGCTATAAAAATATTTCAAGGGCACTCATTTTAGCAAATCGACAGTTCTTAAGACACGATAAAAATAATGACGTACACATTAATGTAGCCGCTTCAAAAATATTTTATTACAACTTTCTTTACTATTAGGGTACCAATCAGTTGTGTCGATCAGCAGAACGAAATCATCCAACTTGTTAGTATTGGCTACCTTACAGTGTTCGATGTTATTGAATTGCATTCGTTGCAGATACCAAAAACTTTTTGCTCTATGTTTTCTTGCCAGTAAATTTATTCACCTGCACGCTGAATATCAGTTTTTTGACCTCAAACTGTCTTTTCAAAACAATCCAACTTTCACAAAAGTTAAAATAGGTGGTGTAATTGTAAGGTTAAAGTAAGAACTATTTTAGAGGGACACCTGAGAGTAAATTATTGTATTTTTAGCAGGATCCAAGACAGTGAAGAATCCCCCATGCAACTACTTTGTAATTTTACTTAAAGTGTAAAAAATATCCATGTATTGATCGCATGACCTTTCAAGGGAGAATCCCCATTGAGAAGAAATTGACATTTGGAAAAATTGGCATAGATAGATCTTCCTGTTATTTAAAAAAAATTTCCATTCATGGAACTTCGCCGCTGGATTTCGCATGGGCCATTCGGAATACCTGCCACGAAATTGCCAATTGCGACGCGGAGAGAGCGGTCCCAAGACTGAGTAAAGAAAGACAGTCTTCAGTGTAGCATTACTTCCCCTAACTTATTCCACACTTCTATTACTTTTCTTATTTGATGTCTTGTTTTTTCGACTCCGACACTATTAGGTTTCAGAAAAATAAGGAGTAATTTGTCTTCTCATCTTAACTTTTTCTTTTAGTTTTACTCTCCTCTACTGTCTTTATAGCTATCCGCCTTTTTCATCTTCCTTTTCCTACGAGGGTGGCCAGAGCTCTTAGCCCAGACAAGGCAATCTGCTTAGGGGAAAGTAACGTTGAATGATATCCGGTCCTCTAGGGTGTGGATTGAATCGTTGGACCTGCTCTTCAATATTCGTAAAAAATTTTAAACTTTGCTAAAATCTACGATCAGAAGCCTCACAACGGATCTCAAGACTTTTATTGCTACAAAAAGTGGTAGGAAATGGCGTGGAGTTCACATTTGCATCATCGAAATGAAATTGAGGCGTTGTTTTGTCGTATTTGTTTATTTCAGCAGAAAGCTTTCTCGGCCGCATTGCGGCCACCTTCAGTGCTACAAATAATAATAATAATAATAATAATAATAATAATAATAATAATAATAAATAATGACATTAATATACTAAATTATATCTTTAGAGTAGGATATAATTAGGAATAAAATTAGAATTGAAGTGAAAAATAAAATTGAAAAATGAAATGTGAACATAAAAACATAATTTTGAATAGAGTATTAATAACAGATGTACTGTTCTAAAGTGAAGAAAATTTTTTTACATAACTTAGCAGCATTACATAACTTTCTCTATACTACTCCGTACATACGTATGTATTCGAGAAAGTAACTAGAGGTGCTACAGAATGGCACACTTTCTCGTAACATTTTTTTCTAATTTCCTTGGTGTGGCCTGGCTTTAAGGTCTTGCTTCATTCTCTGGCCAGCTGTCATCGCCCAAAGTACTTTTTTAATTTTTTTTATACAATTTCTCAACTTTTGTTTTCCTAGTAGTACAACCGAATTATTACTTCAAGAATATTAAGGAAGAGTAGAAACTCGTCCTAAATAGAAGTTTTCATTGAGAAATTCATTGAGTCAAAAAAATTACATTTTTGTAATTTTTGAATGAACAAATGAATAAGAGCAATATGGCGTTTAGGTCATCGGATAGGGTGCATTTGGTACTAACTCAATCAAACGTTTAACGAAAAAGTTTGGAGCCATTTTTGAGAAAATGTTGTTTTTGTATTTTTTTTAAATTGCAAGTATTTCACCCTCTATTGCACGAAAATTACTAAAATTTTAGAAAAAATGTGACGTTTATCGTACAACTATTAATAGACAACATATTTCGTTTGAAGGAAATATCTCTATCTTCAATTTTATAGTTTTAGGAAGACACTGGAAAAATTCAAACTTTTCCAATTTTCGAAACTTCAGAGTTAACCGTGAAAATCAGACATATGCCACCTTTATAAGTGTATTTTTCTCTATTCTTACAAGAAATTTAAAGAAAAATTTTGGAGCTGTTTTTGAGAAAATTTTGAAAATGTCCGGATGTCTTCACATAAAGTACCCCCAAGTATTATAGAATGATTTTCAAAATCTCAAAGCTTCTAGTAGAGCCAGATCGACAGGGCTTTCTTCAATTTGGAAAAGATCGTAAGTGTGGTTTAGGCGCTAGCAGTGTTCACGGACGGACGGACGTTTTGGGGGAAAAAACACACCACTTTTTCGGTATCAGGGGACTCCAAAACGTGTATTTCCGTCGAAATCTCGAAATCGATTTTCGGCAGCACTGCATAACTTTCTCTATACTATGTATATTTCTCCGTATATACGTATGTATACGAGAAAGTATAAATAATAAAAAGAGAGAGAATTTGACAAAGATACTCGAAAATATGAGTTCTTGGAAGGAGAGAATCGCATTGGGAGATATGGATGGAAGAATCGGAGTGGCAAATAACACTGAAATAGAGGGAAGATGTGGTGAGGTTACGTTAAATAACAACTGTGAAAAGTTGATTAGTATGTGTGAAACACTCTCATTGAAAATCTTGAATGGTTTCTTTCCCCACTAGTAAATTCACAAGTACACATGGAAATTACTTCCACAAAAATTAGAGTAACAGCAGACCATATTATACACAGTAAAAATGCCAACAAGTTAATGATGTAAGAGAGTTCAGAGGTCCAGTATGTGGCTTTGAGCAGTTTCTGCTAGAAGCAAAGATGGTAATTCAATCAAGGGTACGAACACAAACGCCAGACGACAGAACGTCTACAATTACCCTGGATACAGGGAATTAGAACTGAATCAGCACGAGGAGAAAGGGAACAAGTCAGAAATGCAATTTTTTTATTTTAAAAAGTTGGTCTTTAAAGCAAGACATTGTTATGACGTGATTACTTTCTTCACAGTACAGTGTTTAGGATAATATATAAATATATAATATACACACACATTGAATTCACAGGTAATAAATGGACAGGATAATATACCGCGTGTGAGTATTATTTAATGTTTCCTTCCTCCTGAGAAGTGTCAAGAACTGACTTGTTACTTTTCTCCTCAGCCCGATTCAATTATAAAGTTTGGAACAGGAGAGAATGCAATTGCTTTTCAAATTGCAGCTAGCAAACAAACTATAAGCCTTGGAGGAAGGAAATTCAGAATAAGTATATCAATTGATAAAAATCTCTATTCATGAAACAGCTTAAGAAGCGCTAAGCCAACAAAGAGAAGGACAAAAGTTAATCCCCTTGTGGAGTCAGAGTATTGCAGATAAGATTCAACTCGAGAAAATTCTGTATAATACTTGGCTGAGAAACAGGGTCCATGAAAACAGAAAACTGTATATCAGGATGAATAGGGAAGTCAAAAGAGACCTTTACATAAAGAAAAATAAAATGTGAGAAAAATGTGCAGGCGTGGGAAATGAAATAGGAAATACGTGTTTGTGTATATGTATATATATATATATATATATATATATATATATATATATATATATATATATATATATCGTGCTTCTGATGTTCCGTTGCTTGTAACTGGTGATGAGGAAGATATATTTTTTTGGCTAGAAAATTCTTTGAAGAATATACAAAAAGGGGTTTTTAAAATAAATTTTGAAAAATCAGAATATTTTTTCTATGGAACAGATGCGGGAAATCTTAATACTGACAGATGGCCAAAAAGGGCAATGCTATATCAACCTGCTGGAAGAAATAGAGGAGGAAGACCTAGAACATCGTGGTCGGTAGAGTGCAAGAAACCATGTGCGCAAGAGGCATCGAGGAGGAGGAGGAGGAGGAGGAGGAGGAGGAGGAGGAGGAGGAGGAGGAGGAGGAGGAGGAGGAGGCAGAAGCATGCCGAGACCCAGGCCTGCTGCATCAGAGATACCTCGGGAAAGGTGATAGCTATAAGACCCCTCATGATGACGAGAAGTTTTATGAGGTAGGAGGTTCGAACTGAGATACCCCTTCCCCTGAAATATTTTCTGGATTCGCCCCAACATAAACGTTTATAAAGATAAATACTTCACGGTTATTACCCGAATCTTTGCAACAGGTGAAACGGCATAACTCAACCTACCACAATCTTAAATATGGGAGCGACTGCTTGGACGTTCACGACACAGCACACGTATTGCAACCAGACTTCTTTCTTGCCAACTTTTCTCTTCCTCTGAGCATCCGTCGAAGCACTACCTATGAAGACGACGTGTGTGCAGTGGACAAACGAATTGTAAAAACCACAATTTATAGAAATCCTTTATGATGAGGTACAGCAGTACACAAACTATTCCTACTAGTACAGCAGTACTCTCGCATCCGCATCGAGTAAACAAGATGTTGACGCGCGTCGCCTTCCGCTTCCCGCTCGCGGGCACACTTACCTTCCGTTAGTACCGGGAGCGGTAGCTCAGTGCATCAACTGATGTCACTGTAGCGCCTCTAACCGGGAGGTCCTAGCTTCGAGTCCTGACGGCGGCAGGATTTTCGACACTAGCTTTTCAGCTAGGTCGAATTCAGTCGCTGTCTGGAGGAGAATTCTAGCGGCCGGCTGCTCTGATCGGTAGTTTTCTGTGGTTTCTCCGACCAACACCAGGCGAATGCCGGAGCAGTACCCTACCAAACGGGCCACGGACCGCGCGCGATCTGTCCTTCCCATTCCTTGTCCTATCCTCTCCCCTTACACACACACTTACACACATGCACTACACTACCACATATCCCGGGAGACCGGTCGGGAGTTTAGAGCTTATCCCGGCTGAGGCGGTGCCCCGCTGGTGGGAGAGCCCTGGTTAGGGGGAAACCCCACTAGCCGACGGTAGGTCGGCGCCGGATCTCGCCATCCAGCGGGAAAAGATCACCGCCAACTCCCGAGATAAAAACATGCACTACACTAACGGGACTAATGACCAGAGCCGTTGATGCGCCCGGGAACACGAAAAAATCAATCAATCAAAACCTTCCGTTAGCAGGGCGAGGAGAGGCGGAGCTGGGCGGGGAAGGGAGGGGTGGGGAGAGGAAGAGCGGTGCGGAGCGGGCCGGAGCGGGCCGGAGCGGGTCGGAGCGGGCCGGAGCGCGCCGGACGCGGCGGGAACAGGAGCCGGCGAGAGCCATTACACGCACGCTACACTCGTCTTTGGCCAATACCCGCCAAGACGACGGGCGCCGTGTCATTTTCCACGACCGCAGGTACATTGCAACTTTTGCACTAATGCAGACACATCATCGCGCTCACACACTTTAGCCGCTCATCGCAAAACGTATTAAATTATTTGAAGACTACAATAACCAACATCTGCAATTAGAAGGAATGAATAAAAGTCAACTATACTACACGTAAAAATAGTATCTAATACATATTCGAATATTAATAATGTTAAAATAGTATTTACTGAAAAATATAGTAGATAAAGAACTACACTAGCACATTTGCATATCCTGACCACTTCAAAATATGTTTTCAGTGCAGTTAACAGTTCACGCAAATTGATGTTGGCCGTATAAATAACCTTACGCTATTCCAATTAATTGGACTAATCAGACCCAATGAGTGTTTCTAAGGACTATTAGCAGGAAAAAAAACTATATTGTAAACTGTACAAGATTATTTCCTTTTTCACAAACAAAATGTTTCGCCCTGGCGGTGGATCACGGGTGAATTCTGAATTGTTCGTCGTCATTCTACAAAATTTATATAATTATAGGAACAAACTACAGCAGCATTTCAAAGAGTTCCCGAGCCAAAGAGATCAGTCCTCTGAGCGTACGCCGCGCGGAAGGAGAAGGGCGATCGAAGTCACCTTTCTAGATGATGAAGCGGCAACCGGAACCCTGCTGGAGGTAAATGTCAGGGAAAAGCACACAAGCGCACCATAAAGTGCGCTTAGTCGGTGTTTACGCAGAAAGAATCCATAAAACATCGCTTGTTGGGTCGGCACGCGAGTCACAAAAAGTGTATCTGCATTTGCATTGGAAATGTAGCAGAGCGCCGTGCCGTGCCGAGCGGGGCCGGGCCGGGCTCGGGAGGGGCGTGGATCAGACGGCGGCGCTGCGCTGCTGGCGTGGGCGGCGCGACGCGACGCGACGCGACGCGCGGGCGCTGCGTTAAAAACTGGTGGTGCTACCACGGCACACACTGTCTCGTATTATCTATTGGTAACGGTGACGTAATACAGTATCCTACAAACACAACAGTCATCACTTGCAAAATGTCTAACCAAGCAAAACGCCAGAGGTTCAAAAAAATAAGTAGCTTTTTCACACCTTTAATAAACTGAAGGTGTGAACACTAGTTTGAAAACAAACTTAACTTCTTTAATCTTCCAAATTCTAGAGGTTTTAATGATAATCGGCCCTCTGCCTCATTATTAACCGAACTTTGCTCCAAGCGATCAATTTAAAGAAAAAAATACCCGCCATTTTTAAGAAAAATTCAAAAATGTCGTAGAGACTTCACGTAAAATACTCCCAAAATCAAAATGTAGGTAAGTTTCAGATTCGAGGAGACGCAACATCAGTGAGATCCATCGAGGAATTTCAATATTCGTGAAAATTCTGTATACTGGGACACTAGGGTTTTTCTCAGACAGACAGATACCTGCGGAAAATACAATTTTTCGCTATAAAGGGTCACAAAACTGTTTCTGATAACATAATTTGTAGAAAGTAATTTACTTCATACAGAAGCCAGAATAAAATCTAGATTGGGGGTATCAAAAACCATCATCATTTTTCAAACGAAATTTTTCGCTATATTGTGCAAATCCCTCTTCATCAAACTGCAAACACAGAACAGATATATTTTCTCTTCTTTCGTGCATCCTTACGTAATGTGTAGACAACGTTCACTGCTCAACACTGCATTATCATACATTCGGACAATTTTCAGTGGCAGAAATAAGGATATGATGTCGTTTTACACCAGTTAATCTTCCACAAAGTGTTCTATAATATTTTATAAAATCTACATTAACACAATTGATGTCGAAGGCTTATTAATATATTATATATTAAGACAATCTTGTCATTTATTACAGTTGCACACAAGTTTTATTTCATTAAAGATTTCATCGGCTGAGTCAAGGCAGAGAAAAGTCGGCAAAGGGTAAGAACATACAATCTTAAAGTCATTTACATAAACTGAGAAGAATAACGTACCTAGGATAGAACCTTGAGCAACATCCTAAGTGAAACTAATGTCTAGAAAGAAAAGTTTTTAACTTGAAGTTTTGAGTTCTGTTAATAAGGCAGGTTTTATCTACTCAACAAATGAATTATGAAGACAAATTGATTTAATTTTTATGTAAAATGTTTGTATTGATGTCAAACGCTTTGTAAAAATATAAGTAGATTCGATGAACTTAGGAATGTTTTCTGTTTTATCACTTACGATAAAAAAGAACTATTGTTTCTTAATCATGTTGATAATCAACTGAAATTCTGTTAATAGATGTAGAAATGTTTGAAGTAATAATTAATTCAAATACTGATGACTGAGGTTGGCTTATAATATCTGACTCTAATGTAATGTTAATAATTAAATTTGTACGACATACTACTAATATTTTCCACTCTTTTTTTATTTATCTTTGCAGTAAAAAGTTACATTTAAAAAATGTTTTATCTTCGTAACTCGAATACAAATAATTCCAAACTAAAAGACTCAAATTAAAGCTAATATAAATAACTCGGACTAAACATAAAATGTTATGTTTTATGATGCAAGAGTTGAATTTGAATTTAAAAAAGTGGGACAATAACCTCCCAACTACATATGTATGCAGCGAAAATAAACCAGCCAAAAAAGTAAAAACCTGTTTGTGTATTTGATTGTGTAACAGTAACTTCAAAATAATTCACTGGCGTGGTATGTGTAAGCACAAAACAATGCACTTTAATGTACAATAAATGTGTTCGCTCACAAAATAGCTGTGCCAGAACAAACACTGCACTTCTGAGGATGTTTTTAAATCCAATTTGGTCGCTCCGCCGTGGCCTGCTGCCTGCATCGGCGTTATTAAAAGCGATGCTCGTATGAGATGTTAGGAAATGGCAGCGCGGCGCCGTGTTGCTGTATGTGCTGCGGGCGAGTGCTCTTCGCGGGAGGGGGCGCTGGGCTATCTGTCCCGGGGAAAGAGAACGAGGCCACAAGCTCTCTCACGTCCAGATCGCATCAGGCGGCCGTTGCGGAGAGTATAATTAAAACCCAAACTGTGGAGATTAACAGCATTACAAGAGCGGCGGCGGCCGCGCGCGCCCGCCCCGCGCCGCCCCGCCCCGCCGGCCAGCGGGCTGCTTTTATTGTGATCGCTGAAGCAGACCGGCGCGGCGCGGGTGAGTGGGTGGGAGGGTGGCGGCGCGGGCGGGTGGGTGGGCGCAGGGCCGCCAGCCGCCGGGGGCTCCGACCCAGCAATTAGGGCCCCTCCGCGCCCGCCTTATTTATGATACGGGCCAACGAGCCGGTGCTGGGCGGCGAGCGACCCTGCGAGGGAGGGCGAGTGGTCGTCTGTGTGTGTGTCTGAGCCGAGTGGAGGTGCGCCCGCAGAGGGCGGGGCGAACGACAGGAGACGAGGAAGGCGGGACCGCACGGGGAATAGAAGGAGGGCGGGAACACAAAATGAAAAACTGGCGGTTCAGATACAGGAGAATAGGAAAAAGTAGTGTTAAAAACGACGGATCCGAGGCGCATTTTCATTGAGATTTTGAACGAATTTTTTTATATGTTCCGAGCGAATGCCGGAGCACTACCCTACCAAACGGGCCATGGACCGCGCGCGATCTGTCCTTCCTCTTCCTTCTCCAATCCTCTCCTCTTACACACACACTTACACTAACATGCACTACACTACCACATATTCCGGGAGACCGGTCGGGAGCTTAGAGCTTGTCCCGGCTGGGGCGGTGCCCCGCTGCTGGGAGAGTCCTGGTTAGGGGGAAACCCCACTAGCCGACGGTAGGTCGGCGCCGGATCTCGCCATCCAGCGGGGGAAAATCACCGCCATCTCCCGAGAAAAAACATGCACTACACTAACGGGAATAATGACCAACGCAGTTGACGCGCCCGGAAACACGAAAAAATCAATCAATCAATATATGTTAGAGTGTGGGTGTGCTGTCCCCATGCCTCCACTCCCTTCCACGAGGACTGGATAATTTTCTTTTATGATTTTCTTCCCTTAGATTGAGTGTTTTCCAGGACTCCGGAGTTCAGCTCCCCTATTTGAAACACTTCTTCTGGGTTGCTGCTTCATTTGGATAATCAATCAAAGAAGATACAGCGGAAGACCGAGAAGGGCATGGAACATGGAAATAATTGAAGCCATGGAAAAAACAGATATGGTGGAAAAAGACTTGTGGGATAAAGAGGCATGGAAATTGGGAGTACGCAAAACGACAAAGGCTGTAAAACAAATAGATAAAAACGACCTTCACAAACATGACTTCTGATAAATATTGTGAGATTCACCAATGAACTTTGCAAGATATAACTAAATTTTCGATAGGCTGTAAATCTACTGAAGACGCCTAAAATAATCTACATAATTACCCAAACAGTAATATAAATTGACATAAAAATAACGCTTCACATAAATTTGTTTCCCCAAATAGGGTCAACAGGACCTTGACAGTGTTGGTGCTTGTGTGTGAACCTAAGATTTATGCCGGCGGTAGCATAGCTACTGGTTGGGCCTCCCTTGCCGGACAGGTCAAAGTTGAAGGGTCAGGTGAAGAAGAAAGAACACAGAATAGGACCTGGAAGAGGCCATGAAGCCCACAAGAGGCAACAAGTCTTCAGGAATAAATGAAGATCCATCTTCGGGGTAAGGGAAGGAAGTCGTCAACAGTCAATGAGCGGACGAAGCATCACTTCTTGTAGGGTTAATATATGAGAGAGGATTATGAGATTTTCAAAGGAGGTAGCCCCTCCACCCAGAAAATCTAACTTAGGGTTGGTAGCCTGACTTGGCGATTGATTATTACTTGCATGCTCCAAAGAAATTGCCGCACAAACATTAAGGCGACATAGCAAAGAATAAACAAACAACGAATAATAGGCTAACGGAATTACTACTTAAAGCACCATGGAACGTTAATAATGAAATAGAACTAGTAAAAGAATTAACTGAAATGGATATAAATATTGTCGAAGTATAAAAAAAAATTGAAAGCTACCACACAATTAGGAATATATGCAATGATTTATATCGGTGTCTAACAACAAGAGAGAGCCTCAGCTCGAGTAGCCATTCTTGCGAAAGAAAAAAAAAGTAGAATAATGTCTTATGAATTTATGAATTACAATATACTGACACTTAGAATTAAGGATGGAAGAAATCATCAGTTGATAATAGCAATATATACCCCAAAAGAAGGAAGAAAAGAGAGAAATATTGAATTTCATGAAAGATTACAAGATGTAAATAAACGTAAAAACACGCATCAAAATGATTATTTGATGGTATAAGGTAACTTTAATGCAAAAGTCGGAAATAATCCAATATTTAACATTATAGGTCCAGAAGGGAAACACACTTGAAATGAAATTGGCCGCAGATTAATATAATTTTCACGTTTCATCGAATTAAGAATAAATATATTTTACAGACACCTTAATATTCATAAATACACAAGACTGAACGGGAAAACACTTCCATTACAGATCATATTTTGGCAAATAAAAAGACCTGGGTGTTTCATGAGTTTACAAAGGCGCTGATATAACAATGGATCATTTTTTAGTCGTTTGAAAAACAAAACTCCGTGGTATATATGGTTTATACTATTCATAACATCCAAGAGGGTAAAAATTGACCAAAAAATACGTGACGTTTTAAATCGAACCACGGTTTAATGGAACAAATGAAGATTCCAAAATGTGAGAGAAAGATCACAAAAGACATTCCAGAATGACCGGAGATGCTCGTCAACCGAATCATTACGACACGACGCCGTAGGATCGCGAAATGTACCCAAGGTACTTGCACCGTCTTCGCAAATCACTCTTAAAAACGGCTGGTGGCAGCGCCAGCCGGGGGGAAGGGGGATGCGGGGCGGCACAGAGGCGGGGGGGGGGGGGGCACGGGCCCCTCCGCCTCGAGGGGCGCCGCCCACTCGCCTCGAGTAATTCTAGGGCAGCGACGAGAGGCGGCGCCGCGCAGGGGAAGGCTTGGGGAGCTGCAGGGGAAGATACTTAGAACACACCTTCCAACGGTTAGTCCGAATATCCAGGAAAACCGTAATCCGCAGAAACATCGATGCTTCTCTCTAATTGTTTTGTTCTTTACAAATCTGCACCATTTTCCAAAACATATCTGAATGTTCTCTTCTATCATACATTCCTCATTAATGAAAAAAACAAACAATTAAGCATTCAATTAATAACATGTCCGTTGATGAATTTCCAGCTACTTGAGATTCGTCCATAATTTTATCAATAAATATACAAAATCAATAAACATACAAAAATCCATCAATCAATCCATCATCAATAAATATACAAAAATGTTTATTTCATTGCCTCTAAATCGGAATATTCACGTTTCCTTGCATTTCATTGATTTTTTTTTCTTTTGATTAATTGCTGTGTTGTGTCGATCGTTTATTTACAACATGTTATACATTTTATTTCATAATAATATCAAAATTTATGTTTTCCGATACCCGAGTGGGACTCGTGTATTCTAAGTAAGTGGAATATACAAAAAATATTTGCACTCCCTCAATCGTTTTGCAACACGTGAAAGATTTTTTTGTGATTCAATCGTTTTGCAACACGATGTCTTTTAAAAATGTTCAATTTTTCGTGAAATATATTTAGCTTTATCGATTTTGCTCTCATAGTTTTCTAGAATATTGTTAATGTAACTATCTATTCTTTAAAGTACATTAAGTTGGGTCATATTTAATGAAGTGTAAGTAAATGAGAATAAAATTGAATTTTCACAAGTGTCAAAACTTAGAGGCAGCGATGTTAGCCTATTTTAAAGGATTTCAAAGGAATAAAGAAAATTAGTTTATTTCACTTCAAATCCACGATATCTTGAAAATTTGCGAAAATAGATCAACTGAATTCTTAATTCTAATTATACAAATAGAAATTATAATACGAAAGTTCTCTAGTTTAACTGTCATTTGATCGTTATTTCCAAAACTTGATCCCCTTTTCATTCCGTACCTCATCGGCTCACTTCTCTTTCGAACCCGCTCGTGATTGGCAGTCAGTCGAGCGTCCTCAGCTCGCGAGTGAGATACACCTCGTCTGAGCAGCTTCGTCAACAGGCCTGCTCTGGATCAGGGTTGGACAAGCTAGCCGTGCACTGACCCTGGCTCAGTCTAGTGATGTGAAAA
Organism: Teleogryllus occipitalis; assembly: GCA_011170035.1. Taxonomy (NCBI): domain Eukaryota; kingdom Metazoa; phylum Arthropoda; class Insecta; order Orthoptera; family Gryllidae; genus Teleogryllus; species Teleogryllus occipitalis. Next base: position 572,726 of record BLKR01000187.1, on the reverse strand, counting down.
CGAGAGGCACACGGACAATGGCAGGCACTCTGCGTCTTATTCCGGTAATTGAACAGCCTTGCTCTAGGCTGCCGCTCCCACCGCCACGGATCGCCCGAGGTCCATAGGCAACAGGGTGACAAATACTAGAGTAGATGATAGTCCCACAATTCAAAACATACTAAATTTTTTCCGTTAACGTCCGAGGTTGGATGATCATCTCGTATTTGCGAAATAGTACAATAGAAGCTTGGGGAATGGGCGTGTACCTCCAGCATGAGCACGCAGGCGCTTGAGGACTTTCCGGCGTAGCGGCGCGGGGTGGCGGCGGCTCCGGAGGTGCGCGTGGACGGCCGCTGGAGACGTACGGCATCCGGGGCGGGCAGCAGCAACGGCCCCCTCAGCTTTGCCGCCGCCGAGGCGCGTGCTGGCACTCGCAGGGGCTACCGCCACTGCGGGCCACGCCCCACCCCCCACGCGGCACACGCGCACGCACAGCCACTAGGCTCTTCCTCCCTCCCCCCTCTCTCTGTCTCTTACTTATGGACGGACGAGAATTTCTGGTAATACAAATATTAAGCATCGTAGTAATACGTTATGAAAAATATAATAAATAATTATAATATTGCTTTAGTATTACTAGATTTATTATTAGATCCCCGTTCATAATGTAGGTTGTCGTAAGAATCACTACCGCCGTTCTTTTTATTAATATTGTTTTCACTATTTTCAATTACATTTCGATTAGAATTTTATCACCGTTATGTCTAATTTTCGAGGCCCTATAAGGCACATCCCATTGGTTGTTGATATACATTGTTCTACAGGACAAACCAGACTCACTGACCGGCTAATTACATTTAACAGGTGCAAGGAACATTAATGTATTTCAACGTGTGTGTATTTAACTCACAAAAGAGGTATTCTGATACGAATTCACAATCAATATAATAGCCGACAAAAAGTCTAGCATAATTGTTCTCGCGTTTATGATTGACAGTGAGTCTAGAATGAGGCAATTGCCAATTTATAAAACCTCCAAAACCGACATTTAAATGACTTCTCGCAGAACCTCTTGATTAGAGTTGCCCCACATAAATGTTTGATTCAATTACGCATAATGACAGAATTAGGTCATTGGATACACTTATTTGAAGTTGCGAATCAACCGTGACTTATTACACAATTTCCCTGACAGCAAAAGGTGTAAAAAATTTGATAAACATATGCAAGTAGAGTAATACAATAGATTTAAATTATATGTGTAAATTCTTAAATGAAATATCTTCAAATATTATAAGCCTCATTTTACTTAGTATTTAGTTTGATTAGTCTGAAGAGAAAATACTTGTTTACCGGAACGGTTACCGTTATCCAACATTGGAAAGGAACTTGTGCATGTAAGTGGAAGAGGTAAGCGTCCAGATGTAAAACTTCTATAATAAATTTTTCCCTTTCAAAATTTACATCATTAGCTACTGTTTGAACTGTTAAATATATTTTAACAACTGTTGGTATTAAGACCAACTTAAATTTAAGAAAATACAATACATGCAAGCTAACATGCATTAATTCATTGGAAGCTCACATTCTTTATCATAAACTTTGGATATTACATAATGTGATGTTGGATATTGGGGTCATATAACTAGGAAAGTTACTCTTTGAATGATTTTGTAGGTCTGTAAATCCACGTCAGAACATATTTCCGAAAGTAGCACAGATCTAGTATGTCTTCAAATAGTCAAACATTGAAAACTCCCTCAAGTGCTCGCGATTGCTATAAAATTTTCTGTGAGAACATACAAGCAGGACTGCTGAAAGGAAAAATCTATAAACGGGGGGGAGTGCAAAGGAAGGAGGGGGGAAACTGAAGAGACAATGGGGCTGTTTAATTTACATTTCTTATTTAATCTAATAACGCATTCTTAAAAATATTGCGCGTAAGGTTCGAATTCATGGAATTATTTAGTTTGATGTTTAATGTTTCCGACACCAATCTAGGAAATTTTCTGCGTTTATTACCTTAAATGCAGGAATTTCTGAAATCCAAATTGAGACTGGTACTTAACCTTCGCGTGGTTACAGAATTTTGCCCATTGGATGGTTCCCTAATGTTTTTGCATACTCTTAGACTCTGGTGACTAGTTTGCATTTAGTTTGTTCAATATAAATTTTGTCGCAATCTTTACAGGTTATCCGGCAAACAGTACTTTCTGTATTCATTAGGTGGTGTCTTGTCTTTTACAATTTTAATTACATCGGTTTTATTTATTATATTGCTTCTAAAATTAAATAGGTACATCAATGAATACCTGTCGATTTTAAAAAATGTCTCTGATTTCCGGAATACGAGGTATTATTAGACTTGGCTTATAGTGAAGCTATGTTTCAGAAGGTCCCACCTCTCCATAAAATGCGACTGAACCTTTGCATTCAGACATGTCCCTCGGAGACGACTGCGCTGCCCGTACGCAGACGACGAACACCTGCATGCAGAGGCCCCAGCCGCCCGCCATCGCGCGAGATGGATCGCCATTCGTTGGAACTAGAAACACGTCCCCAAGGGACCTACACCGGCTTTCGCAATCTGTCAATGCTAAGTGTTTGCCCGTCACATGGGAGTAATACTAAATCCAGCCGGTCGTGTCGCAGAAACTGCAAGCGGAAACTGAGGACACTGCACTGTGAGAACCAACCACACAATGGGCAACGAAACATGTATAAACATTCTGATTGACACAGCGCGAGGGGGGGGGGGAACTGTATATGAGACCGGCTTCAACCGCTCACCGCAACGCTGCCCACGACAAGGGCTCGTTTGTTAGTCCCTTTGTTTACTCCTTCCGCGGTGCGCATGGCCGCGACCGTTACAGAGAAGCAAGTGTTGCACTTGTTCCCTGAGTACACGCAACATTCTTTCACAAAGCGTACCGCTGGGGATGAACGGACGCTGCGAGTCAATCGCCATTCATGAGTCCGAGAACGTGAAGCGGAGACTCGTATTATGCTCTTGTTGGCAAACCTGCGCAGGCGATAATACCCAGAAATCCGGTGTTCTGCCAAACCTTTGTACTCGGAGGAAAATTGTCATTCATGTCTGCTAGGACGTTCTTTGAATAGGTGGACGGATAGCGGGGGTGGACAATACAGAATGAAAGCCGCGCGTGGCCTCACACATCAATTATAACGAATTAACGAATGTTTCTAGGGAAAAAAAACAAACGCAAAAATACGTTTCTCATATTTTTACAAGATCCTTCAAGTGGCACAAAAAAGGGACTGAATGTTTCAGTACAGTACACGCGTAAACTAACAAAAAGCAAAGCAGCGAAACATCACAACAAGTTTTTTATACATACTTCAATGGAGGTTTGTGCTACATCCTGTAGAGGAGTAATGAATTATATGGGACTAAAAGACGTTGTTCTAGCGGGAGACAAACTAAGGGGCGTCTGTATCTCCTCGCGCGGAGTGTTCCGTCGCCGGTGACAGACCGCTGCCGGAGCTGGGACACGCGCACGGTTAAAACGGGAAAGACAATGCACTTGCTGCCGCGAGTGGCCGGCGCCCAAACAAAGCGCCCCCGTCGCGCCCCGCCCCTCACCCCCCCCCCGCCACGCCCCGCGGCGGCGGCGGCGCCGGCCAAGCTGCAGTCTCATGCGGGCTGTTTGCAGGGCTGGCGGCGCAGCCCGGATATTGGCGATGCGGCATGAATCGAGCCTTGTGCTGCAAGTGGCGAGAATAACAAACAAGTGCATCAGCGCCGGCTTCTGGGAACTGCGTCTGGCCACGGGCGGCGCGCGGCGGTGGCGGTGGCGGCGACGCGTAGCTCGGACCCCGGGTTGGGACTCGTGACGGCCGCGATGACAAGGGTTTTAATACACGTGTGACGTATCATGTATTGTACCGCACATCAATTGGAAAATCACCGGAAACATATGGCAATAATGTCAAGAAAAATATGAGATTTTTGTTTAACAAAAAATCCTTGTATTCAAATAGCTAGTACCCGAAAATGTTTATTTGCGTGTTCCATAAAAGATTAAGAATCGAGCAAAATATAAATAACGTCAAAGTTTGTAGAACGAAATGGAAATATACATAATCTTCACTTATAGAATCATTGCACGTACGATTTAAGATCTAGAGTGCAGAATATGGGTCAATAACATAACTATAAACATTCTTTTGAATGTTAACTGATTTTCATTCACTGGAAACTACGTTCACACGTCGAAAGAAAGTAATATCCCACCAACAGACAATAAGTGGTAACTTCATCTTCATCATTAAGTTTAACGTCGGTATATTTCCATAATAAATTTATGGACACCTCCATTACACACCTCCATTTTGACCTCTTGACATGTACCAGCCTTCTTGGACCCCAGCGGCTCCGTATGCACACAGCCATCTGTGGCGCCTGCGCCCATAGCGGTACTTGGAACTGATTAGAGTTGCGGAGGAAAGGTGGTGGACAGGTGTCGGGCACGCCGTAGTCCGCGGACCCATTTACTGCGCTTTCTCTCCCTCAACACGGGCACTCCAACAAAACCTTATCGTCACCCTACGTATGCTTGCTAGGGTGGGGGAAGGGATATGAACGAATAGTTACTTATGGGACAAAAGCGTTAAAAGTTTCTAATGATCGAGAAGTGGAAAAAACCGGAGTGCCTTTGGTCCTAAGGTTTTTTGTCGCCCGAGGTCTCGAGTTAACGTCCATGATACATACGGAATTTTAATGATTCATATTTATTCATTGTTAGCTTGACTCGGTTTGTCTTTTCATATTTCCATCCCATATTTCCCTCCATCAAAGAGCATGTAGCCCCATTCATCTTTTCACGTTTCCCTCGTAACCATGGTCCTCTCGATCCAGGTAAGTTTTGCAGTGTATATCGAACTCCGCATCGAAAGCACCAACAAGCAAAACCTATCAGTAAAAAATAAAACGTTATTTTTCAGGTGATTTGGATGAGGTGGTTTGGAAAACCCCCGACTGTTCCGGTTCCCAGAAGCTAACATCAATATCCCAGGCAGTATTCTAGCCAGCGACCCTTCGAGGCGCGTCTAGCGATTCCGGTTGCCCAGGTCGGCGTTTTCATCGATGATTCCGGCGGCGGCGGCTGCGGCAGCGTCCGGGGACCGCGTCCCGCGCTTCACTCGTGTCGGCGAGCCCGTTCAATTACGAGGCGCGGGCGGCCTCATCGACCGCCACTTCATTAAGCGCTCCCGGCACCGCACCTCGCCGCGCCGCGCCGGCGGGCGGCTACTTTGTCTACGAGAGTTAGGCGCGCGTTCGTGGAAACGGAGCGCTCCATCGCCCGCCTGCGCAGATCCGTGGCAGGACGAGGTCCCGCTCCGACCACACCGCGAGATCCGCCAGATAGGCGACCCTGCGCGCGCCTTCATCAAGCGCTGGGCTAACACTCAAAAACGAACAAAGATAAACCATTGGGCATAAATTCGCTCACAAGAGTTAATAAACGAACGGTTGCGAAGCGAAAGATCAAACCTTCACACTGTTAATTGTAGGTGAGACATTGCCAAGCAGCGTGTGGATTGGATGTTAGGAAGAGGGCAGATTACGAAACAATTTCAGTGGTGGTTTCAATGAATTGGTTATTTCTTCAATGTTCAACTATTGGAGTAACGTCATCGTACTTTATTTTATCTTAAAGACGTTCAGGAAGCAGAATATCTGAGTCGAGTACCTAATCACTATCAAAATTTTACAATTTTAAAATGGTCATTACTAAAAAAAAGTCGGAGTATGGAAATAAATTAATAAAAATAGAAAAACTATAAATTTGCCATTTTACGGCAAAAAAGAAGAAAGAGGTATGCCAATCGCCATTCATAACGAACTTAGAAGTGTAAACCCAGTATTTTGAGAAAATGAGAAAACTATGAAAATGTTCTTAACTTTGGCCGCTATTGGCGCATTCACCCTACTTGTTTATATTTATTACGGAGATAAGTTCTATTTCTAGTGAACACTCGAACTCTAAGCAATAGAGCTGTTCTTATAAATTGAAATATAATGTACTTGCCTGAGCAAAATGAGAAATACAACTCTCCTGCAAACCGTCAGAAAGGAATCGCGAGTGATCGACCCAATCCTTCAATGGAAAGCGCGCGCTTCGCCAACTGCGTCCATCCGCCCCGCCCACTCGCGACAGGGCAGCGGCGCGGGGCAGGCAACTGGAGCACTCGTGTTTGCTGCTCGTGCGCGTGCGGCCCGACGGGGTCCGCGGGCGCTTTCCTCAAACAGACGCTCGTTTGCCGATACCGCTCCCTCGCAGGGCGGCACACGGACATGGCATCTGTCGCTCAAGGCCTTCCGCCACTGCCAGCGTCGAAAGTCGGCGTTCAGGCCTCTAAAATAAACTGGGGCGACTCACTGCCTAGCGGGGAGAGCGTTTTCACTTTTGGGGACCGGGATTGAAATCCAATTTGTTCCACGTGCAATTTCATGTTGTAAAAGCGTGTTCGCAGCAGGTTTTCTCGAGAATTTCCCACCACTTTTTCATTCGATTGATTGATTTGTGATTCCGGTTGCGTCAACTACTAGGGTCATTAGTCCCGTAAGTGTAGTGCATGTGTTTCTCTCTGGAGGAGGCTGTGTTCTTCCCCGATGGATGGCACGATCCAGCGTCCACCTACTGTCGGCTAGCGGGGTTTCCCCAACCAGGACTCTCCCACCAGCGGGGCACTGCCCCTGCCGGAACAAGCTGTAAGCTCTCGACCGGTCTCCCGGCATGTGCGATAGTGTAAAGCATGTTAGTGTGAGTGTAAGTGGTGGTGATAGGACAAGGAAGTGGTAGGAAAGACCGCGCGGGGTCCGTGGCCCGCTTGTTAGGGTACGGCTCCGGCATTCACCTGGTGTTGTTTGGAGAAACCACGGAAAACTACCGATCAGTGCAGCCGGTCGCTAGAATTCTCCTCCAGACAGAGACTGAATTCGACCTAGCTGAAAACCTAGTGTCGAAAATCCGGCCACCGTCGGGACTCGAACTTGGGACCCCCCAGCCAGAGATTTCATTCGACTATTTCTCCATCACCATTCATTTGATCTTTATCAGAATCGCATACTCAAGGGTTTCTCGAAGTTTGTGCCGCGTAACCTCAGAATACCACTAAGAATCCCTGGATGTTCTAGGAAGCTCCGAAATGATTGATTTATTGACGTTTCCAGGCGCGTCAACTGCTATGGTCATTAGCGCGGTGAATCTTTGTTGTGCTTGGAGGGGGACGGAGAGATCCGGTGCCGACCCTCACGTCGGCTTGCGAGGATTCTCCCTCCAGGCATCTCCCTCAGCGCGGCACCGCCAAGTGTGGTTGTTTAGTGAATGTAAGTCTGCATAGAAGTAAGGGGAGTGGATAGGAAAAGGAAGAGGTAGGAAAGATAGCGCGCAGTCCGTGGTCCATTTGCTAGGGACATTTATGCTGACACCCCTAGGAGAAACCACGAAAAATTATGGCAATGCTAGCCCTGAAAATTTCGAGATCCTTTGTTAAATTTTGGCTTTTTAAAAAGATTTCTATACCACTAAATGGTAGAAAAAAATATTTAAATAAAAATGTGAAATCAAACAACGCTTTTAAGTTTATCTATTCTTTTGTTCACAATACATATTCCAAACGTTACAAAATATATTTATCCCTACCAACAGCACCAGTTTTATCGCAAACATTTTAATTTTACCCTCTCCTAGATAACAATGTATAAATATTTCGTTCATCATCGTCATAATTATCATCGCGTGCGGAACAAATATATGTAAGAATGCAACATTGAACTTGAAATATCTTTCAATTAAACGTATATTTCATTAAACTCAGAAATGAGTTCAATCTCAATTACAAAGGATTGCAATCACAAAACAGGGTCCTAAATGTTTCAACTGTCAGAGAAAAGAGAAAGAGAGAGAAAGGGAGAGAAAGATATGTATAAAAATAAGCGCTCGACATACTGAGCAGGACTAAAAGAGCATTGGAGACTAAATGAGCATTAATCAGTATGGTGGCTACTTGGAGACGCCGAAAAGGTATGACGTCATAATCGGCAATGGAAAAAGAATTTTCTACCATTAGAGCAAAACATTAGCTTTGAACTTGCAATACAAGAGAGCATTAAAATAAAGACACATTGAATTCAATATGGCGTACAGTTTGAGACGCCACATCGGTATGACATACAACTCCTTCAGATTGATTTTTTTCGTGTTTCCGGGCGCGTCAACGGCTTTGGTCATTAGTCCCGTTAGTGTAGTGCATGTTTTTCTCGTGAGATGGCGGTGATCTTCGCGCGCTGGATGGCGAGATCCGAGAACCTACCGTCGGCTAGTGGGGTTTCCCCCGAACCAGGACTCTCCCACCAGCGAGGCGCCGCCCCAGCCGGGACAAGCTCTAAGCTCCCGACCGATCTCCCAGAATATGTGGTAGTGTCGTGCATGTTAGAGTAAGTGTGTGTGTGTAAGGGGAGAGGATAGGACAAGGAAGAGGAAAGACAGATCGCGCGCGGTCCGTGGCCCGTTTGGTAGGGCACTGCTCCGGCATTCGCCTGGTGTTGATCGGAGAAAACACGGAAAACTACCGATCAGAGCAGCCGGCCACTAGATTTCTCCTCCAGACAGTGGCTGAATTCGACCTAGCTGAATAGCTAGTGTCGAAAATCCTGCCGCCGTCAGGACTCGAACCTAGGACCTCCCGGTCAGAGGCGCTGCAGTGACATCAATTGATGCACTGAGCTACCGCTCCGGGTCAACTCCTTCAGACTTAGGCCATCTAACGAACAATATACAACAAGAATTAGTAGTGTACTCAATCCCCAATGACTTAGTTTTTTTGACACATTCAAAAAATTATGCAGCGCAACGCCGACACCTACAGGCCATCACTTGGATCTCCATGTTCCTCATAAGACTGGTTAACTTCCAAAAAAACGTTTTAGCTTTGAGCCTATGATACGTGGAAATTTTTTGTTGGATCCAGGTCTATGAATCGTAATAATTGTGTTGTAAATTAGGTTAGTTGGTAGGTTCAGATAATTAAAATTTTACTCAGATCAAATAGATTAGGTTAGTAATTAATAAATTTTGTGTCATACATTGTACAAGATCGTCAATTTTCCGCGTATTGATATTGATTCCGCCTAAGATAAGTAAAAAAATGGAAATATGAAGAGAGGTACATCATCGTCGGCTTTGGTAGCTCAAAACCGCTCTTTGTTTGCAATATGTAGTAGAATTGTTCCTAAAAGTTGCATTATACCTGCAAAATAATGCCGTCATTTTGATATTTGAGTTTCAAGACAAGGTTGATTTCTTTGAAAGGGAAAGCGACATAAGCTATAAATTCTTCACCAAAGAGGTTAACTTAGACATTATTTAGTATAGACAAAAAGCAATAAAAGAAACCTTAAATATAAGGTACACACAGACAACTCCAGGCGAGGTGCACACTGTAGTTGAGAAACTGACAAAACCTTGCACGAAGGAGATAATTCTTCGCATAACAGAAACGAGAGGTACAAAACACATACATTCCTGCATTAATTGTAACAGTTTAGAAATATAATATTGTAACGTACAACTACCCTACTGAACTAGGTCAGCCATCTCCTGAACAACTTTTAACCACACGAAGCGCCCGAGATCAATGCTTATCTTTAATATTTGAAAGCTGAAATTTTTTAATGATGAAACTTCTGTCACTGAATTTCATGTATTATGCCACATATTTATAAATAGTTTTAAAAAAACATTGACAAGGTTTTAAACCTCAACGCGCGGCATTTTGAGTTGAGCATCTGGCCCCCTGCAAAATCAGGATAAGAGCTGGATTCAGGCCCAGTGCTGATGAATATATCATTACTAGGAGAATTCCACAAAATCATCATGATTAACTCAAAATTACTAGAAAAATTATAATATTTAAAAAATATTTTTAACTACCATTTTCTACCCAAGAGGGGGAACAATTAAAAACATTTAGAACCGTTTTTGAGAAAATTGGAGTTCAAAAATTTCCTATATTTCATGCAAAAACTGTTCAGATTTTCGAAAAGTTGTTTCAACCTCATTTCAAGATATATCTTTGAACAACAGATTTCATTAAAAGAAATGTCTATCTTCAATACTGTAATTGAACGAAGGTGCCTATAAAATTTTGAACTTTTGCAATTCTCGAAAATTTAGACTTCAACGAAATAGAGACTTGCCCATGTTTAAAGCGTTCAACACGCTATCCGAGGACACAGTTTAATCAAGAAATTGGAACCAATTTTGATAAAATTTTAAATATGTTGTTGAGGATTTATGTAAAGTATTGCCCAAAATCAATATAATCGTTCAAATAACCGTTTTAAACACGTTCGAATTCTTTTAGATCGATCAGGGAAAATCAACTTTAAAGGCAAACGTTCAACGGTTTAGGCGGTAAAGTTGAAAACAGACGGTCAGGTGTTTGTCATCAATCGATTTTTCGGTATCAAGGGCCAACAAAACATTGATTCGGACAAACAACTTTGTTAGAGGAAGTAATTTACTACATATTGGAAGAAGATTTATCTACTTTTGCGTTACCAGGACCCAATGTTTTTCTGTCGAAAAATCGCCAATTTCCGGCACACGATTTTCTCTTTACTACTCACAGAAAGGAGAGAAAGTGAAAGAATGAAGCAGTTTTTTGCAACGTCTCGTTTACGATTGTTTTACTTTTTCGTCTTCCTACTTATATACGGAGTAATACACGAAGTACAGAGAAAATCATCTAATGAAGCGGTCCCCTGATATCAAAAGTGTTTATTTTTACTCTCTCGCATACTTCATACGTAGTACATAGGCACTTTTAATGGCTTCTTGTTCCCGAAAAATTGGTTTACCCCAAAACGTCTGTCAGTGAACAAAGCTACCGCATAACCATACGCAACGCAGGATTCCCACCAAAATTGATATTCTCCAATCGATTAGGCCAATGTCACGGCCCCTTAAATTTGAAACCGATGTTTCAACATATACACACATTTTACTGCTGAGAAACGAATGGGACAAAACCAAAAGCTAGCCTAGACAAAAGAGATTAGAGAATTAACCAGTGCGAGGCAGACAGTGGCATTCTGAAGCAGCACTAGTTCCAGCCATCTGTGCGTGCCGAGGAGGGTGGACGGGGCGCGCTGGAGACGGGGGCAGCCCAAACGGGAGCGGTGCGCGAGCGGCGACAGGCCGTCCGGCCGGCGAGAGGGTGGCTCGGTGGGCCAGCGGTGGGCAGTGTTTGCGGGCGTCGAGTGTTTGACAGTTGTGACAACACTTGGCGTTGTGAGGCGCCGCCTGCCGGAACTGGCGGCGGCCGGTGACAGGGCGAGCGCTGTGGCCGCTGTGTGAGTTTCTCAAGAGCGGCAGCACAGCGCCCCGGAGAAAATACAAACACGCCACCACCACCACCACAGCCGCCGAGCGGCAGCAACAGCCCCGCACAAAAGGCGGCGGCGTTTTGCACACAATTGCAGCGAGACGGGCTTTGTGCGCGTCCGCGGACGCGGTGATACGGCGGCTGCGCGGCACTCCATCCTCCCTCGGACGCACCAATATCCACGGAACAGCCTTTGGCGTACGTTCTCATTCACTGCACCGCCTGTCCGTCTCTCCGTCAAAAACACTAGCACGTAAAGCACGCCAAAATCTATACACCCGATCGATCTGGCTCCACTCGAACATTATCCTCAGATAGCGTAAAGAATTCTTAAAAAATCGTGAAATTCCCTAATTTTTCGAAAATTGCAAAAGTTCAGGTTATTTGCGCGGGGGGGGGGGTCTTCTTACAACTACAATATTAAAAGGAATTATTGGTATATATTAAAAATATTATTGGAACAATAGTTCCAAGACAGACCTTGAATAAAGACATGCATTACTTTTTGAAAATATAAGAAGTTTTCGAGTAGTTTTGCGTCAAATATACTCAACTTTTAAACAATTATTTTCTCATGTAGACCTAAGTTTTTTGTTTGTTTTTTTATAGCACATTAGCACTTAAAAATTGTGCTGGTTCCGTTTTCGGCGTTTTCGGTATTTGCGAAAATTGCAAAACACTAAAATTTGCAAAAGTACAACACTGAACATACAAATTTTTGACATAAATAAAATGTTCTAAAAAATCAGATCTTTAGATAAGGAATGAACAATTATTTGAAAAAAAGTAGTTTTCGCGTCATTTCAGATCGAATTTAATGCTATTTATAAAATAAAAATTTTCTCAAAAACTGTTCAATCTTTTTACTTTAGATAAGTGGCTCAGGGCATCAATTGATGTCACCGTAGTGCCTATGATCGGGAGGTCCTAGGTTCGAGTCCCGACGCCGACAGGATATTCCTCACTAACTTGTTAGCTAGGTCGAATTCAGTCGCTGTCTCGAGGAGAATTCTAGAGGCCGGCTGCTCTGATCGGAATTTTTCCGTGGTTTCTCCGATCACCACTAGGCATATACCGGAGCAGAACCCTAACAAACGGGCCAAGGACCGCGGGCGACCTTTCCTTTTCCTTCCTCGTTCTAACCTCGCCCCTTACACATCCTTGCAACAGCATGCACTACAATACCGCACATGCCGGGAGATCGGTCGGGAGCTTAGAGTTTTCCCCGGCTGGAGCGGTGCCCCGCTGATGGGAGATACCTGATAGGAGAAAACCGCGTTAGCTGACGGTATGTCGGCGCCAGATCTCACCATCTATCGGGAGATCACCGCCATCTCCCGAGGAAATAAACATGCACTACACTTTCGGAACTAATGACCTTATTGATTGACGCACCCGGAATCACTAACAATCAATCAATCCGTTTACCATGGATAGAGAAAATAACGCTTAAAAATTACGCACATCTCATTTTCGTTGAACTCTCTGAATTTTCGAAAATATCAAATAGAAATGTCAGAAATAATGCGAGAGAATATGTGCTTGCATCAGTATTAGTTAATTTAAGCCAACTTATGGCAATGTGAAATAAGACACGCTAATGCTCCGCACTCCATTTCTTTTTCATCGTGGAACACTAGTTACAGACTAGTAACGGAACAATTTAATTATATAAACATTGCCTTTACAACAATAAGTTGGACAGAATCTTACGATTAATAAAGGAAACATTACGATACAAGCAAAAACACAAAAGTTGTGAGAACAGCCTCCTAAGAACTGTGGACTTGGCAGGACCTGAGGCGGGAGAGCGATCCCACGTCCGGAGGCAGCATACAAAGCTTCACGAGGGAATGCGAAACAGACTGGAAGGCCCGCCTCTCCCAGGCAGGATTTTGAACTTCAGCTTCTAACGCAGCCGGGTGTCTTGTCGCTAAACACGGAAGGCGTAGTTAACACACAATGTTAGTGTGTGCAGAGTAAACTACGTAGAAGTGCTGGAAATTATTTAATTTTTAACGAAAGAACAAGAATCCGCACAAAAGAGTTCCAACTGCAAGGACAAACCGATTTACCTCACTACAACTGGAGTTCTCTTTTGGACAAACGGAAAACTTCTGAAAATAGAATGCAACATGTGTAATTTCGTTGTTCACACCAGAATACACATTTTAAAGCATTTTCTTGGTTCATGTCACGAGATAAAAATACTGCCAATTATAACCACATTAATTTTCTGTAATTGCTTAGACTATTTGGTAGTTTGGTGAACGTAATTTTTAGTTTCTCGTGCACGCACACACACACGCACACACACACACACACACACACACAAACAAACAAACAAACAAACAACCCGGGACCACAGCACGGGAAACTAGTACGCTGCCCATGAGCCATTGCGGAAAATCGATTTCGAGATTCGACCGAAAATAACACATATTTTGGGGTCCCCCTGATACCGAAAAAGTGTTTCCGTTCGTGTCTGTCCCTCCGTCTACGAACAACGCGCCACGATTACGAATTTTGCCACATAAAACTCACTAGCAATGCGTGTTATATGCTGATCCCATTCATAACGATTCTCAATTGCATTGCTTATAGATGGTTTCAAGGAGAACTTCAAAGGATTGTGCACAAATTTTCTTTGTGTAGGGCAGTCTTTTTTGTGATTCCTTAAATTCAAATGTATTATTATCCCGATACAGAAATAATGGGTTCTGAAATTCAAGAATCTGTACTATGATCTGAGAGCTGTTGATCCAAGTACTCTGATCTATGTGCTGTGCCAGATATATCTGGCTGAGATCGCCCACTTTCCGAACTGATGCAAAAATTACTTTAGGATTAATAAACTTCGAAGGCAAGTTTTATATGCAGGAGCGCTATTAGGTGAGATGTAGGGAATACATGGCCTGAGATTTAATATTCCAAAATTGCTTGTAAATAATAATAATATACACAATTTTGTCATAAGAATAAATATACCTACAAAATTATAAATCACGCCATAGTGGTTTATTTACCCCTAAATACGGTGTTCCGTTCTTGGAGAAAAGAGAGCGTCATGTGAACATTCTTTTTAAGTAATATATAATAATAATAATAATAATAATAATAATAATAATAATAATAATAATAATAATAATATGAAGATGAAGATGATGCTGACGAAGATGTTCAGTTTATTGTATTAAAATGCATTTGACGTAAGTAAATCTTACTAGTTGCAATGCTTACAAGCCTACTGCTACCCACTCGATCCAAAACTTTCAAACATGAATTTACTCTTAGTAAGTATACAAAATGTTAGTATTAATCGCTTTTTATTGATAATGACCTTAGGAACCCAAAAGTTCCACATTAGAATGACCATTAGTAATTTGGGGTAACTTCAGAATGCCAAGGAAAATTTATTGAAATTTTAAAACGGTAGCTTACTTACCATTTGTTAAGAATAAGAATTTATAAAGCAAACTTTTAAGAGTATTTTATAACCTTTATAATTGTACATAAACATTTTTGCACAAAGATCAATCATCAAAAAGCTATTACGTACAAAAAATATTCTATCAAATTCCCATCGACTGTACTACAAGACGAACATTTTATGGCACTGGGATAGCAATTAAAAACGCGAGTTTAAGTAATGATTGAAAAATGAATTTAAAATAATAAAGAAAAATAATTTTTAGTCATAAAATCAAACCTTCTGGTTCACTGTAGAGATGTCCGAGAAGCCTCAGGCATCAACAAAATTAGTTTATAAATAAAATTGTTGGTTTTACATTACTTCAACGACATTTCAATGTATTCTATTCCATTTTGTGATCAAGTTTTAAAGTTTGTATCATGATCTCCATGTCTTAGTTGATTTACTAATGATTTTGTTGCACTGTACAAAATTTAGGTAATAATAAAGCTACAAGCATTAAATATACAGAGAGGAACTTTGTGCAAATACAGCTCTCCCGGTTAATGAACTTAACACAACTGACCGCCACGAAAACATGGGAGTGACCTTTCAAGAAGCTTCAAATGTGGCGTGCTCTTTGCCACCATATATCTCTAACTTGTAGTAAATTACAATGTCATTGAAATTTAAAAATACATATGTTCAAATTCCGAATTGCTTAAACCGGGACCCGAAAAAAAGGAAGCATCGCCGGGAAAATCGACGAAGATTCATTAAGACGAACATTAAATCGTAGCGGGACAATAAAAAACGCGAGTTTAAGTAATGATATTCCAAAAATGGATTTAAAAAATAAAAGAAAATATTTCTTATTAGTTATAAAATCAAACCTTTTAACTCGCTCTATAAGTGTTCGAGAAGAGACACAGGCAACAAAAAAAAAACTTAGAAATTCGGTTTGAAGTCCCGAACTTGGTGATCGCACAAACCCTTCAGAGCGAAATGACACAGATTCCAATTCCGATTGATGTTCGTCACTTGTGTTTAACGCGCGCGCGCTTATGTAGCGTCGCGGAAGACCCCAAATCCCGTTGAACCCACAACTGACGACCGGCTTAGGTGGCTCAGGGCATCAATTGATGTCACTGTCTCAGTACATCTGACCACCGGAGTTGCTAGGGTTGGAGTCCCGACGGTGCCACGATTTCCGACTCTAGCTAGAAAACAAGGTCGAATTTAGCCGCTGCCTGGAAGAGAATTCTAGCAGCCGGCTGTTCTAAACAGTAGTTTTCCGTGGTTTCTCTGATCACACTAGGCGAATGCTAGAGAAGTACCCTAACAAACGGACCACCGTCCATTCTGGAGTGCGATCTTTCCTTACCTATCCTACCCTACCTTTACCCTTACTTGCACACACACACACGGACTACACTACCATACATGTCGGCCGTCCAGTCGGGAGCTTAATGCTTGACCGGGATGGGGCGGTGCCTCGCTGGTGGGATATACCTGATTGCGGAAAACCCCGCAAGCTGACGTGAGGGTTGGCTCCGGATCTCGCCGCCCAGCAAGGGGAAATCCTCACCACCTCCGGCACTACACTAACGGGACAAATAGCCTTACTAATCCCACAACCGACGAGCATGCAAGAGCGTTTTTCGCGTAGTGCACACGTCTCGTGGAGAGGTGGGAGGGATCGCGAGGTGCAGCGCGACGCCGATTAAGCGGCAGGAAGCAGCGGGCGCTGCGCCGCCCGCCCGGCGCGCACGTGTCCGGCATCCGATGGCGCTCGTGGACACAATGCCTCCACCCCCGCGCCCACCAAACCAGTTCTCGGCCGCGCTCCGCAACGCCCGCCCGCCCGCGCAGCCCAGGGCGTGCGCCGGCGCGGCGCAGCGCGGCCGTGCCGCCCGCATTTTTGCTCCCAGGGCGCAGCACCGGCGCAAGCGCGCAAAGCGGAAACGGTGTCCGACGCCTTCACTTGTTAAGTTTGACGGAGGAGCGTCATTCGCGGAATTCCCTTGGAGGGAGAAGGAAGGTTTGGGATGTTACATGCACGCTTTTCGTTCATTGCGATCGTCTTACATGTCAGAAGCGAATTAGTTTTGTTTTCCTCCCGTTCAGTCTAAATGTATTTATAACTACCGTACCCGTGCGAGAACTCTCGCGTGTTAAACCCCAATCTCTTCCCCCTTTTTTCATTTCTATATTAAGCCTGTAATATATCTTTTCCTTGAAGACCCTCTGATCCTCCCTCATTTGTTCTATATGTCTCCTTGTAATGGATAATAATACAATACATCCTTGTCAATACAAACTATTCTTCCTAAACGTTATTACGGACCAGAGAGGTACATCCATTGTAATTTAACCGCGTATAATATCAAGTAATTAGTATAATTTCACGTAGAGTTGCAGATTTTACAGGCTCTGAGCACGTGTGGAAGAATCGAGAAGCGTCGATCCAGCAAAAATGTAATAGAATGTTCAAGAAAATCTTATCCTATAGACTACGGTGTGGGGAACGTTTCTTTGAGGCCGTCGGCATTTGAAACATTCGGCCTCAAAATTTTAGTTTGGACGGCTCTAAAACATTTGGCTTACGAGTTATTTAACGATATAAATTATAAAATACGGCAGTGTTGCGGGTTGCATTTGACATGAATATTTAGATGCGTTTTTTTTAAACAAATCCTTCATATTTTTAAAGTCAGAGTAAAATTCGTCACTTATCCGTGAAATTTCCTTGCTTTGGAGACCTCATTTATAAAGACTGGTGTGCGTGTGAGAGCCGCAAACGATATCTATACTAATGAAATAATATAGGAGACGATGGACTGGATTAGCACGCCACAAAGCATACAAGTTGCGCAGAGATTAGACTTCTTGATTTTCAGTCTAATATTAATTTATTTTTTGAATTGTATATGAAATTAAGTCAAAAGTATAATTGTTTAAACATTACAATTCTTGAAACAATTAAAAGAACCTACTTTACTATTTTTAAGTCTTTAAATGTTTCTGAAACCAAGTTTAAGACATCTTACGTTGTGTTTAAAGAATAGTAAATAAGAAGTGGGTTGCTACTTGACGATTTTTGTGAGTTCTATCAACGCTAGCTTATTTTCGAAGGAACGTAGACGACAGCAACTTCAACTGCTATTATTCATTTTGAATTAGCAGCGTAACTCAGAATATGCATTTATGAGTATACTTCCTGAAGTGCTTTTTGCGTCGGAACCTTCTTATTGCAAACAAGCTCATAATATTAAAATTAATAACTAGGATTTGTGACTACTAACTTCTAGTACTGAGCGGGTAACAGAATACCACAAGAATTGCCGCGTATCCAACGTTCTCGCCATGAAGCAATGTAGGTGGACGCAAAGCCGGATCCCAAATCACGCAGAAAACACTGCCCGACCGCCGCCAGATTTCCCTGATTTACGCGAAGAGCTTAGTACAGCGTGATGACTCATGACCGTGGGGTAAACGTATTTTCTGCCTCGCCGTCGGCCTCCAGGGATCGCACTGTGGGATTTTCGAAGAGCTTTTCCGCCGAGAGATCGGCACCGTCTCTCTTCCATTTGCCAACAGACGTGGATTGCTGCTTTTTATAAAAAGAAAACTATAAATTCCTCCAAAATTATTACAAAACGCATTTAGTTGACGTTGCAATTAAGAAATCTGGTACATTATTAAACGTTAACTCCAGTTTACAGCACAAGTGAGTGGTTTTTAGATCGGCACTACATAATTATAATCACCCTACCGTTTAAGCAATGAAAATTTCAAAAATAATAATCAAATTACTTTAGGTTATTGTTTTAATGTAGAGACAAAAACTTTCAACAAGTATATTATCAGTACCTTATTAATATTACCATATCAGTAGTTACCAGTTCATGCCGTTGTGTGAAAAGGTGTTATTTACAAACGTTCTCAGGTAGGGAAGGGAGGAAGAAAAAAGGTTGGAGGCAACTGCATTCGCAGGGGCTGATGTGCAGCCCAGACAGGAGGCGTCCAAGTCCTGGCTAACGTCACTTTGGTTGCCTTCACCTCGCTATGGCAGTACCGAGGTGAGTCGCCAAAGGAATCTGTCACGTGTGCTTTCTAGCATCACATCGATTTTGTGACGAGATAAAAATATGTTCCTTGATTATATACGAGCATTATTCTGTCAATAATATACAGACGTACTAAACTTCAGCAAACGCTTTAGATATGTTTACGAATAATTCCTCCAAAAAGCAGTCAAGTACCTTTGAGTTCAACTAGATCAGGGATGTCCAACTTGCAAGGCTCCAAGGACCACAACTAAGACCTTACATTTCGTTGCGGGCCACATTTTCTTGACTCAGACCATCCACACTTCACTTCCCCGTATTGTTGATCACTTTGCCTGGCTGCTCTGAAACGGGGGGGCGACGGAACCATGCGTGATATCGGTCCGTACTATGCACAACGCAGTGAAACACATTGGGATGATTTCGAATTTCTGAATTTACTACAAAAATAGTTCTTTAAATTTAAACTTAACATATTTTTACATTAATATTTGATCTCGGATAAGTGCGTGCGCTAAGATCTCGCCCGTCATGAATGAAAAGAACTTTCACTTTTGACTAATAACCTTTCGTGAGCCCCAATAAATGGAACCGCAGGCCGCATGCGGCCCGCCAGTTGAACAACCCTGAACTAGATACTAGACTGACATGGACCCCCACACAAAATTTCTTTGCAAAGCCAAACAACGAGTTGCCATTCATCGACCACTTCCACATCACCGCTCCCCTGTTTTAACTACTTTCAAAATAGTTCTATAGAAGACTGATTAGACTTATCACATATGTCTGCCCAGTACGGAGAGGAGTTTCACGAACATCGTTACCAAAACTTAAAGTTCTGCAATACTTTCATTGATGGAGCAATGAAACAAAATATTCACTTTCATGCCAAAAAAGGATGGAAGAAACTAATGCAACAACATAGTATAGGTAGAGAAGTAAATTAAATCATTATATCGTTCGAAAAGTGCTGTGCGCAAGACGAACACAGAGATGATGAAATCGACAGTGAAGATGAATGACAGGCTCTCCACTCCATTCACCAGTCGCATCAGTTCGTCCATGAGCTGCCAACAGCATTCTAAGCGTAGTGGGGGATCATACTCAATTAATGCCCCACCTCCAAAAGGAGATATGTACCTTATTGAGCTCTAGTGAATCTAAAATTATATCCACAACGGGCAACACGCTACATCCACACTTCCTTCCTCATACTGTCCCAAATTCAATGCTTAGTAATTTCTCACAATGACCCTCCCTTTCCTTCACGATCTATATTTCTAGACGGTCTCTAACACGCGTCGGAGGTACGGAATAAAGTGAGAGCGATGATAAAATAGAAGATCCTCATAAGAAAACTAATAACGCTACATCCACACTTTTCTCGCATTCTCTAACTTTTGGAATTTCCAAAAATTCAAATAGTTCAACTAAAACGAGACCTGTTTCGTTTTTACACCAAAGTTTTTACACCATCCTTTGTTACACCAAAGGGAAGAAATTAAAGAAAAGAATTGGAGCCGTTAACATAATTGTTTTATAAATTGCTTTTAAGGAAAAATTATGCGATAACTGCTCACATTTTCGAAAAATTGCACGTGACCTTACTTAAAGATTTCTCTTTTAAGAACATATATCCCGTCAATATTGCAGGTGTAGGAAGAAACTGAATAAAGTTGAAAATTCCAAGATTTCGAAAATTAAGAGATTTCAACGAAAATAAGACCTACCCGTCATTATCCAAGCGTTTCTTTTTGCTATCTAACAAGGACGAAATTAAACAATTTGGAGGCATTTTTGAGAAAATTTTGAAAGTGTTGTTCACGCTAAAAGCGTACGAGCGGGAGGAATGAGTGTAGCAGAAAGCGGAAGTACCGGATGGATGGTGATGAATGGGAGGAACAGATAGAGCGGAAGGGGCTCATGTGAGCAGGACGGCCACAGCACGGTCGATAGGTCTTGCAAGGGAGACGGGAGAAGTCTGCGTGGCGTGCGAGCCTGCGTAATAATGATTGTGTTGAAACAGCATCGGCAGTTCTCCATGTGTCGCTTGAGTGTAGGGCTCGAATCCGTGGCCCGCCCAGACCCCACGCCAGCGCAGAGCTGCTTTCGTCCTCGATAATGTGCGTCAGTCACTGTTCGGGGGCGATTGTCGCTCTTCGCGTTGGGCATAACGACACTGCTTACTTCGTAATGACCGTTTACCACTGCCATTCCTAATACTTCCGCCCAATCCAGGCGTTTTTCCTTCCAAAGCCCCCCGGTCTCAATGCTCACGACACCCGCAACTTGTCGACCAGACTCTTGCGATCATTACTATCGCCACTGGTTCTCTCCACTCGTCATCAGTACCCGTGTCCGTCGCAACACCTGCCATCCCCGCCCACTACCATTGCCTCAACCTTAGTAGCCGCGAGGCAAGAGGACGCCTCAACCGCAAAATTGCAGAGCGGCTGCGGCGGCGGGGAGAGCACGCTTGAGTGCACCGCAGCGGCGGCGGCGGCGGCGGAGCGGGTGGCGGGTGACGCCGCGAGGGGGGGGGGGGGACGGTGGGATAAAGGGCGGCAACATCGGCCTCGGACAGTGCAAGAGACATGTTTATCCAGAAGCAGCATGACTACTGCATCAGCATACCTATCCATTACGCGTGCAGTCTCCCCGGTTCACAAGTTGTTCAAAGACGAGTGGAGCTCACTCCGAGATCACTTTTCCGCAAACTCGCCAACTGCTTTTCCAAGTTTTTCTTTAACTCCTAGTCATACACACTCATTTTTAAATTACGCAATTAAAGGAATGTGAAAGGCTTACACAAACTCAACTGATATATAACTGTTACGGAAGCAGAAATGCTGATATGGTCATTTTCTTGGTAGTAACAATTTTACAGTTATTAAAACAAGCGTGATGTAGTAAAGAAAACCACTATCACACATTAAACTGTAAATATTACAGCGTGGTTAAATAATTTCTACAACCATATATGTAAAAGACGCTCTTAATCTCCGGATGTCGATTTTTCTCATGTTTAAATTTTCCGTTTTCCACTGTTTAAGACATTATTTGCAGTAAATCCGTACGATTATGTGTGAAACATTACATTTCCGAGCCAAAAAAAAATCGCTTCCAATTTCGTACAACAAGCGCCTAGATCCTTATTATAGTGAGCCAGTATTTTACCCGCCACGCTCCGCAAGATGAGAGTTCAATATTTTCAAGGCAATAGAACGTAGCAATATTTTACAAACAATTACAAAGAATAGACCTCAGTAATAAAAGTGATTATTGGTCTACCTTGAAGTTTTCCCCTTGATTAGAGTAGTGAACACGGAGCTGTTAGGTTCTTCCAATGTTATTGGATTCGTTTGCCCTAAACTAAAATAAATTCATTAGTGCAATGATCGCAATTTGTTTTTGCGGCTGGAAATTGATTTTTTATGCTTTCTTGCTACTCTCCCAATTTTTTTATGCGGAGTTTTCTCGGAACGACCTACGTTATCCACTTTGACGTCCGACTAGTTCTCTTGCACGAGAAAAGGCATAATATGGACCAGGCGGATCGAAAAAACAATCTTTACAGTCATCATATTTGAACAGAACACCCGTTTATTTGCAATGTTGGTACTTTTCTTGAAAAAAAAACCTACTTTTACATCTTAAAATAGGATCGGATGTGTAAAAATTACTTTAATTGACTGGCTCCTGAGGTTCTGAGTGGAACATGTGACTTTACATTTAAAATAAATGCAATTCCTAATTCCCATATCCTTTTTAAAAACTTACGATTGTAGCTCTTCTTGAATGACTAACTAAAATGATGTAGGTATTCACAAAACGCATCCTCTGTTTATATTCCTTTCTCTCTATCGCAATTTATTATCGATAACAATTGATAAGCGATCGGTCTGTAGCATCTTTATTACGGTTACCAGTTCTTTACCCACTACGCCTCGCAAGAAAGTGATTGAATATTTTACAGGCAACGTGTACGTAAGAACGTGTACGGCGATGGAAGCATGGGATTTCAAGGGGTTTCCGAGAATTCAGACGTGCCGCTTTCCGCACTACGGCCGCTGCAAGCGGCGGCGGCTGAGCTGCTCTGCGCGCTGCCGCGACTGTACCCCCAACAAATCACCCAGCACTCCCGGGAAGTCAACGCACGAGGCTGGGCGGCCGGCCGGCGAGGCCCTTCGACCAGTTCACACGGGTACATGTACGATCTCTCCCGCGGAGGGAGATGGAACATGAGAGCACACGGGCGAGGTCATCGCTCTGCCGGTCTCATCCCCTCGAGAGGTTTACACCTCCTTCGGCAACATCATTTTCTCCCTTCAAGTTTGAAACTCCCAACATGTTTCAACAGCAATTAACAAAGCTGTCATTGTGTTTTGCATAGTACAAACATTTGTTCACTTGAAATACAAGATACAGTAGGCAGCGATCGTAGGCCAGCACGCTGATCCAGCCGTTCAGTAGTCAAAGAAGTCCATTTTCTCGAAAAGACGCACGCCGACTAGAAGATACCTCTACGACCATCAACCTAAAGAATGATCCGAGTGGTCAAACAGCAGAAGCGACGGCAGGCGGCGCAGGCGCAAACGCGCAGTTGCGTGACGCTCCGCTCCCCAAACGCGCAGCCCGCGCGCACCGACTGCGCCTGAGCACTGTGCTAATGGGCGGCGAGCGGGGTTATCCGTTGGCGGACGCGCGCTCCTCTAACGACGCGTGGTTTGCGTGCTGCCGCTGCCCAGGGGCGGCAGACGTTTGCCCCACCCCCTCCCGTCGCCCCGTCTCCCCATAGAGGCGCTTTCAAAGCGAGCAGGGAATAGCAAAGCTCCGCGATCGATCGGGAAACTCATTAGTTTCACAATGCTGCTGCAATGTAACGAATAGGGAGGAGTGTGTATAATTACATATCCAACGAATACTTTAAGCCATTTTTAGTAGAAAAACTTCAATTCACTGCGTAATTACAATTCGATCATTTTAAATCTTGGGTATCCGATTTATAGCGTTTTCCGTTTGCCGCACTGGTGTGCACCCAGTGCACACTCAGGACAGCTTTCGTGTTCCTTTCGACCGCTAGGGCGCACCAGTGCAAAGGAGTGCATATTCCATTCGCACAGTGACATGGAACCAGGGCGCACTCGGGGCGCCCTAAACTGCACTGACGATCTAGTCAGTGCAGTCCAGTGCACAGGGCTATTGTGAGGTTAGGTACGGAAGTTATCCATGCTGATTTGGATTTGTGGTGAAACTGTGAAGGCAATTGAGGATCTACTGTCACGCAGGGATACTTCTCATGATGAAGTATATTATGTTTTGCAAGAAATGTCTTAAAATAATTTTTGTGACTTACGCAAAGTTCGGATAATCAGATTGTTTCCCGAAAATTTAACCTTGAATAACTTCATGTTAACAAATCCAGCGCTATTTAGAAACCAATGTGTAGGTACGTCTCAACTTCGAAACGCTAATAAAGGGAATATAAAAATAGTGACCCTTACAAAATCATTCAAATATATGTGCCAAAAATGTTCTTCGCACGCCCATACATATACCAGCGGAAATGCTCATGATATTATTTTTATGGTTTTCAATAGCCAAACAATTCTGCAGAAGCCTTTCGGTTCAAAATCATGTATACAATATCGATCACTGGCAAATCACAAAAAATGAAATTTCGACACATACGCATCTGAAGTTTTCGTATTTCTTCAATAAAGAAATCACACGTTAATAATTTATAAATTAAGAAGTAAAAAGTACCAAAAGACTTCATAAAAATTATAACAATGATCATAATTCAAAATTATTATTTTTCGAGTTCCATCTGCGTAGCGCACACGCACTGACTCAGTTCCGGAATCCGTTTCATTCGTAGCTGCCCTTCACGCGTGTGGGGCAGCACTGTTGCGGATCGAGGACTTTCTGCCCTGCACTAGGGTGGGTTTCAGTGCAACGAATGGAAAACCCTATTACTCTCATCACCTCACCTTTTCAACATTAGCTGCAATTCATTTGCGCGAAATGAATTCGACATGTGATGAATTACTTTCCCCTTTGTGTAATTGGACAAGAAATCAACATCATAAACCATTTTGATGCACATCGTGCTACGAAATGCGATAATTTAATGATCACTTACTTTCCTCACTAAGATAATTGACTGAAACTACCAAATTGACATCGTTCGCAATATAACATGACGATGCATAATTTATTATACCCGCATTAGCCAACTGAATGTCAATACCAGTGTTGTCACCCTCGTGTGTGTCACGTCGTCATTAAATCATTTCCCGGAGCCCCAATCTTCGCGTGGGCTCTCCGCAATCCCCGTGCACCCGAGAGAGGAACGCGGGAGGGAGCCGTAGGTCAGAGCCTCAAATACAAAGGAAAGCTCTTACCGGGCAATGTGCGACGTCATGGCAGCGGGACGGAAACCCTCTCGATGGACGGACGGATGGCCCCGCGCCCTCCGCCCGCGCCAGACGACGAGCGACGAGCGACGAGCGACGGGGCGGCGCTGGCCACCTGCCCACAAGGGGAGGGGGGCACATCGCCACGCGGTTGCAGTTTCAATCCATATCTCAACAGACATTTTCAAAATTAACACATCCATGTTAATACATCAGAGTTGAAACAATCGATGTTTTCAAAACTGTTTTTGGAACATTTTTAATTTAGGCGCGGAACAGGGCATTTGGCACAGGACGCGTTTCTTGATTTATAATCAAGATTTAGAAAACAAACTCAAACCACTGGTGCTAAAAAGGATATATATTATCGCATTATTTCTAACTTTTCCAATTTTCGAAATATAGGAAGTTCAACGAAAGTTAACCTTTACCATTTTTTCAGCGACCTTTACTCTGGAAGAGGAAAAAACAAAAAAATTAAAACTGTTTTTAAATTTTTTAAAACTACATTAAATTCCAGCAGACATTAAGCGAACAATTACTTGCTTTTTCAAAAAAACGTATATGACCTTTAAAAATCTAACTTTTTTGAATCGATTTCATTTAACAAAAAAAATCTCTAAAATAAAAATTTTCATCGCCAAATCGTTTCAGCTACCATAACGTTAACTCCAATAGTGATCGCTAATGACCTAGATATTCATGCGACCTCAAATTTAAAAAAATAAAAAAAAGTATTCCGTTACAATGTTAATTTTTCCACTTTCGAAATTACAGTATGTCAAAAATAGGATCAGCACCACTTTTTAACTGTCCTTTGATAAACACGAAGAAAAATTTAAATAAAAATTCTGTATTTTCTTTAAATTGGCTCCAAATTTTGCAAAATATATTTGCATATAGAGCCCTATTTTACGCTTCTGCAATGTTCTTAAATTCATATTTCGATTCTGCCATTCAACTGAACACTGAAAGGAAGGACGGAAGGAAAGAAGGAAGGAAAGAAGGAAGGAAGGAAAGACGGAAGGAAGGACGGAAGGAAAGACGGAAGGAAAGACGGAAGGAAAGACGGAAGGAAAGACGGAAGGAAAGACGGAAGGAAAGACGGAAGGAAAGACGGAAGGAAAGACGGAAGGAAAGACGGAAGGAAAGACGGAAAAGAAAGAAAAAGTCTTTTAGGCGTTAATAGCATAGACTAAAGAGGTGAAATTCTTAAGCACCACAACTTTTTTATAAATTGCATCAACTTTAGGCAAAATTTACGCAAAAACTACTCGGTTTTCAAAAAATGTATTTGACTTCATTTACAAATTTAATTTTTTTAGAATAATTTTATGAAATAAAATATTATCCATCATTAAAAATTGTAATTTTGCAATGGGACCTGCGCCATTTCAAGCTCTATTCGAGGAACTTTTTTTTTTTTAATTGAAGCAGTTTTGGAGAAAATCATTATTTTAAAATTGCCCATATTTCACGCAAAAAGTACTCACATTTTCCACAATTTTACATAATCTTTCTGCAAGATCTGTGTTTGAAGATTTCATTAAGGAAAAATCTCTGCCTTTAATACCGTGGTTGAAGGACAAACCAAATTCGCAATTTTTGAATATTCAGAGATTTCCACAAAATGAGGCCATTTTGAAATGTTAAGGGTACATTTAAAATACCCCCAAAATGGAAGTAACCGGTCCAAACTCGCAGGGCCCCGACTTGGTTCAGATCGTTTAGGAAATTTCGATTTTGGAGAAACTCGTCTGTACGAATTAGGCGTTAGCGTTGTCCACAGCCAGACGAAGCGCCGGACGGAAGAACGAACAGAGAAGCAGACATTTTGCTGTAAATCAACTTTTCGCTACAAAACATAGATTCTGATTTCACGTTTTAGAGAAGGAAATTTACTCGATATATGAACAAGATTTTTCCACTCTTTCGATACCTGGGCCCGACAATAGGAGTTTTATTGCCGAAAAATCATCGATTTCTGCTGCAGAATTACAATACCCTCTCTTTACTACATCAGAACGTAGTATGACGCCGAAGTAAAACAAAGCAACACTTTTTCGCCGTCAAGGACTAGCAGAACGTGTGTTTCCGACAAAATCCCGACAAGTATTTTTTGGAACATTACATAACTTTCTTTATGTACTACGTTTAAGAAAGTAACGAGTGGGATGCTGTAAGTCGTCAAATTCGACCACTATGCACAATAGCCTCATATTATCATAAAGGAGTAGAGAGAGCCAAATGGACGCTAATGGCAGGGGTGAAAAAACGGCGCCCGCGGGGGTGGGGGAGGCCGATAGGTCCGGAGATCCGCTCCCCTGCGCCAGCCTCCCACGCGCCGGCTTCGCAATAAACATAATTTTCCTCAGATATAAATCACTCGTGACTCCGCGCGCTGCTGCCAACTCCCTCAATGAAGGAAGTGCAGCCAAAAACACTCCACTCTCGCGGACTTCTCTTCTCACTGGCAATTGCACATTTCTGCGGAAGGTCTGGCAGTGTGAGCGCTCGCAGATCTCACATAAATATGTATTTTACCCGGAGGTCAGAGAGTTGCTTGTTATGCGAATGGAAATTTCCATTCAAGTGCGCTGATTAAAATCAAGTCGAATATGAATTTCAAGGGTGGTGCCTCTCTGATTTAAGTGAAACGAAATATTGAGGAGATATCACTATGAAACAGTGAAAAAAGTTTGTGACTTGAAAATATGAAACTTCTATTCATTTCATCACGAAAAAAAGCACGTTTAAAAGGTCCCATGAGTCTTACGAACTAAGGACGTAGGTAGGTCTTGATTTAAGACACGTAGGTCTTAGTTTTCAAATACGGCCAATTGAAATTATAAGTGCACTTTCTAAGAAATTTAGAACGATTGTAAAATACAGATATTACATGTAATTTTTACTGGTGTATTCTAAATTAGTTTCCACCATTCTCTTTGATCTCTAATACATGTATCTAATCTTTAGTATTGGTGTTGATTGAAGAATCATTTTCTGGTTTGCATGTTTTAAGTCAGAAGTCATCTGCTTAGTTTTCTCAAAAAGATTTCTTATAATCAATTCATTTTCATTCGTTATCTTTTCTTATTCGATTTCTGGTGTATGTAGTACAGGGAAAGGAACATACAAATATGTCAAATATTTTATTTCAACTTTTTCTCGGAAATATCTTTCTGGAGGGTCGCTGATGTCGAAAAGTGATTCAAACATCTGATCCATACGTCCGTCTAGATGTCTACACCATTACTAGCATATGTCTGTCTATTTATCCGTGGACAAACCGTACAGAGTCTAAACCACAGAAAGAATGTTTAACAAAATTGATATTCCCCAATAGATGTGGCTGATCTTTCAATTTTGGGAGTTCTTTACATCGAACTACGACGTTTTCGAAATGTGAAGAACACAGAAATACAGCTAACGACGCTGTATCAAGGTAAATCAATGAGATGGCTGTGTTTGTTCACGTTCAGATAATTTAGAAATTGAGTTTAGGTGATTTTTGAAGTATGTAATTTGATGAATCAACTTACTTCTCAGTTTTTGTGTTTTTGAGGTATAAATGGGATAGAGATGGACCAATCAAAGAAATTGGTTTTCTAATTTAACCTAATTCTAATTAACCTAATTTTACCTAAACATTTATTAGCTGCACATATTCATGCGATATATTACAAGCATCTTCAAACACAAATAAAGTATGTAAGCTTCTTTCTAAATAGTGAATACAGAATCCTTTATTTCGTATTTCGAATGACGTAGTTACGAGTCGTATTAACAGGTGCTACTTCAAGTTTTCAAGATAACGTATTTCGTCGAAAGCATACTGTCGCCCAAGCAAGAAACACTGTACTCTCGGTTACATCAAACACGACACCACACCCACAAATGGTAAGGCTGCGCAAGCTGCCGACACGGGAGTTGATTGGCTGGGTCATTGCGAGGGTCTTTTATTATCTCCCGCACACCTTCCCCAGAATGGCCCAGAGCCAGGCGCAGCGACCGCCGCTCGAGTGCAGCTGCGAAGCGGCGGCGCTGAAACCGCGCGGCACGCGGCGCCCGCGCCACTCGCTCCTCGGCGCCCCGACGCGCCGCTGAGAGCCCTCGCACACACAAACGGAAGGCGGGGGCAGCGGAGAGCACGGCGGACGACGGCGAAAACAAGAGGCGGCAACGGCAGGACGCACGGCGGCTACACAGAAAATCGGCCGTTGACGACTTCGGCGCGGGACGGGAGGGGGAGAGTAATGGAAACGCGGATGAGGGCAAGGGGTTCGGGGGGAGGTAGTGTTAGGGGGAAGGGAGGGAGGGAAGGAAGGAGTGGAGAGAAGTAGCGGAGGGCGGAGAAAGAGGCGCAGGCGGCGACGCAAATAAGCAGCCGCCGCCTGGAGGCGCCATCAGCATGCGAGGCACGGGCGCCCACCGGCCCAACGGCGCGGCGGGTACCGCACGGCACAGCACGGCACGGCACGGCTCGGCACGCATGTGCATGTGTAGCACTCATCATTCGAGAGCTCTCCACTCGTCTCGCCGTACATGAGGCGTAATTGATTTTAGATTAGGCCCAGAGTACACAGGCGCAGCGCGAGAGGTCGCCCCGGGCTGCCGCCTCTCGTTCTCCACCCCTGTCTTCCCAAGGTCTGGGAATCACTTACCCACACCCGCGATGGCCCATGCTTGTCTTTCATTTACTATTCATTCTCATTCCATTTTCTTTCTTTTTCCTCTTTCACTACCTCATGAATTATGGTGTGCATCTCATCTTCAACTTTCCACTTCGTAGGATCTTCATTGCATTCGATACGTGTCCCTAATTTTCATTACTTTGTTTTTCTTTCTAATTTTCACTTTCTTAACCATTACTTCTGTCATCGTTTCCTTTCCAGCAATACAACACTTCAATCTCTAAAGTAATCCTTTCGTCTCCATTCTCTACTACAAAATTCTGGTGTAACATCTCCTCGTTCTCCCTCGCTGCAGTCTCATTTACTTTCGTTGTGTTATCCCTCTCGCGTTCGTCGTTCCATTTCTGCTACATCGTTAGCGCATCCTCGCCTCCGCCGCGGCCGAACGGGGCGGGCGCGGGGGCGGGGGCGGCAGCGGGCGGGCAGGCGCCTCGGACAAATGACTGCGATCGGCCGGGCGCGGAATAACAAGCGCGGCCCCCGCGGTCACTCAACCAGCGCCCGCGCCGACACGACAGCCAACAACCGCACTCGCAGTAGTACACGCCTGCTCCATTAGAAACTGATAACAACGACCACTCCGAGGACTCGCGGTCAATATTTACTCTAATCTGGTCTCCTCCGGTGGGAAGCGACGGACGCGGGCCGGCGAGCCGGAGATGAGTCTCTCGTGCAAATACGAGGCGGCGATAAAACGATTCACAATTTTCACAGGGCGAGAGAAAGTGTTCCTATTTTTTTTCTGTAGTAGTACTAATATCCCTCCGAAGCTACTACTTCTGAGTACAGTGTCACTGAAAGTGCTATCAAAGAAATACTGCCTCCAAAGTACAGACGGAATAATTAGGTCCCAAAGTAATGTATATGAAACGAGATATTCAGGAGCGAGCGTTCTATTCATCATTGTTAAAATTTTAGATTGATTCTTAAAAAAAGTTTTTAATTTGGTGTTCCAAATAAACAAAAGGCGGTTAACTTAGTTAATTCCAAAACATGTCACGCTCTGTTTACCTTATATCTCGCCAGTAAAATAAATATGAGTGTAAAGGGACGTGAAATTCACTGGAATAATCTCCCGACGAGTTCTCCAATTTCATGGAAGGGGAGAATTACTACTTAGTGTACTATTGTGTTAAATTGTAAATATCACGCACATATGTCGTGCCAACCTGACTCCACCACAAACCGACGACACGCAAAGCTATGGTTCATTCGCTTCACATTCATTGGTTTTCTATAGAAAACAGTCTTTTCATTCCCAACTGCGTAACAACCATTGTAACTACTGCTCCCACGCAAGTGATACGAACAAGACCCTGCAGCAGCTGAACATTTGCACAAAAAAAAACTCCTTCACTTACAATAAGATCATTTGCACAGAAAACATCGAAAAATGCTGCTATGTGCGTTTCAGCAAGTGGTAAATCGCGTGCTAGCAAACCGTCAGCCGACTTAAGCGGTACATATGGAGCAGAGCTTAGCACTGGTTCCGCCACCACGCCATAAAGCAGGCCTGGCTGGCGTGGCTGAGCGACGGCAAGCGCCTGCCCGCGCATTGGCCCCAGGCACGCACTTCGCCAGCCTCCGCGGGACCCTCGGCCTTACGACCTGTCACTCTAGCGCAGTTCTGAAAATGGCGCTAGGGGAAATGAAGGTTTGCGCGCGAGCAAGCACTGGCGTCGACGCCAGCGGGGAGAGCGGGTCGCGTCCACCCTCCCACCAAATGTTGGTGCATGCATTTGGTATTAACAGAGACTCCCGGTAATGTGTTTCTCATCTATTGGATCGCCCCCTTATAATTTGGTGCTAGTATTGGGGGAGCAAGAATGGGGGTCATCTGAGGTAAAAAGGATAATGCAAGTAATTAGTCACAAGCAAACTGTAACAATTTCTCCTATAATTCCCATATAATTTAATGGATGTTACTTGATTTCCAATTTTAATTTTTCTTCGCACAATAGATAAACCGTAAATCATGTATGAGTTTTACCGTCCACATTCTTACATTGCTTTTATTAGGAACTACGAAAAACATACCGCTATATCCAATGTTTCGTTTTAACAGGATTTACTTTCGCAAACAGACTTTACTTTTCCTAATTAGCAAAGATCTACACCAGGCGTGTCCAACTTGCAAGGCCGCGAAGGCTACAACTACAACCTTCAATAAGGTTACGGGACATTTTCATTACTCGGGCGATCCACACGTGACCCCGTATAGTTGATTTCGGCAGTTTGCCCGGCTGCTCTGAACCGAGGGGGGGGGGTGAGGTGAGATGGAACCATACGTGATATCAGGCCGTGAAACACATATGGATGATCTCGAAATACTGAATTTAATACTAGAAAAAAATCCTTAAATCTGAAGTTAACCTATTTTTCATCATGTGTCGTTGGCCTCGACAGGGCGCGTGCGCTAGGCACACAATGTTCTCGCCCGACATAGATCCAAGGGATTTGCACGTTTGACTAATGACACTTCGCGGGCCGCCAGGTGGACAACCCCGGTCCAAACTCTTGGGTCTGATTTTACATTTACTTGGTCGCTATTGATTCCCATGAGTGGAACTGAGCACCAGACGGAAGCAAATGTAAAAAGAAAGAAAAAAAACGTTAACCGAGAATTTCTGACAAAATCCATCGTATCTCGAGTGCGGGCACAATCTTGACTGCTCTGAGCAGGCGCTGATCCTGCCGATCATTTGGAGGCAGGGGGGCATCGTAGATATTTGTTAAATAATAAACATATTTGTTATTATTGTGAGACCATAAAATATTAGTTTAAATAATTACATAATTCAGGCGTAAATAAAAGTTTAAATCAGTTTCGCCAAATAAAGGCAGGCAAACGAAAGCTCAGTGCCATAGGGCGCGGGGCGCGTGGGGCGGGGCGGGTGGGCGCGCGTCCGGGGGGTCGGCCGCTCGGCGCCCGCGGCCCGCGCGGAATGCGCTGAGTTAAGGCCTGATTGACATGTCAACGCGCCGGGGGTCAACAGGGCTGCGGTCGTGCCCGGGCTAATAAGCTGTTGTCATTCCTCAAATGCCGCCCGCCCGCCCGCCCATCCGCCGGCCTGCCTCCCGTGCGGTGGGCGGCGGAGAGAAGGGCCGCGGGGGCGCGACGCGCGGCGGAGCGGGGCGGGGAGCGAGGCGTGGCGGGGCGGGGCGGGGCGAATCAGGCGCGCGCGCTTGTGTGTGAGCGCGCGCGTGGGCGGCCGGACGTGTGGGCGTTCCCTGGAAACCTGTAGTCGCCTCCGCGATGCCTGCCGAGACTCTGCGCGTCCCCACGTGGCATCCATGACAGCTACGGGATGTTAGCGCTTAAATTAACTACTAAAAATGATTTTCTGTCAGAAATCCAAGCGAATACCCTGGTTTGTTACAATCATTACTAAGGTGAACACACATTACAAACTTGAAGTACGAGTTTAAATTTGGCCCGAAAGAACGCCACATTGGAAAGAACGAACTATTATTCAGGTATAAACTTCATGTCTTGAAAACTTGTTGACGACGAGATAGAAGAGAGAGAGAGAGAGAAAGGGGAGGAATGGAGGACGGATTTGGGTGGGTCTTAGCGAAGGTTGTGTAAACGTGACGCATCGGAGGTATTTCATTTCCTTGCAGACATTTCTAGACTGGCTGACAAGATTCTGCAGGTTCTACATTGTTTCACGTTCAGCACGCATCTACATTAATTACACTGTTGGTAATGTAGATACCTTATTAATTCAAATTAAATAAACAGAGGTTGTCTGGTATCAAGTTCCTATTTCGCTTAAGATCTTTTCGATCGCGTAGCGATCATCGTCAGAGCTGGAAATACATTAATAGATATAATTATACATTAAACCAAATTGTCTACAAATTAATATATAAAAGAAGTGTGCAGTTGCGTAAGCAAACTGGATCGGTCGTCCCTTGTAGCTGCTGGGCGGAAAACGAAGTTCTGCGGATTTTTGACAGCCGAAGTGCTCGCTTACAAATGCAAAAAGGGCACGCACCTACACGGAGAAAAAGAACAGTTGCAGTATACCTGATCCATTATACTGCATCAAGGGAACGCATGATAATATAGGCCCAACCAGGTTCACTGTTGCTGTTTCGTGACGGAGATAGTTGGAACGAAAAGTTGCATCGGAAAGAGTCCCTTGTTGCACTCCTCTGAATTCACCTTGTCAGAGTGCACGGGTAGAAGCTGCCGAGCCCAAGCAACCTTGTTGGAAGAGTTGGCTATCTGCTCGGCATAAGCGAGCAATACAGGTTGGAGGATCCAGCCTACCGTCATGACGCATCCGGGTCAAACAGATAGAAGGAGCCGGCCTTCCGTGTCGGCTTGCACAGCTATACTGGTTGAAGGGCCAGCCGTACGTGTTGCCATATTGAAGCATTTCTTATTGGTGTTACAATTACTGATCGTTGACGGGAATAGGATGGGTTATACGTAGTACTTGCTATTAATAGAATATTCATTATTTCTGATCCAACAACAGATCTGTATATTTACCTACACAACCAGACACCGTAAAAACGGAAATAACTGCATAAAAATTATGCATTTAGTGATAATTAAATTTCACAAAAAAGCCTTTAAATTCAGCAGTCTGACTGTTATTACGGTAGATATACATACATCAATATGCCTGCATTGTTGTTGAATGAAAATGTATATACACACACACACACACACACATATATAATGAATATTCTGAAACAGCCTGTACCTAAAAATAAAATATTAGAATTTAACATTAAAATATTTATTTAGTAAAGTAAAATGTGTAAAATATAACATAACTCACAATAGAATGAAATATATTGACATAAACTTAATAGCTAACAAATGATAATGAAACATTGATGTACCACTTAATCATTTATGTGATCAGGTGGATTAAATACACAAGGAGACTAAGAACATGTTTACAGTCATCAGTAATTATTTCAAAAATATTTTATAACTGTTTCAAAATTATTTTAAAAACGTTTTATAACTGTTTCAAAACTATTTCACTGTACTGTTTCACAAGTACATTTAAATAGCAACTTTTATTACTGATCCCCAAAAAACCAAATTTAATTCACATTTATTTTATAAATACGCCAAGATTTATTTAAATTATGGCTAAATATGTAGCTGAAAATTATTTTCGAATGTATTTGTTGTTTATTTCTTTTAACCTTTCATTTTACAAATTTAATATTCTTGTTTTATGTTTATATTAATTTTGGTTACTAAAAGTTCAATTCTATTAGTCCCTTCATTATACTTATGGTTCATGCATTCACTAGCACAAAATTCATCTACATAAAATTAACACTTAGTTTACAATTATAATGAATTCATAAATAGTTTACATACTGTTAAAATCAAAAAAGTATATGGAAGAAAACACCAACATAAATCATATTTATATTTTTTACTTCTGTTATTTCATTTTCTGTAATCTAAATGTATAAACATACTATAAAATCAAATTAAATTAGTTAAATTAATTTAAAAACTGGAATTAAAATGTATTGCCCAGCATTGATTTACCTGCTGGGTCTGCAATTTGAATCAATCTCCTTGCTTACAAACCTCTTTGCCCATTTGACAATGAATAAGCTCATTGGCCTGCATTTACAAATCCTACACTCCCAACATGTTAGTATCATAACTATTGTTATTATCACCTGAATGCAACAATAAAAAATTGTGGACAAAAATGTGCACTCAATAAAAGCGAATAAATATAGTGAGAGGTCGGGATCAATCATAATTTTAGTATTGTGTAAGGTGGGAGAAGACTCATCACTTTAGCGTGGTACGAAATGCTTGGCCTTCATTTTATTGGATGAGTCAAATAATAAGTTTTCTTAGCAAATTAATAACCAGTTCTGAAGTGACTTTTAAATTTGGCAAGTTATTTTGTTAAATGCATACTTTTCTGGATTGCTTCAAAATTTAGGATTATATTCTTCGAATACTATTGATTAATTTCACACACACATAGATCACTACTCAGTATCACTGGTAACTGACAGTGATACAAGGGAAGGGAAAATAATTAGGTGCAGACTCTGTCTGCTTGCATGCACAAAAAAAAAAAAAAGTTATAAAACCATGTATATAAAAAAATAAAATAAAAATGCATATTTAATTAAATTTTGTAAAATTGCCTATACCAATTCAGAAATTGAAAACAGCAGGATTACCTCTACTGAAGTCATTAAATATTGTTGAAGATATTACAATGTCTTTGAAATTTGTGTTTGGACATGCAAGTGTGACTGACTAGGAAAAATTATAAAAACCAGTAAATTCAAATTCAATTTAAAACTTCTATGAAATTTAAAGAAAGAAAAAAAAATTGAGATTCAAGAGCAGAAAATGCAAAATTTGACCTCATATTGGCTCAGATTTCATCTTACAAATATGCTCCAATTACATCTGGTGATGTAGTAGAATGTTCAAAAAGATTCATTTCTCACAAAAGGATGAATTTGACTGAGTAAAATTTTGAAAAATTGTTTAGTGTTCCTGTTTCAAAAGACAATGAAAAAAAATACCAAGCTAAAATTTGATTGTGCATATTTTGTCAAATTTTATTTGGCATATGTATGCAGGTTTTAGCATTTTAAAGGGCACGAGAATCATGTCTAGTAATATTTAATTGTTTTATTTCAAGAGGAAAGTATTTTATTCACTTGACAAGGGAAATGTTTCAGAAAATTATCAAGGTCAACACTATTACAACAGTAATAACATTTCTTTGCCCAAGAATCATTAACACAATCTGAGATATTTTTCTCTGGCAATTTTGAAGATGAATAATAGCCAAAATCATTGCATGTTTGAGAATGCAGTGTTATCCGTACTATTTGCCACAAACAGCACACTGTGGAGAACCCTAAATTATGAAAAAACTTGAAACCTTTTTTCCTTGGAAACCGAAGTAAAAATTAATAATCTTTCAAAAGAAAATTACAAATAGTCACACTCCATGAACTACTAAATAGTACACATTGAAACTATAACAGAATTATAATACAAGTTTTATTACCTAATGAGAATTTTAAAATAACTTGCCTGGTCAAAAATGATACAAACTAAAATAATTGAACCATTAATGTATACACATTTTGTGAATGTTAAATACCAATGAAATCACAAAAGTCCATGATGCTTGCAAAATTAGCAAAATGTATATTGGCATCACCTTCAAACACATGTTCATGATCTTGTTATAGAATGCAATAGCCATTTAGAATTAACAATATCCATGAATATCTGCATCGATGAACCATCACCTATTTCAATGACCAATTTCCATCACCTGTGCCAAAACTACCTGAAAAATATAATAGTATTTGAAAATATAATTAAAGTGATAATTATTGAAAAATAAAAAAATAGAAAGTGTTTTACAGCAGGGTGTTTTGTTTTTTTTCCGAGGAATGCATTATTATTTTGTTCAATTATTTAGAGAACATGATAGGCTTTAGTCTCAATTTAAATATAGTAATCAAAATTCTGTACACTTATAACATATGGGAATACTACACAACAATTAATTCTACAATTCCTAATTGCCATTAATGACACTTCAAGACTATATTAAAATTATTTCAATGAATTGGCAACATAATAAATATTTTTTCTTTACATTTTAATACACATTTGCAATGCTTAATTGAGTATTAAAAACTAATCAAATAAACTTTTTTAATAGGTACTTTTTTTACTATTAAAAAAATGCACAAAGGAATGCAAAATAATGAGTTTGGACGCCAAGCCCCATATCCACTTAACAACATTAGAATTTGAATTGAAAGGATTCAAACCGATTATGTAAAACGAAATAATTGTTTATCTCGTTCGACATAAGCTTTTAGAGGAATTTTACAATTTACATTAAAATAACTTTGAGCTGGATTAATTGGCCAAGTTTTGTAGGTTATAGAAATGCAGACAAACTAATCTATGTCTTTCTATTATTACAACTCATGATAGAAATATATACGTACCTAAAAGTTGCAATTCCATTCCACCATTCTCTTTTAATCTTGGTTGACAATTCTTGTTTGAATTCAAATAGGCGGTGTAAATGAAGGTATCATTTTCTTTCGAACTTTTACTTCCCATGAAATAAGATTTTCACTTCAAAGAGGTATTTTAGACTCTGTAGCCTGGCACCTATTAAAAGATATTCACCAATATCCTTTAGATTATAATCCACACTGATGCAGCACTATAAGTTTCAATACGGTACTTACCAGTGAACTCATAGTACGTTCAACGATTTGCGTTGCCAACGACGTATTTTTCTACAATAACAAATTGAAAACTTTCACAACGATGCGCTTTTCGCCACTTCGAAGAAATTTTCTTGAAAGGCCAGTCACTCTCATAGCCCTTCCAAACTGAACTGAATCAGATCGGCGGCGCGACGGTGCGGTCCAACAGCCGCTCCGCTTCCCACACACTTCCTCGTCAATCCTCAGCTGATATCAGGCCCTTATCGGCCAGCAACACGCATGCAGTAGTCGGCCAGCTTCGTTTGCAGTAGTTTTGATGCAAGGTTAATTTAACAACCGATGGTTCAAATTAGTTCTTATGTAGTGAACTTACATTTATACTTCTTTAAATCAGAATTTTTCTTAGGATGAACAGATAATATTGCGTAGCACTCAGGTTGCAGCAAGCTTTGAGGCGCGCGCGCAACTTCCTGTCCTCCCCCCCCCCCACACACACACTTCCAAGAGCCCGCCGAGGGCCTGGGACTGGAAGCTGATAAATATATAACGTAATTAGTCTGCCTTTCTACATTTATATTTACATGTGTAACAGCACAGACGGAAAATAATATAATTAAACTTCTTTCCCGTTTTGAGCAAGAATGACAGTTATGTTTTCTTTGCTTGATAAAGTCATAATTATCGCATCATGTGTATTACGTAATTGAAATAATGTGATTATATATATGTATATATACATATATATATGTGTGTATATATATATATATATATATATATATATATATATATATATATATATATATATATATATATACTAGCTGACCCGGCGAACTCTGTTCCGCCTTAACAGTCGGTCCCGTCTTCTTCTCGCGTCGCACTCACTGTGAGAAACTGTACTATCCTTGTTGCACTCGTGATAATAAAGCAATTGCAGATTTGTGTTTTTCTCTCAAACAAAGAAGAATTTTAAAAAAACGTTCTGATATTAAATAGATAATTAAAAAATCTATTACGTAGCAGAGCGTTTTTTTTGTTTTTTGGAATTGATTTTTGTTTGAGAGAGAAATACAAAGCTGTAATCATAGGGGCCGGCTGTTAAAGGCAATAAATAAGCAGATTTTGGAATTTATTAAGTTAAATTGTTTATTAGAAAATACAAATAAAAAATTAAGTAGATTAATCATTCATTATTGTTCCTGTATTTTGGTGCATATGTTGCACTCTTCAGTTAAGTACCTTCACGCGAAAACATGCGAAACACATGCGAAAACGTGTGAAAAAACGTGCTCACACAGGAACGCTGTCGAACGGGATAAACAGTATCCTATGTCCGTCTCCTGGCTCTAAGCTTCCTGCTCACCAATTTTCAACCAAATCGGTGCAGCCGTTCTTGAGTTATAAATAGTGTAACTAACACGACTTTCTTTATATATATACTAGCTGACCCGGCGAACTCTGTTCCGCCTTAACAGCCGGTCCCATCTTTTTCTCGCGTCGCACTCACTGTGAGAAACTGTACTATCCTTGTTGCACTGCGTACGTGCAAAACGTGCGTTCTCACACAGGAACGCTGTCGAACGGGATAAACAGTATCCTATGTCCGTCTCCTGGCTCTAAGCTTCCTGCTCACCAATTTTCAGCCAAATCGGTACAGCCGTTCTTGAGTTATAAATAGTGTAACTAACACGACTATATATACTTGTAGATATAACGGCGAACGAAAGGCGGTTATCATTATCGCCTTCTGTTATCAGTGCGGCGTTACAACAATGGGTTACAACAGGCAACAATGACCGCTAACATGCGAAATCACGCGAAAACGTGCAAAAACGTGCGTTCTCACACAGGAACGCTGTCGAACGGGATAAACAGTATTCTATGTCCGTCTCCTGGCTCTAAGCTTCCTGCTCACCAATTTTCAGCCAAATCGGTACAGCCGTTCTTGAGTTATAAATAGTGTAACTAACACGACTTTCTTTTATATATATATAGATGTATATATACATATATATATATATATATATATATATATATATATATGTATGTGTGTGTGTGTGTGTTTAACAGATGTTGAATGTTTTTCAATGTATATTTTCTTCAATACGGAATTAATCTGACAAGGTACCTGGCTGCTGTGGCCAGCTAGTGCTTTGCAACATGATTAGGCTTGATAAGGCCGACAGGTCCGTTTATGAAGCAACATCAACCTCTCAGAAATCACGGGCCGGTTGGTCCATCAAGGTTGGTCTATCAAGGTCAGCAATCTTAGATGCTGTTGAAACTAGGAAAGGGAGTAAAGCAACAAGGTATCTGTTTTGCATACGAAGGTTTTGTGTAACTATTGAAATCTTGTTGGCAATTATGGTATCCTTTTTTTCAGTGCGTCAATATAAGACGTCGATATCATCTTTAAACTGTACTATAAAACAAAGTGAATGTGACATTGTATCTTCTACCCCGTAGAGACAGACTGCCAATTTTTAAATATATAAATGTACATTCTTTTCGACTAGTTCACAATTGTTGTGTACTAAGAAGCCTCAGTATCTTGACATCTTTTGTTGTAAATGGCAGTAACACAAAGGTTTCGTAAGCTCGTATTTCAGCGCACCCTGCCGTCGCCAAGGAAACGCGTCCGTCGTCGTGCGTACAGGCAACACACAGCGCGCAAACAGTCCGCCCCCGACAGGTGCCGAGCGGCTTAAGTAAACTGTGTTGACTGTTGAGAACGACGCGGCGCGGCGGGGCTCGGAACGTTTCGCGCGGCGGGCGCCGCGACAGAGCCAGCCGCGGAACCGCGGCTCGCACGTCTGCGGGCTTTAATTAAGAGCCGCGCTGTGAATGGAAGTGCAGCGCCGTCTCACGCCGCAGCCTTTCCAGCTTTTGCGGCGCTTCCGGCGCGGCCCGGCGCGGCCCGGCGCGGCCCGGCGCGGCACGGCGCGGCACGGCGCGGCACGGCGCGGCACGGCGCGGCACGGCGCGGCACGGCGCGGCACGGCGCGGGGCGGTGTGTCGTGTTGCGGAGTGGGCCATGCTGGGTGACGCTGAAATGTTTCATGGTCGTTAGGCGCTTGTAAATGCGTTGCTGTGCTGATTGGACCGGCAGTATTGAAGCCCGTTTGCATTTATTCCGTAAAAGTCAATCAAGTTTATCTCCAGAATGGGTGTAGAAATGCATTAATGACGTTTTTTGTGGCGCTCTGTCGCAACCGTTCTGCATCGCCTAACGTTACTGTTTATAAATTGCAGGTTGTGGTATTGGCTATCGTTGATTGTCAACAATCAGTCAATTAACTGCGATCTGGTTGAGGGGCGCACATTTAATTCAGAATTACGTTTCTTTTTTGAAAATCGATCGCGGTGATCTCCAAAATGGGACATTTTATTAAAAAACGCTTTTGCGTTCGTTCGTTGGTATCAGACTACTGAGCCATAATCATGTACCCACGAAGCTGGCCACTGCGTCATTCCTGGATGGTGTGCGAATTCCGTCCAGGTGACAATTGTGCTGCGTGTAGCTATGTAAGCGAGTATGTGCGCATGCTTCACAGCAAGGGTGGACCACCGTGGGCCTCGTACTCCTAACGCAGGGATGGGCGAATGACGGTGTTCTCTCTTGGCTGCCGCCTGCCTCACGGAACGCGGCCGTGCTCCGCTCCGAGCCTGCGCACATATTTGGCCTCCGGCCGCGTCGCGCGGCGCCGTAGATAGCTACTTCCGGTGCCCCCCGGAAGTGGAGATTCGTCGCGAACGCAGCGGCGCGCGGCGCGCCCAGGGCCCCGGCCGGCTCTGCAGCGGCGCGCTCCACGCGGACAATCCCTC
This sequence comes from Teleogryllus occipitalis, assembly GCA_011170035.1. Classification (NCBI taxonomy): domain Eukaryota; kingdom Metazoa; phylum Arthropoda; class Insecta; order Orthoptera; family Gryllidae; genus Teleogryllus; species Teleogryllus occipitalis. Next base: position 530,674 of record BLKR01000187.1, on the reverse strand, counting down.
CAGCAATGCCCCCTCAGTGCGATGTATTCGGAGCCGCCTCTGAGAGGGCAGCAGCGGTTACGGTGCCGTCCAATCGGGGGCTTACACGTCACTACAGGGGCAGTCAACCTTCCGATTGGATAACACTGTAACAGCTGATTTACGTCAGAGGCAGCTCTGAATAAATCCAAGTACAGCCTCGGCCGTTTCCCACCCTGGTAGGATGGTCACTTTTAGAAGCCAGGGGAACATGGAATTTGTTGTTCAATCTTCAGAAGTCAGAGGCATTTTCGAGACAATATCTAGTATATTATTCTTTTGATATAGTATATCGTTTAATTTTTATTTGGTATACAAAAATATTGTTAATATTGCGGAGAGGGGACTGAGCGGAGGCGTCTCTGGTGATGCCTCGTACGTGTTCACAACCATATTGCTCTGGCCTAAATTGACCTCGTTTGCAGGTGGTTTCTAAAGGATAGATAATGCACATTGAAGTTTAAAATGTTTACAAAATTGTTGTTTTTTGTAGGGATAAAATTTAATCATGGTTTAGCTGTTTCTAGACATCTACGTGACACATCGTATTTTACGTGACTTGCAGTGGGGAAAAAACGGAGCTGTTCTGTCCAAACACGTGCAGAATAAAGTAGCGGCCGTCGACGGGCGCTCCGGGACGTTTGAAAGGACTTCCTCAATTTCAAACAAGTGCCTTCTATGCGTCACGCGAAACTGCGTCGAGACATTTCATTCGTAAACATGTGATTATGGCCGTTACAAATTATGAGGTACTGGGCGAGTGGCATTCTAGTCCATTGTGGGGCCCTGTGCGTTATTGTCTGTGCTACTGCACAACCGCATTGTCATTGGTATTCCAGGCGTAAGACGGTGTACTCTTGCGAAAAAGCCGTAAAGCCACTTTCGTAGTAAAGTTGTGGTGGGTTCGTAATGTGAAGCACAGTGATACGATACAATTCCTGATCATCCGGCTACTGTGTTTTTGCTCGTTTCAGGAACACAGGCTTATATTCCGGAAATATTTCGGGAAGGAAGGGCCCAGTTTTTGAAATAACTGGCCATTCAGTATTTTTAATATTTTCTTTTTATTAATATTAAAAATTAGAGTTGCCTGAATTTAGGTAAGTGGATACAAACCCATGTCATGAGTCTAAATTGTAACTAAAATGTTTGCAAACAAGAGTTGAAGATTGATTCAGATTTTCAGTTTTCTTCAGTATTTACGTCATAATCATTGTCCGTAGTCAGGCGTTAATCATCGTAGTCATTCATTAGAGTCGATTCTTACGTAGCACACATCGTATTAAGGGGAGTGTTGTGCGTAGTAAACGTGTGAATAGTATGCGCAAAAACATTGCTTATTAGTGACGCTCCTACCATTATTGTCTTGATTATCACCCTGCAAATTGAAAGCCTCATGGAAGAACTATTTTAATAGTGTATGTTCAGTTGTTCAGGTCTATTGTTCCTCCTTGTGTATCTTAACCTCCTAATGGTTCACACACCATTCAGTTAATGGCAATGCCAAAAGCATCGAAGGCATCAAGATCGCTCAGCCGCTCTGGGGGAAACGTCTTGGAATTGTTATCTGGTCAGACTCTTCCTTTCGACATTCCTAGTTATCTGTTTTCGATAACATTCCTTCGTCACTGGGAACGACGCTAACACTCTTCAGGCAGAAATGGAAAAAGCATCGTAGTGAATAGTGGTAGCAAACTTTTTAAAAAGAAATGGCATACCGGCATTGAAATATAGGGCAAGTATCACTTTTAAAAAGGACAAAACTGTTGGGTCGCGTGTGTTGCAAACTTCTACTGAATGTTTTTTTTTGGTCGGAAAGAGCCTCTGCGTGAACAAAATAAATTAATTGAGCGGTAAAACCCTAATTTTTCTGACGTCAAAGACTTGTCTTTAGACAGACAAGAACCTGACTCTGCAGTGACTAAATAGAACACCGGTGTTATCGAATGAGGGACGTAGTTCTTTGAAGTTAATTGCTATTTTAATATTTAATTATGTGTTCTGTATCTAAAGTGTGTGAATCATTAAATACGCATATTGATTAACCGCTTACTCTTTTAAAATACTAATGCAAAATATTGAAATGAAATTTCGGTATTTTTAAAACGACAATCACCAGTATTAGTAAAAACTCCCTTGTGGCTACGCCGATAATTAAGGCTATTGAAAAATAAATGATTCTCTACATAACCTAACTCAATACATTACATAAATCCTGATTACCTGTATGGAATTTAACAACGATCTAAACACATAAAGTTCAGTCATAAAACAATATCTATCGTATAGTGTACTGGTTTTATTACTTCAACCCCTTAGATGGTGTTAAACGCATATATCGACGGTTCATGCCAGCGGACGCTTATTTTGAAACGTTGTAGAACAGTTGAGCATCGCTTCGCGGAACTTATTCTTACGCCAGCCAGGTGGCGCCTGAAGCGTCAGCTGATTATGCATCGGAAGAAACAGTCCAGTGTGGTTCGAGATTAGGGGTAGTGATTTCACTAGTGATTTAGTTTATTTCGATATCGTCGATCAAAATAATATTGTATGGATTGATACAAATCATGTAGAAAATGTTAAAATTAATTTTCTGACAGAGAAATTAGATGGGAATCAATCTATGCACATCGAATTCTTACGACTGCTCACATTTATCGAATATCAAAAAGCCCACGCTGGTCACTACTTTCACGCTTTCAAATAAACTCGTAATAAACCAACTTTTTATCAAAAATTTAATTCGTGTAAATATTATTTCTTTAAATAGAAATTTGTTGGGGTTTTCTGGTAGAAAAAGGTGTCAACATAATCGCTCTCGTGACAACCAAGTAATGATACGTGGCATCGCTAACATCCCTAACGCAGAAGAACGGGGTGGGGGCTGTCGATTGCATTTTTTGCCCTCAGGGAAAAGTCCTACGGCTGCACCAATTGCCCTGATCCCGCCGTCTGCTTAGAGTCCCGCGTGCAAAAGGTATGGGCAGAGCCACCACCGGCGGTGGGCCGACTGAGCGCCAGGTAGTCGCAATTAAAAGCGGCGCCGTCCATTTTAATTCCGGCAGCATTTATACTCCATTATTTGACGGCCTGTAGACGGCCGGCTAACGCCATTTCCCGCCTCATTGATGGGATATTGAGTTACGCCACAATTAAAATGGGTGGGTTTTCAAAGGGATTGTGCGTTCTCTTTCTCTCTCTCCCTCCTCTCTCTCTCTCTCTCTCTCTCTCTCTCTCTCTCTCTCTGTCTCACGCTCATTGTTTTTCTACCTCGTTCAATCTTAAATGTATCTTTCTCTTGTTTATTTTATATCGTTTCCTTTCTTCCTCTTTCTCCCCCTCTCTTTTTCTCCCTCTTTCTCCCCCTCTCTTTTTCTCCCTCTTTCTTTCTTTCTCTCCCTCTCTCTCTTTCTCTCCCTCTTTCTCTCTTTTTTTTCTCTTTCTCTTCCTCTCCCTGTCTGTATCTCTGCCGTCGGGCGCGGCGCGTGGGGTGGCGGGAGTGTGTGTGTCTGTGGGAAGTAGGCCGGTCCTGGAAGGGGCGCTACTGAGCGGGGCGTGGGGGCGGCAAACGAAGCAAACGGAAGAGACTTCGTGAGGTTGCCAAGCGACCGCAGATGAAAAGCTGGGCGGTTGCGTCCTCGCTTAAACGACGGTCAGGTGTTGGGCGATGAGATACGCCTGAGAAGCAGAATGATATTCAAATTAGAGTCTGGACCTCTCCATCTGCTTTAAAACTGAATTGAAGAGATCTCAACTCAGAGATAATCACCAGACGAACGAATGCACTTTTAAATCAGTTTTGAGATGCAGGTCATGCAGTATTTGGCGAATGTAAATCAATGGAAGGCCAAGAAAATCGTCAGGTGTCATCTGCCATCTAAAGAGAATAAGGAAACCTTTACAGACGGAAATATCGAAAGTCTTAAAAATTGAAGTTGAGACTATTTTAATCCTTCAATTGTCCTTGACAGTAGTGAATGACGTAGCATTTCTGTATAATTCGCCAACGTTGCTGGTTTCTCATATTTATCATATTTAGAAGCTTAAAGTATTGATATACAAATATGATTTTGCACATTCTCGTCGGTGTGTGAACATAATCACTCCGAGGATCATGTGTAGTATCGAAACGTTCATATGTGGTAAGGAAACTTCTCGACCCGCAGCTGTCCATTCTTTCACGAATCAGAATAATATTCCAAGGAGTTAAGCTGAATGTGTTGAAGTTATTACTGCTAGCCGAACAAGGTAACTAAAATAATGAATATAACCTCCGACGATTTTAATATATTACAGCGCATGTAAAACTACTCGGTTCAAACATTTCTGTATATTTGAGAAATATTGATCTCTTAATAATTTCATTTCCAAGTTGTTCTATTCCTGCTTTGTTTTTATTAAAAGAAACCAGCTTTTTACACACTCGTGTCAGAATAAACAGTATTAAGAAATATTTGTGAGCACACTCTGAATATTACAGGCATGCTTGAACTGCTCTTGTTTGTGAGCATTCACTCAGATAAACGTGTATGCTATAACGTGTAGAGCAATTCTCCTTTCTGAAATTTCTCTATAAACGCTTGTTCGTCGGTGCGTTGATAGGGTGTGTCGGTCGAGTAGTGGACATGAGCATGTGGAAGTAAAGCATGTTGTAACAATCGAGGGTGCAAGAGTCTTCTAGAGGCACACAGATGTTCTGTTGCCTCTTCATTTCTCCGCTGTTTTTAGTATACAGAATAACAACCTCGAAACGTAACGATATTTTTTTAAAAAATCTTGTATTTGACATTGTGTTACAGAAAAGAGGACTCGTTACTTCCCTTAATCAACGGACATCAAAAGATAAATGGGTTTGTTAGTTCGGGAATCAGCGGCTTTCACTCATCTGCCCGGTATCTCCTGTCCGCCGAAACGGAAAAGTCACGCGAGAATTAAACGAGATTTCAGTCGCTTGATAGCTTATTCTTTCCAGTTTTCGTGATAAAAAAAAACAACTAATATGACCGCTGGCATTCCAAGTCCCTTCCTAGAATACGCTATAATTCTTGCCTAGTAATTATCCGAGTGGTGGGAAAGACGTTCTACTTAAAATGAAATCACGTACTGATGAAATATAACTAGTTGCATTACTTGTTTCAAGAAAATGCAGTAGTATTCATAATGAGCGAGCGTACATTTTTTTCAGTTGTCCTTTAAGTTCATGCATAGAGAAACGTCGGTGCAGTAGTTCCTGGGAATTTCCACGGTATGGTTTGTGCTCAGCATGATAAACTTATATAATGCTCGACTTCAAATTGCATGGAAATTCATTCCTTGCCGACTTGTTGAGCGTGTCGGTCATACGAATAGACGGGTAGATGAAAGCGTTTCTGATGCTTCACTGAATACCTCTGGTACGTTACAATCTATTTTCTTAATACAAACAATGCTTTGTTAAAGTATACGAGCTTATCAGTTCTGTTTATAAGAAGTTTGTTCCACTCCATTGCATAGATCCAAATCTTTAAAAAAAAAAGCACCTCGGTCATTTTCTCAAAAGAGCAAATGACAGATATGATATTTGGGTGCGAATTTCAGGTATCAGCAGCTCGTTTTGTGTAAGCGAGGCAGGTCCCAAGTACGAGTGGAGTGGAAAAAAACATTCATTACCGAAAGGTTTGTCCGCGTTGGCAATTGGCTCATAAGTTGCGCTAAGCGAGCCTGGAGCGTTCAAAGTTGAACCATCGCCTCCACACCGTTAGTTTCTCTTCCGTCTCGTTGTGAAATGTGATGTAATTGGTGACGGCCCCACGTATTAATTCGAAGAAAGTCTTTCGCGCCCTCAAAAATGTGTCACCCTCTGCACTGCCCTCTAACGTTCAGGCATTAATATCAGAATTACGTGCGAGTGAACAGTTATTTTGGTAAATGAATTTGAGGCGTTGTTTTGTCGTATATAGTTATTTTAGCATAAAGCTTTTTCGGCCGCATTGCGGCCATCTTCAGTGCTAATGGTAATACCATGAGTACTTTGGGTCTGAGAACTTGCCTCTGTGCTCCGCCTTCAAAACCTGGTGATAAATTCGGGTGCATGAGAGAGGTGATGAGCGCTGCTGTTCGCCTCGTCGCATCGCATCGCATCGCAGGCGCTTCGCGACCGCCCGCAGAGCGGCGCTGCCAACGACCTCCCCCTGCTCCCCCTCCACTCGCGCACGCCTTCGCGTGTGCGTTTCGCGCGCTCCCGCCAGCAGCTGCCGCTTCCATCGCCGGCGCGGACGCGTCGCCGCCCGTAATTCGCGTGACGTCAGTGACGCGAGCGTTTACCCGCCGCCGCCGCCGCCGCCTTGTAGCGGAGCGGAGCGTCTGCCCCGCGATGTCTGCTCTTCCACGCTCCGCTTTGCCACGCCTCTTCGCCTGCCGGCCCCATCTCCCGCCCCGCTCGCCTCGTTGCCCCATACATCCCATCCCCTTGTTCGTCTCTCTCGCCCGCAGCTCGTCGGCTGCGTTTTCCGCTCCCGCCTGTCACTTGCACCGGCGGTGGCTGTTGCGCTCTCGCCTACGCGAGGAACCTCGACCTCTGGGATCTGAAGACGGCCAGACGAATCGTGGAACGCACACCTTCGCGGCAACGTTTTCCTGCGCAGAACTACGCACGTAAATCAGCTGCGTGATTTAACTGTCTGTTTAACATGAAAGTAACATATACGGTCAATAAAAATGCGAGGAATGATGGAATTTGGTGATGGTGTTTTGCGACTCGAAATAAACACTCATTGAAACCCCGTACATGGAGCTGTGTCAAAATAAGTGTTTCGAAGTTGAAATTGTAAACTGTCTCACCGATTTAAAATTCTTTCTCCTTCCCATCCCCGTGACACTGAGTTTGTGGTAAAGCTTATTATTTCGGCCTATTGACTTAACAGTTGCAGAGAAGGGAATTTTGAATTTCGGGGTTTACTTTTCGATTAAAAGAAGTCTCGTGTTAGTATAATTTTTGGAATCGTCTCGTAGGATCCGAAATTGACTTGCCGAAACAGCTTTCTCTCCCGACCACGTATAATTTCTAATTCGGACTGTTAATTAATTAAATTAACGTTAAAGCTTAATTAAACACTGTGCTTTTATTCTCATTTTTTATTACTTCTTTAAAAATACACCAAGCGGAGGGATGACAAGAAGTAGAATTTCGCTGAACGAATTTCGGTCGCAGTCGGCCGCCTGTCCTACCGTGCCCGCATTGTCCTGGCTCTGCGGGGCGGCCTTCGACCGTGCGTAGGAGGGAGGTGGTGTAGCGGCGGATGCGGGGAATTTGACACCGCGTTGCTTTCCCTTGTAAACAGTCGCGGTAGGCGGGATATGAAGAACTGAAACGGTTTTCCGTGTGCTTCAACACTCGCGCTCGAGAAAACGGTACGTCTTTCACTGTTGTCTCTGGATTTCGATTTCCAATAAATAAAAGAATGTGCATAAAGGTTCAACAGCAAAAATTCATGTTATGGAAAAGCTTTAGTAATATTCGTTTTGTAGAAGTAAAACTTAATGTTACTTAAAGTCGTTTATTTGTTCCAACGACCATGTTTCTAGGAGTCCATCCCGTTCTCATCCCATAACTATTCCGTACCTTTCATTTCATTCTTATTTCTCATTTCCTTTCTCAGTCGTTACTCGTTCCCTTCCTTTCATCATATTCATTATTACATTCAAACGAGTGCCACTGCTTGTATCGAGAGTACTTAATGTGTGCCGGAGCCAATCGATGTTTTGGACACTGGACCACCATTCTGCACAGAACAGCTGAAATACCAGAACACGCTCGTGGTAAGGCATTGAGTCGGATAGTCCAGGGATCAGTTACCCTGCTGCATGGAGCGGAAAGGAGAATGATGTTTTGGTGGTGAACATATCTATTTCACTTCACTCCTCTTTTATCACACAAATCTTCATTCCGTTCAACAGCCTTATCAGTTTGACAGATAACTGTGGGAGGGATGTTGTTGGATCGATTCGACGAGTGACGGTGCTCGTATGACACGTCACTTAAAACCCAAATGCTGTACACGACACTCCTAAATGTTTTTATTATTTATGGATGTGTTCAGCAGCTTGCTGTGTTAATTAAACTATTGTTTCCAGCACTAAAACACGAAACGATACAATGCGATGCGTTGCATTGACGGCTCGTGACGTCTAAAAGTTGCGGGGGCGGGAGTGGTTCACGAAATAATGTTTGGATGACCGAGTTGTCTCTGTATGCGCTAGAGTTGTCATCCTAGCTGTGACGCTCACGCCGTCGCGGAAGATACCTTAGTTTCTTTTAAATTTTTGGATGCTGAACAATGCTTTTGTGATGAAATGTTGAAAATGTACATTTTCAATATAAATCGACCGTGGAACGTACGTGGAATGTGAATATTTGCTGCGCCCAATTCACAGCTTTCTCGTGGTGTGCTGACAGCCTGCCCTGTGTATCATCGGCCCGCAGAGGACGACACGTGTGCCAGCGCGGTCTCGTGGTCATTCGCTTGCTCTTTGGTCTGACGGCTCTGATCCGCTGCCCCGCGGGTGTTTGTGATGTTCACTGATGTGCAGCTATCCCCTCAACACCATTTGGGTCCCTGCGCGCAGCCAAGTCGTCTATGCTTTAGCATTGTAACTCCCGAGTAACTAAGTGGAATAAACCATCAAACCCCTAGAACTCGCGAGGATTACTCTTTCTGTTTGCAATAAATGTAAGAAAATTGTAATGCTATAGTGACTCGCGTGAGTAGTTATACATATGAAACATGCATATTGCATTTCACTAAATGTGCTTAACCTTAGCGTTACTGAGGCGAGGGGCTCGGAGGCCCACCATGATTGTTTTGGTAGGTTTCATTTCTTGTAGGAAGCTGAAAATTGGTGTTGTATATGAAGTGATTTATCAATTGCTAATGATTTATGTTGCTATTTATCACAAGTGCTGGTAATAATTTGAGTTATTACAGCGTCATTGGCTGTGTATATAAAAAAATTCAGGACTAATCACTCGAAAACTGAATATTGAGTTTACATTTGGAAATGTTTGTAGAATTTTAATACTTGGTGTAATATAGTATATTGCATTACTACGTTATGAAGGTACATCGCCTTTATTTGACCGAAAATGTATTACATTTTGTCATGAAATACAAACATTGAGAGAGAGATTTTTTTTTCATACACAGAGACAGAAATACATTTTTTAAATAATACACTTGTACATTCGTACAAGCTTCAGTCAATGTACATTAATCTTCAAAAATAGCAGAAAATGTGAATTTAAACGAGCCCCCTCCTCACACACACACTGGAAATGCACAAGACCTTTTATACCTTGTATTCCTTCGGTTAAATAGCGAAATTCTTTGGTCGTTGCGCATTCATGATTAACTGGCTCCATCCGCCACTGATGTGATGTGATGCGATGTGATGTGATGTGATCTGATCTGATCTGATCTGATCTGATGTGATGCGATGTGATGTGATGCGATGCGATCTGATCTGATGTGATGTGTGATGATGTGATGTTTAGTGGCGTGGCGCAAAGCGCTGCGAGCGCGGCGTTCGCTTTCCCTGGGAAGGCAGCAAACCGCATCCGCCGGCAGCCGCCGCCATGAATCATCGAGCGACGCGCTGTTTAATGCTCGCACGCAGCCTCGGCTTCTCACGCGCGCGACTATTCACCGGGGGCGGGGCGACGCAGGCTGGGTTTTCTAGAATTCTTCTTTCCACTCCATTCAAACCTTCATGGACTGCGACAGGCGCTCACAACGGGGTTGGTGACGGAAAACGGGGCGGTATCACTACGACAATGCTTCCAATTTCTTCGACAAGAGTTGGCGTTCAGAGACCAGGCGGGGTCCAGAGGGCAGCATTAATTCTTCACGAAAGGATGATTCGATCTTAAACCTCAATCTATAAAATATTTACCACCGAGGTTGCATGGATTCTTCTTGAAACTTCGTGATTTCGAAATGATAAATGGAAAAGTGAGTTGCCAACACAGCACTGCGACATTTTTTGCGGTTTATTAATATAGTAGACGATGCACAAGTGTTTCAAACTGATCACTCTTGGTTCTTTTCATTGACCTCGATAATAAAACTAATTGTAGCTCAGTCCTGCTGTGGAGTCACCACCGCCATTTGTCCCGTTTTCTGAGGCCCTTTTCCCGTTTCTTGCTGAGGCACTATGACAATCCGTGCTATCTCTGAAGTTCACCCTGCAAAAATCTTTAATCGTTTAAGAGCTCGATACGTGTAGTTGGGTAGTTAATTGCATGCCCTTGGGTTATACTTGGCCCCAGTTCGTCTGCGATCATTACAGACCACGAACTCAAAAAGTAAGTCACTTTGAATGCAATATGAATGTATTTTCCCGTCGTAAAATGCGGGACCATTAAAAGTGATTCATCGACTCTCAAAGCTTATCTCGGGATTTATAAACTCCAGGCAATCCCTCTTCCATACATCATGGTAGTTTGTAGTGAAATGCTCATTTCGTTTTACCAAGAATTACTTTTGACCGGCTTGAGTACTTCAACGACAGTTATGAATGTCTTCAGTTACTACGAATTAATAATAGCGAGAGAAATGATTTAATAAAAACAGATTAAATCATTTGTTAATTTTAATTTTTTCCCTTAACGAAAATGTATTTCTCTGAAGGAAGTTTTCCCCGCGGACCATCTCAGTGAGTGTTTCCAATCAATTTACTTTCAACGTCATTCGTTTATTTTATAGTTGGATTCCTTGAATCCAGTTCCTAAGATACCTTGAATATAAAAGGTTTTCCCTTCGTAGATAACTGAAAATAAGTGATATTCGAAAACAAATATTCACTATTTTTCATCTATGGTATCCTGCTTGTTATAATAATTATGTCTCAGAGGTAAGGACTCTGCCTCATTAACCTGCATTTAGAGGAGAGCGGTTTAAAGATGTTTTTGACTTCTGAATCAATATAGACATGTTTTGACAGCGTTTATTTTCTTTATTAAAGATGTTTGGACATACTATTACACAATATCCCTCGGAAAGAGAAAAGTAATTGGAACAAATGTTTTAACATATTTCATGTTAGATAAAAATGGAAGGCTATTTACGTAGTTAATTCTTCCTCAGAGGAAGTGATCACAATGCTTTGCGGACTGCCTCGCCTCGCCTCCACTCGCCTCGGCTCTTCCAATGATGCGGAAAACAAGTTCAGTTATCTAGCAAAACCGTAAGCTTTATAGGGCCGGAGTCTATAACCGTACATCATTTAGAACTGACGTGTATGCCAGATTAGATTCACGCAAAACAAACTAATGATTATTACAAATTTCAGTGCAATAATGAATGTTAAACAATGAAACGAAAAATATGATTAACCTTTTTCGAATTCACTTCCTTTGTTGCGTGTGAATAGAAAAGTATATCGCAATAAAGAATTTTATTTCGAAAAGTCGCTTAATCAAATATATCTGAGAAAAGCATATTCATTCATTATTTAATTAGTAATAATATCCCTTAACTTTCTCCGGTAGATCATTAGCAACCATTTTTCTTTTCATCATAGTGGAAATGATAAATGTCGTTGAATGCTGGTGATTGCGGAAGCGCCTCTTGGTGAAGTCGTGTCGCACCTCGTCGCCCGGGCGTGTCTTGGCGCGGCGCGGCGCGGCGCGGGGCGGCCGGCGGGCCGGCGACGGTCGCGTTCCAGCGCGCGCTGAGTCACAGCGTGGCCTGGCCTGGCATGGCGTGGCGGGGCGTGGGGCGCGTGGCGGTCCGCCCGCGCCAAATGGACGCTTCCTGCGATCACCCGCCACACCGCAGTGGGCCTCGCTGGGGCGCGGCTCCACGCTACAGACCTAGTCCAGAAGGCTCTTCCAAACAGCAGTTACATTCAATCAAGTCAAATGTTTAAGAGCAGATTCTGAGGGGACATGTAATATTGATATAATATATATAATTCTGATTGTGACATTTTTTATTGTTTAAGCTTTTTCGGCAAGTGTCGTTGACTGTGGTTAGACATTACAAAATTTGGTACTTAGTAATTTTGATGTTTTGCAGCTTCATATTTTATGTTTATTCATTTCATAATTCAGGAAATATTAAGGAAAATATGTAACATGTTAATAAAATACAATTTCCGCAGATCAACTATTAATTAGACTAATGTACATTTACATGTATTTTTCATAAACTTAGAAATAGGTGAAATAAATACATATTAGTATCATTAACTACATCTGTCATACTTAACTGCTTTCTCTTAAAGCATCTCTTCCTCGTTTTTATTGCTTTCTTTGGCACAAATAATACATATCACTTTTAGGGAAAAACAAAATTAACAATTCTGTCAAATTTAAAAGCACGATGTGTAAATCTATCCGCCATGGATGTTTTGCCCCAAAACCTACGAAATCGCGCGCACATTGCCTAACCAGAACTACACATATAGATCGTGGGGAGTGGGAAGTAAAGGTTGCTCCATGCTGCAGAGTGGACTTTTACGCTGCGCTTTTACTCGCTGGTTTCGTGCAGCACCAAGTACACGATGCACGGAAGCTAGGACGTCGTCTTGATGCTAAAAATAAATTGTCCTTTCACGTAAAATTGGTTATAAATTAAGGTTGGGCTATAACATAAAATCCAAAGTTCCTGTTCTGGATCATTAGTTGTATACTCCTGACTTTAGCAGAGAGATGGGAGAACAGTGAAACTAGAGAAGTTAGAGAATATGTTAATCCTGAATAATCCTTGCGTTTGTGTTTTTTGCCCATAAAGATAGTGTATTATTGGAATCGTGCTATTGCGGTGGCCACTTCAAACGCATTAACACTTACACTTGCCACGTATTTTGGAATTGCTGTAACAGTTGCGCGAATATTATATATACTCGGTGCACTCACACAAAAACATTTTGTTCTTCGAGAGACGCGGTTGAAAATAACATAAGAATCATCGTTGTGCCTCATCGATGCAACTCCTCTCTCACCATTAATTTGTAAAGTACGGACATGCCAGTCCAGGTGTTCAGAATTACTCATCCTTAGTTATAATATTCATTACTGCTAATTGTGTAGTTATGCCATTGTTTCAGCAATCGAGAGTTACTGTTACGAAATTATATTTAGAATTTCGAGAGGGAATGCCTTGGACAGTGTGAGAAAAGTCAAGGAAATGTCTCTTTATCTCGGTTTTCAAACTTTATTGGGCGCTTTGAACAAGATCCACTACACACGACTTTTCTTACCCTCGCCTTGTAACTATATATGTTTTTGAAAGGAAAGTGGTCTCATTTCTCGGTGCAAAGAAACTATTTATGAACTTTGATTTCAAGCGCAAAATCTTAACCCGTTTATGTATATCCAGTTGTCGACGTTGTCGGTTCTTTACTGTACACAACACAACGTCGGGTTGAGGTTTAGATCACTTGATTGAAAGATACTAGTTATAACTGCGTAGCTAAGTCAGGACCATTTATCACTTAAGGGAATTGGGCTTCCGAGAATCAGAGCTGCTCTGACGCATCATTGCCGACACTTAAGTGTCCTTTTGTATCTCAGATGGCTTTTACAGAAGCATAACCCTGGCGGACATCGTTTTTCTTAGAATTCAAAAATGTGAATTGTAATGAACGTACGCTCTTTCTTCCACAATGCACAAGTCGCCCTTTTATTGGAAATCTGGACAGCCATTATTTTGGAATTGGGCGTTCAGAATTAATTTTTCTTGGAATTGTAGTAAATTCCATCGGTTTTTACTGACAATGCACGCGAGAGTTCTCGATAATGTATTTAGCCTTGTAATAAATGTAAAACTTGCATAACTAACTCCTTTGTAATGAAAATCTCCCTACTGCGTGGACATTTTTTGACTTTGGTTGGCAGACCTTACATTCCAAGCATTGATATTCTCTATTTATAAAGCGTAAACTCTTTTTTAAGGAAGATTTAGATACCATGAGTTTCGTGACCAGAATCAGTTCAGAATATTCGTTATCCAGATTCTAGACTGGCAAGAAGTCCACGGACAATCGGAAACCGGGGTAATCGAAGTATTTAGGGGGAGTTTTTGATAATGGGAAAATTATGAAATGTGTAATATATTTATTGTAATACACAATTTACAAATCAAATAATTCACATCAACTGAGAACCATATTAAATTTTTTTAACTAGATGAATGGTTTATTTGAGGTTTTATTTAGTATTTCTGTTGTATTGCAATCATTTCCCGCGATAAATTAAAAGTATATTCTTCAAATTAATTAAATAAAATTAATTAAATCATCCCAAGGTAGCAGGTTAGAGTTCAAATCACTGACACACATCATTGGATATTTTTTATTACGAAAGATCGGAATAATTGGATTGCCAGGTACAGGGCGTTAAAAGCCGTTTCTCTGAATTTTGAATTCCGAAGTAGTTTGAATTGTCCCCGGTCGTTTTCTCCGTCGCCTGCGAGTGAACTTGGTATTGGCGCGAGGTGGCTGGCCGAGCGCGGGTGAGCGCATGCGCAGCCATCTGATGAAGGGCGGCGGCGGCGGCGGCGGCGGCGGCGGCGGCGGCGGCGGTGGGCCGTCCGGCCGCTTTTACGGCCTGCCATAAACCTTGAGGCGGAGGAGGAGGAGGAGGGGGGCGGGCGTATCGATTCTCAAAGCGGAGGCCGCGCGGGCGCGACGCACGTGCGCGCGTGCATGCGTGAGCGTGTGAGTGGGCGGGGAAAGGCTGACGCGACAAATAGAGTGGCACGGACAGTACAGAGAAGACGGTCCGAAGAGTTGGGACACGACTGGCGAGGAAGCCAGCACAAGTCGGAAGCCAGATGAAGAAGAGGTGACATTAGGTAGGAGTCCGTCAACAGGAACAGACGTACCATGTGAATGTGTGTGTGAGAGAGAGAGAGAGAGAGAGACAGAGGCAGAGAGAGAGAGAGAGAATAGATACCGGTGTGACAGAAATAGTAGCAGTGAGAACACGGGGATAGTGATAGACAGGGTAGTTAGGGATGGTGACAGTTATGGGAGAGAGGGGCAGAGAGTCGCAGAAAATAAGTTGAATGCTAGGCACCTGCGTCGTGCGGGCGGCCAGTTGGCGCCCCTAAACGAGACGAGCGTGGCAAGAGGCCGCGATGCGGGCGACGGCGTCTGTATACGGGCGCGCTCTTTATCTGCACGGACAATACTCTCCACTCCTTTCCCCTCCACGCTCCCAATGTCTGCCATTGTCTCCACGCATGACTCAGGATTGGGGTTTGGTCTTCAGGGCCTTTAATTCTAGACTTGAGCTGGAGCCGAGTCCAGTAAATGGAAGAAGAGGGAACCGGATTTCTTTTCTTTCTGCGAGGGAAAAACATCGGATACAAAAGGGCTTACAATAATTAACATGTCCGGCCACAATTAAAGTAATTCCGTATTGTATAATACATATTATATATTTTTTTTAATTTTTACTCGTGTGTCGATCCGTCCCCTAAAATCCACCGCTATTTTAAACATCCTTCATTGCAACCATAGGTACACAGAGGGCCCGTATTCTTTTTGTATTGTGTTTTTTTTATCTGAAGTGGAACATAATTTTCAGTTATGACGCAGTGAGTGTTGGGTGGAGGAATACCTACACTGAAGTATGCGTGAGAATACGCGCCTGAAAGTTTTTTGTTATTTTTTTTTTTATCGTAGTCCGAAGAAAAATTGCCCATCGCCATCGGCGAGATGTTGCTTCATTTCCTTTTTGCGCGAGTTCCGTCTTGACGCTGCGCGCGTCAGTTGCAAGTCATTCCTGTCGCGACGCCTCTGACGTAAGTTGCACATATATCAAACATCAATTGCGTAAAATGTGAGGGACGAGTGACAGTATTGAATGGACGTTGTCCCGCGGGTGGTCTAGCACTGTTCCACTTGTCGCCTCTCTCTCGTCAGTGTCTAATTTCTGAGGTGCTGTGTTACACTCTGGTTTATTCAGAGCTGCCTCCTTCGTAAATCAGCTGTTACGATCTCATCGAATCGGAAGGTTAAACGCCACCAAAGTGACGTCACTGTAGCGACGTGTAAGGTCCCGATTGGATGGGTCAGGTAGGTTGCATTCAGTCGTGGCTTGGACGCTGGAGTAGAATTCTAGATCCCGGTCGCTGTGATCGGTAGTTTTCCGTGGTTTCTCCGATCAACACCAGGTGAATGCCGAAGCATTACCCTAACAAACAGGCCGCACGCGATCTTTCTTCCCACTTCCTTGTCCCCTTCCTCCCCCCCCCTTACACACACTAACATGCACTACACTACCACACATGCCGGAGGACCGGTCGGGAGCTTAAAGTTTGTTCCGTCTGGGGCGGTGCCCCGCTGGTGGGAGATACCAGGATGGGGAAAACCCCGCTAGTCGATGATAGGTAGGCGCCGGATCTTGCCATCTAGCGGGAGAACAACTCCGCCACCTCCAGAGCTAAAACATGCACTGCACTTACGGGACTAAAGACCCTAGTAGTTCTCGCGCCCGGAATTACTATGAATCAATCAATCCGATTGGATGGCAATGTAAGAGATAAACTGTCAGAAGCAGCTCTGAATAAATCGCACTATAGAGATGAACATTTTGGGGATTTCTTCCCTGCTTTTTTTTATTTTTTCGTTTTGGAGATTGTTGACATGGGTGAGTGCTTTGGTCACTCAGAAGCTTTCTGGTTACTGTTAAAAGTGTTATTCCATGTAATTCGAGTGCAGAGAACCGTAGCCCGTTTTAAGTACAGATTTTGGGGATCGCATTTCGCCATTACAGTACCCATTTTCCCCCATTCTAGATATCAAACTTTCAACAACTATTATCACCAGGTAATATAGTTTGGGATAAAATCCCACTCCTGCTGTTTTCGATTGCTCACTTCAGTGTTAATTCTTCTGTGGGAGAAGGGAGAAAATGTGCTTTTTAAAGTTACATTTTTCTTCTCATAGTCGGCCAAATGCCCACTTTGCCCACTTTTGGCATCACTGTTGCTAAATGGGCTCACCATTGCAAGCAAACTGGTATCTATTTTGTGAAAACTGTTGTACTTCTTTAAGAAGTTGATCACCCGTATGTGTGTGTGTGCGTGTGCGTGTGCGCGTGCGCGTGCGCGTGTGTGTACACACGTTGCCTCGATCGTGACACCGAGACCATCAACCCGGGGAAGGCGATTGCCAAGGCCACTGCCCAGGTATTTTGCCATGTACCTCCTGCACCGTATCCAATAAGTACGTAGTCATGTACACGTATTTAGTCGGAAATTGGTGACATATGTGGCATTTTGGCGCAACATATGTGGGTGAAAGAGCATCAACAAATTTTACAGTAAATTGTCGCTTCCTGTTAGGTAACAGTGGTCGGCATTTCTTCGTAAGGAGGCGGCTTGAATATTGCAGAAGACAAATTGCGGGAGAGCTTTCAGCACTGTTATGCCATATAATATTATTTGTTCTTAAATTTATGAATCCACTCAGGAATGTTGTTGTAATAAGGTTGTTACCTAAAGTATCAGTAGCGAGGTGGGATGAAGAAAAATACAAGGGTATTATTTTGTATTTGAATGAAAATATCAGAAAATTCGAGTTTTTAAATATGGAATCCTCACTTTTCACATGTACATGGCAAAAGGACCGCTCGATGCCCAATACGAAGGCTTGGGAGCCATAGTCCCCCCTCTTCCCGAACGACTCAAAAGTAAAGAATCAAAAAGATACTGTGAATGTATTTAAGCAGTATGGACATGTCACGTATTTACTAAATTTAATATTTAATCGTTGGTAAAAACATACTATATTCAAATTGTTGCTTGTAGTAAAAGTATTAGAAAGCGTGAAGGTATATGAAGCTATACCAAGGGAGGGATAAAATATGTCCACCATCAATATGACGTTTCAGGCATTATTTACATGATCATTTTAATTTGTATGGTAAATTACCTTTGCAAAATTACAAGTTCTGACATAGAAAATGCTATAAGGTAGCAATTGTCTTAATACTAATTGTTTCACAAAGTGTATGAACAATTACTGTATTATCACTTTGTCGCTATCATAGACTTCAAACACAATTGCACATTTTAGACTTCTGTCCACGTTTACCACAAACATGTAAGTTAGATTCACTGCATTTGATTTGAAAAAACGAGCATCATTGTTGACTCAAAATTATGTTTCCTATGAAAACGCTGTTTATAAGCTAGACCGAAGTAGGGTCATTTATTATCCACTTCGTGTTTCTGACTTTAAAATTTTGTTGTGACAATTATTAACTTGACAGTGATGATAGTGATGATAAATTTCATTACATTTCTGACACAAAAGCAGAATCAAGCGGTATGAATCGTATTACTCCAATTTTTAAGAGTTTTAAAAATGTGTGGACTCAAAATGACCCTCCGCCATACCCTCCCCCTCCCCCACAAAAAGGCCTAGAGTTTTCGTTTGTTACCTCCCTTTATTTGGCAAAATTGATTTAAATATTTGTTGGAATTACGTAATTATTAAAAAAAATTATATTGAATAGTGTCATCTATACACTACAAAAATAATATACAGTATTATATAACATATGTTTATTGATTAACAAAAAATGATGAACCCCCTTCCCCAATGATCGGCTGGATGCGTCCCTCAGTCAGTGCAGGGTTAAATAGTTTTAACTGGAATTAAATTAATTTTTGTTAATGTACTTCTCTTCCTGTTCGTAAACGCCCCATCTCCGCTGAAGTTTCTGCAACCGCCCTTGCCGTGGCTCCGCCTGCATTTTGCCCGCGCGGCGCGGCGCATCGCGTCGGCGGGGGTGGGGGCGCAGGCGGGTCAGCCGGAACTCGGCGGCCCCGTTCTCTTCCTGGCGACGCGAAGGCCGCGGCGGACGCGCGCTGGCTCGCGGGTATGAGGCGCTGGCGCGCGCATTCCTCGGGTGACGTGGCGTAACGGGCCCCTGGCGCGCGCGCGGGCGGGTGGTGTTGGCACGCGCGCGGAGGGGGTTGCGAGACTTGTTTTGCGTACGGTTTTGGTTCGGGCGCCAGCGCTAGCATGAGGTATCGCGAATCTGAAGTGGGGAGACTGCACATGCCGATCGATACAGATTTACGATTCGATATTACACAGGAAATTAGGTTTAAACTTGACACAAGATTCCAAGACTTATTGAGTCATTGTAGTAGGCTGGTAGTAGTTATTATACACATTTTATTATATAAAATATTACTCGTTTTACTTTCCAAACCTATAGCTTATAATTTACTGAAGGAAAAAAACAACAACTTATTTTCTCATACATCACAAGAACGAAGGAGGATAGAAGTTTCTGTGAGATTTGTGACAGTATCGTATAAGTCTTATTACATCTAGATCCTGTTTTAATATTAGTTTCGCTCAAGTTTTGTTTCACCGCGATACGATTGATATCACATCCCAATATCACAGAGTAGTATGTTTTTTTAATTTTATTTCTTCCTGTTCGAGTTTTTGGCTTTTAATATGCTTTGATACATATTTTACAAGTATCTTGGGTTTTTAAGTCCATCACTGTGTAATAGAATGCCTAACAAGTATTTAGATTGCAGATTTATTATTAATTCACCAATTAAGTGTCGTCGCTTGGTGGCAGAATATCTTAACTTTGCATGCATTAAGCTTACATTGACTAACAATAAGTTTCAAAAAAGTAGTTAATTACAAAAATCAAAAATAACTGCACTGCACTGCACTCCACTGCACTGCACTGCACTGCACTGCACTGCACTGCACTGCACAACACTTACCTGTGATACATTTCTTCCGGATACCTTTCGTTCAACTTCATAACACTTCACTGCGCCGCACTGTACTACACTGCACTGTATGGTAATAGAATGATAACAATAATAATAAAAACAATACTACTACGAATGCTACTAATACTAACAATTAAACAACTTACTTCATAGGAAATACTACTAATGTATCAGTAGAAACTTAACACTGATACATTGACCTAAAATATAATTAACTAGAAAACTAGCTGTATTCTGGAGAGTTCTCTGTCTCTGTCTCTGTCTGTCTGTCTGTCTGTCTCTGTCTGTCTCTCTGTATTCTGGAGAATTTAGCTGTATTCTGGAGATATAACCTTGGATGTGAAGTTGTATCAGTTTTTAGGGGTGGTAGAGGAATTGATCAACGCAATCTGAACATTTTGGCTTAAGTCTTTTTGAGACTAATATCGATGCGTCGAAGTCTGAGCAGCAGAGAGACGACGCGTCGCGGCGGCGCTCCTGCCGAGCCCAGACCTCCATTCGCCCTGCGCGCTCCCCCGGGGCGATAAGAGCCGGGTCGCCCTCGCCCGACCTTGCCCCCCCCCTCCCCCCGCTCCGGCCTCGTGCGCCCTTGTCCTCCTCCCACCCCACCCCACCGCCCTCGCCCCGTCAAAGGGCATCCTTCAGGCGGCGCCTTCTTCTGCTTCCTGCTCTGTGTGAGTTTCTGTTCGGAGCCTGTGTCTCCGGCGCGGGGAGTTGGTGGGAGTTGCCTCTTTGGGTCTCGATCTTATGGAAATTCGCCAACTTGGCCGTTCTGCGAGCCTGCCTCTCTCGGGCCTCGTTTAGACGGCGGCCGAAGAGCGCCACGTTCGCTGACGTGGGAGCTACTGTCGTTCAACTTGCATCGAGTAAACACACTTGCTCGCACTGCAGCGACATCAAGACGGGTATGAAAATAATGCGTGTAGTCGGATGCAAATGCCTTTTGTTGTAATTGTACCCGGTTTCCTCAAAACAATTACCACATTATCGCATCACATTCCTAAATACTAGTAAAGTTCCTATTTTTAATTTGATTTTTAAAAAAAAATTAAAGCTAACAATTATTTTCGTTTATTAATTCAATAATATTGAAGGTGGTGAGTTGAAATGACTCCCTCCCGTGAAATGCTTTTGTTTTCTTTTCTTCTAAGTTTACATGTGTACAATTCTGCATGTGTACTTTGTAGTGTTCTGGAATTTAATGTTTTCGTGCGATTTTGTGGTTTGAAAACGACAATTACTCATTTACTCAAAATTGAGACGAGAGTGCTTATTGAAAAGCACTAACTTTTATCAAGTGATTTTTCGGAAATACCTATAATAAATTAAATGCATGGAAGTCTATCATGTAACTGTCTTACTACGAAAAACGTCCACCTTTTTCCCATTTTCTTGACTTTTCTTCTTAAACATTGTTGAGATGTCGATGAAAGGTTCCGAAGTCGATGCAGTGAAGAGGTTTTTGATTCCGAGCACGCCGATGGTGGTGCATGTTGTGTAGGAACGACTGACGTGGAAGGAAAGATCGCGACAGTCCGTGGCCCCTTTTTAAGGTATTGCTTCGGCACTCGCCTGGCATTGTTGGGCAAACCACGGAAAACTACCAGATATAGCAGCCCGCCGCTAGGGTTCTCTTCCAGACAGTAGTCGAATTCGTTCCAGCTATGTACCTCGAATGTCGATAGTCTTGAGTGACGCTGTGTACGTTTCGGCCGACGTACAGATATTATTTCAAATTCGCCCTAAAGAATATAATAATAATAATAATAATAATAATAATAATAATAATAATAATAATAATAATAATAATAATAATAATAATAATAAATTTGTCTTTATTTGTGGCGAGGCTCAGGCCTTAAGGCCTGCTCTTTCGCCTAACCAGTTTAATTAATTTACAATTATAAAAATTACAGTTGAGGCGTTCGGATGTAATTAATATTAATTGACTTTTCATGTCGCAGAAAAAAAGAAATCAATTGGTAACTATCATCTACATTAATTTATCTGTATGAGCCAAATGAATTTGTCATTTTTTGTTTATTCTTGAAATTTTGCAAAATGGAAAGACATGATGTAAGGAACATTCTTAAAAAATGAGATGAAAAAAAAGCTCCCACTTATTCCACATAGGATCAATAATTCAACATTCGCCCGAAATGTCAGTTGTCATTACCCGACATCCTCAACTGTGAACAATAAACAAAAAAGGGGGTTTATTTCACATTTACGTCTGGGATGCAATACTAGGGACCATCCCGGCATACGCCTAATATCGCAGCATGACGGCCGTACCATGTGCAACTCTCGCTACGGCGCTGCATTTCTTGGCCTGCGAGCTCCAACTTATTCAAATGGGGCTTAGAGCCATTTTCAAGTCCGTTATTTCCTTGGGTAGCGGGAGCGATCGTAATGTAAACACCTGCCGCAGGGCAACGCGGCAGCTGCGAGGATTTTCCAGTGCAGCTGCCGCGCGACACTACTTGTCAACGCGCCTTTAGTGTCTTCATCCACCGGCTCCTCTCCTTATTCCTTCGTGGCGCATTCCCAGCTTTCTGACTATTGCCAGAAGCCATTATTCTTTACTCTAGTGGCTTCTTATCTTGGTCCTCGCTCCAACGCAGGCGACTCCGCGAAAGCAACCGCTTGTAAATTCGCAGCGAGCGTATTCGTACAATCCACTCTGAGGCGTGTCCTGTCCAGAGTTCACATGCGAACCCTGGAGAATTTGTCTAATCTTTTGTGTGGTTTCTTGTTGGGGTCAGGGAATTAAGGGCCTGCGAGAGAGTGAAAATTTTCCTATTTTGTGTGTTATTTTCGTTTTCTTGTAATGATAGGGCGATGGAATGCCTGGTGAATATTTAATGGATTTACATTAGAGATACGCATGGGCACGAGGGGCCATTTAGTCGTCGATTTGTACTTGCATCTTATCAGGAAAATTGATATATTTTTATGTGAACGATATACATTAAAATATTTGCAACCTTAGCAACCTGGTTATATTTATACAAAGTTTTCGTCCTTCATTTTACTAGTTGAAAAATGACGTAGACGTAGAATAATCGTAAAGTGTGTCGAAATGAACTAATCTGAAATGAAGTACTTCTCATTGTTGTTATAGTATGTTCATTGTCTGAGGCTTACCTTGTTCGAGTGCTATCATAGTGTGCTCATGTAATTGCAGGAGTAGGTCTCAGAATGTAACAGGCATTCCGAATGATGGAGTAGGCATTATCCGCTCTAGCCAACAAGATGAGCCTTTGCGTGTACCCGTGTGTGGGTGTGTGCTCTGTCTGGTTCATTGGTGGTGGTTGTGTATTGACGCTTATCGACCTTGTACATACAGTGAAGCTAGTGTGGTTTGGCGGTGCCTGGTTCCTATGTGATTAATCGAAGACGGATCGTCGGGAACATGTTTGGAAACAAACTGAACTGAAATACATTTTAAGGTCTCTGAAGTGTAAAGACTATTGACGAAAATGTTAGAGTATTCTTGGCCTTTAACCTCACTTTATCAGGGGATTTTTTAAAGGCGGTGTTAGCTAGAGATATCACTTAAAGATTAAAATAATTTCTTTTCAATATACAATCATTATTAAGAATATCATTTATTCAGTTTCTTGCTAATACTGACGACTTTTGCAAGCATTTTCTTCTTTTGATCGATGTTAAAAATCAAACACGACCACTCGTATTGTACACTTTTCATGTAGAAAACAAATCTGTTGATTACGAATATATTTATACTACAATAACATTTACATGTTTTTTTGCATTAGCATAATGTGAATGTTAGATGATAAAAACTCAAAAAAAAACAACAACCAAACGTATGTTTTATGGTATTTTATTTGTGACTTGACCGAAACTTAAGTACCATCTCATCAAATATCATAGTACATTAATGTTCTGTTTTTCTGTTTGTTTGGTGTTACGTTCCTTCCTCACTAGTTATTCGCTTAGTGTTACGATCCTTCCTCACTAGTTATTCGTTTAGAGTTACGTTCCTTTCCGACCACTCCGAGCGAGCCGTTCCTTCCCCACCAGCTGCGCCCGCCGAGCGAGCCCCATCGCAACATTTATGTAATGGTCGCTTCCTTTTGCTTTCAGGTGAGTACGCACAGCGACAACGAGCTGCTAGCTGCGCGCGGGTGGCTGCCAAGGTAAACACTCGTGGTGCCCCGACCGCCCGCGCCGCGCCGCACCGCCCGGCAGGGTGTAGCTCCCGACCACGCCACGCGGCGCGCCACTCGCGGTCGCGCGCGCCACGCCACGCCACGCCACGCCACGCCCACTGAACTCTATTCTCCGGGTGTACAGCGGGAATCCAAAAATGTGCGTGAAATGCACGGGGATTTTTTTTTCCAGCCCCTATTCAAAACTCATTTAATTCCAAATTTTTACAAAAAGAATAAAAGTTGTTTCATTGCCCACTTTTGTTTTAGAATTTTCAACTTTTTGTTTAGTAGTGCATCATGCACATGTTTTTAAAATAATTATAAAAACAGGATTTTCTACAAATAAAATTAAATCGATCCCCAAATGGGGAGCATGTCAAAAAATGAACCTGTATTTACAGATTCATAAAACAGTATTAAATTAAGTAAATAAATTCATAAAACAGTGATTCATTCAGTATTAAATCTTTAAAGTAAATCCTTTTATTTCGAATATCATTTCGTCGTCGTTGTCTATTCCAATCATTAATATATTTTCACTGCAGGAAATTTTAACAACTGTACGGGAATGTTTTTCGAAAATATCGCTAGGCCTTCTGAACTCTTTAACCGCCCAGAGAACAGAGGAGAGATTCACAAAGTCACGTCGGTAAACGCGACTTCCTGCCGGCCATCTAGGAGGCCGACACCCACTAGACAGCGACTGGCGTCCGGCAAACATCCGCAGACGGCGCGGAAGGTAGTTCGTAGGACATCACATGCTTACTTTTCGCGTTCTGCGCGATTTTCTGTCGCCCAGGCTGTCGTCCCTGTCATTGCGTATTTTCACGAACCTAGCCCTCTTGAGGACAGTCAGGAGGGTGCCGGATGTCTTACAAACTATCGGCCATCATGGAAATGGCGCTCAAGGGCTCGCCGATTGAAAGATGCCGATACATAGCTTCTCTGTGCGTTTTGCACTGTAATAAAGCAATTGTGAAATTCAACTACGTACTTGTAAAATATTTTAAAGGCAAGACGCAACAAATACTAAAATTTTCTTATTTCATTTTGTTGCATAAAATATAAGCGAACATTCATGCAGTTTGTTGCAATGTGCGGCTGTGCAATATTTTTGCGAAGAGTATTGTTGTGTTTTAGGCTTAGGACTTTAACAATATTTTTTGAACACTATATGTAGTATTCAGCCGACAATATTAGAATTGTAGGCTTTGAATTGTTAGCATGATGTTATTTGGGGTACGTGTAGACTTGACCGGAGACTGTAAGTAGCGCGGCATGCGTGGGTGACATGACCATAGAGTAAAGAATCATACCTCTTTAATCTTTGATAGGTCAGTAGGCTTCAGAGGCGTAAAACATTCAGTTTGGTTTACTTGTACTCTATTCTGTGTTCGCATTAATAATGTAACTGTAAATGGATACAGCATAATTGTTCATATATAATGGCGTGTTGAATGGTGGGTGATTGAGATGATGCGTGATTGTGGGATCAAAGATTGGTGGGGTGAGAAAATACTTCAAATTTTCTGTTTGCAGCGGTTGAAGCGGGGATGTCTACTGTACTTAATTTTTGCCACAAAACCTTTTTCCGGAAGATGGTTCATTGTGTGTTTTATGTTTTACTATACGAGTTGGCGGTTATTCATTTAAGTTCTGTGATCAGGTAAGTGCGTAAAAAAATATTTGAATATGAAAACATTTGTAATATTAAATTTAAGTCAATGTCAAATATCTTATGGATTTATATGTAAAGAAAATGCTGATATTTATGACACTACAATCATAGAAAGTATGTTTTCATTATATTGTACTGTATGAATAGTTTTCATGGATTCATTCATGAGTCACAAACTTTCCGCCAGAATTTTGCTACTGATAGTGGCTGAATGCGACCTACGTAGCTATTTACTCTATTATTGGAAAACTTGCCACAGTCGAGGCTCGAATCCTTGGACCTTCTGGTCGGGGATGATGCATCGGCAACAAATACTATCACTAAACTTACTTAGCTGTATTTTCTCGAAACTATGTTTGTCATCGTTAAGCTTTTTGTGCTTTAGAGTTTTCATTTTCCAAATTTGGTTCACGTCCATGGTGTGTTTTAAACATTAAATGCTTCCACAAATTTTTAGTTGTCATTTCGTTTTAAAGTATCTTTTAAATTGTCGAGAAACTTTCTTTGGTGAATTGTATGTTTGATCATTTGTTTGTTGGAAAATATGGCTGTCTAATTTATAACCAATTGATTTCAACTGATCGCAAATTTATTGCATGCTGCTACTTTGTCAGATTCGGAAACTCCTTCCCTCAAATTCAGATGAGCAAAGTTGATTATCTACCATTTGCATATCGTGCTAACGTTAGGACTATTATCATTTGACTACTATTAGCCTAATTCGACGAAACGTGAATAATCTCGTAACGGAACCATTACCCATGCTAAATCGATATGGCTTTGCATTATAGGAACATCTAATGAATGCCATAGCTAAATTGGTAATGTGGCTGTGGCAAAAGGAAGTTCGTGACTGCAGTTCAGTACGTACAAACTTGCAGATTGGTCTTCTCCGAATTCAGTGTGAATAAGTCAGCCAAGTAGTACAGATATTACAGGCGAACCTAGAAAATGAGAGGACAAGTTAAACGTAGGTTTGTTGTGTGAAATAATTATTATATGCTTGAAAATATTAAATTACATTTCCAGTTAACGTGAAACCGATACCCGATGATTGATTTTAAGAAATTTGCTTGGGGACGCTGTCATCGAGAGCTTCTGTTCCAAAAATTGAAATTGTAACGAAACTGCCGACTGGGTGTCAGCGTTCCTTTCTTCCTCCAGCTCGTGACCTTTAAGGGATACTGTTTCAATCGGAGTATATATTCAGAATGAAATGCGATGTCCCTTCAGGGTCACGAGCCAGGAGGAGAGGGGGCACTGCCATCAATACCAAAAATCGGGTGCTTGAATACCAAAAATTAATGTAACGAAGCACATTTAAATCGCACACGTCATAAAAGGAACGGCATAAAATTCCACATGCGACATAACATTATTTATATACTTGCTCAATTATTGTTACTTCCAACAAAGTGTAATTGTCAAGAACGGTGATGGTGACTTTCCACTGTGAAGGTCGATTCTGCTTAGTCTGAGAATCGTAAGCTTACTTTCAAATCCGTCTCGTCGGGTTCGGAAGTCGGTCGTTGATCTGGTTACGCTCGTCAGGGCAACCCGTCTGCCTTCTGCACTTCCTTTCCGTTGGCGCTGCCACTGCCCGCCACCGCAAACGACGAAGCGATGGCCCCTGCCACCGCCACTAGCACGACTTCCTACACTACCAGTAACACCACCACCACTAAGACCACCACCACCACTGTTACCATTACCAGTGCTGCTACCATCACCCTTTTCATCACAACCTCTACCACTTCCGCCGCTCCTGCCTTCATCATCACCACTGCCCCCGCGACTGCGTTCACCATTTACCATTATCGTTACAACTCTAATTGCCTTTATCACATCCCAACCACCGCCGTCTCCGCCAGATCCAGTGCGGATGAATGGCGCGCCAGTGGCCGCGCAGAGGCACCCGAGCGAGACCCCCGCTGGCTGGGAATTTTGATTTACGCCGGCTGGCGGCCCGAGATGCCATCATCGGCGCGACTTCCTCCGCCGCGCTGCGCCCCACTGCGCGCGCAGCCGCTCCGCGCGCTCATTAGCAGCCGCCCCTCCCCTCCCCTCCCCTCCCCTCCCCTCCCCTCCCCTCCCGCCCCTCCCCGCCGGATGGATTCCCACCTGCTGGATGGAGCGGGGTTCCTCTCGTCGTTTTGCGCCTGCGGGTTGTTTTGCCAGCGATCGTGTAATGTGGCGGCGGTTCGTGGGCCCACAGGGACGTGACGAACTAAAATATAGGTGTTGCGATTTCTTCTATTTTTAATTTGTGCACTTTCGTGTGGCGTTGATTATCAGACGATGTGATTTTTCGTAATTCACTAGTGATCGCGGAGCAACAAATCGTGGACTTTACGATTTAATTACATGCGTGTTTTATTCCATGCGAAAGTTCATGGAACACGCAAATGGCTGTTTTATCAGATAGTTCTTGTGAGTTGTCTTGTGTTAATCATTCTAGAAATAAAAGCGTCAACTATCATTCTACCGAGATAGAAGTCCGCCGGAATTGGGACTACGTTGTGTCGTTGAATTTCATAATCGATTTGGATACTAGTTTTTGATATCTCGAATACAAAATTCTAACAACTGGTCATTGAAATTAGACACCTGTTGAAGATACAGAAATGTATTAATTACGTAAATTTTATGTCCGTCGTCCAAATGCTAGACTACCTGTGCAGAGACGCCCTGATGGGTACCATTGGCACTTGCGATATTAAACCAATTACTTTTGGGTTCTACCCTGAGTCTTCAAATGCAGCATTCACCTGCATGAACACACTTCCACCTTGTAATAAGTATGTATTCACAGCCAGCGAGAGACGTCGACTGCAACTCATTGCCGCCTTTGCTAACCAGCTCCGTCACAATGGTTGCACTCCCCTCGGCAGCGTCTCTTAACGGGCCCACCGCACACGCCGCCGCTGCTGCTGCCGCTGCCGCCACCGCCGCCGCCGCCGCCGCCGCCGCCGCCGCCGCCGCCGCCGCCGCCGCCGCCTCCGCGGCCACCGCCTCCGCGGCCATCGCCGCCACCGCCACCGCCGCCCACCACGCCACCACCGCCACCACCGCCACCACCACCGCCACCACCACCACCGCCACCACCACCGCCACCACCACCAGCCACCACCACCACCACCACCACCACCACCACACCACCACCACCACCACCACCACAACCGCTACCAGGTACTGCAGGGATGGGCAATTTGTAAAAAAATGAATGTACTTAAAATTTACAATTGAATGAATCTGCCGTATAACCATTCGATTTACTTAAAAATTACCCCGATTTCTGTCAGTGTCCTAAGATACATTCATCTTTTGTTATTATAGTAATTTTCATTGTGATCCATTTTTTGTGCAAGTTTTTTATTATTTACTCGAAATATTGTAATAAAAAGCGCCGTAAAAATCTAATTTTACAATTTTTAATATTTATTCTTCTGAGAAAGTTATGTTGAAAAAATAAAAATTAAACCGTTTTTGATGAAATAGGTTCTGGACGAAAAATAAATGTATTCTAACGTTTCTAGGATAGAAATCAGCAGTGAATTCCTTCTGCCAAAATTTGGGGATTAATTGTTCGGAATAATTGCGTATGCTCTGATATTCGTTCTCTGAGAAGGCCTTCTGACAAGAATGGACGATGAAGGTCCAGTTTCTTGATGAATCATCTCTCAAACGATAACGCATGAAAAGTCAATTAGTTGCAAATATGAAACTTGATGAATTGGAACTATTTTCAAAATGACACCAATTTTAATTCCTTATCAGTTTATTCAATTAGTCATTATCGTTACTTATATTTATATTGTTGAGATTGAAAACTACGTGACCATGTTGGGAGTCTAGTAAGGATTGAATTTCTTTTGGGATAAATCCATGCACATTTACTGACTTGTGAAGTCAATTCGAGGTGCTTCGCACAGCGGTACATTGTGATAAGACACAGTTTACACGCCTTTAAATGCTCACTGTTGTTTATCTGTGATTGATACAGCAATGGTCGTTTCAGCAAAATTACCCCTTCACCAAGTTACTTGGCCAGTAGTGCAACGAGCTTATGAGTACTGTAACCAGCCGTTACTCGTATTCCATTTCATCGTGTCCATTGGCAGTTTCTTCCCGCCGCACACTGGTCTAATCGGGCCTAAAACTTGGTCATAATTGCAAATGTCAGTGGATTTGCGTAAAAATTGGTATCAAGGGGTTTTTGAGGTCGCTGAATTAGAATATCATTACGAAATTTCAAAATTCAAAATGGCGCCTTCAAAATGGCGGATCGACTCATTTAAAAACAAAGAAATATGCATATAAAAATATACATATGGGGCTCTGAAGGTCATTGATTTCAAATGTCGTAATGAAATTTCAAAATTCAAAATGGCGGCTTCAAAATGGCTAACTGACTCATAAAAATGAGCCCAATGTGCGTAGAAATATGTATAAAATGGTTCTATTTGTTCCGAAATCTCATCAACCTCATCATTCTCATCATTATTATGAGAGTCTCGTCAGAATTGAGTCCTTTCCGAAACATATTTCAACAACTCACTCAAAAGAAAGAAACTAAAATTGATTAGCAAATGATTCGCATTCGAATAAAGATTTCACCTAGGACGACCGCACTCTTGTAACGCAGAACAGCAACTGAGATGTAACTCCCAACACCCGACGTCTGATACATGACACATTCTGAAACAGGATGTGTTCTTGGCGATGAGTTCCATGAATTAAAAAGTCGTTGACACTACCTGGAATTATTGCAAGAGGCAAGGAGTAATACCGAATTTAAGCTGTGTTACCAAGCCACAAATGATAGCGAGTGTATAAAAGACACCCACAGGCTCATTCGGTTAATCTATTGAGTTTTGTAGTCCAAAAATATTGGGAATAATAATAATAATAATAATAATAATAATAATAATGCAGTTATTACTGGCGATGCTCAATTATTAGTGAAAAATCACTAGTGGTTCCACAGCATCGCACAGATTTTCTCGTACTAGTTAAATTGATCGTCTCTTATTTGTCGAACTGTGTGTGTGTGTATATATATATATATATATATATATATATATATATATATATATATATATATTCAAACAAATGTCACCCATCTGTTGGGAACCCAATATCTATGTATACTGATCTAATTTCGTCGGCACTTATTGAATAAACAATATTTTATTTAATATTTAATTATGAATAATTGAATCAAAAATTAGTCAACAATACTTTGAGGTGACCACATTGAATTCACTTTTACATCTTAGTTACCCATAGTTTTGTCTGTTGCGTCAAGAAAAGAAGAATCCTTAAAATACACTAAAAATCTGAAAGTGCTCGGTGGCTTTGGTTATTATTGTTTAATCCCTCCAAAAATTTATATTATTAATTTTACTACTAAAAGTAATTATCTGAAGGAGAAGTAAAAAAATTATTCCAAGAAATCAATTCCCTGTGGCATCGAAGAAACCATCGGGGGCGATCTAGTGTTATATCTTACTACGTAGCATTGTAGTATAGTCGCTTTAAAACAAAAAGATGCAGATATGTGCAGCTAAATTTGTGTTATTCTGATTAAGGACATTCTACTTGATAAATAAAAATAATAATTGAGGCAGGACTACGCAGGACAAAAAATATAATCTACAATATATACGATTAACTTTGTTACGCTACACGGTTTAGAATTCAACCGCATCATATATAAAAATATTATACACTTTTTCTTAAAAATATACTTAACTTATAGCCATAAGTGTCTTATATTCGGAAATACAAAAAGAATCCTTAAAAAAAATTTTAAACCCTTTTTTTAATTTCACGAATATCGTTGGCAAGAATCAACGAATTCTAGCCATTGGAGCAACGGTAACTTTACGACACCGTGTGGAAGACAAAAATGATTGAAATAAATTTCTGAAGCTGAAGTAGTATGCTCCAATGTCTTCCGAACGAGATTTGATAAGTCAGAATTCCAAACGCGCACTTTGAATTTTGCAATTATGGCCAGGTTTTTGCCGCGATTAAACCAGTGTGCGCCGTGGCGAGAGGGCGCACACGCATCGGCGGCGGGGCGGGGCGGGGCCGTTGAAACCTGCCCTGTGGCGTGCGCGCACGCGTGCTCGACGCGCGTCGCGCTGCTGCGGCCGCAGGTCTTTACCGCTCGGTCACGGCTGCGTGCGTGCGTGCGTCGCTGGCTCAACCGCCTCCCTCTCCCTCTCCCGCTCCCGCTCCGCGTTCGCGACGTGCCATGCCGCGCCGCGTCGCACCGCTTCTCGCTAAAAAACAAATAGTGGGAACGATTGATGGGGCGATTGAACCGGTAGTTTCCGCGCTTTCGATCGTTGCAATCGGTTGACGCGAAGTGGAGTTACATTTGCCGGATGGCGAATTCCTAAAAAAGTATATATTAATTTATTCGATTACAAAGGCTTCCGTCTCGCTTGGCAGAAACTTCGGAGTGAGTAACCTTCGTACAAGTTTCTGTAGATAATAAAATGATCTTTCATTGTTGAAAATTATAAGTTGGTGAGACGCCTAGGCACTGGATTCTTGAGGTTGATGTTATTTCTGCAGAACATTTATTTTTCACGTAATGATCTAATGTGATTACATTAGTTCTACCAGACTACAACAGGAATTAACTCATTTCTCAAAGATGGGACGTTGTAATTCACAAACCCCTGTTTCTCACAAATGTGTCTGCTAAGATAAGTAGGAATTGCCAGCGACGCCCGTCGTTCCACCGATTGAATCGATCGGCCAGTGCTGCGTGCAGCGCCGCTTCGCACCTCTCTGCAACGCACGACGTGGCGCGGCCTCGGGCGGTGCGGCCCCTGCGCGGCTCGGCCCGTTGGCGGCCTGCGTGACCCCTTCGCACAGCCGCCACCGGCAGCCAGGCGGTCATTCATGCTCGCGCCGCGGCCCTCTCCACACTGGCTCGGAACCAGAGGCCGCACATGGGGGAGTTGCTTGAAATGAATGGAACCTTTCAGGGAGGTTGTATGAAACGTCAAAGTACGTCATTTAATAAGTAATGAAAATGGTAAGAATACTGAATGTAACATCTAATATCAAAAGAACAGTTAATAATCATTAAAATACATATATTTACACGTGAAATAACATGTATAAAACGTGCATTAAATCATTTTTAAACGTAAAATCGATCAGTAAACTGGATTGTGCGTATAGCGTCTGTTTTCTCGCGTGTGTGTTTTTCCTCAATGCGTAGCACTGTGAGCCGCTCCACGCGCTCGTCTCGCCAAAACGCGCCTCAACTGTTCTCGGAATTCGCCACACGATTACTATTTGTTTCTGGAGAATCGGCAAGGAAGTGCAGAAGTATTCTCCAAGCTCACTGGAACTCATGACTAATTTCTTTAATTTTGTGAGGATCAAACATGTTACAAAATACCTCCAATTTGTCTACTGGAGGTTGTTAGGAATGCGGACAAACTAATGTTCAAGAGTTTTTTTCCATTTTCCAAACAACTTACTGTCGATTAATTATTGGACCTATATTTTCAAAAAAAAGACAAATTATAATTTCGTGTTATAAATAATATTTTGAGGGGATACGAAAAACGTGCAATTTCCCAACTGTCGTTAATATGATTCATAATTGCCAACAGTCCCACACACAACAGACCACGAAGGATACTCATGGTAATCCGTGGAGGGATGGCTCGACAAAATTCTGTACTACCTCGCCTGGATGGAAGTGATATATCACACATCGACAGCTTTTTTTTTTTTTTTTTTTTTTTTTTTTTTTTTTTTTCATTAGCGACCACTATTGCTGTTAACGGTATGGTAACTATGTGGATGAAACGATATGGTGATTGATGATAAGGGGTGAAAGGACGAACACAAATACAACCATGCCCGAGGCGGGACTCGAACCCGCGACCCTTCGGTCCGAGATCACTACGACACTACTGCCTTAGCGATCTCGGCCACCGGGCCGGCCGACAGCTTTTACTTCCGGGCAAACACGCGGTATTCATTGAACAGCAGGCTGAATGGGTCTGAGAGCAGTTCTAGGAACTTGAGGAAAGGAATATTTCATACTATTCATTAAATTATTGTAGGCGAAAATGTAATATTTTTTTCATTGTATAGTCACCCATTTTTATTCATATAAAACACGGAAATATAAGTAACACTTTCGGTGTTATATTGCAATTATTATATTACAAGTTTATTTAAAATTTCATTGTTCTATCATGCACACACGGAGCGTTAAATTTTATAAAAAAATACCTGTATGTATTAACCGATTCTCTTATATTTCTTCAAAGACATTCCAAAAATATTGATAGAGAGGGACAGGAGTTGTTGAGAACAACTGACTCTGTTGATAATAGTTATATTTTTATTCAAGAAATACTCTTCTATTTCGCTAAGGATTAGCTGGCGGTATAAATATTTCCTATTCTCAGGGGTAGATCGTTCGGCACTTGAAAGGTTATCCATTAAATTGGGAGATGAAAAGAGTTAATATAGAATTCTAATCTCCGTGTGAAAGTCCGAGGATCTCAGAAGATAATGAGAGTGACGTTGCAGCGCAGCCGTTGCGGCCAGCGCTGCGTTGTTGTATCTGAACCAGACCGCCCCCAGGTGGCAGGTGCGGCTCATTCATGGAAGGAGCTGGGCAGGAATGCGCCAATGGGGCTTGCACTTCGTATTTGGCGCCGAAGACATTAATGGGTTTTCTGCTACGGTTTCGTGATGTCCTTAATTTTGCTGTATTTTAATCAGAGGTTGAACGCCTTAAAAACTCTGCAATCGTTACTAATCAAAATCATTAATCTGAAATTTAGTAATGTTCAAGGAGGATAATGGGTAAAAGTAGTATTGATTTACGTACGGAAATATCGTTAATTAGTGGCTTACGAAAAGCGGGTTTTCTCAAATTCTATAATACGTTTTGAGAATAAACAACTCCATTCCTCTAAACTCTTTCAAACCTTTATTGTTAATAAATCTTTATTCTCTCTATTATAGTCTGTGCTTTTAAAAGGTTTTGCATGAAGTACTATGGTAATATGGTATCGTATCTTAATTTAGTTGCAGTTAGTCATGCACCTTAAGGTTGTTAATCCGTCTTAATTGTTTCATCAGAGGAGGTATACAGCTTGTTAACCATTATCAACAATTATTGTATGAAGGAAGAATTCAGAAATTTAGAAGGATTGAGAACGTTTGAATCTTATCCTACGGGAAATATTAGAACATCCTACCTCCAATCCTAATCCTTAGGGTTAGCACGTTATTTAATCTGTAAGTGGGAAGGAAGAACGCAAACCAGCCAAAGAAGAAAGTTTCAAATAGTGCAGTTGTTTGCAGGGGGCCTAGACCTGTTGTTCCCCACCGACGATTTGCGAGCTTATAAAATAGATTCGCGAAAATATGACGATTTCGAAGTTTAGAATCTCAAACGTGAGAAAGAAATCGATTTTTAAAATGTTTAATTTTAAATTTAAAAATTAAAGTTTGTCTAATAATTCATTGATATTAAAGATACACAATTCACTTCTTTTTTTCACTTATGGGAATGAAAGTTATGTTTTATTGGATTAATTTTTGTCGGTTTATATGTCAGGACATTAGTATTTGTAGTTTTGTAGGTCAATTTTGAATTAGTTTAATTCCAGGCTAAGACTACTTAAGTTGTGTTCCTGTTTATCCGTGAGTACATTACGGTTCGTTTTGAAATATTCTGCAACCTGAAAAATAAATGTTAATAAGAAGACAATTTTATTGCTTTCGCGTCAATGAATTCATGGAGGGTTCGCTAAGTAATTTTGTTGTTGGAGATGCTCTCAAGGCAAAAGACTTGGAAACTATAGACCCAGGCAATTGGAATTCAAGGAATAGACTCGAAGACTGTGTCGCGTCGCGTCGCGTCGCGTCGGATCGCGTCGCGTCGGATCGCGTCGGATCGCGTCGCGTCGGATCGCGTCGGATCGCGTCGCGTCGGATCGCGTCGCGTCGCGTCGGATCGCGTCGCGTCGGATCGCGTCGCGTCGCGTTGCGTCGCGTCGGATCGCGTCGCGTCGCGTCGGATCGCGTCGCGTCGCGTTTCGGGCTCCCCCCCCCTTCCTGTGGCCGCGGCGCGCCGGCTGTGATTTGGCACGCCGGAAGGGAGATGCGTGTTCTTGGCTCGTATCCTGGCTCGCGGCTCGCGGCACGAGAGAGCGGGTAATTTGTTCTCGGAAACGATTACCCAGTCCTGGACGCAAAATGCGAGGCGAGAGCGTTCCATCGGACGCTGCCCTGGCTTCTGGTTGCGGTGTTGTCTTTTGACAACCATCTTGTGTGTTCTAACCAGACGGCGTCCTTCCGGCTGCAAAAAGTGAAATATAGTAGTCTTATTTTCAATTATGGTTCCGTTGAATAGATACATATTCAGTGTCTAATCCTTGTCTATCACAAGCAAGCCTTTACATTTGGTGAATTTATTTAAAACTTTTTCCAATGTACACATTGCTGCACAATTATTTCGTTCGTTTGAGAAAAAAATGGTCAGTACGATTGGAAGTGGACGCTTGGACACTTTTTAACGTTCACGGAAATCTTGAAGCGAATTCTTGATGTCTCGAATCTGAAAGAAAAATAAAAAGATCATCGGATCTTGTAGAAGTTCCACAATCAGTCTGACGTAGGTGATGGATTATCCAGCGCATAATTTCCAGTTTTAGATCATTAAAAGAAATTAGAACAAAATTATTAACTACGATGGTAGGAACTGCACATTCTAGCATTACAACTAAAAGGTGGAACAAACGGAACTGATAACGTTTAATTACAGCTCGTAGTTTATCGAAGTGGTCGATTGAAAAACAAACAAACTTGAGCTATTATGAATATGATGTTCTGTTAATATGTGATACAGTATAAGAATCAAATGGTAGAAAATCAGTAACTCTGGCGAGCGCACCTTGTTGGAAAATAATTAAATGGGGAGTTAATGAACTGGAATAAGTTAATTGAATTTCTCTGAGAACCTGAACGTGAAATAAAAAAAAAGAAACAGCCAGCAAGCAAATTGCACAACTACAGGTGATCACTCGTTCTTAAATCGTGCAACTAAACATTTTGGTAGATAAAAGTGATTCACGACGATTTTACTTCCGAAGAAGAAAAGTACCTTAAACTTGTAACTCTTATGTATTTTCTTCCTCGAAACAAGAGCATCCACCATCCCTCGAGATGTCCATGTACAGTTGCGATAGTTTCGAGCGGACATCTGCTTTGTTGGTATTGGCGGGAACAAGGGCGCCTTCGGGCTGATCCGCAGTCCTTTGCAGAGGGCCGGCCCGCCCGCCGCGAGGAGCCGCAGAGGAGATGGACTTGAAAGGGGGAAATTGCCCCTTTGTGGGCGCTGCTGCCGGGGCTCTGTCCGCTCGCCGCAGGGGGCGAGGCGAAGCGAAGCGACGCGGCCGCTGGCAGCGGTTCTGACGAGCGCAGGCAGCGAGTGCTGGGGCCGCCCCGCGTGGGCAGCGGACGTGACCCGCGCGGAGGTCGCTGGGGTGTCCAAACGCCGCGTCGCGCCCCTCCCCTCCCCTCTCCCCTCCCCGGGTTCATGAATGGCGGGAATACGCGCGGTTACGTCACAAGGTCTCCGATCACGAGAGCTCTGGAATTCTTGAGGTGTGTTCTTGCTCTGTTCGATCTCGAGATGCCGTGAATACTTGCGTTGGGTGGGGTGGAACGGTGGATGTGGTGAGTTCATGAGGTATTCCCACTAGATAAATCGCTATTCTTGCAGTCTGCGCGTTCGGACGTGCGTGTGTGTGGGTGCATGCATGTGTCATCGAATTATACCATAATGAGAACTCTCAGAGTTCGTGAACTCTTCGATGCATAGACGATCTCCGAAATTCTTCCGGATTCGCTGTGTACATTGCCATGTTCGTCTTGTACGTTGTACATGATGCTTTATTCGATCTCGAGCCGTCGGGAATACCTGATTTGTTCCAGTACGTGATGGGCGGTTCGATTTCTAGCTGGTTGGAAAACTTGCAGGTGTAGCATTAAGTGTTAGGTGTCCGGAATAGTGACAATGAGAGTGTGCGAGTTCGTGAGCTCTTGGACCGAGTCATGACTCGTCCTGAAAAATTTACAAGTCCATCCGCCACTGTGTGACTTCATGGGTTCTTCGATCTCGACCAGCCATGCCTCTTTCACCGTCCGGTGCCCAGAAGTTTATTTTATGAATGCCTTTCATTCTCGCCACGTTACCCA
Source organism: Teleogryllus occipitalis (assembly GCA_011170035.1). Classification (NCBI taxonomy): domain Eukaryota; kingdom Metazoa; phylum Arthropoda; class Insecta; order Orthoptera; family Gryllidae; genus Teleogryllus; species Teleogryllus occipitalis. The sequence continues at coordinate 492,770 of BLKR01000187.1, read as the reverse complement.
AAGCAGTCCCACCGGGAGAAATTGTTTGCAACGTGAACTTCCTAATACTTAAGATTGTGAAGACTATATTTCAACCGCCGTTAAGATAGTTGTTTACGGGTCATGTGGATAAAATGAGTGTTAACACGCCAGTGGAAACATTATCGCCCCTTCGTGTTGCGCGAAGGAAGTTTCGCAAACCGAAAACTATACTCAACTTTCAAGGCACACTATGTTGTATGAACATTTCTAATAAATAGGGAACGGATTTTCATGTAAATACATATTTTTACAGGGACAAGATACCTACATTCACAAATATTTTTTAGACTTAACACGACATTCTGAACAAATTGAAACCATTGGTATTTTACATATTTTGGAATAATTACATATTTTTACATATTCTATCTATTGCTACATATTTCGTTACATTTTAATGAATGCACGTTCGAAATGTGTTACTTGAAAACTAACTTTGTTACTGAAATATTTGCAAAGCCATGCATTGCGCTTGTATTAACGCCGGACCTTCCCTATTAATTGCCAAACTTACTCCCCCCCCCCGCCTTCTGCTTTTTGGAAACCGCGTACTCTGAATCAAGGAGGAGCGGATAAATGTGACGCAGAAGGAACTTCAGCCACGTGCTTGCTCTTATGTCAAAGACCCTATGCGTAACTCGATAAAACAAATATTTTTCAGATCATTGTCTTATCGCTTTTCTGGAGTCGGAGGGGGGGGGAGGGGCGTATTCTCCCTTCCCCCCCCCCTCTATCACAGGGTACACGGTATTATTCACTTGAGCGCCGTCTCCTCGTAAACAACATTGTATATACTACGAAAGTATTATACATTTCGGATGAAATTAGCGAATAATTGCGTCTGTAGGTGTAGAACTTTCTTTCAGCCTCCCTGAATCCATGTTAAGATCTGATCGACAACGTAGTGTGCTCGGAAAACGCTTGAATAATGGAATTTTAAACATTATAACGAATTTTTATTTCGCATATTTTATATTTTTTCTTACATATTTGGTAAAAAAAATAAGTACCTATGTATATACATATTTTGCTTTTTTTATTACAATAAATTCTGTTCCCTACTAATAAATCTTGATACATTGAAATCTCCAAACATGACTGTTTTGTTAAACAAATATGTAGAAAGATGTGTTCAAACTATGTTTGTTCCAAATGTCATGTGATGGATGGCGTTGCCTCTAGAAACAAGACAAAAACCATCTATGGTCTAATTATGAATATTTTCCTTTATTACAAACAGTAGAAATTATAAAAACGTTCTATTAGACAGACTAAAGGTAATTCTTCTATACGTTTAATGTGTTTTGATTAAAAATGTATTTTGTTTGAATATCAGTAATACGCTAGTAGTCAAAGTATTCAGTCGTGATTCCTTTAAGATAGGCACACTCGATTTCCGAAATCGTCGTATGTAATCATTTTCATTAGTGTAATAATGTAATATAACGTTGGTGTTGTGATGGTTGGTCCGGATATCTAATTCAATTTAACTTCCAATTACAAGGAATCGTCTCGCTTGTACGCGGAGGACAGCAAACAAGTCGGGACGAGACATTAAAATCTCTTAATTACGTCGACGCGATGCAGATAGCCGGCGGGCGAAGGTGACCGTGCGAAGTGGGAGGAGGTATGTGTATGAATGAGATGGTTGAGGATCGACACCCGGTGTGCCAGCAGCCTGTGCGAGGTTCGTTGACTCGCCAATGAATTAGGGAGGCAGCTGAAAACGGGTTTACAAAAAGATCTCGATGGCTACAGCGCAGTGGGATGGAACGTCGGCGCGGCGGCCTAGTGCTGTCTTTTTTTACCTCTGCTTGTTTCTAAATTACGACTCGTGAACGGCATGTGGTAACCATGTCTAGCAAGGCAGTTTGCGTGGATGTAGCCGATCCGAGCCCTGTGGACAAGAAATGATTGGTTGAAAAGAGTGTGGACGGGCGATAAAGACCTTGCCGTTGGTTATATTAGTATAAATGTCGAGTGCCGGAAAGAAACCGAAACTTCTTTTGTGGAGAGTTTTGATAAATCCCGAAATTTTGTGGGAGTATTGTTCGCGTTTGTTTCAATATCTTTCAGAAAATGTGTTTTGTTTTACCTTTTGTAATGTTTTAATTATTTGCTTGAAATTCATTGGAATGGATCTATAGGTCTTGGTCTATAATGCTTGGGAAACCTTGCTATCTGGGTGAGAGAAATTTGTTTGATCAGAAAAATAGAATCACGTACATTCTTTAAATGATCCCAACTTGTACATCACGTTACGTAAATTTTCAAAATTTCTTACTTTCCTTTTACGAATGACCACACTTATTAACACGAGATTGACCGTAGTATGTGATGCATAGTGTAGGCAGAGCACAGTAGTTCTTTTGTGTCAAAGTTCCAAATTCAAGCGAACTATTTTATGTTCTCGGCAATCGGGCTTAAACGCAATCGGATAATTTGGTGTTATCTAGCATTGAGGGTTTGTCTATTGCATGTTCGTGTATTGTGTTAACACGGCCGGGACTCCACATTCATAGCGCAAGCAACAGGTGAATTTCTTTTGCAAAGATCACTTGCATAAATACTTGTTTCGTGCGTTAACATGGGTGAATAGTGTGCCACCAAGGTTTTTAGAGAATGACTTCATCCTTTACCTTTTTAATCTGTGTCGTATGCAGTTACACAATACTCCCACGTAATAATCACTCACGAACGCTTACATTTTAGGCCGAATACTTTACTTATAGAAATTTATACTAATACGTATAATTGTTAGTCGTAATAATAAATATCATGTAGTCAAAATAATCTATCAACGAAATGTTGATAGATTATTTTTTACTACATTGCATGTTCAATAAAGTCCAATCCATTAGAAACTATTATTACATGTTTTGTACTAAAATTTTGCATGGGAGAATCTGGACTACCTATCTCAGTTTTGCCATTATTACATTGGCCTGCTCATGTTCTCGTGAAGGATTTGATTACAAAGTTTTAAACATGCTCTATTTCCATTTTGGATGTATCCATGGGTTTCTGGGAATAAAACGGCTGTTTCGACTCTTAGGTATGTATTTTCATGCTAGAATAAAAAACATTCAATTTAATATTGAATATATAGTAGCAAACCTTTTGATTGATATTTTTTATATTTTGAAAGTATTTTGTTTTGTTCATTAAAAGTACGGTGGCAGCTAGCGGTGAAGTCAACTTGCGAAGGTATTTGTCGAGACCATTTCGCCGAGCTTGATGACAGTTACGCCTGCGAAAAGTACCGTGATTTTGCATTGATATCTAAGGAAAAGTAATTAACATGTAATTGTGTTTGTTTTAAGTAGAGGAAATCTTGATGAAGAAACAAATCTTAATTGTAGAAACAGTACTGATTGTAAAATTTCTGAGCATGTCGAAGTAATACTTTAAGTGCGCTGAAAAAAAAATTAAATTCTTCAGGAAGTGGAAACAGAACTGACAGTTAAACGTAGCAGTTATGATGATGATAATAATGATGATAAGAGTAACTGCTTACCTGTAAGTCGACTGTAAATAATTATTATTTTAATTCACCCATTGAAATTATACTACCAGAAAAAATAAGGTTTATTAAGAAATTGTGTAACCCTTTACGTAGTATACTTGTATAGTAATTGAGTAACCTCTGTCCGTTCGTCAGTCCGTTTCCCTCGGTTCGACGCCTTCATGACAACCAATCAAGACAAATGATGTGTCATTCGACACCTCTGGGGCTCCTGGTGGGGAACTGCATTTTTGTTTTCGGATTCGTCCGGAAGATGTTACGAAATATCTTTACAAACGTGGGTGTGTGCTTTTCTAGGCAACAAACGCGTTTTGGGCGTCTTCCTGTACATAGATTGGCACAATTATTAACCGGTTCTCTCTAGGATGTTCTGGAAGAATTGTTGAGAAATTGTGGGTTTGGGGCATTTTGTTAGTATGTAGTATTGTGTGTGCCTCATGTCGCCGAAGAATGGAGTAAAATATTGCCAGGGTAGACAAAGAAAAAAGAGAAAGTTGTTTGATGTATGAAGGAAATGATAAACTCCTATGTTAAAACGAATATCAGTAAAATTGGATGATTTCAGTAAGTATAAAAAATAAGATGGTTTAATGATAAATTGGTAATTCATCGATACCATAGAAAGTACTGGACAATAACACCGTAACTGACCTCCCCTTCCCGAGAAAAAAATCCTTGTTGCACCTGTGGTAATAATGTTATTAATGAAAATACGATTTCGAACTATTGAAATGTAGATTTCAACTCATTCAAAGAGAAGAAGCCTGGAAAGGTGGTCGCAGATTTTTAACCTTTTTCAATCACACTTAAATGTGTTGATGTGTGTTAGAAGACAAAAACGTAACTACAGACTTCTTTTTGAGGCAACTTAATCGAAGATACTTTAATACTACACTTGTATTTCTTTGTTTTTTTATTTACATCCTCTAATTTTTTCGTCTTCGAGTTTGTGTTTTATAATTTTTATATTTTCCCAATTCTATGTAGACATCGAATAGGCGCTTTTATTCTGCGCGTGGCTCGGCCCTCCGTCCCAGAAGCGTTGGCTGCGTCGCGAGGGCCAGCGGAATGGCAACTGCTCTCCTTATCAGATGGCCCGCGCCGCTGCCTCCGCCGCAGCCTCTGCCAGCGCTTGCCACGCAGGCGCCCTACGCCCTTCCGGATTAATTAAGAGAAGGAGCGTTTGCACGCATTCGGGAGATCAAACGGGGGCCGATCATTTTAGCCACGCTACTGGGAGCAAACGTGTAGATTATGAATTTCCTACATTATTTAACCGAATTATTTTAATTACCTGGCACGTTTGAGATCGACTGTAACAAACTTGTTACAGTTCACCAATAGCAGCAAAATGGATGTATTTAAAGGATAACACCAGACCTTACTATTAGGGAAAAGATTCAACTGCGATGCATAATTTAATAAAATGGTTTTTTTGAAATTGTTATTAAAAACTGTCGCAAGTGAATTAGCGTATGTTGGGCGCCAGGAAAGTACTCTGTGGGCGCCGCGTTGGACAAGGCTTCTCTGGTTCTATGTTAATCCCGAACGCCCAAACCTCGTCGCCAAATCACAGGCGTAGAGGAGCGTCAACAGAGGTACAGTGAGATTTTGATGACGTGGAAATTGAAATTTCCACCTGAAACTCGTAAATAGGCATTTTCTCTCTTGATAGCCTTGGGAACTTCCCGACAGCTGTCGATTTCTATTTATCACTTTATAAGCTATTCCTCGCCTCCGGAATGAGCTCTACCTTCTCTACTCACCATGTGCTCGTGAATGTCAACTTTATCCGACTAAAATCCGAAATGGGCTTCGAAGCTTTCTACTTCGCACTTTCTTCACTCATTTTGGAGAATGTGAACATTATCTGGATGTACTGAGATTTATTTACTGCTGCCTGTGACAGGAATCAGCTGCGACGATGTCATCGAATCGGAAGGTTGAACGCCACCATAGTGACGTCATTGTAGTGACGTGTAAGCTCCCGATGGATGACACCATAACAGCTGATGACCTGTCACAGGCAACAGTAAATAAATCGCAGTGTAATTCGCGAATTTCTTTGATTTGGAAATTAACCATAACTTATACATCACCTGGAAAACGACAATTCGTGCAAATTTTGTTTTTCCTCTGCCGTACAGAAATGAGGCAAACCAGTAGTAAGTTGCCTTGATTCCCTTAAATTCATGAATTGATTTGCCCTTTCCTCCTTGAGTATTTGCGATCACGCAGTTCGACGTCCTCTCACCTGCATTCTGCAGCCGCGCTCGTTTAAATATTCACGGAAATAAAAGAAATAAAAACGAAGAGCCGGTAAATGTCGGTTACAGCTATGTAAGAATCATGAGAGGATAAAAGCTTCGTGCTCTGAGCCTTCGTCGTGAATTCCCTGTTGCTTTTGTCACGAAATGACTCTTACCATCTTTATTCCATGATGCATTGTCCATTTGCGTATTCCTTCCTGATGAAACAAGGAACTGTCTATCCTGAAACTGTTGAGTTGTGTAAGTGCAGAATGTATAAAGACATTCCTACTGTCCAGTTATGTTTCTTCAGTGTTTATTCATTGAACGTCGATATCAGTTGGTACTATGACCTAGCATGACTCATAGTGTGCTTTCAGTGCTGTCAAATGCCATTGCTTCTGTCAACATCTGAGGGATAGTCGCCTGCCGTAGTGGAAGAGGATACGAAGTTTTGTTCAGATGTTTGTGATTGTTCTGTTGAACCAAACTATTCTTCTGTGAAAATTCTACTTCAAGCAGCATTTGGTGCAAGCATTAGCTTCTGTGGATTCCTCGTGACATTCAAAGAAATTTTACAGGGTCTGTATTGATGGAAAGGTCCTTTGGAGTACAAGATAGCAGGTATGAAGTGCACGTCAAGAAATTCTAGCTGAAATTTGGGGCACGAAACTTACATGAACTCAATCAGAAACCATAGAAACGTTTTCTTTTCGTTCACCATGTCCTGTTAATTTGACATTCGTGTTGTGTCGCAACTGGTCCGTACACTTTCGAATCCAGAGTAAATGATCTGGTAAAGGTATAGATGGCAGTTTCTGAGTTTCAGAATAGCAAATTCTAATGTAGATACAATTTGTGTATTGCTTGATTATATAATAATTGATTTCAGCAGAAGCTCTGAAGTATAGAGCAGAGGAGTAAGGTCCCTGAGAGGTGAGGGTGTACATATTTTCCAGTATTTCCTATTTTTGAAGAGTTAATATTTTATTTTCAATTTTAAAATATTTACAGTATATATATATATATATATATATATATATATATATATATATATATATATATATATATATATATATATATGCGGCTCCAAGTCATTTTGTAGGTCTCCTCTCAGGGCACATTCGCGACGTGCCCATCTCCTCTTTTGTAAACGCTAGGAGCACTTCACCGCCTGTGGCGGGCGTGTATTGGGTTGCCGATTTGCGGTTCCAGGGTTGCTGCGGAGTGGAGAGGGAAGGGAAGGGATCCACCAACGAAATAAATTGTCGCCGCTAAAGCGGTATTGGTTTAGATAATATCGTGATGATAACAGTACCTAAACTAAGATTTGGGGATGCAAATATTGTAATTACTTTAGGAGTCTGACATTAAATAGATTTTGCCAGTTATGCTTAATTTTAGTTTCCCTTCGATTGGCACGACTGACACTTGCTGACGTTGGGTGTTAACTTAAAAACGAATTAAATATAAAAATAAGTATGAAATATAATTTGTATTAAAATGTGATATGTAAAGTGAGACGTTCATATATTATAATTAATTGAATTATTTGTAAACCATTAACCGATTCAAAATATGGAAGTAGTGATACTTTAGGTTCATTGTTATCGGATTTTGGTTGTGATATCCCTTACAGTCTCGAATCAAATACACCAATATAGCAACATCCTCTGTTCCTGCGGTTCCCGTCAGAGGCCGCTGCGGCACGTTATCTGTGGTTATCTGCGAGAGGCCTTCCCAGGCTGCCGCCGCCTTGGAGGCCAAACGTGCGAGACCTTTGAACTCAGCGCGCCGCGGAAGCGGCAACAGCGCCGAAGTATGTTTGTCGCCCCGCCCCCTCCCCGTCCCATCCCGCCGTCTTCGCTGCGGGTCGCGCCCGCGATGTGCCTCCGAGGGCTGGAGAACATTTTCACACGGCGCAGCTGCGCCGGACGGACGCTGACTCCAGGCGGACATTTTGAATGACGCACGGGCGTCACCGACACCAAATTGTGGTGGCGGATGACGACTAGATAAGGTATGATTACCGTGACTGGGAGTCCCTTCCAATGTAGGCTATGTACCTATTAGACGTTTTACACAGTGTGAGGCACCGTATACCACCTTTGATTTTTTCGTGTTTCCGGCGCGTCAACTGCTTTGGTCCCGTTAGTGTAGTGCATGTTTTTCGCGGGAGATCGCTGTGATCTTCCCCCGCTGGATGGCGCGATCCGGCGCCGACCTACCGTCGGCTACTGGGGTTTCCCCCTAACCAGGACTCTCCCACCCGCGGGGACAACACCCCAGCTGGGACAAGCTCTAAACTGGTCTCTCTAAAAATGTAGTGTAGTGCATGTTAGTGTGTGTGTAAGGGGAGAGGATAGGACATGAAGAGGAAGGAGAGATCGCGCGCGGTCCGTGGCCCGTTTGGTAGGGTACTGCTCCGGCATTTGCCTAGTGTTGATCGGAGAAACCACGGAAAACTACCGATCAGAGCAGCCGGCCGCTAGAATTCTCCTCCAGACAGCGACTGAATTCGACCTAGCTGGATAGCTAGTGTCGAAAATCCTGCCGCCGTCAAGACTCGAACCTAGGACCTCCCGGTCAGAGGTGTCGACATCAGTTGATGCACTGAGCTACCGCTCCCGGTATACCACCTTTGAGCTTTTGTGCATCATTCCGTTGCAGGGGCGCATGCGCAGACGATGAGAATTGGTTTACGTTAAGATGCCTTGCGGAACACAAAAAGGCTTCATTGGGAAACGCGTTCCTCTGACTGTCTCCCGGGCAGTGGCTCGCATAGAAAGGACATTATGGGGCACAGGTTATTCTCAGGTCAGCGGCTGTTTGTTCTGACGGGTTCCAAGACAGTTGGGCATCGCCGGAGACAGCTTCGCTCCGCGACAAATAGTATTGTTCCGCCAGCTGATAGTGTATTGGAAATGCCCGTTAAAGTGCGTACAGAAATTGAGTTCGTTCCGATTTTGGCATTAGAAAGAATATTATATGAATTGACACAATCTGTGGATTTCGATGAGGGGGAGGGGAAGGGAGGAAAATTCTCACATTTTCTTCTGCTTATTGCAATTGCCAAATAATATTTTGTGTTGATGTTTCAAGGAATATGTATAACTTTTTTAGCTCATAGTTACGAGGACATTTACGTTGAATGAGTTTTCAACATGGGCTTTTAAGAAATTCGAAAATGACCTAAATAGCTCTGAGGAGGAAGTGTCAGCCTTTCCTTCCCTTGCGTGTTAATCCTTCAAATCTCACGTCTCTTTGGTCGGGAAAAGCAACAGTTTTTAATGGAAAAGAAAATATATCGCCTCAAAAGCTATCTACAGGCGTCTCTTTCATCTTAATCGGCACACGTGGGCGGTGTCACACGCCAGCAAGACCAGGACTTGTCCGAAACTGGGTAGAGAAGCCGGTGCACTGTGTACTTTCACGACGGGGGATAGAGAGAGCCCGTGTGATGGGGCAAACTGAACCATTGTATCTTTCTCACTGTTGTAACGGAAGTCTAAGCATGTAATCAAATTTGTTGTAATTTCATTTGAAGTAGTTTATGTAATTGACTTTCCCCTTAAGGAAAGTGCATGATCAGCCATTAGATAAAAACCAGGCCGAAAACCGTATGAGAATACTAAAACGATTTCTCTAATAGAGAAATTGGAAGTAAAGCACGTGGAAGGTAAACGACAGGTCGCTGTCAGCGAATACTGTAGTGACATTGTTTGTATTTTCATCACTTTTTCAACAAAACAAAATTATCTACATTTTATTCAAAGAATAATTCACTGGTATGATCCTATTTTGTCAAATACATGTAATATCCAAGTGCCCTTTTATTGAATTGTAGTAACAAATTGTTTTCATGCAAACATAATCAGTTTCACAAAATAATAGGTACAGTATTACAGTCTTAGTAAAGTAAGCCGAAATTAAACCGAATTCCTTGATTTGTTACTCATTTACGCACGCCCCCAATATAATCTGGCAGAAACGAATGTCAAAAGCCGAAGACAACTGGGTCATTCCGACATTTTTTGTTAACGATCAATTTCTGAAGTGACGAAACGCCAGCGATTTCAGCCTCAGTATATGTGCTAGCCTTTGCTGTTGTCGTTCTCATGCGTTGCCTTCGCCATTTGAGACCCTGGTTTCTCTCATATTCGAGCATTCTGACATAACATCCAGCTCTGTGTCCGCGGTGCTGCAGCCTGAGCGTGGCCCGGTGGGGGTTTCTATTGCTTGGACTCGCAGCTTTTTACTTAATGGTTGTTTTAATTAATGATTCAATGTTGCGTTAATTAATTTTTATGTATTTGGACTTTTGTTCTGGTGAACCTTGGCAGTTGCTTAATACTACTCTTTTCGCATTAAACAATATATATTAATTGGTAGTTCGCTTCTCGCTGATTAAAGGGCATAGGGTGTGAAGTAATGGGGAGTGTTGATGGAAGCGGTTTGGCATTTGTTCTCTCAATTGCAGTATTAATTACGAGTCGGTGTGTTGCATAATTGCTTGTGGTATCATGCAGGTGCGCGGACGCATTGTCGGGACATGTTTGCATGAACGATCAATTGCTTTCGTTATCGATTCAACCGCTTTGCTGCCCAGGCATGTATTCGTGATTGAAATGAGTTGGAAATTTCTTCAGAAGATATCTAGTTTGGAGGAGTTTCGATGTCCTTGGATTTGCAATTAAGTGGACCACTCTCATGCCCTTGCATGTCCTGTAGCACGTGCAATGCCTCGGAAAGGCTGGGCAGAAGCACTCATGACGGAGGGAGTTGCAGGCTTCCGACGTCGTAGCACGTACGGCGCGCTCGAGGAGAGCGCCCTGCCCTGCTTCGGGCCTGTTGTGCAACCTGCTATTCCCCCGGGACGTGACTTCTGCTCGCTCAGGGATATTGAGGACGGGACGGGGCGGCGTGTGGGAAAGCCCTCGGTAATCTGGCAGAAACGTCTTACGTAAGAAAGTCGGAAGCCGAGCGTCACTAATTTGCAATTAAAATATAATGGATCAAATCGACTTGAGGGCGTTCTTTTACAACAGCAATTCGGTATGGTTTCGTATTTAAATTGTCATCTTTTGGAAAGAGAGTAGTTAAATGATTGTATTTAATAATAAATCGAAATAAATGTATGTGATGAATTTGAGTGCATGGGGCTCATTTGGCTCCGCCAAATTGAAGTTAAATTGTGTCTCAGATTGAATATTGTGGTTACTTGAAATCTGCATTTGACGTTTTAAATGAACGTGCTTTTAGTGGGAGAACATAAACTACATAAACAATAGATAAAATAGAAGAATCTATGATAAAATAAATAGTACAATATAAAATTAAATTTCAGGAAAATAATTCTCCGGGTTTTCGCAATGTGCGAAGTCAGAGATATTTAAGAAAGAGATACTCGTCCTTGCTGTTACTGTTTTTCAACAACCACGATTCTAATTACCGTGTTGTTTCCGAGCACGAAAAGAGCATTGTTCGTAAAATGGCTGTGCTCCTGGGGTGTAGTTTGGCGAAATACACCATTGCATTTCCTGACCTCTCTCTGTTTCTCCTCATCTTTGTTTCCAATTTCCCGTTTTACGAGTCATTAAAGTTGGTAATTACGATTAGGGTCAATCGGTTCTAGGAAGATGGCGTTGTGTTTACAGAGGAAATTCATTCATTAAAGAGCCGCTGTCAGATCAAAGATTGAGTATATAATCATTCGCCCAGCCTCAGTGTCCGTAGTTGCTTTTCATGGATACCGGTGTGATCGTGAAACAGTAAAGACAGAAACAGTAAACGACGTTGGTAGAAATATCAAAGATATCATAGATGTTTGTGAGAATTGGAGTACAGCAATTATGGATGATTGTATTCACTGTGTTGTAAATTGTACCAAACAAATCTCAAACGATTGAAAACAACCCATGTTACACAAAACGCTCCTTGAAGTTAATTATATTCCTCAATATTTCATGCCATGTACTGCAGAAAGGGAAAAATAATAAAGTTTGCCAACAATTTATCATCCTTCAATTGTATAATATAACATAATTTTTGCTGTGAGTATTCGATAGAGTATATGTATAAAAATAGCTGTAACTGAATTAACTTCGAAAACACTCGTCCAACATTAATGTTTCAAAATTGTAACTGCCCAAATCGAACGCTTGATCATTACTAATGCTGAAATTTATATGGAATGGCGTGTGGATAATTAGATATGTTCAGAAGCATTGACTAGAATGTTCAAAATATGGAGTAATATATGCAAACATTCATTAAAAAGAAAAGACTGAATACAATACATTAATCAAATATTTAATTTGAATAACATCACTAGGCAAAGGAAATTGGCAACTCCCATATTCTTAAATTTTACAATACGAAGGAAACAGTGTTAATAATCTCCATAAAATATTGGAAAGACAGATCATTCAATTTTAACTGTACTATAAACGTATTAATAGATAATAGTCGTCTATAGAACTTAAAAAGAGTCTCTCAATTTGGGTTTCCGAAACTTTATTTAAATATTTTTGGAAAAAATCGGAGTTATAAAAATTTCATTGCCTAGGAATGATAAATTGTTGGGTCAAATAACGCTATTTCGCATCAGCGGTGGTACAAGTTTTAAACATGTTTTAAAATAGAGTGAATTTTTGAGTTGCGAAAGTAAGCTTCTCAATCTTCTAAAATTACCTTCCATTAATAATTTTCAGAGACAAAAATATGGAAATTATTGTAGATAAACTTTTGAAATATACAAAGAATGTTATTTCTTCAAATATGTAAAATAAAATACGTACTATACTTCGAAACATGGACAAACATGGATGGTTTAAAATCCCTTTAAAAAGCATAATTTTAAAACATATGACGAGTTCGGTCGTAACTAATGAACACACACAAATAATTACTTACAAATACAAGGCCTTCTCATTAATGTATAAAATGTAATAGAGTTCACAAAGATGAGTGTCGAAAGCGATATTTTCCAGTATTCTTAGCACATTAAAATAAGTTTCGTGCGGTTTCTGTTGTATTTAAATTTCACTTGTGGGAATGTTAAAATTGAATGAACACAATGCGTCTTCATCAATTACGTATTAATAGAAGTTGGGATCCGACAAGCACATTATATACTAGTGTCGAATGTCCGTACTCCCCTTTCGAATTTTTCACGCAAATTTTGGCACTGGAGTTATTTCCGAAATTAACTTTGCAAAGGACGCCGCCGCCAGAACGACGGGCCAATTAGCAGGGTTGCCAACGCAAACACGTTAACTCGCTCGGTCACCTCCATATGAACTGGGGCAACCCTTGATTGTTACCAAGGGTATCTTACCAAAGGCCGAATGGACAGTTGTAATTAACGTAAATACGTAACGTAACGTGTGCAATTTTACGTAAAACTAGATTTATCGATTGCTAACTGCGAGGAATGTAAGGCCAATGGAAATGTTACAAGTAACAACATAAATATGAGAATAGGAGTTTATTAAAAATCCTTTAAAGCATGTGAGTAATAAGTATTATTAATCTGCAAGAGTAGACTAATCAATCTTCAGCGAATCACGGCCCACGGAAATCTTTTAACTGCTGAGATTTCTGAGGTAGATCAGGGCAATAGCAGGACCTCTGACCGGGAGATTGTAGAGTTGGAGTCCCCGTGGTGGTGGATTTTTGGCTCAAGCTAAGATAGCCAGGTCGAATTCACCCACTGTTTGGAGGAGACTTCCGGCGGTCGGCTGTTCTGATCGGTGGTATTCCGTGATTTCTTCGATTAATACTAGGCGCATACCGGATTAGTACCTTATCATATGGGCGCGATCTTCCTTTCTGCTTGTTTTATTATGTCCCCTTTCTTACACTTACACAAACGATCTGCACCTGCAGGGAGACCAATCGAGAGCTGCGAGCTTGTCCTGGTCGGGGCGGTGGTCCGCTCCCGGAGATATTTGGAGGCGAAAATCCTTGCAAGTCGACCTCTAGGTCGGTAGGATCTCTCGTTCCAGTGGTGGAGGAACCTTCCGATATAACTTGTATTACTCTCACAGAACCAAAGATCACAGCAGTTGATGCGTCAGGAAACAAAATAAGTCAATCAGACATCTTGAACAGTAGTCGGGTTTCCTATTTAATTGAATGACAGTCTTATTAGCGTTCAGTGAGTTGGAGCTCGTAACGTCCATGTGGGGGTCGAGGGTAGAGATGAGCAGGAGCCGCTCAAGGATCTCTGGAACTTCCCGTGAAGTATGATGGAATCCACGTTAATATTTAGAAATATATCAATGTCCCGGGGTACTTATTCTCCGCGTCGAAATGTTACATGGACCTTTTTACGGGCATATAGGTAGAATAATTTCGTAACCACTGAGAGTTTCGGGTTGCATTCTTTCTAATTTCTCGACGTTTTGTCAATAGACCAGTATTTTCACTGCGAGTTGTTCACAGCAAAATTTCTCTATACGCACTGTGACGGCAGTGAACTTGCCGTACAAGTTCCAGGGTATTGGAGATGACGCCTTGCCGGCGGCGTGACGTGGAAGCTTGCAAGAACTACCTCACTGCCTACCTCACTGCCGCATCACTGCGCCGCACCCTCTGACCCAATGCTTTTTTTTTCTCTACGCACTCTCTGCTCACGGATCTCCTTCGAGTGACGTCCTCTACACTTCTCCCAATCCGAACCTTGGTGTGGCACCCGCTTACAAGCTATGCTGAGGGGCGTGGTCTGTATTTATCCCGGGTGGGGCGCGTGGGAGAATTTGAACCCCAAGCTTTATAATTTCTTGTACAGTTTTGATTGAGAATGTTGTGATCAGTACCTTTTCCCTCACATTTATGTTCAAAATCCATTACTTCCCACATGATTACAGACTGACTATTACTGCTCAGGAATTCCTGTCGACTCCTGTTACAGTGAATTTCTGGGACTAACATATTTCGTTCACTATATCAGAAGTTCACTGTATCCGATGATGACAAAATTAAAAGCAATTTCTCCAAAATAATTGATTTTATTAATAAACAGCACGAACTGAAAATTTCAATATTTTTATTTCTACTTAAAGAATAATTATTTCTTATTGTTTGCTTCGTACATTTTTCACTAGATCCTTATCTAGAGTTCGTGCTCTCTCGATCCTTGATTCAGCATTATCCTCTGCCTCTAAGAAGCGCAATGCAGTCTTGGCACCTTTCAATGCCTCTTGCACCGTTGAAACACCATCCCACTCTCCGAAAGCCCTGCCTATTGCGTAATAACATACGAGATTCCATTAATTTCCAGAACTTATTTCCTAAGTTCACTACTACCCAATCTTCTTATGTTTATTTGTAATTTAAGAGAAACGGGACCAGTGACAAGTTCACTTTAACCGAGGGTTCACTGTATCAGAGTTCACTATAACGAGAGTCGACTGTATTTTCATCTTGCGAGTGTTTCTGGGTTCGCAAAGTTCCCGCGTTAACTAATAGAGCGAACTGGCGCATCGCATCGTCCAAGGCATAACCTGCATGTCCCACGGCGCATTCCAAATAGGCTCGATCAAACTTTCAGGAGCATAGAACATTACTGATGCTAGAAATCACCAGAAACAAGATTTACAGATGAAGTTCGCCATGTTTTGGCCCTTGGTGTATTCTGAGATATATAGTGATAGGATTATCATGAGAGTTGAAACCTAAAACTCCACAATAATTGCATCCAGACTCAAAAGCAAGAAAAGCAGACTTTGCTAGAAGAAAACTAACAAGCCAAGATGGGAAATTTGGACCGCAAAGCATCCCGTGAGTGTAAAGTACAAGAAAGTAGTATGAAAATCACATTAATTGTTTGTTCTAAAGATTGTGTGTAAAAAAAATGTGTTACTGAACTGTACACATTCAAGTGAATAAGGAGATCAGTGTATGTGATTTTACTATAATTTAATTTTCTTCGGAACTGGTTTGTTCGATTTCAGTTTGAGCCAATTCATGCTGGACTTCCTGCCGGTACAGCATTTATTTCAGATGTCTAAATGTGTTTCACAGAAGTGAATGTAAATTGTGTTTAGAATGAAAATGCAAAGACTGAATAATTGTCAGTGTGTACTTATGATGTGTACCACGTGATCTTGCAGTGGCTCCCAACGCAAATCTTACCTCTCCCCTACACGGCACATACAGTTTTTACTGATTTTTTACGAATATAAGTCAAAGAAATCAAAACGTACTGCCAAAACTAAGCTTTACAGATCGTTTACTGCAATTTTGTGACATGCTTTCGTTTATACCAGACAGGCTGTTCAGGGTGTATTAGATTCGTAGAAAATCCCAACCCTATGGCACGTCAGTGTATTTAAGTAAGTTAAAGAAAAAAGTATGACCTAGCCGAAGTTGCACCAACCCTAAGAATGTGCCGGAAACCCAGTAAGTACATGCAGAAGCCTTATGTTCAGAATGCAACGACATTATGAATGAAACCGAAACTAGTGAAAGACGATGAAGACCGCCGTAATTTTAAGTTTAGTGCAAGCGTAGCTACGGCATGTTTGAGGAGGCTGGGATCGAGCTCCCCTCCCCCTCAAATATTTCGTGAAGCCGTCGTGGGGATGTTGTGCAACGCCGCCGTCAGTGCGGTGTGGCGTCGTGGGCGTCAGCGCCGGCAGCGGATGCGGTCTCGCAGCGGCCCCGCGCGCCCGCCGCTTGCTCCTCCCTGCTTCCTTTCTCTACCCTCTCGTCGCTTTCTGCTATTTTACTCTTCTTTTCTACGTCTTTCTCTACTCCTGTTAATATATTGAAAATGTGATGGTATAGAGAGGAATTATCGAAGTATTGTAGATACAATACCGTTTTCATATGAACAACTTTATGAAGGAGAAAAAATAGCACTTGGTTCTCTCCTTTACTTTCCTGTCCTCTTTTTCTTCTTTTGGGTCTCCTGTTTCGCCTGCGGCTGATTCAATTCTTCTCTTTGCTGCCCTTACGTTTTCCTTATCCCGTGATTGCCTTTGCATACCATCCCCACCGGTTTCCCTTGCGCTGCGGCTCGCTGCTCGCTCGGCCTTGCCCTTCCTCTGTCGTGGCCGCCCCGTCCGCCGTCCTCCCGCCCCGCGGCCCGGCAACGCGGATCTCGCGCCCTCGTTTCGCCCTGAACTTGGCGTAGTCAGCGCTGGGGGCGGGGCAACTGGTTAGCGTTCTCTCCGCGGAGGGCAGGCGGCGGAAGTGGGGACGGCGAGTCTCGAACGGGAGTGCGATGGCTGGCAGCTCACTCTCACGCGAGGCGCAGCTCTCCGCCGCCCGCGTCGCCCCGCGTCGCCCCGCGTCGCCCCGCACCATACTGCTTCACCAGCGCCGCTCCGCGCACAAAACCTGCTTATAAGAGGCTTACAACCCCCTGTTTTCAACTTTTTTCTCGGCGGCAACGTGCGTGACAAAGTTGCGCGTTGCATGTGCGCATGTTATTGTAACATTTTCTAATTTTTTTTTTTTTTTTTTCAAAAGCAAAATTTTATAATTTTAGTCTTAAATTTTCATGATGTACCCTTGCGAGTTATTCCTTATCTAGCAATAGCACGTTTACGGTTTTTTGTTTCTATGTCTTCTTTTAAATCACACACAACTGTAACATTTCCAGAGTGTGCATTTCTTAAGTATAATGGTGGACACTTTCTGGAAAATACACAGCAGTGGGGAAAATCGTGGAATTTCATTGCTCTGGAAAAGTCACGGAAAAATCCGAGAATTTGAGGAAGAATCATAAGAAGCCAAGGAAAATTCAGAGAGGGTTATAAAACTAGTTATTATTTCATACAAACAGAAATACTACGTTATTTTTGCACAATTTTTACTCGTTGAGAAAATATTGTTAATTTGCTATTTGTCGTACCGAAATCGGAGAGCTGCCCAATGAATATCAGGCTACCTTGATTTATTTTTTTTAGTTTGAAATTTTATCAGGAAAAAATTATTAATAAAATGAATTGGAAAACTGGGAATAGATGGGAAAATTTGTTCCAGGAAATGAGTGTAGAGAGTGGATATGATAGTACGCTACCTGTGAGCTTGTTGATAATTGCCCGCTTCATTCCGCGGAACCCCGTGCAGCCGCGCTGCAACGCTTTCGTCTCTGGCGAGGGTGGCGGGGCGGGGCGGGGCGGGGGCGGCCCAGACGCAGTCGTAAACTGCGGCGCGCGCCGCGTCCAGGAGGTGGCGGCGGAGGCGCCGAGCGCCGCTCGGGAATGAATGAATGAATGGAGGCTGGCGGCGGAGGCGGAGTGTTTCCCGTTCACGCACCGCGCGCCTGCGACCGCGCCGCCCCGCCCCGCCCCGCCCCGCTTCGCAGCGCGCCGTTCAATGGGCCGAATCCACTCGTAAACACGTGCGGTGTAGTAGCTCGCGTCTTTGTCACTTCCAAACAGTTACACTTATCGGTCGGAAATGTGAAAAAAATGTATTAAAATAACATACATTTAATCTGGATTTCTAAAACTTTTAGAACATTTTTCAATCTGGAAATGAATTGTGATGAAGTGTTAATGTTCGATCTCACCGGGATGAGCATCCGAAATCTTTTATCCAGACATGCTCTGCTGGCTGAGCTGAGCTGTGGAATCAAACATTGCATTCGAGCAATTTAACGACCTTACAGCGATCAGTTATCTTATAATACGGTTGAAAAAGCGTGAAAGGTGAAAATTAACCAAAAGTCATGACATTGAGAACAATGTCTGGCTTACAATGTGTGAGTGATTTTATTTGATGCATCTTCTCTCTTCATACCCATTCTACCAATATTTATTTAAATTTGGAATTCTATCGAACTTCATGTTCACGTGGGAAATGCTCGATTGGCACTAGTACGGTTTCTCATTTTCACACACAGTGAAAATAAAATGCAGTGTCTTCTTTCTTGTAAGGAGATTTTTTGGTTTCGGGTTTATTATTGCTTTTGAACTTGATTGTAATGAAGTATTTTAGTAGATTTTATCAGCTCTATCACAAAGTCCTATACCCAAAACATATTCATGTTTTCTTCTCGCTGCTGCGCCTTGTCCCTCTTTACCTGGTACCGCTCCATTTCGTCCTCCTCCCGTTTCGTACCGCTGCGCTTTTTACTGCCTCGCATTGTCCTGCTCCGCTTCGTCCAGCTTAGCATCATCCAGATCTCCCTCGCTCGTATTGGGCCGGCCGAACTTTCTCTGCCTCGCCTCACTTCGCCTTGCATCGTCCCATCCCTTTCAATCTCGTCCCTCTTCTATCAGTCTCATCCGTCCCCGCCGCATCCCGTTGTCCCAGAGCGTCTCCTCTTTTCTCCTTCGTCCCCTCCCGCTCTCGTCCCGCTTCGCGCCACCCGCCCCCACCCCACCCCGCTCCGTCCACGCCCGCCTCGACCTGTCCGCCCCCGTCCCCTCCCGTTGCCCGTGCCGTGTAGCCTCGCACTTTCCAGCGCCGCTGCATACCTTCTTCGCACCCCCCCGCCCCCTGCCCGCCCGCCCGCGCGACCCACTTGCGTGGCACGCCGCGCCGCGCCGCGCCGCGCCGGCGGATGTGCCTGGCGGCCGGATCCGGCGCTCTCCCTCCCTGGAAGCCGTCTAGCGGCCAGCGAGCGCCGGCTTCCCGGAGGCGGTGCGTCTCACGCGCGGCGCGGCGCGGCGGGCAGCGGATCCAGCCGATTCGCCGCTTTGACCACTTGCTCGGGCGGAACCGACGACTGTTGCGCCCTCCAAGCACGCTACAAGGAGCAGCGTACACCAGGAAATGAGTGCCAGGAGGTCCCAGTTTGGTGGAGAAACGGGGAAATATTTTGTTCTTATCGTTCTCTTGCAAATGCCACCTCTATAAAACATCAGAAAAAAGTAATAAAATTATCTCAGTTTATAGTTAAAAAAATATATATTCAATAAGTGGGAATGATTTAAAAAAAATGTTATAACAAACTTCGTTGCGAAGACTCGTTGCACAGAAAACACCTTTGTCTTTTTCTCTATCTTATACCACTCCGCCAAGTGAAGTGTAGTGTGGCGTGATATTTAATAAGTTGGGATTCTTGGAGTCTTAAGTTCCCTCAGAGGACTGCTGGGTGGTAGATTGGGTGGTGGAAATTAAAAAGATAAACGGAATACTAAACAAAATTCCTTTAATGAAGATGAAAAAGTTAAAACAGAGAATTACAGAGACCTCCGTCCACGTGAACGGTAAATCGAAATATTCCCGGGTGGAGCCCATAGGGGTCTTTATAGCACGCAGGGTCTGAATTATGGTACATCCATGTGCGAGGCTGGTGCCCCTCCCCCCCTCCTCTCTTTACAGCGCCCTGTCGCTTTGTACAAGATAAGTCAACTCCTCGCCCGGCCATCGAAATGCTCATGAAGTGTCAGCACTCGCTTGGTCAGCGAAGGCTCTCTGTATGCCTCTGTGTGGGTGCTCTTGCTCGAGGCATATCAGCACATCGTGTGGATAGCGAGCGCCCAAGAAATATAAACTCCTTGATGGTCTTACGCATGCCCTTATGAGTAGCTCCTTATTTGAGGAATTCTAAGCGTCCAAGTGTAAATGGAAGAATTCCAACTGAATGTATCATAAAACAGCCCTCTCGAACGTGCTGCGTCGCTTAATATGAAGTTTTCCATTTTTATGAATTCTAACAATTATATAAGGATTCTAAGAAATATACTGAAATAAAATACATATACTATTTTTTTTGCAAAATTACAATACACGCCCTTACAAGATGTCAGTGCATCTTTAGAATTGCGATTATTCATTCCAAATTAAATTTTTATTTCTAAACTAAATTATGTTTTTCTTTCTTTGCCCTCCCAAATTTATTTTTCAAATAATAATTTTCTTACCTGTTAAATTTCTTTTGTGTATTTTTATATTTGAAGGGCTTGCGGCAGTGATACCATTTCTCATAGACATTTTAATAAAATGGACGGGAAAATGACAGCGGCTACGCCTACCTTGAAATTCTTAGAAATTAAAATTGTAATTTGTATTTTGGTGGCGCAATGCGTTGGTGGGTTTTAGATATATTTGCCTCAAATTTGGGACCTAAATGTTACTGACGACTCGTCCATAACATTTGCTGATGAAATCCTTTGATGGCGTCTGCTTTATGGAACCAGTGGAGCTTTTATACCGTGTGACTTTGACGAATGCCTGATGAAAGGAGTCCGCGACTGAAGTACGTATTCAACCCGTTCCCTTCAGGCGATTTTTCGGTGTGCGCTGTATTTACGGGCTACTGGCCAATTACGCATTCAGAACAAAGATACTTCAATGCTTTGATTTTCTGGACTTCTGGTTCGCCTTTTTGCATACCGTCGCTGCCCGTTGAAGTTCTCGTTGAATTTCTTGAACGACTATTCTCCGCGTTGCATCTTGAAGCGATGTCGGTGTTGAATGAATCTCCCTGGGCTCGGAGAAACCTTTTGGTGTTGAAAGTTCGCCTTGTACTTGAATATTTCCACGATTTTAAGGTTTTTTGAAAATATTTATTTTCTACACCTTGTATTGAGTGAATGATGAGTAATCTCATGGAAGTTTGGTAAATACTTTTTTCACATTAAACGCCTTCTATACTTTTTACTAATGAATTAGGCGGGACGAGTTACATTTCATACAGTCCTTCTCACGTCTAATGCTATTTGCGTAAACCACGCGGCGAAAGAGTTGTATTATTGTGTAACTTGTAAGAAATCGAATGTATTGTAAAATTTTCATTGTTAAATTGAATAATATGTTTATAATTTCAATAAAAGAGTAAAATTTACCTTTTAACCCAACACTCATAAAGGTGTAAACATGCAGTAGTTCATTTATTTTGTTCTGTTTCAGGTGAGTACTCCAGCATGCTGTACATGAGGGTACACGCTACTCGAGTGAGTAAAAATGTATTTCATACATAAAAAGACAAACCGTTATCATCATAAGTTTCACTTTTAGGTTCAATAGGTCTTTTGGCGTATGTAAATGTATTAATAACTTTAAATATACAAGATTTGAAAGATTCAAGGTATTTGATTTGATAGTCTCTGCATCGCAGTACCCATTCAGAACAGGTTTGACGTCGCTACTCCGCTCAGCGACTGCGATGAGGTAGGCATACACGAGCGAGTGAGGTTTGCGAGACTGGCTTGCGCCGGTTGTAAATCATTCACATCACCTGCTCGGAAGAGGGAGCACTGCGGCGGCGAAAGCCAGTCTCGCTCGTGTATGCCTACCTCATCGCCGTCGCTGTGCGGAGTAGCGACATCAAATCTGCGAATCTAAAATGACCACCGCCCCGGCCGGCCGCTCGAGAGCAAAGCGGTCCATACATCGTCCAGCCCGTGTGCGAGAGTGGCCCGCGCCGGTTGTAAATCATTCACACCACCTGCTCCGGTGAGGGAGCCAGACTCGCCAACGGGCTGCACGTTGTGTGGGCCGCTGTGGCCTGGAGCGGGCGGACAGGTGAGCGAGCGCAAGTGCCGAGATTCCGCAGCGCGAGCGAGCGGTGCGCCGCCGCTCCGGGGCCGTTAGCCGGACGCCGACCCACATACCCGACGCCGCCGCCGCGGACGCTGCCCCTTGGCCTCTGGACCCCACTCCCTCGGCCGCCGACCATCTCCGCTCCGGTCACGCCTCGGCGCTGCTTGTGCCTTTCGTTTCGTTCTTCTTCCCTCACTCTCTTGTGTTGGACGGACTGGCTTACAATTGTTCTGCTTGATCTGGTGCAGGAAATTGCCAGTGAAGTTACTTCGATTGTCTGTAATTTTAAATAATGGAGCAAATAAATTATCGTCGTCGAAGAGTTGGAAAGCAGCGCGAAAGCATAGCTGAGAAGCACAGGAATAATTATTTCTTGGCGTTTGAACGTTGTTTCTCCGCCAGTGATGTTCTGTTCTCTTCAAACCTTTTTAACGTATCATTTTTTCGTTTCCCCTTTTTTATTTTATTTTTTAATGTTTTGTTATTTTTTTCTGTTTTCTTTTCCTTTTCTCGTTCTCCGATTCTTTAATATCTTTATCTTTTCGTCCTTTTCTCACCATTCCCCCACGTTTTCTCGATTTAATTTTTGAGTGTCACGTAGGCCCGCGTTTTGTGCTTGGGGGGGGGGGGGTGATGAAAAGTATTCTCAGAGCGCGGGTTGCTTTTTTTGGTGCAATTCAGTCTCCCACTTTCAGAGAACAGGAAGAATGTGATTGCGTTTGAACGATACACAGGTACACGGATGTGAGTCGAGCACTCGCGAATTGGAGTCGTGCGATGACTGTGCTTTTCCTCGGCCTTAAGTGTGCGATTTACATTGCATAATTTCTATTGAGTGTAAGTGGACTCAGACTGTTGCACCGCGCATTGTGAGTCGTGTAAATGTTGATGGGTTTTAGTGAAGTGAGAATTTAAAAATACAAATTGCAAATTTGTAAACGGATCTTTTACCTGGAGTAATAATGCTGATGTTATCTCAAACACAATTAATTGATGTTGAGTATTTTAATCGCTTTACCCATACCAAGATTTTACTATACCCATATTTGAAGATACGACAGTTAAAGTGCATATCTGTAAGTTGTACTTTCCAACTACAAGTATTTATACCGGTCCCCTGGGCTGTCACGCAATTGCACCAGCCCCTGAGGCTGCTGCGGAGAAATATTCAACTACGCAGAGTCTGGACAGGCCAAGAATAACTAGAAAACCCGGAAAAGAGAATTACATCATTTTAGATTCAGTCAGGGGAAAATTAAGTCATATCTTACAAATTTACATTAATCGAAAAATTATACTTACTAATTTTGAGTAATAATATTAACTAATTAAAATTTTTTCCTTATTTAATGAAATATTGCCTGCGATGGATTGCTAGTTCTTCAAACTAGTGTCTGAGTAACCAGACACTGCCCATACATGTCGTATTAGCGAGTCATGAAAACAGAACAGGAAGGTTTTTGAAACCGCAGACCAGTTTTATGAGCTCTGAGGTGGAACCGAAGAGTTCTTAAAGAGTCAGAGACTACTTTTCAATTCAGTTCTAAAAGATACAAATCAACTAATATTTTCATCCTCCCAAATTCTCGATTCGATCAAAATGCAGTGAGATGTTTTGTCGCATTTGAAGTAGTTGTTTTGTTTAGAGTTAAAAATTTGTTATGCTATTATTGTGTTTTTATTAGGTTTTTGGTGCTTTGTCTATAAACAACACGAAAAAAATTCCAATACAAATGTGTGCTGCAAACATTTGACTTTGTCCATGGAGGCATACTGCTTTGTAGCCAACGAATTTCAGGTGAGGCCTGACCCTTCGCTGGTGGTACATGAGCTCCCCGTTCCGGTGTCCTTTTATGGCTACTTTCCGGAAAATCCGAGTCAAATGCTTAGCAGACAAGTATTAGCCAGCTGTTAGTCATAACTGCGTTGGATTGTTACACACGTTTTTAGTACGCGCGGATCTTTGTTTAATTTTCTATTGTGATATTTCAATAGCACTGCCATAACCGTGTTCTTGTGTAATGATGTCTGCCTCTCCTTTGTGCTTGTTTTGAGGAAAATTCCATTGAATGGAGAGGCTTTCAGCGAAGAGGGTATTTTACTGGAGAAGGGACATTTTATTCAGCTTGTCGGACAGATTTAAGTACAGCAGCTTTCCGGCGTTTAATGGAAGAGCGAGGCCAGCCTTAGAAGCGTCTGCGCGTCCCTGCTTCGCTACGCTGCCAGCGGCTGCTAAAATGGCCCTGTGTGCTATAAAGTCTGAATGGGTAGCGAAAACCGCGACTTCTTACGCCTAGGTAAGAGTCCTAGAAATAAACACTAAACATTACTGCTTAAAGTAGGGTAGTTAAATTGAGATCCTTGAAATAACAAAAGGTGCTTCTATTGAAGATGTGTTCTCTTACTAAACCATCTTTTCGTGAGTCATTTCACTTAATGAAATTGTCAGTTGACGCAGTACTTAGCTGGATTTTCTTCTTCTTCTTTTTCTTTTTCTTTTTCGGAGTGCCTCTATTTTGTGTCTCTGGTCATGACTATCCACAACAGTGTGTCGTACAGTTGTTCCTAGAAGTCCGGGTGGAGTTTCATAAAACGCATCGTAATTTTGTTTTGTCCGCCACATGTATTGTATTGTAGAAACCGTGATGGTGCGTGAAAATGAAAGGGAAAAAATACTGTCTGTTGATATTGTAGTTGTCAAATTCCACGCAATCGCTATGGCTGACCATCACAAGAAATGTTTGATAACTCCCTGAAGATTATAGCATTTAATGTATTCTATTGTGCAGATATTTCGAGTTTTGATGTTCAAATTAATGAAGCATGTAAATTAAAGTAACTCCAGATGACTAGCGATTTGAATTAATGAAGCATGTAAATTAAAGTAACTCCAGATGACTCGCGACCTTTGTATGATTTGAAAGTTTTTTTTTTCTAATTTGAGAAATGAACAGTCATGAGCCATTTACAAAAGTTGCTCTGAATAGAAACTGATGACGTGAGTCATATTTGCAGAGCAATTTCTTAAGCAAGTAGGACGCCAATGTAGCCTTTGGTATTTGAACATCACTCAAGGAGACATCAGCGTTTTTGCTCTTGGCTTTTAAACTGTTTTGAGCAATAGAAAGACACTCGCACACTCACAGCCATGTTCTTTCACTTTTTTCACTTGAGTGGAGATACTTTTCTTACAATACGCTTCATACTACAAAAAATAAATTTTAGGTTTTTGCTTTTGCTCCGTGATAGTTCAATAGAAATATGAAATGCTTTAAATGTATTGGTGCCGTAGATTAAGATTCATTTTTATTTATTATTTCCTGAAACGTTTTGCTTTATCGGAAACGTCTACTATGTAAGGCAAGAGTTAGTCGATCAGTCATCCAAAATTGTTTAAAACATTGTTGTTGCTTACCGCGAACATCCCCAGCTGCATAGTGAACTGGCTCATCGGAGCATTAAGAGCTGGCACGGCCGCCAATTTGGCGGAAAAAACATTTCACTGAGCAATACGGTTTCATCGATGGTCAATTGTTTTAGAACGTATCAAAAAAATCGCCTACTGACCTGAACGCACTAGCGCGGTTACCCACCGCTTGGCTAGCACATTGCAACCCGGGCTGGGTCGTAACTTCCCGTGTGGAGTCGTGATCTCCGACCCCCACACAGCTTTGCCCCTACCTCTCCCCGCTCCGCGACGCGATCCACTCCACTCCACTCCTATTTCATACCGACCCTGATCCTGCCAGTATCCCCGCTTCGACCGTCGCCTCTTGCACGATCTGCCTGTCCTGGGTCCTCGCCACCGCGTTCCACCCCGCCCCATCCCCGCCTTGCCCCGCACACTCACCCCGTCGCCCCTCCTCGCGCTGGGCTCGTTGTGCGCCGCTCCGCTTCGCTCGGGCTGCTTCCGAGCGGGGCAATGAGCGCCGTTTGTGTCCGTAATGGACCCTCGGCTTGTATAGCGCGCGATAAAAGGTCAAAATGATGAGCCGCCGCCAAGGACAGGCGGCGGGCGCAGGAAGTGGTCGCGGGCGAGTGGCTGGCCGTGGGAGGGGAGAGGAACGCCAGCCGTACACTCACCGCCCCGCGAGGTGGTCCACTTGCAGCTGCTGAGGAAACAGTCTTTTTCCCTGTGCCGTCCTGTTTCACCCCACATCGCCATGCCCCTGGCGCGGCATTCGATCGGCCAAAGTAGTCATTCACTATTGACTTTCTACAGAAAATAAGACGAGACGTTATACTCTGGTTTTGTCTATTGCACTTTGACGAACGCCGCCCGTTTAGTTCAACGCAGTAGAAGTGATGTGCTCGCATCACGGATGTGGGGCGATGCCGATTGACGTGGATGACCGAACGACCGATTGTTCAGTAGCATGGGATGGGGCGGAGTGGGGGGGGGCAGATTGGAATGGATTGCGTCGCGACGGGAAGGAACGGAACAGAGAGGAGCAGTGCAGGTGACGGTGAAAGGGAACCAGGCAGGATACGGCAGGACGAGACGGACAAGACCGGGGCGGGAGGAAACGGGAACCGACCGGGACGAGACAGAGCGGGACGGAGTGGAGCGAGTTGAAGCGGGGCGAGGGCGGGGCGAGGGCGGGGCGAGGGCGGGGCGAGGGCGGGGCGAGGGCGGGGCGAGGGCGGGGCGAGGGCGGGGCGAGGGCGGGGCGAGGGCGGGGCGAGACAGGAGGATTGCGCGTGGGCCGAAGGCATCGCGAGCGTCGGCAGCTTCGTCTTGTTTTGTTTTCCGCTTTGCGGTCTTTTTATCGGCCGAGCTGCTTTCATCGCCCCGCTTTTATCGTCCGTGACCGCAGGCCGTTCGTTTGGGATTTTATGTGGCCGCCCCGTGCGCGTGCGTGGCGCGACCTTCCCCTTCGTTCCCCGCTTCCGTCGCTCTCGGAAGCGGGGGAGTGCAGCTCGGCGCTCGTGCTTTCCGCTTCCGAAAGAAGGCGATCGGAGATGAGAAATAATATGATGTGGCTTAGTTAAAGAGGGTATTTAGTCTTCAAGTGAAAAATGAATGTCATGATCAGGAGAACGTGAATAAGTAAGGACTTCGCCGACTTGTTAGGCACAATAGTAATAAATGTGTGTGTGTGTGTGTGTGTGTGTGTGTGTACAGTGTTTTATATGGCATTGTTAACATAATTTCGTAAGGTTGTTGTTTCATTAGAGTCTTGGATTAAAATTACAGTTCCTTAGCCCTTCTTACTGTAATTGAATTTAAAATATATTAATATTAATTTTTGATTTTAATTATAATTTGTACATTGATATCAGTTAATATTTTTTTTTAAAATATCAAATATTCATCTCCATTCTTTGTTTCCGAAAATGTTAATCTATAATATAATATAATATTACACATCCAGTTTCCACAAATAAAGAACCCTCAAATTCGGAAGAGGCAAGAGAATGAACGAATGAGTTATTGTCATGAGGGATTGCATTGTGTTCCAACGTGGAAAAATTTCGCGTGCTTCCTAGGGCGAGTGCAAACTGTGGTTTGTTTGAATTTAAAGACCTTCAGCACGGTGCCTTGTCTCCGACGTGTTGTTTTAAAAACCTTGTGCTAGTTTGCCGTTCTTATCTGTCCGTGCCGAAACTTCATCAGCGTTCTGTGGAGGATAACGGAGGAGACACCAGTGCATTGGGGAATTGCATTTCTATTACGGGTCTGTAAAGAGTGATTAACTGATCAGATTGGTGAGACGTTGATACTAAACTACGGCCCCGTGGCGCAGGCGGTTGCGGCAGCTGTCGTTTGCGCCGAGGAGGTTGCAGGTTCGAGTCTTGCGTAGGCGTGGTCGTATTTGTGATTGCCCCTTCACCCCTCATCCTCATCATCATCCTCATAATTCATAATTCAAGGCGTAACAACCTTGCCTTACCAAGGGATACAGCCGAAAAGCTGATCCCCATACTTAGGCGCGTTAATCTCTCTCCGGGAGAGAATACGACTGGGCCTCGGAAGAGAACGTGTAGCGTGGTCAGAAATGGCCGATACGCAAGTAATAATATTTATAACAATAATAACAACAAAATGGGCGAGTCGGTTCAGGTAAGAGGCGCATAATGACAGGTACTAATTGTGTGTGGGTATTTTTATAGTTACCATTTGAATGTGGCATTAAGTGAGTCTTTTTGCTTATTAATTATTTTGGAGCGGATTTCTATGGTATTGCATATTTTTTAGTGTTGCATTGGGGCAATAGCTAACTGACATTTCTTGACATTTGGTTAGAACTGCAATCGTAGATTAATATGTTAGTGAATATTTGACCAATTTTTCCTGTTGGTGCATATTCCTGTAATTTCAGACGCATATTTTGCATATTTCGTTAAAATTGAGACTTATCTAAAAAACGTGTATCTTTTCGTAGAGTCTATTTATTTGTGAGCGTAAAATAAGTGACATTGACGTTATGCTATTGCGTTTTCTTTCTTTTGTATTTAGGATTCAGTCATTACAAAAAGCAGGGTAATATATTGATATATTTTTTAAACTAGGCGCACGAAATGCAACAAGACGTGCAATTTACTTTCATTAGGCGAATATTTACATCAGTTATTTCTCCCGAAGAGTAAGGTATTATGTTTTCACAAAAATAT
This sequence comes from Teleogryllus occipitalis, assembly GCA_011170035.1. NCBI lineage: Eukaryota > Metazoa > Arthropoda > Insecta > Orthoptera > Gryllidae > Teleogryllus > Teleogryllus occipitalis. The sequence goes on along the minus strand of BLKR01000187.1, from coordinate 463,907 downwards.
GTTTTCATTCCAGACACGCATCTTCTGAAATTTTATCAAGAAGGGTAAATGCAGGAAATGAAATATTGTTAATTTTAATTGCATATTCAAATGTATTGTAAAATGAAAAAAATTAGGTCGTAAATGCATATGTTTAACAGCAAATTTCAAGAATTTTTAGGGCATTAATATCTTTTCCCTAATTATCATTATGTATAATACTAATGATTTACGATTGCGCGCGCAAACACACATACACACATTTGTATATACTCGGAAGACTGCGTGCGTTGGACATTGCGTTCAGAAGAGAGAAAGAGAAATCAGGAAGGAGTGTTCCAAACATGTAAAACAATCTTATAAGATATGTGTGGCATAGTCTCACCATTGCACACGTATTAAATTGCACCAAAAGGAATGTTTCGCCCCCCTGGCGACCGTCTTCGGTGCCAGCATATGGCGGCTGGGGACCCGATAGAACTGCTGTTGATGATAAAAATATCATATATCGTACTCCAGTGCGTATTGTATCGTTAACATCCTAGACGTGCTCTATCGTACGCCCTGCTTGCCGACGTGATGCGAACAGGACGCCGCTTATCGCCATGTCACTGCGCGGCACGGCACGTGCTTTTACAAACCCACCTCCCCCCCCCCGCCCCCACTCGCTGACCGCTACGACCGCGGCTGTTGTTTGTTTGGGTTGCGTGCTCGGGGACTCCACCAACGCACGAGGTCGTCTTGGCAGGACGAGGTGTTTGTTACGGCCCGCATTTGAAGGGCAAGAATTGGATCTGAATTGGATTCCAAATGGAAGACTTGTCAAAAATGATACCCCGGAGAGGTAGACAGGGCATGGGAGGGTTTATTTTTCACTCATCAAATGCAGAAATAAACGTTTTCCAATCATTAGGGGTTCAATTTTCACCTAAAAGCATGCGGTTCTGAAATACTGATTTCCCGATGTAAGGGTTGGCGATTCAGGTCAGTTGGTGAAGTCTCATTCCCTTTTCCTTTGATGGTTTGTTTGCTTTCATTCACTGTGCATTGAACAGTCTTTTTTGGGCCGATCCATCGAACTCTCCCTTTACGGTCAGTAATAAACAGCCTTCTTTAATAATCCTTTCTTTTGATTTTGATAGTGAGTGTTTCCCTCTAGGCATTATTCTGATTAAGATTATATTTGAAGGGTGGAGTGTGGCCTATTAACGCAAAAAAGAGTTTATGGAATGTTTGATGTAGGCAAAAGATAACCATAAAATATGTACACAAAAGTTTATGGTGTTAACATTCATCCATTTGTGAACGACATAACGATTTGTTGTTTCACAATGCAATGAAACAAAAAGAGCCCTAATGGAAGACTCGTTCAATCATACTATGATTTTCGTCGTTTTAGTGCTCATGTAAGGCTGTTTTGTTTGTGATACTCCTGGGAGAAGCGCACTATGTCCTCAAATCTGTGTGTGAAAACACCCGTACGTCCCGACTCCCAGTTCCTGCATGAAGCCCCTGCGTCACGGACTCAAGCTTAGTTTCCCAATATTTCATTCAATTTATGCATGTATCTATTTTTGTAAGTATGCTAATCGCGTTACGGGTGAGGGTTCGTCGCCATCGCTCTTGTCGCAGCGATGGCCCGTGGGCGCGGCGGGCTGGAATTCGGGAGGCGCGGGGCGGCGCGTACACATTCCACTGCCATTGAGCGGGCAAATAAACTGGCCTTCGGGCGGCGACGAGGACAGCGGCGCGAGCGCGAGCGCGAGAAGGACGGGGAATGGGGGAGGGGAGGGGAGAGGCGGCGGCCTGGCCTCGCGGGTCACGCGTCAGACCGCAGGGGGCACTGCGCTTGCGCCGCCGAACAGGTGTGCGGACGGAGCGCGGAAGGCCGCCGCCTCTTCGCCAAGCCACACCGCACCACACCACGCAAACCACACCACGTAAGCCACACCGCACCACGCAAGCCATACCGCACCACGCAAGCCATACCGCACCACGCAAGCCACACCACACCACGCAAACCACCCCGCACCACGCAAACCACACCGCACCACGCAAACCACACCGCACCACACAAACCACACCGCACCACGCAAACCGCACCGCACCGCACCACACCACACACACACACACACACACACACACACACACACACACACACACACCACACACACCGCACCACGCACCAAACCACGCAAACCGCACCGCACTACGACCACACCACCGCCACACACAGACTACACCACACCAAACCACATCACATCAAATTACACTAACCACATCACACTCGCACCACGCCACGCCATTCCTTCTGAGTGCCGCTTCCCATTCCACCACTGAGGGATTTTGAGGGAATGCTCTGGGACACATTTCCATTTGTATAAAATGATGAGTGTGAATATTTGAAGAGCGAACTTGTAATACAACTTCTTTGTTTGAAATCGTATCCATTTCTTCTTTCGTAATTATAATGTTTTTATACGCGGAATACTTTACTGTCAGGAAAACTGAAAGCCTTGTAAATTATTAAAATTATAACGTCCTTCTTCAGGGTCCACAAAAACACAATACGAATTTTTAAACAATATACATCCCAAGTCAATGGACCTATTTATTTGTGAAGATCTCAAAAATGTTATCAGAGAATAGAAAAAATGCACCAATAGCAATATCCGAGCTCCAGAGATTAGGAAGGATTTCAATAGACAGCATTCCTAAGTGGCGACTGCTATTCGAATACGCCTCCACGAAAATAAATATCAGGAAAATTTTCGAAGAATTGGGATTGATAAATTTTGAAGAGTGGCTAAATTATAAAGAGAAATGGGTGGGAGGTGTATTGAGGCTCCCGGATGGAACGGCGTCACTAAATGCGGGAAAAAAAAGGCTCGAACAATTGGCCACATGATTATCAAAATGTGTGTGAACGTGAATGGAAGAGTGCTGGAAAGGCGAGTCTAATTACTAAGTAAAAACGTACGCAGTATAGGGAAGGAACAGGTTTTGCTTAGATGCATCAAGTTAAATGTGTATAAGCTAGGAAACGTCACGAGTAATGGGTATTTATTGTCAGTGTAAACCACAACTATGTTAACAAGCATTAAAACGGCAAATGACCTCGAGATACGTAAGTTCATATGATCGTGTTTTTTCAAATTCCGTCTTTACTATGTAGAACGGTAAAGTAATTCCTCATATCTGATTTCATAACTAGAATTTGTAAGTCGATACCGATCTACCAAAATTTCATGCTCTCCACTGATAATTGCGTTGTGTAAGGAGTAATGATCAAATCTGGTTTAATAGTGGAACGCTTCTTTTACAGAATGCCCGAAATCATTCTACAAATTTCTACAGCGAAACCGATATTCGCTTATCACCCCATCGATTAAGTGAAATTGAATGGAATGTTGCGAGTTAGATTTGACATGACGGCCTAACTGAAAACGTATTTGTGCGTAGTTATTTCATTACTTGTAGCCACTGCCTGGAAAAGTAGTGTCAACTGCGTAGCTGTTCATCCCACTCGCGTCGAATGTCTTGGAGGAATCGAGGACGTGCCCTTTCGGTTTCTCTTACGGTACGTCCGCCTCTCGCCTGCCCGCCGCCCCCGGCGTCTTCCCCTCTTCCGCCTCTTCTGCCACCGCCGTCGCCACTGCCGCCACCGCCATCGCCACCGCCACCGCCATCCCACCGCCATCGCCACCGCCATCGCCACCGTCACCTTCAAAAAAACTTCACCGACACCGTATGACGTGCGCCACTGCCACCACATTTGCCAAATTCTGTGATCCCTACACTAAATCATATACTACTTAAGTTTTGAATTTTGAAAGGGAGAAAAAAAAACAAAAAAACTCCCATGTAATAAAATCGATTTTCAAGGATAAATAAGCAATAAATTTTGAATTTTGAAAGGGAGGAAAAAAACAAAAAAACTCCCATGTAATAAAATCTATTTTCAAGGATAAATAAGCAATAAATTTTGAATTTTGAAAGGGAGAAAAAAAACAAAAAAACTCCCATGTAATAAAATCTATTTTCAAGGATAAATAAGCAATAAATTTTGGCTCTTATTACTTCCTGCCGCGACAACATGGAAACGATAATTTGAATAATTGTATTTCCCACTGAATTCTAGAAGACGTGCACAGAAAATGAAGTTACATTTATGTCCAGAAGCAAAACAAGGGGCCATCTCAGCATTTGCTCAATGGATCAGGGAAACTGGACGAAAAACCTGATCGAGATGGGGGTCATTGACCCGGAAGCTGTGTTACAATAGTTGTTACAGGTTGTTTATACTCATTTATACAGTCCAAATGGTAATTAATGCATTATGTATCATTGTTAAAATTAATGTTACTTTTCTTGTGATGCTCAGTATAGTCTCTAATTGTATAGAAACAGTTATGCAGCAGAAACGATTTCACTTGGGATTTAAACTTTTCTATTGAATTTAATCGTTTAATGTCATCTGGCAAAGTGTTGTAAAATAATGTACATGTATTGTATGTGAATTTTTTGTAATGAGCTGTTGATACTGTCACCTGATGAATATGATTTCTACGTCGAGTGTTATAGTAATAGACTTCGGCATTTTCTGAAAATATATTCCCGCCCTTAAGCAAGTCATTTTTTACAAAAACCACTGATTCGTAAATAAAAAGACACGGTAATGGTAGAATTCCTAGATTAATGAAGAGAGGCTTACATGAATCACGTGGGTGGGATTTGGTTATTATTCGTACAATTCGTTTTTGTAATCTAAAAGTCTGGGAGCTATAAGATGTATTTCCCCAGAATATTATGCCATATCTCAGGCGGGAATGAACATTCGCGAAGTATACACAACGAGCAGTATGAAGGCTGACTGAATTTGCAAGAATTCTGAACGCGTAGCATAATGAACTTAATTTTGTGTTCAATTCATTTAAATGGACGTTCCATTTAAGGTTTGACTGAATTGAGAGACCTAAAAATTTTGTTGCATTAACATGAGTCAATGGTACACTGTTCATTTTCAATGGAGCACAGAATTGTTTATTTGAAATGGAAAACTGCATTAAAACCGTTTTCTTTTCGTTTACTATTAATTTGTTATTTCGGAACCAATTTGAAACATCTGATATTGTACTATTTACGGTTTCTTTATTGCAAAGGATGTTCGTATCATCCGCAAAGAGAACCGTTCTTCCGTTTCGAATCGTCGAGGGCATATCGTTTACGTAAAGTAGGAACAGAATAGGGCCTAAAATCGATCCTTGAGGAACTCCACATGCAACGGGCAAAGAGTCGGAAAGGTGCGTACGTAATGTTCCATCATTCCAGTAAGGTATTTCAACTTTCTGAGATCGTTGTTTAAGGTACGAACATAACCAATCTAGAGCAATACCACGGATTCCATATGAAGGTAATTTTGAAAGTAAAATGTCATGATCAATGATGTCAAAAGCTTTTGAGAGATCTAAAAATAATCCAATAGGTGCCTCGTTTTGATCTAATGATGAGGCGACATCTTTAAGAAAAGAAAATATAGCTGTTTCCGTTGATTTTGATTTTCTAAATCCATGTTGGCAATCTGAAGGCGCGTCGTGTTTAGTGAGAAAGGTTTCCATTCGTACGTAAAAAAGTCTCTCTAATATTTTTGAAAAAACTGATAGAAGAGAGATGGGCCGATAATTTTGAATTTCATTTTTGTTGCCTTTTTTGAAGAGCGGCTTAATTTTAGCTGTTTTGAAAATATCTGGAAACGTTCCAGTGCATAAAGATGCATTAAATATGTGAGTTAACGGGTGTATAATGGCATACGCACAAGTCTTTAACAAAGAATCTGGGAATTCATCTAAACCGGACGAATATTTATTTTTTAGTTTACCGATTATTTTGAGAATTTCATAGGAAGAAGTTTCGGAAACGAACATTGTGTCTAAAATTTTGGGTGAACTGTCTGTTTTTGAATTTTGTGCCTGAAGACCCTTAGTGAGATCGGCAGCAATTCTCGAAAAGTATTGGTTAAAGAGACTAGCCACTGTTGCCGGATCGTTTACATTTATATCGTTATATTTTAAAACAATATTCTCTACGGGTTTTCTAGTTGATTTGGTAGTATTTTTTATTATATTCCACATTGCTTTTGTTTTATTATTTGAGTTCAAAATATCCTGATCGTTTTTCATGATTTTAGCCTGCCTTATGACTTTTCGTAACTATGTTTTGTATTTTTTAAAGTAGATAAGGAAATCTTGAGATACGTCATGACGTTTAGAAATGAAAGAAAGAATTCGCTTGTTTTTACAAGATGTCCTAATCCCTTGTGTTATCCAAGAATTGCTTTTCCGTGAAATATTTAATTTTCGTTTTTGAAGAGGAAAGCAAGTGTTAAAATGAATTGAAAGAGTTGAAAAAAAAAGAATTATATTTGTCGTTTGTATCAACAGTATTATAAACCGCTTCCCATGACTCCTGCATCAAGTAGTCAATGAATAATTTAATTTTACTTTTAGTAAACAATCTAGTCATACGTGTATTATTTATTGTGTCAGTAATCGCATTTCTTATAATGGTAAGAATTTGTGCATCGTGGTCACTGTATCCTAAATCTTTTGTTTCAACTTCATATCGAGTAGTAGTTTTGTTAATTATAATTTGATCAATTGGTTTCCCTGATCCATTAAGCGAATGCTGAGATGGCCCCTTGTTTTGCTTCTGGACTTATAACCGAGAATTGTATTATGTTTATATTCTTCACTACTTATTACTAATTAAAGCTTATTTTCTCACTAAATTCTTCCTTACATAAACATCTTTGCTAAGTGACCGGAATGTGTTTGAATAGCGAATTCTTTCCTTGTTTTCGTTTTGTATTGTGTTATTTTTCGTTTTATGTTGTAATATTAAATTATTCAGTTATTTATTGTATATAGTAATAATGTGAAATAAATTAACAAGTCTCTGTAAGTTAACAATTGTCGCTTAGGGACGCACAGCGCTTTCAACAGACAAGAGTATTTGTCTGATAAATTTTCTAGCCTGAACATAAAAAGTTCATGCTTTTATATCATTCTTAAGTAAATACGAAGGATACTCGTAGGATTACAAAATCGATATTCTTTTCATTCAGATTTTTTAAAATTTTACTCTCAATTGAGAAAGTAGTCGGAGGTAATATCAATTTCATTCATTTGTTTTATTATGTTCACGAACAGAACTAATCTTGTTAATCGTATGAAGTCAATGTGCACTCCACAAAAGAACTATGCGAATTTCCAAAGAGAGATTTGTGTATACTGATATTGTTAATAAATATGTATCTCCAGCTATCTCCCACCTGCGGGGCACCGCCCCAGCCGGGACAAGCTCTAAGCTCCCGACCGGTCTCCCGGCAGGTATGGTAGTGTACTGCATATAAGTGTAAGTGTGTGAGTAAGGGGCGAGGATAGGACAAGGAAGAGGAAGGAGGGATCGCGCGCAGTCCGTGGCCCGTTTGTTAGGGTACTGCTCCGGCATTCGCCTGGTGTTGATCGGAGAAACCACGGGAAACTACCAATCAGAGCAGCCGGCCGCTAGAATTCTCCTCCAGACAGCGACTGAATTCGACCTAGCTGACAAGCTAGTGTCGAAAATCCTGCCGCCGTCGGGGGCTTGACCGCGTAAGGGACACATTATGAGCTGTTAAGTTGGTCCGACCAGTTTGGTGTGGCTCAAGTTGTGGTCCGTGGGAAGGAACCGCAAAATCCGCAAGTGTGAGTCGCCCTCCTACTCTCTCGTTCCTGCTGTCTCGAAATGTCTTGTAACGCCACATCAGATGTCAGGAGCGCTCTGTTGGAAACACTCTGCCGTCACACTCGTGACTCTTCATCTCGCACGTAGTTAAAGTCGCTCGTGGCTTGAGTGACCGAATATGGACAATCGATCGTAACTCGACCTTGCACTTAGTTCTCAAATAAAATTATTCGTTCTGAAATAAATGCTAATGTAAAACTAATGCAGAATATGGGAAGAAGCAAGTATATAATCAGTTATATTCATGTACATTTCCCTGTAATTAATTGAACTAGTCACAAAAAGTAAACAGTTGGAATACCTATCTTAAATTTCTTTTTTATCTGAAAAATGTTTAACTGAGTATGTACAATTTTTCTTTGAATATATGGTATGCGTTCCGATAAATCTGTGATATAACAATAATATACTAAATCTACAATGAAATAATTATTGTAGTGGATTTCTTGAATCATTAACCAAATTTATTACTCGTCTTTTCTCTCAGGAAGAATTCTGTCTACATCAAGCTGTGTTTTAGACTAATGGAATTCAGTCTCGCTGTTTCGCCTAGGAGAACTAGGAAACGGAGGAAACAATTGTATCATATTGTCAAAAGGCATTAACAATGTTCGTTCATTTCATTCTAACAGGTTTCTAGCGAAGGATAACTTCAAAAATTGCAAAATACAAACTTATAATTCTGTAAGTAAACGATGTAAAGTTTTATCTTCAAATTTCACCTATCAAAAATGGGAAAATGAAAACTCTGATATTCTTCAGGGATAACTAAAGCTTAATGAGGTAGAAATTCCGAAACACGGTCCTCTATCAAATTGATAAACTTTGAAAATGAGGACCCTGAATTTGAGTAACTTAGAAACACGAGAACTTCAGTATTTGAGAATGTATAAAATTGAGAAGTTTTGGATACAACATTCCGAGAAACATAAAACTTCTCTTGCGAGCTTTGGATATCATCAACTATTTCTGAACATTGTAGTAGTAAATTGCCAAGCCTGTGTTTACTCACACATCCAACACAATTCCTATGACCACCGATAAATATGATTTATTTTCTTGCATGAACTATACAATTCAGTTTTTAAATTATAATTCTACATTTTTAAATACATTTACAGATTTTCACCGAGAAATAAACCAAAGCGCATCCTTTTGCATAGTACAAATACAGACCAGTTATTTATGTACCAAGGGCGTTATAAGGTTTGAATGATCTCGGGCGACAAAAACCTCCTTGGGCCAAAGGCCCTCGGGCATTTTGTCGCCACTCGATCGTTAGAACCAGTAGTAATTTATTATTTTAATTTTTACCTAATTTGATTTCTTCAGATTTACTTATTTACTAATTAACTAGATGTTAGCTTGACTCGGTTTGTCTTTTCATATTTCCAGCCCATAATTCCCTTTCATGATTCCTTCTCTTACTTTCCTCCATCAGAGAACTTATAGTATCATTCAGCCTGTTTTCGTATTTCCCTCGAAACCACGATCCTTTCGATCCGGGTCAGTTATGCAGGGTATATCGAGCTCCGCATCCAAGGCAATAACAAGCTATAACGTATCAGTAAAACATAAAATAAAACGCCCCCCCACATAAAATAAAACTTACGCTACATTTACGGGTCTAATGATATTAGCACTTGACGCACTCGGAAACATCAATCAATCCAACGATGAATCTGTGTAATTAATTTCTACCTCATGACACAAAAGCCAACAACGAGCAATGCTCTACGTACGGATTGTGATATCGAATTCTACATAAGTGTTAGAGTTCATTTCAAAACTGTGGCAAGAGCAAAAATAAAATCACTAAGTATTACGTACTCATTAAAGTTTTCATTATTATTATATTCATTATTATTCATATATATACTATTAAGTATTCATTAAAGTTTATTGGCGAGTCAACGAGGTTCTCTTAAACTTCAACATTTTCAACTCCCATTCCGCAACGGATGTAACATAAGTTGAAGACTACTAATCCATAAAACGATTCACGGGAGAGTACGGAAGCACAATAGCTTTCCTTTCCCCCAACTTCGCGTAAATCGCAACATCCCACAGTAGCAATCACATTTACAACCTCCTTCTGCGGTGGGAACTCCCTCCCAGAATTCACCGTTTTCCAACAGAAACGCTCCCCCACAGAGCGTGCACTTTTCCTCACGCCGCTGTCCGCAGACCTCCCAAGCGCCGACACCGACATCTCTCGGAAAACAGCGTAATGACGGCGTCGCCCACCCAAGCACAGGGCGACGTCTGGAGCAGTCTCTCTCAACCATCACCCGGCGCCCCTGGTCGCAAGATTGATTTTTTGGCTAACCGCTATAGCATGTGAATTGATTGGTTTTTCGTGTTTCCGGGCGCGTCAACTGCTTCGGTCATTAGTCCCGTTAGTGTAGTGCATGTTTTTTCTCGGTAGATGGTGGTGATTTTCCCCTCGCTGGATGGCGAGATCCGGCACCGACCTACCGTCGGCTAGTGGGGTTTCCCCCTAACCAGGACTTTCCCACCAGCGGGGCACCGCCCCAGCCGGGACAAGCTCTAAGCTCCCGACCGGCCTCCCGGAATATGTGGTAGTGTAGTGCATGTTAGTGTAAGTGTGAATGTAAAGGGGAGAGGATAGGACAAGAAAGAGGAAGGACAGATCGCGGACGGTCCGTGGCCCGTTTGGAAGGGTACTGCTCCGGCATTCGCGTGGTGTTGATCGGAAAAAACACGGAAAACTACCGATCAGAGCAGCCGGCCGCTGGAATTCTCCTCCAGACAACGACTGAATTCGACCTAGCTGAAAAGCTAGTGTCGAAAATCCTGCCGCCGTCAGGACACGAACCGAGGACCTCCCGGTCAGAGGCGCTGCAGTGGCATCACTGAGCTACCGCTCCCGGTGTATATAGCATGTGGATATTGGATTGATTGATTAGTGATTCCGAGCGCGTCATCATTTAAGGTTATTACTCCCGTGAGTGTAGAGCATGTTTTTTTTATCACGGGAGGTGACGGCGATATTTGCCCGCTGAATGGCGAGATCCGGCACCGACCTACGTCCGCATCTGGGATTTTCCCCAACCACGTATCTCCCAGAAGGGGGCCACCGCTCCAGTCGGGTCAAGCTCTAAGCTCCCGACTGCCCTCCTGGCATGTGTGGTAGTGTAGTGCATGTTAGTGTAAGTGTGTGTAAGGGGTGATGATAGGACAAGGAAGATGAAGGAAACATCGCGCGCGTTTCTTGGCCCGTGTTAGGGTACTGCTCCAGCATTCACCTGGTGTTGATAGGAGAAACTACAGAAAGCTACCGATCAGAGAAGCCGGCCGCTAGAATTCTCCTCTAGACTGCGGCTGGACTGTTATATACATGGTCGAAAACGTAAATGTTAACACGAACATGAACGTAAGGCGTAAACATCAACGTTTGCAAGCTTCAAGCTTCCATGTTTACGTGAGCATGCTTAAGAATAACACTCATGTTCTAATGCGGATTCGCAGATCTCGCGATTTCCTTAGCCATTGACCGGGAGAGGTAGCTCAGGGCATCGACTGATGTCGCTTCAGTGCTTTTGATCGGGATGTCCTAGTTTTGAGTCCTGACAGTGACATGATTTTCGACACTAGGTAGATAGCAAGGTCGAGATCTGTTGCTGTCTGGAAGGGAATTCAAGCGGCCCGCTGCTCTGATCAGTAGTTTTCCGTTGTTTCTCCGATGAACACCAGGCAAACGCTGAAGCAGTACTCTAACAAACGGGCCACGGACCACGCGCGATCATTCCTTCCTCTTCCTTGTCCTTCTTCAATCCTTACACACACATACTCTTACATGCACTACATTACTAGAGATGCCGGGAGGCCGGTCGGAAATTCAGAGCTTGTCCCAATTGGGGCGGTGCCCCGCAGGTGGAAGATATGTTTGGGGAAAATCCCCCTAGCTGAGGTAAGTTCGGCGCCGGACCTTACAATCCAGCAGGGGAGAAAATCCATTACCTCCAGAGGAAAAAATTACACTACATTTAAAGAACTAATGACCTTATCAGTTGACGCGCCCGGAATCACTGATCAGTCAGTTAGTTGTAAGAGCATTCAATAATGGCAACGTTATCAGAATTACTAAAGAAACTTAAAATTACTGGTGTTGCTTACGGTATACAAAAGTCATCCTAGCATGGTCGTAGTATTTCACCTACTGCCATGCCGTAACGATTTCTATGCGGCCTTTGTGAATGTTACATCCATGCTGGTATTGCAGCTATCCATGCTTGTGTCTTCTCGTCCATTAATGATTTGCTTGGAAATGACTCCTTACAATCATGTAGCCATATTCGAACCCTTCCTTCCCCAAGCCATTTAAACAAACTCCATTAAAAATTACTCGCCCCCGGGTGGGCTCGAACCACCAACCTTTCGGTTAACAGCCAGAGTGTTCCCACAATGCAAGCAGTTGTGGTTTATGACAGATAAATGTGCGCGCGGTCAGAGCTTATTCAGCTACTTTAAATATCATTGCGCTTTACTGAGACGCCTTATCACATTTAGTGTCTACACAGTCTCTGACTGGATCGTTAACGTTAAAGGTTAGTTGCATTTGCATTTTCAAATTTGTTTAGGCGGTTAGGTTTACCATCAGACACATCCCGCCATTAAGCAGTAAAGAAACTTCTCAGATGTTCTTTGCATATTGCTTCATTTTGGAATTAATGAATCAATGAAATCTTGACCAAAATGAAGTCAATTTAATTTTATCAGTATCCGACTATTATTGTTTTTTAAGTATATTCCGCAGGATTAAGAAGATACTCTCAAGTTAGGAAGTTAGTTTGTCGAGGCCAAATTCCTCAACTACGCCTTCTTAAAGAAATCAATCCAAAAGTCACGAACAATTTCCACTGTTTCAGATGTTTACATAAATAAATATACAAATAATTAAAACCACTTTGCAAATCCACATATGAGCAGACTAGTTCACACATGGCATACCATTTCCGAACTTCAATACACAGATAATGGCACTAAAATCTCGCGAAGAAAGGAGGCACACCTCTATCTGCTACTTCTCGCAGCACCATTGACTAGAATTCGGATTATTATATTACATACTTTTGACTTTCTATGTTCATTTTTCAAATTTGTAACTTGACGAATCATGACAATCCTAACTCAATATCGAAATTTCTTTTACACAGTTTTACATGTATGTACCGTATTTTACATATTTTGCTTACGTTTTATGTATTTTGAAAAACTTCATTTTTTTCAATCAATTTTCATGTAATTTATTTCGCTAATGATATTTAATTACTTTTCAAAAATAGGTTTTACAAGTTTTTCAAAAATCGGCACAGTTTTTCTTACAAAATTACTTGCTTACTTTTTATATATTATTACTTTTTATATATTATTGCTTTTTATGTATAATATTACTTTTATGTATAATGTATTACTCTTTATTTATGCGAGTCTCCTCACGAGAAGGCGCGCTCAGATATCAGTTTGTACTCCATACATCTCGCGACAAATGCGCATGATTGAGTCGGCATTCGTCGGGCGTTGACAGGAAAAACCACGGTAAACTACTGATCAGAGCAGCTGGCCGCTAGAATTCTCCTCCAGACAGCGACTGAATTCGACCTAGCTACGTAGCCAGTGCCAAAATTCTTGTCACCATCGGGACTCGAAAACAAGGTTCTCCTGAACAGAGACATCGCAGTAAGATTAATGCCCTTATCATTCCATCCCGTGGGATAAATGAAAAATGTATGTAACTGATTAGCTGAAGTACTTTATGGGTAGTGATGCGTAGAGAAGCGAACCAAGATAAGACGTGTCTTTATTTTGGTTTAAAATGTGTTGGAATTTTTGCATTGGCTAAACCCAATGTTTGTTGTGGAGAACGATCCCCGCCGTTGACTTGGAAATGCTTGAGCGAAGCGAATCAAATTGGCCACATGAAATTGGCGATTTTGTAAGCTAACTGAACCCAATTACCGCTGCACATTGAACTTTGCGAATCACCACACATATACAGGATATTTCCCACGTGTCTCATTGATTCTGTAGCTTTAGTTGCTTATCGGAAAATGCTCGCCCTTCCTCTCCCTGGTCCTGGCACTAAGAGATTTCACAGGATGAGCCGTAAGTTTGCACCTGCTGCGGTTATTGAACGGATGAACTTATTGCGAATGCGGTTTTTACGAAAGTACATGAAGGATTAGGACTAGTATACATATATTGGTTTCGATTTTATGACTTGTATTTGACGAGATATTGAGGAGTACCTTTGTTTTGTTTTTCAAATGTAACTATACTTTTAAAAAAAAATCTATCATGACAAGCGTAAAAAGACGAATCCAAAATATACATTTTTCATATATAAGATCAGCATTTTCTTGAGTAATTTTGATTTTCTGCGACTCGTGTTTAAGGCTAAATGCACCGAAAAATACTTATAGGAAAAATCAATAGATCGCAGCACTATCACACGGAATTTACTAGATCGATAACGTCTGAACAAATTGTCCGATTTTCGATCTGTAAACGACTTTGGACTCCTTTTTAAAATAGAATTCACGCTACGATGCCGTTTTTTCAAAAAATATTTCCAAAAAAAATTTAAAATGATTTCTCATAGTTCCGGGAAGAAATTAAAAAATGTGGGCTTATAGCGCGATGACGACGTGCTTCCTGAATCCAACGCCGTGTCAACCATGCAAATCGGATGAATAGGAGCGGCGTAAAGTGAAATTTCGGAAAAAGTACCTGACCCCCCCCCCCAGTTGTGTCGTGTCACCCGACCCTTTTGAGGGCTCCCTCGACGCGGCCGAACGGCCAAACCCGGCGCGGCGGCAGCCAAACCCGGCGGCGGCCTGCGACACGGGAGGAGGCCGTGCTCACAGGCAGGCAAGCCGGGCAGTCAGTGTATGGTTTCGTCCCTTTCAATCTCAATATATTTTTCTTCACTTATCAAACTAGTGATGCTGTAACACAACCAAACGGTCTCATATCATCTGTAATAGTCGTATAAAACTGTATATCTTGTTCACATATTTCCGTCTTCATACCATCAAAAAGTTATTTGAGGCACTACTCAAAATATCAATTCCGATTTGGAAACTGATTTCAAAAAGAAAATTGAACTAATTGTGTAGATATCACCAATATTCCATGTCCTAACATCTTAGTTTACATACATTTTACTTCTAAGATCTTCCGTTATCATTCCACTACCAGAAAGAATGAGCCGAAATTACGCACGAGCTCTTTTATCCTGCGACTCGATTTTTGATCTCAAAACGGCGTTTGTCTCCTTGATAGACTTCACCTGATGAATCTGTTTTCCTGAGTAAAATTTTAAAATTACTTTCGTACTTTCGGACAAAATTGAAGAAGTGGTAAAATAGCGCGCAGGCGAGATGCATCCTGAATCCAACACTGTAACAAACATTAAAATCTAATATTAAGAATCGTGACATGTCCCAGCTTACTTAGTAAGTTATATTGATATAAAATGATTCTGTTATATTCGTATAAACTTGAAGATTGGAATAAGTAATTCCCGGCGCGTCATTTTGATACAAACTACGTAAATGATAATGTAAAAGGATGTAGTGTAAATCATTGTATTGTTACATATATATATATATATATATATATATATATATATATATATATATATATATATATATATATATGTATTTTTTAATGCATTAAATTGTCATGAAAGCAATATAACTTTAACCCTTAGACAGGAACACCACACTAGAAGAGGAATATCCGTCTATGAGGGGGATAAATTATGTTTTGTTATACAGGTCGGCAACTTTTACATTTCTACATTAAGATACCATTTTCTAAACATCGTACACGCTTATCAATAACATTTAATCGGGTAGCAATTCAATTTATAAGATTTATATACTACTAGTAAAACGTAGCATACCAGTCACTGATAACCCTCATATTAGGGAATCAGAATGCAAACGTATTAAATCGGCGATCCTCATCTAGGTGTCGAGAATAGGGATGCAACATTGATGTTGATATTTTCAAAACAGATTTTGTATAGACACATGAACATGTTTCGTAAAAAAATGAAACATTTATGAAACCTGATGTTTATTATCGATGTGCTTGATGAGTTGTTTTGAATGAAAAGAACCGATAATCACAATTTTATAAAATAGTTAAAATATGAAATAATATTGCATTATACCACTGTCAATACATGTGTTCGAATAAAGCTTCATTCTATCAACTTGACACGACTAACGCACCGGGTTTACGAAAAATTGCATTTCTGGTATTATTTTGAAGAGCGACAAAATTTGTTTTTTGTAATGTCTGGAGCGACAAAAAAGCGACAAATTCCTATGGTGTTATTTTTTATTTATGTCTGTAATTTGTTGGTTTTCTTGCGTTTGCGATGCTAACTTGACACGACTTCCGGCACGTGTTTGCGAAAAAATTGCAATTCTGGTAATATTTGAAGAGCGACAAAATTTGTTTTTGTAAAGTCTGGAGCGACAAAAAAGCGACAAATTCCTATGGTGTTATTTTTTATTTATGTCTGTAATTAGTTGGTTTTCTTGCGTTTGCGATGCTAAGTTGAAATCAAGTTAGCCGAATCTTAATACCAGGGTCAAATAAAGAGCGACAATTTTTTTTTTGCGTAACAAATTAGCGACAAAAAAGCGAAAAATTTTGAGCCTAGTTTCAATAATTTGTGAAAACTTTGCGATTCTAACTTTATGGAGGTACCGGGCGGGCGTTCTTTCAGCGCCCACCGCGAAGGGCTAGGCTAAAGTGGCCGTGGGGGAGGGGTTGCGGGATTTCCAAATCCGATATGGCACTGGGACAGTGGTTCTCGAATATCGTTGCGAATGCTCACTCCAAGTTCACTGCGTGAAGGGGGAAGGGGGGATCAGGTATATTTTCCGAAATTTCACTTTACGCCGCTCCTATTCATCCGATTTGCATGATTGATACGGCGTTGGATTCAGGAAGCACGTCGTCATCGCGCTATAAGCCCACATTTTTTAATTTCTTCCCGAAACTATGAGAAATCATTTAAAAAAAATGTTTGGAAATATTTTTTGAAAAAGCGGCATCGTAGCGTGAATTCTATTTTAAGAAGGAGTCCAATGCCGTTTACAGATCGAAAATCGGACAATTTGTTCAGACGTTATCGGTCTAGTAAATTTTGCTTATTTTGGTGCTGCCACGTGGTGGTGGCAAATTGAACTAGTGTCGGTACATTTAGCCTTAAGCTCCGGTTTGTTCTGCTCCGTAGGGTGGCCATTTCCCTTGCAGAGCTTACAGCGGTAGTCATAGGCGCAATTGGCCGAGTAGTGACCCCATCTGCAGCAGCGGGCGCAAAAGAGGTGTCGTGCCCTCTTTTCGCGCTCTACGATCACGTCAAAGTTATCCAACTGACGGATCGAGTAAATTTTACGCGAGGCAGGTGTGTCGCGTAGGGTGACCATGAATGTCCCCGTGTGCAGTTTACTGCGCTGCCATTCATTTAGTGGGGGTTCACCTTCACCTGCAGGTCCGGCGACCGCAGAGTCTTTTAGGCGCCAGTGTTGCCTGACGCCCAGGGGTTCGTAGCCGAGCTCTCTTAGCTCTTGCGCTACTTCACCCTCCGTGAACCCTCTCGGGAGCCCCATGTTTGCCACACGGAGGGTCTTTTCCTGGCCTTCGCGTGGTGGCGGGTGCGCGAATAGAAATATGCCATTCATTTTCGCGTAAGACTCCGCCTCTAAATACGCCACCTTGTCGGTGGTGTGAATGGCGTAGAGAATGCGATTCCCCCGGTTTTTAACTCGGCCAATTGTGGCCTTTTTTCCTGTTCTTTCGCCCAGCGCACGACCGTGGGCGAGCACA
The DNA here is from genome assembly GCA_011170035.1 of Teleogryllus occipitalis. Classification (NCBI taxonomy): domain Eukaryota; kingdom Metazoa; phylum Arthropoda; class Insecta; order Orthoptera; family Gryllidae; genus Teleogryllus; species Teleogryllus occipitalis. The sequence goes on along the minus strand of BLKR01000187.1, from coordinate 446,267 downwards.
GCATCGGGGGAGATCTTAAGGCAGGGAACCCATTTGGAGCGGCCCGCCCGGCACGGAGCAGCCCCGCGCGGTACAGCCCAGCCCCGACTGAAATGTTTTGTATGCTATTCAGTAAGACGCCACCCAATGCGACCGCTCGGCCCGGCCCCGACCCGCCCAGATCCGCCCGGCCCCGCCCGGAATGCTTCCCCGAGAATAAAATCCGGAGGAGGCGGCCGGCCGAGGCGGCGCGGCGAGTGGCCTTGGGAGGGGTTGACGAGCCCTTCCAGGAACTAACCGCTGCATGGGTCTTGCAAGCTATTGTTATCGGGTGTCTCTCACCATCTTCCTTCCTCATTATTCCCAATGCAGTCACAAATTCTTTGAGATGGTAGATTTTAGCAATTGATAAAAATGCGAAATGTTACTAAATACTGAAAAAAACTAGTAATTGTATGTTTGGCGATCGGTGGAATACATTTCTGAAGGTTTTCAATCTGCGATAAATGCAAAATTATCCGCAAAATCCGAAATGGACGTGAATCTGCGACACTAAATTGCATTTCATTATTTTCTTCGTGGTCTCTCTAACTAGGGATACGACTTCGACAACACATCGATGTTTGAAAACATTTAATTTGACAATTTTGACATAAAATTTAATTACGGCCAACAGTATAGAAGCTGAACGATTTTTTAGTCAATACAGTTTCATTGTTACTGATAGAAGAAATAGGTTATATCGAGCCAACAATGAAATATGCTCTCAGTTCATTTTTCATTGTTTGTGTTACATATTAATAGTTATTTACATAAATTGATTTCATTTAACAAAATACACAACTTTTTAAAATAATGTGTTGTTTTAATATGTATTTTCAAATTGCGAGACATTTATTTTCCTGTCCTTTGAATAATGTTACATAGAAGCGTATATTTCTGTACAAGACAGGAATTATTCTTTAAATATAAAATTTTGTCCTAAATATTTGTTCACTAATAGTGAAATGTTAAATTATTTTCGCTTATTTCCTAATTTTAATAGAAAAATCTAAAAAAATACCAAAATATTTTTTTATTTCGAAGAGATCTCCCGTAATAATAATTTTCTAAAAAACTGCTACAAAATGCTAAATCTTAATTTTTATAATGCAATAAAATGCTATAGTCTTCTTTTCTAAACGAGATGTTTTTAAATTTAAAGAGCTAAATTCTACCATCACTACAAATACTTAATGATTCATAATGAATATCAAGAGGGAGATAATTTTTTTAAGGTGATACGCATTTTTTCTTCCAATATTCAACCGAGAAAATTTTTAATACGAGTACACAGGCATACAATAATTGATATGTACAAGCAGATGTCTTACGTTAAATGTGATGTAATTAATAGTTTGGTATGAGCTTTTTATAAAGTACCCCTAAAATATAAAAAAAATCCTTTAAAACCGTGGGGCCCTTAAGTTGAGCAAAATCAAATAGATTTTATACTGGTTTTGGAAAAGATCCTGACGATTTCGGACTAATATTTTTTACAGCATTTGTTTCCGCTGAGTACATTGTCCTCCTTGCTCCCGCCCTTCTTCCTCAGCAGCTAATACATTAATTCCTCCATCGAAAGTATTAAACTCTTCATCGCTACTGGAACAAGTGGCGTCTCGTGCAGTTCCGATCCGTGCCAGGCCGTCCGTAATGGGTGACTGGCAGGCCCGAGCGGAGCGGCACCGCGCCTCGCCGGGAGCTCCTAGTGGGTTTCTCGCTTAAGCCTTATGTAATATGGCTTTTTCGGCGGCCGTGAGGCGGCCGCCGCTTGAGGCTCCCGTGTTTCGAGCGGAGCGTGCCCGGGCGCCTCCGTCGGGGAATTAGCGTTGCGGGGCCGGCCGCGCTGGTTGATGGGGACGGTTTGCCAGCCGCCCTCGGTGCCTGCGCCGTCTTGGGTTGGGGAGGGAAGGGGCTGGGTTGTGGAGGCCAGAGAGTATACTAATAGAGACGGCACTCAATGTTAATCCCAACGCTCTTATTCAAATTTCTAATTTTCATGGAGGGGGAAGCAGCCATCTCGGACCCCGATTGAGCCAATAGCGTCGAAGGGCGTTCTACCAATGGAGGTGGCGCGTATTGACGACCGGGACATTTAAAATGAAGTTGTTTTCAAAATGGCGTCAAATGAATACATTATTTTTATGTAAAATACGCTAGGCAATTAAGAAGACTAAACTATTAGGATTTGGAATCCTAAGTCACTGAATGGAATTATTGTCCAGGGAGTGCAAAATAAAAAGTTATTTTATAAACACAATATTTATTTCTAAATTATGTAAATAGTCATACACAATACAAACAATAATACAGTTTTTTACAAAATAAATGTGAGCAAGTAATCAGACATAAAGATTATTTTACTTTGCCATTGACTAAATATTGAAACCATGAATTTAAACAATTGTCCAAATATAACTAGTGACCATTACTTCTGTAATATTGCATCATTATTAAAAGTAGTGAGAACCCGTCAAAATTTGACGGTGAGATCTGAGATAAATGTAAAACACTGTTCTAAGGCTAACGTTCCACAATATGTTGCATTGTTTGGATCTTTATTATAACCTAAAGATATTCTGTGATGTGTAGTTCCCAAAATTTTGAACACACGTATGGTCCGTGACCAAGTGGCAGTGTGGTTGCCCACATATTCCAATAATACACCAAATGACACAAAAGAATGAGCACTATTATACTCACAGATATTATTTTTAAAGTTTTTTGATGTGTCATCATCTATAAACAAAGTTGATTACTTCTGGCTTATTGCTCGAAGGTAAACTTATTTTCCCATTTGAGCAACACAGAGTTTGCAGAATTTCTCTCATGGGAAGTACAAAGCAGAACAAAACTGACATTTTCTGCGTTGACTTTCGCATTCTGTGCATCCAGTTAATGTACGTGTGCGTCTTTTGGGGCACATGAGCAACAATTCGGAATTCGGCATAACCTGTGAACAATTTCACTACTTCAGAACAAGTGAGCAAAACCCACTGTCCGAATGTTCTTTACAAAATACATCACAAAAGCAAACACATGCAAACTGTCAACGCCACAATGCAATTATTACACTGAAACAAAACCTTGACGAATTGTAAACAAATCTCAACAATCAAATCAAAACATGAAGCAATGTCAGCCTTTGGAAGAAAACAATTGACTACTTATAAGCATACTATTAAAGAATGAGTTAATTAATTAATTTACACTGTAAATGTTGGTGAATCAACACAAAGAATATCTGATAACACATCAAGGGATTCTTTCATTTAAAGGAAAAAAATACTACAATCGATTCAGTAGAAGCTCTAAACGAAGCCATGGCAGAATACCTTATTTTTTTAAATATATGGATGACATTCCAGCTATCAACACCTGTCAAATGTCAGCCTATTATCAAAATTGCAACTAAGGTACAATACAAATTAATATTACTGATAAGTTTTATAAATAAACAAGAAACTTGCATCTGCATAAACAGTCCACAAAATCTTTTTTTACTTGCTTTCTTCAAAAATGCAATATTACTCATTAAACTGCATTACAATAAACATGTTTTACCTCCTACCTAGTACAAGTGATTAACTAAGTAAAAAAAATTACGTGATTCTACTTCAACTTCATTTATCTCAAAGCAGAGTTTTTGGACTTAGTAGGTTTCACTAATATTCCGATATCACAGGCCACATATTTGTTCAAAAGCATGGCTAGTTGCTCAATGGATCATGGATGAAAATCCAAAGGCCAGAATACTAATATAATATAATTATATTACAAACTACTAATATATACAAACAAAAATTAAATATCAACAACAGTTAAAAATGAAGCAAAATATATACAAACTAATACTAATGATACTAAGATATACAAACAAACAAAAATTAAATATATACAACAATGTTAAAAATGCAAAATATATACAAACATCAAACCTCAATAATACTCCTCAATATATACAACAATGTTAAAAATGCAAAATATATACAAACATCAAACCTCAATTAATAAAATAAATAATAAAATGAAAAAAAAGGTAAAAAATAGCTACAAACATTCTTGGCCTTCCGATAACCGGATATTCACATCACGGCAATACGCCCTGATTACTAACCTACATATGGTGTCTATCATAATGGAAACCATTTTGGAGCTATGATCTGGACAATTAAGCCAGCTATAGTCCAAATTTGCTGTTAGGAAACTAACAACATCACCCTTTATGCTTCTTGAGTGCAAACTTCCGAGTTTCAACAAAATTTGACACAAAAAGATTTCGGGCCATTTGGACCGCACTCCACAACTGCTTATTTGCATATATCAAAGCTGGATTATGAGGATCATATTCCAGACTTTGAGTATACATCTGCCCCAGGGATGGCTCATCACTCTTAATCGCAGTTAGGCATATTGAGCAATGTTGGTCCTTCAAACCCCCTACCATGCACTTGCCAATGTAGCCAGCAACATAGTAGGTCCCAATGTTTTCAGGTCTTGCCATGTCCTCCTCCGTCAGAGCATTGGCCTCTGCTGTATCATCTGGAATATGCAGAACAGCTGCAAAAGTGTCATCGTCAGCTGCAGCTACAGTATGGGGATGTGCCATGTCGGGTTCCCCCTCCATAGTATCATCCTCATTCTCTAACTGACTGCTGCCAGTGACTCTTCCATGTGTTCTGACATATTCATTCAGATCACACAGAATTCCTAAATTGTCATCCTCACAATTGGAATTCCGGATTCTGGCACTGACAAGATTATTCACAATTACTGATTTCAAAGCAGAAATGAAGTGGCTACATGTTGGATTATCATTAGTCACGCCATTCTGTCTGATAACAGCAAATAAATTCTCCAGTGGGTCCTGGTTTAGCCGCCTTAAATGCAAACATTTGAGGGTGTCCTTGACATCATTCCACAAATATTCGAAGGCGAGAAGGGTGGATATGTAGCCATCTCGAAATGGGAAGTGCGTAACTTCTCTTCCAGCCCATCTCACTTCGAAGCCATTCACAGACGTCTGCTCCCAGGACCAAAACCTCATTCTCCTGAGTTTTTGACGCATTTCCTTCCAAACAGCAATGTGCCCAGACCCTTCTCGCACCACAAACCTTTTCTTTTTTCCCTTATGCTCAATACTGTGGTCATCTCGCTTCTCCGAGCCATTCGAATAATCAAACAGCGTATCGAAGTCAAGAATGACATCTGCAGTTGCTTCCCCATCCACCAACAACTGTTGGTCAGCAGGCCTCTCCTTATCAAGAACTCCTACAGTTCGCATATGCCCCGCACACCTACGGCTCAAAACTTGGGCAGCATACTTTACCTTCATCGTTGCTTTTCCTATGGGTTTCACATGATTTTTGGTCAAGGTTTGTACTTTAAAAAGTTCCTTGTCAAGACTCCATAGACGAACTATGTTGTCCCAACGAGCAACTTTCCCATCCCATTCAATCTTTGCACAATTCATAAAATTGCTGTGCAAACGTTTGAAGAGATGGGGTACATTATACAACCAAAAAATCTTGTGGCCTCCCACAAAGAAAAATGGTTGAAGGTCATCTACCTTCTGCCCCCTTCGGGAGCGTGAAGGTCGATGTGCATCACCAAGAGTTTCACTGCGAGCATTAGGGGCTTCTTGCCTCTCACCCTCTTCCCCAGCAGTGCTGGCATGAGTGAGGTGTGCCACTGTATCTCCATTATTTATGCTCTCATTCCTTTCCCCAGTCTGACTGGCACGAATGAGGATTTTCTTTGCACCTCTATTGTTTGGTGCTTGGTCACACACAGTGGCTTTGACAATGAAACCAACCTGCTGTAGTTTCACTATCGCTTCTTTGATTAAGTTAGCAAGAATTTCGGAGGGCGTGTTTTTACTTGAAAAAAAAACAACCAATTGGCTGTTTGTATTGCCGATGCACACCCTGAATCATAAAAACCAGAGCATGATCTGCAACAATGTACGAGCGTCCCTGCGAGCCAAAATCAACAAAACCATCGATCAGGCCCTTCTTATCATTATAGATAAGACGTTTTCTGAGAGACATCTCGTCGAACATTAGGGTACAATACTTGTCCTGATCAGTCATAGAACTGGCTACTTTTTGCATCATCTCAAGGACATGATCATTAATTCCAATATCCATTGGAACATGTTCAAGGACACGCAACGATGTTCGCACAGAAGGTAGTGTAAAGTAACAACAAAGCAGCCGATATGCCTTTGGACTGCGTTTGAAGATTGATAAAGCCAATACCTTTTCCTGATGCGTCCACCGCCTTGCAGTACCCTGCCGATGGAAATTACGAAAATTTCCCTGGATAAAGGTACGCAACTCGGGGGATACAACACCCTGAAGCATTGCATCTAAGTTTCCAGTCTGAGCAAGTGTTGCCAAATGATTGTTTGATTCCTTCAGCCGTTTCAGCTTACGCTTTAGCTTAATTGTCTCAGAAATCAAACGGCCTTTAATTGGCGTAATTGCGGCATCTGGATGCCCGGCTTCCACAAGAATCTTTCTCCGTGACTCCCTTGTTGTTGAACCTGAAAAAAGTATTTTTTTTTCTTCATTACAAATTAATGATATCAAATTTACAATGTACATTTTTACTTGTGACAAAGTAAACAGTGTTTTACAGTACGAAAACACGTACACCTGTCCAAAAAATTAAGGCACCGAAAAAGAGAAATACAAAGATATGAATGACAGCCAAAACTAAATATTAAGTGATAAATATTGTAATTTAATTTATAATTTTTATGGATAGAGATTTCATGTACTTCATTTTGATAAAGAGCATCTGAGTACAGAAACAATTACAGTGAAAGTCCGTTTATACGTTTCTCACTTATAGGTTTTTTTGATGGGACAGCTATCACGTTTGGAGGGGGAAGTGTATACCTGGGGGGCTTATAATGTTTAAGACCAAGATAACAGAGTTTTTCCATAAGTAATCTTTTAAACTGTATATTAAATTATTCTTTTTTTGGTAATAACTTTTCTAATAAAACAGAGTAAAAATAATTTTTATTTTGGTCATAAAATTCAACTTCAGTTATGCGTTTTTCTCACTTATACATTTTTTTCTTCTGTCCCCAGAAAAACGTATAAGCGAAGTTTTATCATACTCACAAGAGGAGCCAGGAGACTGCTTTTTAGCCGGAACATCGCTGGGCACTTCACCAGCTCTCCTCTTTCCCAAGCGCGAACGAAGTTGAAATTCACCAGTACTTGATCCAGGTAAAGCTGTACCAAGTGGTACAGCAATATCTATGAAATAAAAAAATTTATTAATATACATCACAAACTATAAAAAAAAGAAAATAGTACAAATTATAAATATATGTACCTGAACTCAAGTGACTGGAAGATTCATCTTCGTCAGCAATGGCAATGGAATCCTCCTCCACATGCTCTTTGAGAACTTCTCCATCAGGTGAAGTGACTGCAATACAATGAGAATGGTATCATTGACACACAAAACACAGGGCTAACATTTGTCTTCAATTAAAAAGGCATTTGCACTCACCAGAACATGTGAGGAGGACATGCAAAATGTCCCCTTCCTCATGTTCTTCATGAACTTCTCCACCACGTGGAGAAGGATCTGCAATACAAAGAGACATGGTATTATTGACACACAAAACACAGGGCAAACATTTATCTTCAATTAAAAAGGCATTTTCACTCACCAGAACATGTGGGGAGGACATGCAAAATGTCCCCTTCCTCATGTTCTTCATGAACTTCTCCACCACGTGGAGAAGGATCTGCAACACAAAGAGACATGGTATTATTGACACACAAAACACAGGACAAACATTTATCTTTAATTAAAAAGGCATTTGCACTCACCAGAACATGCGGGTAGGAAATACAGTATGTCCCCTTCCACATGTTCTTCATGAACCTCTCCACCACGTGGAGAAGGATCTGCAATACAAAGAGACATGGTATTATTGACACAAAACACAGGGCAAACATTTATCTTTAATTAAAAAGGCATTTGCACTCACCAGAACATGTGGGGAGGACATGCAAAATGTCCCCTTCCTCATGTTCTTCATGAACTTCTCCACCACGTGGAGAAGGATCTGCAACACAAAGAGACATGGTATTATTGACACACAAAACACAGGACAAACATTTATCTTTAATTAAAAAGGCATTTGCACTCACCAGAACATGCGGGTAGGAAATACAGTATGTCCCCTTCCACATGTTCTTCATGAACCTCTCCACCACGTGGAAAAGGATCTGCAATACAAAGAGACATGGTATTATTGACACAAAACACAGGGCAAACATTTATCTTTAATTAAAAAGGCATTTGCACTCACCAGAACATGTGGGGAGGACATGCAAAATGTCCCCTTCCTCATGTTCTTCATGAACTTCTCCACCACGTGGAGAAGGATCTGCAACACAAAGAGACATGGTATTATTGACACACAAAACACAGGGCAAACATTTATCTTTAATTAAAAAGGCATTTGCACTCACCAGAACATGCGGGTAGGAAATACAGTATGTCCCCTTCCACATGTTCTTCATGAACCTCTCCACCACGTGGAGAAGGATCTGCAATACAAAGAGACATGGTATTATTGACACAAAACACAGGGCAAACATTTATCTTTAATTAAAAAGGCATTTGCACTCACCAGAACATGCGGGTAGGAAATACAGTATGTCCCCTTCCACATGTTCTTCATGAACCTCTCCACCACGTGAGAAGGATCTGCAATACAAAGAGACATGGTATTATTGACACAAAACACAGGGCAAACATTTATCTTTAATTAAAAAGGCATTTGCACTCACCAGAACATGTGGGGAGGACATGCAAAATGTCCCCTTCCTCATGTTCTTCATGAACTTCTCCACCACGTGGAGAAGGATCTGCAACACAAAGAGACATGGTATTATTGACACACAAAACACAGGGCAAACATTTATCTTTAATTAAAAAGGCATTTGCACTCACCAGAACATGCGGGTAGGAAATACAGTATGTCCCCTTCCACATGTTCTTCATGAACCTCTCCACCACGTGGAGAAGGATCTGCAATACAAAGAGACATGGTATTATTGACACAAAACACAGGGCTAACATTTGTCTTCAATTAAAAAGGCATTTGCACTCACCAGAACATGTGGGGAGGACATGCAAAATGTCCCCTTCCTCATGTTCTTCATGAACCTCTCCACCACGTGGAGAAGGATCTGCAATACAAAGAGACATGGTATTATTGACACACAAAACAGGGCAAACATTTATCTTTAATTAAAAAGGCATTTGCACTCACCAGAACATGTGGGGAGGACATGCAAAATGTCCCCTTCCTCATGTTCTTCATGAACTTCTCCACCACGTGGAGAAGGATCTGCAATACAAAGAGACATGGTATTATTGACACACAAAACACAGGGCAAACATTTATCTTCAATTAGAAAAGCATTTGCACTCACCAGAACATGCGGGGAACTCGGGAGAAATGTTGTCCACTACATGCAGAGCAGGTATAGCAGAGCCTGCAAAAGAAATAAGGATGTTTAATTAAATTAAAAAAGAAAGAAAGTTTTCTTATTACACCTTCTAGTTGCTTAAAAAAAACCTACGTCTTTCTTGTGGTAATCCTTCTAAAAACGCCCTGAGTGCTCCCTCCGGCAACTCAGGACGCACATCAGGAAAAATTATGGGCTCCGCATTATGCGCTAGTCTGCCTGCTGCAGTGAACATTTCCGGCGTGAAGTGCTCCACACACACATATCTCGACCTTACGAGAATTGCCCAAGGGCTAGATGCCAAAGTCGGGTCCCCAATTGCCTTTAACCATTTCATACACCTGTAATAAAATTAGTAATGTATTATTGAGCTATTATAGTTATATCAAAATCACCTTAATGTTAATATAGCTATTATAACTTATCAATTACATGATTATTAAAGCAACCAGTGCTCTCATGACTTCAATACATTGGATGTTCATAATAATTGTGTTTACAATATCCTCACATATAATTACATTATTTAAATTAATTTCATGTATTATTTAGTGACATAGTTAATTTACTATGTCACTAAATAGTACATGAAAAAATTGTTATAGAACCATGCTAAGCATTTCATATCGCTTACCTTTCAGGATCTGTTGGCAACTTAAAGAATTGCTGTTCAATTCTTCTATTTTGGTTGTATCGGCAATTGGGTACCCAACAACGCCTAAATTGGGGCATTTCGATAAACACAAAACGGCTAAAGCACACAAACGCTAAAACGGCAAAACACACAAACGCTCTAGCAAAAACGTTCAGATGAAACCGTTTCGTTTACACACAAAGCATGTTCATAATTGCAGGGTCCGGCCTGTAGATTTCGCGCGCCGCGCCTTTGCGCCCTTCAACGCTATTGGCCCACGGAGGGTCTGACATGGCGGAATTCAAATTCAAATACAATTCAAATAAGAACAGGCCCAGGCCTATCTAGTGGCAAGGGACTGGTGGAGGCGTTACCTCCTAGAGTGGTGCTTGAAGGCTGCCTGGCCGCAGCCTTCGTCCGCCGGTAAGCCTGTGCAGTGAATGCATGACGTCACGCCTCGTCGTTTTACACAGACCTTATGGCGGAATGATGTGGGAGACTAACGCTTTTGTCTTCCCTGTCAACAGCTTCAAATGCGTTACGGACGACCGTTATCGAAGTCACAAACAAAAATATGGATATGATTGTTGCATACTGTAACTCACAAAGCCTTAATTAATTAGACTGTTGGTGATGTAGATACCTTATTAATTCATAGTAAATAAACTGGGGTTGTCTGGTATCAATTATCTGTTTGTGCTGAAGATCTTTTCGATCGCGTAGCGATCATCGTCAGAGCTGGAAATTATATTAATAGATATAAATTATACATTAAACCAAATTATCTACTAATTAATATGTACAAAAGAAGAAGTATGCAGATGCGTAAGCAAACTGGATCGGTCGTACCTTGTAGCTGCTGGGCGGAAAACGAAGTTCTGCGGTTTTTTAGAATAGCGGTGGTCGGACAAGTGTAGGGGCGGGGCAGGGGAGGGCGCGGCCGAAGGGTCGAGAGACGCGGCTGCTGGGCCTGGTGTGAGGAGGGCGCCGGCGGACGGAGGTGGGTGGAGTTAGGGGTGCACACATTGTGCTAATTTTAGCAGAGGTGACGAAAGTAGAGGGATTTGCTGGTTAAGACTAGTATTATTCTGTTTTTTTTTTAGGTTGCTGTGAATGTGAAGGGATTCTAATTTTATTCTGTGCCAGTACCTATTTTCAATTTCTAGGATATGGAAATTAATGTGCTTGTCAAATGTGTGATTGTTTTGATTTAAGTGATCAGCGAAGTGTGAAACTGTGGTGGTGTTGTTTTTTCCATGCTTGTTCATGTTCTTTGATCCTTTGTGTGAATTTACGCCCGGTTTGTCCTACGTATATGGCATTGCAGTTGTTGCAAGTGAGGGCATAGACTCCGCATAAAGAGGTAGGAGGAATGGGATCTTTAGTGTTGGATAGAGTTTTTTGAAATGTGTGAGAATTGTGGAAAGTAGCTTTGAGTCCGAATTTATTGAGTGTGGTTGCTATTTTTAGAGAAAGGGGTCCTACATAAGGGATGGTGATGTACGTGGCTGTAGTGTTTGTGTTGATAGGTGTGAGAGTGGTGTGCCAACGCCGCCACTATGGACAAGCACCACAAGACAACTTCACAATTTTACACAAGACATCAATTCCTTGCATCCCACCATAAGGTTCACCACTGAAATAGAAAATGAACACAAATCCTTAAACTTCCTTGATCTCACTATCACGCTAGTTCAGGACCATCACGAATTTAATATATTCAGAAAACCGACCCACACGGACACAACCATACACGACACTTCACAACACCCTCCCACGCACAAACACGCAGCCTTCCATGCTATGGTACATCGATTAATCTCAATCCCCATGTCTCCAGAAAACACGGAAAAAGAAATAAACACCATAAAACATATAGCCAGGGTGAATGGATACGACTGTAATATCATTGACAAATTAATAATCATAAAACGAACACACTTAACATCCGCAAACACACTACTCTCACACCTATCAACAAAAACACTACAGCCACGTACATCACCATCCCTTATGTAAGACCCCTTTCTCTAAAAATAGCAACCACACTCAATAAATTCGGACTCAAAGCTACTTTCCATAATACTCACACATTACAAAAAACTCTATCCAACACTAAAGATCCAATTCCTCCTACTTCTTTATGCGGAGTCTATGCCCTCACTTGCAACAAACAACATCACCACCACAGTTTCACACTTCGCTGATCACTTAAATCAAAACAATCACAAATTTGACAAACACATTAATTTCCATATCCTAGAAATTGAAAATACGTACTGGCACAGAATAAAATTAGAATCCCTTCACATTCACAACAAACTAAAAAACCAGAATAATACTAGTCTTAACCAGCAAATCCCTCAACTTTCGTCACCTCTGCTAAAATTAGCACAATGTGTGCACCCCTAACTCCACCCACCTCCGACCGCCCGCGCCCTCCTCACACCAGGCCCAGCAGCCGCGTCTCTCGACCCTTCGGCCGCGCCCTCCCCTGCCCCGCCCCTACACTTGCCCGACCGCCGCCCTGCCTTCTTCTGCCTTCCCTGCCCTGACTTCGTTTTCCGCCCAGCAGCTACAAGGTACGACCGATCCAGTTTGCTTACGCGTCTGCATACTTCTTCTTTTGTACATATTAATTAGTAGATAATTTGGTTTAATGTATAATTTATATCTATTAATGTAATTTCCAGCTCTGACGATGATCGCTACGCGATCGAAAAGATCTTCAGCAAAAGTAGATAATTGATACCAGACAACCTCAGTTTATTTACTTTTCACAAAGCCATTATTAATAAATATATTTATAAATAAATTTTTAATTTCTTTTGGACGGTGATTTCTACAGGAGAGGCTCCACCTTAGAGCCTTCAATGACGAGTCGCGCCTGTGTTTTACATTAAAAATAATTAGTAAATAAGATAAAACATTTGTAGTTGATAATGACAATTTGTTAGCGAATGTATCCCAATTGTACATTTCACCGCCTTAAGTAGTAGAGTAGAGTCAATTATTTTTGGTTAGAAGCCAAAGTTTAGGGATATATGTAACTATATATGTGTATATTGTGACTAACTTGAGAATCTATAATGGAGTTGTGGGTGTTAATGGAGGTGTGTGAGGGTGTAATTCTTGGTAATCTCTTAGTTTCTTCACTATTATGTAGGAGGTTGATGGCTTGAAGATTTGGGTGGGATTCCATTGTATATTTTATTGTTATATATTTCAAATTTCCGAATATTATACATTGCAATTTACATTCTCTATAAAATACACATTCAACAATTATAATAACAAAATCATTAACTTTCAGTATATAAATATCAACAGAACAAAGTCATATTTCTTGATATAAAATAGCCACTGCAAGGAGACTCGCTGGTCGTGGGTAATATTTGGGGCTACACTCCCATGAACATGCTCTCGCTTCTATTTATGTAATGACAAATGAAAGGAAAGAGTTGCAAGAATTTTTTGAGAAGTTTTTCATGGGAATTGTGGAAATCTTAATAGACACCCAGGTGGGACTGCATTCGTGGGCAGCGTGGGACTTTCAACCTTCTCCAGTTGTAACACTATTCAAATAGAAAAAACTAGGACCCACAACAAGCTGCCCATTAAAACTTAAAAATTTCAGCACCCGTACAGATTGAATGGACCACATCATTACACTCCTTTTCCAAGTGACCAAATAACAGGCTGCACATTAATGTCACAAAATTTTCACCACCCTTACACATCAAATGGGGCGCATAAATACATCCCTGTTCCAAGTGACTCAAGTTAAGGTTTATTTTCTTTTCATAAATATTTTCATGTAAGAGATTGGAGATATAGAGATGGGAGAAACGTATTCTTGAGGAAAAATAGGAAGTTGGGTATCCTAGTATTCATCCATGCTTGTACGCTTTACATATGAAAGGCGGGATTTAGCTAAACTAATTTAAGAAATTTTGTAATTTTTAATTTATATTTTTACTTTTATTTGTGTTTATTTCATATTATATGTATAATATATTATATAAATATGTATATAATTATCAAATATTATTGATAATTGATCTGCAGCACTGCTTGATGCGGTTGCAATCACGCGACATCTTGCGGCAGGACCAAGAAAAACGCAAGAAGTCGTGCCGAATTCCATCTTGGAGGTACTACCCTCAGCCGCCACGTTAGAAAAATCCAAGTATAGGAGACCTTGATATCAATGCTATATTCATTAATTTATTTATAGTTACACCTTAAGTTCACGAGCTGGAAGGAGATCTAGCTACCGATTGTCATCCAATACCAAAAATTTTAATCGTAACGAAGCTCTCAATTCTCTCAATTCCATAAACGATGCTCTCTCCCCGTCCAGATCATGGCCGTAAGGCGCCAATATCGAAGATATATTTTTTACTCCGTGATCGAAGTATAAGAAACGAAAGAAAAGAATCGATTCGCGAGTCGAATTGGAAGTTTCTTTAGTGGCGAGAACCATGGTGGAAAAAAAACATGGCGGGAATGGAAGTTTGTTCGTGTTTCTTGAGGATCCTCCTCGTCTGTGCCTTGTGCCTTACCCCTGATCATAATTACATCGAATTTAATGTATAGTTGTGTATAATTATTGATGAAGGAGTGGGACATAATTTTGTGGGATCGTGAATGTTTTTTTTCATCATGGGATCGTGTGGGATCTTGGTAACTATCTTACGTCGTTCCTCCCATCCATCCGTATTTGGAAATTATGTTTCTATGATCTGAAATAAAGTACTTGAGAGAAAGAGAAACATTTGTAAACTTTGTATATGCACAGAAATCAATTGAAACATCGGTAAGTTCCACTATTACCTATAAAAAACTGTTTATATTGTAGAATGTAGAGACGTAGAAATTAACAATTCATGGGTAATTATTTAAAAATCATAGAGTCGTCCGGTTTGTGTTTGTAGTTTAGTTTGTAATGATTTTTTTTTTTTTTTGCGTTGCATATTTAGAGGAAATGCGTCGCTTTACATTGCCATATTGCAATTTTCGAGAATCACAAAGGATCAAAACCGAAGTGAAGGGTACTTGTTTCGTTTCATGCCTTGCATTGTAGCCTTATTCACTAATTTGCTCACAATCTCTCTAGACTTGTTACATTGGATGGATTATTGAAATACAATGAAAGAAAAAATTGAAAAAGAACCGAAGTAACCTGTAAATACAAGATTAGCGAATTTGAATTCACAAATTTTAATATTAATTTAATTAACAAATTGAAATAATAATTTGGATTTATTACTTACCATGGGTGTAAGAATGATGTGGAAGAATAAGTAACATTAGGGAGAATATGTTAAAACATATTTAGGAGGAAGTTGGATATGTCAGGGGATTTGTGAGAGAAAGGATTGACACATCGTTATGATAAAGGAAGTGTCATAGCTTAGTATTTTATTAGTTTTAATCATTAAAAGTTTGTCTGGTGTATATTTTTTGTTTGTCAAATATAAAGCTTACATCTTCTATAAAAATGTTCAATAAGTCTCTCATTTATGCCTTTTAAAATTGTTTTATTTAATGAGAGTTTCATTATAATTTCTTTTCGTCTTTAACCACTACATTATATTTCATTTACATTTATTACCATTTATTTCATTATTTTTCCCCCACTTGATACTGGCTATATATTGATATATGCTAATACTCCAAATAATAATAATAATAATAATAATAATAATAATAATAATAATAATAATAATAATAATAATAATAATAATAATAATAATAATAATAATAATAATAGTAATAATAATTGGACTGAATTGAATTGGTTTCTTTAGGTCCTATCAGTTTAGGGTCCTGATAAGTCTTGCGACTTAACATCAGGTGCCCAGTTTGTTACAAGTATTGTTTGTTACAAATGTACTTATGATATGATAGTTTTCACATGTTAGGAGTTATCAGGTACAACATTATATGCTACACATAATTTACAGGATTGTTTGTTATATGTTACATAGTGTTACAGGTTTAAAGAGTTACATAAATAGGAAAGTTACATTTCAGTCTTTACAGATTGTTCATAGATTACAATTGCTCATAGTTTACATCAGGTTACAATTTGTTAATAATTGTGCCATTCATATATTCAAATGAAAAATATGATTAATACATACATAACATTTTAGAAAAACGTATATATTGTAATGAAGAATGCAGTGGTGTTATCACTTGTAAGTTTGAATTTGATTGTAGTACATTCAATGATATACCAGTCTGTACAAGATACCTGTATATTGATTAATGTTTGTGTTAAGTACAGAGTGTTACTCCGATTCTATATTTTGTAGCCATTGTTTGATGTTCCTTATATTCTTTGCAGGGGGATTTATATCTTCTGGGATGCTATTGAAGATTGTAGGTATAACACATTTGAGTCTTTTTTCTCCGTATTTGTTGTATGATCTTGGCACATTAATTTTTTTCTTTCTAGTTTTGTAAATGTGATCTGTTATTTCTTTGTATTTTCTTGTGTTAAGGTTTTTTGTTATGTGTATATATTGTAATGGTTCCCCGGACCTAGCCTACCTGCCCTAGCTCTTTTATGCACCCACGTTGGTGCCACTGGAAGCGATCTCTCCCGATCCCTCTTCACTAATTTTAAGTACTGCTATGCCACCTAACTTATTTTAGGTCCTCGTTGGTCAGCCGCTGTGACCATTCCTCGCCTAGCACCCCTATCTTGGCCTCAAACACTATGGTGCCCTAGCTCTTACTATTTTTCTATCATAATCCTACACTTCATAGAGTCTACTTCGTTTGGTTGAGCGCCTGGTTTCGTTGACATTCTCTGACAAAAATAATATCCTCACTCACCTGTTGCCCGTACCTCAGCTAGCATATACAAATACAGCCTTACCTGGGCGTGACTACTGTGATCATTCCATACGGAATTGAAACGGTGTGGAATTAAAACGGTGTATCTGCATACTCGTGCCTGGGTCAGTTGGTAGCTAAATACAAAGCAGTACTCATAATCCAGGTATACATGAGCCGCAATGAACGTTCATTCATTTATTTGCTTTTCCTCTCCATTAATAAGCTGTCAAGGCAGCTATTTGACTCCCCTTTTATATGAATTACCCCTTTTATGGCATGCAAAATTTTACACAATGATATAAATACCCTGGATTGAATACATAAACAAATACAAAACATTATTCATACTTAAAGAACATAAACAAAATAAACATTCATACCGAAATGCGCATTCTGTCGTGGCTTTATACTGCACGGAGAGACATGTTTAATCCATGCTATTGATCACGTAGTATATCGAACTAAACGGTTTAGTAAATTTTCGTAGAACAAAGTGTTTAGTCGCTTTTACGAAATGGCCGTTTCGTTCAACGAACTAAGCATGTATGGTCTCAAACGAATCATAGCGTTGACGACCGCGTGTAGCCGTATAGATCGCAATGGGCACTACTAAACAGACAGTTCCGTTGACGAATGCCGTATTGTCATATCTACTAAACAGGTCGCAATGGACATTACTAAACGAACCGTAGCGTTTACGACTGCCTGTAGTAATATTTACTAAACAGGTCGCAGTGCGCGTTACTAAACTATTCGTCCTGTAAACTGATGCGTATATAGTAATATTCAGTACACGGGTCACGTAAATATTAATTTTAATATTAAATGATAATTTTGTTTTACTTGAATAAGGAAACTTACTATATTTGCTGGGTTCTGATGTAAGAACCAAGTAAAAATGAAAACACATATCACGGGTTTGGGTTGCTCATCTAGTATCAGTACTTATAATCTTAACCTATAAACTACTCAGCTAATATTTGATGACTTTATCATTTCGACTTACCTTCGAAAGCTGCAATATATTCAGAGGATCCCCAAGTCTTAAGTAGATCCGAGACACTATTTATTATGTGTGCCATTATGTTAAAGTAAAACTATAATATAACACAAAGATAGAATCCTTACCGTTCACGAACACACCAGCTGGGCTCCACCAGGACGAGTAATGAATGAAGAGAACGTCTCAGGAACTTCTCATTGAGAAGCAATGGAAAGGAAACGAGACTCTAAAGATTCTTCCGCTGCACGTGCTGTATGTTCAACCATTCCAATTGGTCAGATTTATGAAAACGCGGGAAAGCTGAGAGAGCTGCACAGCCTCGATGCTAACGCCCCTATGCTTGCCTCCTGTACTTTGAATTTACTTAACAGCGTTTAGTGACTGTGACGACACGAGATGTAAAAATCACAGAATAGTTTTATCTACGAAACACGCATAGTAAAAGTGAACATTCAATTTGTACATTCACTTACGATTTTGAATTGTCCGATGTACTAAACGAAACCAAAGCCTGTTTAGTAAATTTGACCTCACGAATAATTGTATTTACTGTATGAATGCTTACTAAACGTATTGTTCACTGTACCATAACATTTCTCTCCGCGTGTTATTTTACTCGTCATATTACGTTACTATATAACTTAATTAGCATGACTTGGTCTTCGACAGAATCTTCAAAATTTATTCCCCCTCTTTACTTTTCAAATCTCTCTCTCTCTCTCTCTCTCTCTCTCTCTCTCTATATATATATATATATATATATATATATATATATATATAAGAAAGTCGTGTTAGTTACACTATTTATAACTCAAGAACGGCTGTACCGATTTGGCTGAAAATTGGTGAGCAGGAAGCTTAGAGTCAGGAGACGGACATAGGATACTTTTTATCCCGCTCGACAGCGTTCCTGTGTGAGAACGCACGTTTTTGCACGTTTTCGCGTGATTTCGCATGTTTTCGCGTGATTTCGCGGGTTTTCGCACCTTTTCGAGGGTTTTCGCACGTTTTCATGCGTTTTCGAACGTTTTCACGCGTATTCGTATGTTTTCGCGCCTTTTCGCCTAAGTTTTCTGTGCAGAAGCGTTCTGCAGCGGAGAACAAGCAAGCAATCAAGCAAAGATACAAATGAAGCTAATAAAAGCGTGTTAAAAAGTGAAGTGAAGTATAATTAGATAGATTTTTTAATTATCTATTTAATATCAGAGCGTTTTTTTAAATTCTTCTTTGTTTGAGAGAAAAACACAAATCTGCAATTGCTTTATTATCACGAGTGCAACAAGGATAGTACAGTTTCTCACAGTGAGTGCGACGTGAGAAAAATATGGGACCGGCTATTAAGGCGGAACAGAGTTCGCCGGGTCAGCTAGTATATATATATATATATATATATATATATATATATATATATATATATATATAGTAGGATAATGGATCACGGGATCGGTCAATTAATGGATTACACTAGTTTGCCAACGTTTCGGAATATTTTATTCCATCATCAGGGCTTACTAATACATAATATACTACTAATACTTACTATAATACATACTAATATATATATATATATATATATATATATATATATATATGTTCATGCGACTTTCCTGGTGCTGTTAGTATACGGCGACACACACTGCCATCGCCCGTCGTCGACCAATGTTTTTGTACATAGCTCGTGTACCCAACTCCATCAAATCAGCCGCTACCAGTTCTTGAAGTCCACGAATCACCATCGAAGTCCCCGTTCAAAACTATTACAATGCACCTCGCACGAACTCATCAAGTTCCATAAAAATGTGCGCATTCTATCACGCGTTCTATCATTTCACGCAATGTTCTTAGTTGCGGGAATATTTAAATTTCCCGCGGTGCGGACGTATTGTTCTTAATAATTCAAGAAAGTTACTAATCGAGCTCCGCGCATTGCAGTAATTATAAAATGTTTAGGCTCGATGCACTTGCTAAAAATGGCCGATCGTTTTCGTGTCCTAACTTACGCGAATTACTGTTTTTGCAATTTTGTCCACTAACTGTTCGCAGATAATTTAAACTTCACTTCCATGATATTAAAATGTCTTCATCTAATTAATAGCGTTTCGACATAAACTTTCACTAACTAATTACGCAAAAATTTCGAATTTCCTATCACTCTGATACGGGTCATGCATACGCTGCGAGAGCTCAACTCACACACTACTATCCTCTATTTGGCATTGTTGGTCCAGAAGCCGGAAACTTTTTATAAAACACCTGCCCATCACTGCAAAAACATATCGTACTATGTTCATAGTTCTACGTTTTACGGGCGTCTTGCTTCTCATTGCTAGTTTCATACATTTTCTAATCTTTAGTTAAGAAATATCACTTCGTTATATTTCTTCCCTTTTTTTTCCTTTCTTTAAAATAAGTGTGTGATTCATCCATGATGACGTCACTCCATTACGTCAGGCGGCGCGTCGTTTGTTTTCACTAATCCCTCACGTAATAAATCCAAATATTCAATTTATCTAGGTCCCGTGTTAATTTTCCCGTGCCGTAGCAAATTTTGTCATGATCCAAATATTATACTCTACATTTCCAGAAAGTTTGAAATCATTTCATCAAGGCGTTCTCGAGATATTTATGAAAACTGGTTTCTTTTATACTTTTGCTATCACAACAATGGGTTCCATTTTCTACGTTTCTAAACGTTCTGCATGCAATTTGTACCGTTTCTTGTATCTTCTTAACTCGTGGTTCGATTTTCCTGATTTTCGCTATAGATTTTTCCTGAAATTCTGTTCTGACCATTGTTTATATTTCTCTTTCACGCTTTTCGCGTTTTCTGCTAATTTCTGAAAATAATATGTCCGCGGCGTCGTCGTCTATTGTTTCTTCTGTAGTTTAATGTCTATCTGATGAAATAAAATTTTGCTTTCGGGAATGCGCGTTCTGGGGTTGTTGCAAATCATTACAATATTTGTAGAAACTTCTGGGAGTCAGTGTATCACAATTTATGAGGAGTTGGTTTTTTGGGTCTTTGTCATTCCCTGATAGAATTTTTAAGATTTTTTTGTTGCAGCATATTTAATTTTATGAGTTGGTAATGGCTACAACAACCCCACACTGCCACTCCATATCGGATGATGGATTCAACCAGTGATTTGTATATAATTCTTGTCTTTTGGTTAACCAAATTTTTTGTAGCATACATACATCCTGAAACTCTTTTTAGCTTGTTGAACACCAAATCAGTATGTTTAGAGAATTTCATTTGTTTGTCTAGAATTATTCCTAAATAGTTAATGTCTGTTAAAGTCAATATTTTCACATTTACAGTAATATTGGCAACTACTATTCATTGTGCAAGAGGATTTTTCCCTGTGTGAAGTTAGCCATATGTGAGGTTCTGAAGTACATAGCCTTGGTTTTGTTTACATTTATATATAAATTATTTTCATAAGACCATTTCAATATGGAACTGAGTTCATTTTGTATTGTCTGTTGACAAGTTTTGTTATTTTTGTGGGCATATAGTAAGGCAGCATCATCTGCATACATGATGAGTTTGGTTTGGTTTATAGAATTATGAATGTCATTTACATATATTAGGTACAGGAGAGGCCTCAAGCAACTTCCTTGCGGGACCATAATCCATAGCATACGGCTGGCTATTTGTGTCTTTCACTTTGACAATGAATTTTCTGTTTTTTAGATAATTCTGAAGTAATTTTAAGTAATTACCTTCTATTCCAATTTTGAATAATTTATCAAGTAGTATTTCATGATGTACTGTCTCAAAAGCTTTCGAATAATCGATAAAGATACCAATGACTCCATTTCCTTTGTTTAGTTGTTCGTATATGTAGTCTGAGACTTCCACCAGAGCTGATTCAGCGTTTTTTCCTTTTTGAAAGCCATGTTGATTTGGATTAATGATGCTATTGTCTGTCAAATATTTCCTTAATTTTGCCACAATGTATTTTTCCAGGATTTTTTCAATAGTTGGTAGAATTGATATAGGGCGATAATTAGATAGGTCTGTGCCAGTCCTATGTCACTAGATAGGCCGGTAGAAGTCGTTATTTGAATTTCAGCCCGACGCCATATACAACTGTATTTTCACCAACGCGCTCTAACGGTGAATCTGTGAACTACTCATTTTGAGAGTTTGGCGCGACTGAGGTGGTTGATTCTAAGGCGTTTGTCTCTGAGGCGTTTGATGAGCTTGCATCTGCCCTGGCGAGCGTTTGCTGTGTGCAATAAATTCAGAGAGTATATCTGTGTGCTGCTGTTGCTAGCGACAGGTGATTTCGAGTCTGGGAAGATATCTGCGTTTTTGTAATGTCGAAATCTACGAGAAGATGCTGGGTGCCCAATTGCACCAATTCGAAACCAAAATAAGCCGTTACAAAGCGGCTATTTGAATTTCCGAAAAACGTTAAAAAGTGAGTAACATTTTTCGTATCTTACGTTTCTATGCATGTAGTTTGTTGATTAACACTGATTTTTTATTATTATTTTGTTGAATTGTCAGTAAAATAAATATATTTATGATTTAGATGCTGAGAATGATTAAAAGCAATTGGGGACCCAGCTCTTGCCAAATGTTCTTGGAAGAGATTGACAACAACCAGATTTGTTTGTAAAGAACATTTTGTGGAACAGCATTTATCTGCGAATTATAGGACGTATCAATATGCTGTTCCAATAAAATTTTCGGAAGTGCGAAATCCCCTTTGCGAGGAAGCCTTGCGGGATTTCGATGCAAGCATTCCAGTTGAAAGAAGTAAGTTCATTTTCTTCAATATGCATTTAGGCGTTTCAGTATTGTGTCGTAAAGTGATTCTCTAATGTAAATTTTCGGTTTCAGATGTCCAGATTCGAAATCCAGAAATTTTAGTGGATGTTACTCTCGGTGAGACTTCTTTTCGATAGAAATAAGTATAATTTATTTGTTCAGACAACAATTTGTGGACAATATGCATTGCCATAAAATAGTAAAATAATGTGAAAAACGTGTTTCTCATCAGCAGATTTTTCTGGCTACGCACATATTTGGTCCACTCAAATTTGCTTTATTTTATTATTAGAGATATCATGAGATTGGTATTGCAGACACACTGGTATGAAATGTGTGAAAAGTTATTGCAGATAATCTGTATATTTTGCAGTTAAAAACCATGGTACAGATTCATATGAGTGAAAACAATGTTGATCTAATATTTTTAATGTTAAAATTATACCCCAATAAGGTCGATTAACATGGAAAGAAGATTTTCATTTTAAATTTGTTCTCTTTGAGAACTCAGGGAGATCATTTTAAAGAATTATTGTTATGTGCAGTGAATGACTTTCTTCATTCTGCACAAAGTCTGTGATCATACCTCTACGCTAAGTTTGTAATGGTACAAGTATTGAGCGTTTTAAGATCAGTGTATATTCTGTCATTGGATACAGATCCATTACATAAACTATATTTCCCACATCTGATTAGGAAATTCTAATTAAATTAAATTAAATTTTAAGATGAAATTCATTCTGTTAAAGATAGTCATTTTCACAAATTTGGAATGTCTTTTTTGCTATGTTAAGACACTTTGTTGAGAAATTAGGAATACAAAAACGTTGTGTCCCTGTTTCAGAGACTATTTTTATGCATTTTTAGGATTTGTTTAATGCTTAGTATCTGGTCTGTGATGTATTTTTAGTATTAGTATTAATTAATTTGTATTATTGGTATTGATATAAGTTGCATATGTCATGTTATACTGTTCTGGCAATAATTGTTTCTCATGACAAACTGTCTTGATTCAATTTTTATTCTATAATGTGTGTATCATTGTATTTTGTTCATCCTCATGCCAATTACATTCTGAATGTGAATGCTGATCTCTATTAGATTGTGAATTGTCATGAGTAATGAATGCAGTGTTTAATTCCACAGCTCAGTTGTTTGAATATCTGTCTCAGGCTAAGTTCCTGGTGCAATCAAATTATTGCACATTGACAATCAATTTCCAGAATTAAATTTTGGATCATAAGCATTGTTGGACCAGTTACATTCCACTCTTTGTAACCAAACAACAAAAAATGTAATAGAGGGTCCAAAAAGATCTCATTTAATAGATTACAACCAAAGAAACAATACTTGTACCTCTGATGGGGTATTGTAAAAAATATAGTTTTCCAAGTCATATTTTTAGTTACGTTCTCATAAATGTTAAATTGTAAGTGCACCCTTATTTTCACCATCTGTATGTCATAAACACCTGAGCTGTAGTTTTAAATGCAGTATTCTGTTATAATGAACATTTTGGATCAGAGCTGGGCAATGGGAAATTTCACTCATTGGTTAAAAAATGGTATGTTATAATGCATGTGACATATATTTATTTATTCAAAAACAGTCAAAAACTGTATGTGACGTATGGGGGAGAAAATCATGAGACACATGGGAGACATTACAATGCATCTCAATAAAATTGAAACTGGAACTGGAAAGATAGATTGTTAAACCTTGTAAGGAAATGTAGATAACAAAAATAGAATGTTTGTTATTTTTATTATATCTAAAGCAGTAAATGCAGTTACGTTTGAGGTTTGGACAATATGCTAAAAGTTCAATTTTTAGCACTAGTGTAACTACATAATTAGGTGATTTATATTTTTGAATTGAAATGAAAGGCAGTAATACTGATTTAAGACTCACAGTGAAAGCGATTTCATTTTGCTTATAAGATTGGGGCACTTCACCTATTGGCCTCTTGCCACCATCTTTCCTACTCACAAAATAAAATGGCACTTTTACCAATTGTATCGTAACGATTTGTTTTACCTGAGCAAAGGTGCGAAAATGTTTTCATTTGTTTCTTTTAAGCACTGTTCATATAAAGTGCTCTGTAATAAAATAGTATTCCATAGTATTCACATTAATTTGGTATGTCTCTAAGTAAAGTTACAAAAATGAAACAGGCTGTCTGTTAATAAGTTTTTTCTTAATAAAATGCTGTTTCTTGTTTAAAATGCTGTTTCTTACATTACAAGATACTATTGTAATGTAAAAATCATTTTGTTTTAATAAATGGATTTGTGACTGTCTATAAAAAGTAATTATTGGAAATTTTATTAAGAAGAAACAAGTAAAGTTACATTTGAACTTGTGTACTAGTCTGTGTTTATTGCCTTATGTATAACAAAATTGTCAATGCTATTGAAATTATAAAATTGTAATATTGTCAATATGTTCAATAAATACTAGATTTTACTGCTCTAATTTGATTTTATGTCCATAAAATCCTTACAATTATTTTTTTTATTTTTTGAATAGTTAAGGTTGAAAATATAGGGAGTGATTTGGAAAATTATATGGAGTGAATATGGAGAAAATTTTAAACTTTCCGCGTAACTGTTTTTTTCAAATTTTTCGGTTACTTCTACGCTATTGGCTGTTTATTTGCCCAATAGAAATCAATACAGTTGCATATGGCGGCACTGGAAGTTGGCAAATAAGGCTTCTCCGTTTAACATTGAGTGCCATCTCTGAGATATACTCTATGGGTCTGTGCTTTCTCCTTTTTTTAATATTGGTTTTACAATTGAGATTTTTAAATCTTAAGGAAATATGCCAGTTCTTATTATGTTATTTAAGAGGGTTGATATTATTTCGCTAAAAATATTTCAATTTTTTCGTATACCAGTAGCTCTAATTCCGTCTATACCAGGAGTTTTCCTATTATCGATCTGCTTCAATATAATGTTTTTAATGATATTTGGGTTTGAGTATGCTAGACAGAACCTGCAGTTAAGATTACAGGCGCCAATTGTATCCTCAAAGTTCTTGATATTTCTGTTGCTTATTATAGTGTTAACTTGGTTGACAAAAGTTTGGGCAAATTTATTAACTAATTTATGTAAGTTTTCTTGTCCAAAGGAATCAATGATATTTTTGTCAGCATTTTTGTTTGTTTTTCTGCCTAAAAGGGTATTTAGTTGAATCCATAGATTTTTGGTATTACCAGCATTTTTTTCGAAGTTATTGACATGGTATTGCTGTTTTGCTTTTTTAATTTTGTTGTTGAGCCTATTCCTGAATTTTTTATAGTTTTCTTTATAATTTGTATTGCTCGGATTTGATTCCCATTTTCTGAAGAGCCCATCTTTTTCTATTATACACATATATAATTCATCAGTAATCCATGTTTTGTCTCTCTTGGAATTATACATGATATTATTTTTACTGCTTGTGAAAGTCATTACAGTATTGTTTCTGTATATGTTGGAGAATTGCTTTTAAATGTTGCCCATGAATATGTTGGGGTCTTTATTTTGTGCATTCTTGCCAGTTATAGTTTTCTATATTTTTCTGTATATTTTCATTATTTAGTTTCTTCACTCTTTCTTGGGGTTGATTTTTTAAATACTTTATTTATACTCATTGTGATTGGGTAGTTGTAGGATATTTTGTGTTCAATCACTGCTGAATGAATATTTGTATTACATCTTACATACATGTGGTCTATCAATGTGGAGGACAATTTGTTTTCTCTGATTTCGTCTCTTGTTGCACTTTCTATTACACTAACCGAGCCCTCACCATATAATACAGTTTCATACTCTTTGACGCTAGTATTTTCAGTATCCATAATGTTTATGTTAGCATCGCCAGTGTATATAACATCACAATTTTCATTTTTTTTCGAGGAGGCAGTTGAGGTCATGAATGAATTCTAAACAGTTTGAACTGGGAGGTCTGTATACAAAGATAAAGAAGAATCTTTGGTTATTGTTTAGACAGACGAGATTACCACTAATATTTTCAAAACTGGGATAAATGCAATGGTTTTCTTTGAATCCTAACGAATTATGATAATACATAATCAAGCCACCACCTGCTTTATTTTTTCGTGTATAGCTAACACAATTGTAATTTTCTATTTGGAAGAGGCACTCTGCCTCTGTGAGACTTACTTCTGACAGACAAATAATATGAAAGAAAGATTGTTTTAAGATCATTTGCAATTCATTGAAGTGTTTTTTTATTGAGCGAATGTTTAACTGTATGATATTTAGCCCATTTTTGTAACATATTTTCCAATGTTTTTTATGGTCATTCCATTGCTTAAGGTTTTAATAATAATAATAATTTTTGGCCTGGGGATGGTGTGAAAAATCTCTACCAGACACCTAGGGAGCCGAGTGGCCATTTCCCTAGGTAGTGTGAGGCTCGCACCCACTAAAAAACACAAACCCCGTTTCTTCTTGGCTTTGTCCACTCCGCTATCGCTTCTTCAGCATTTCATCAGAGTGGGGCCGTGTTCTTGACCTAAAGGCTTCTCTTCTGTCTTTTGTAGTTTGTCAAGCGTATTTTGTCTTGTGTCGTCCGGTTTTGTTTGGTGGGTCTAGTTTGTTCTACGGTTAGTCGTGTTGTGTATTGTTTTCTCGTCGTTTTTCTTCTGTCTCAAGATTCGTGTCACGTAGTCTGCGATCGTGATCCAATTTTCACGGCTGTTTAACAGCTTGTCCACCACTTTGTCTGGATTGATGTCTCCTAGCTTTGTTTGTACCTCATGCTTTAGTACGTGCCATCTCTCGCATTCGAATAATGTGCGCTGGGCGTCGTCCTTAGCGTGGCCGCAGTACGTGCAGTCTGGTCTGTCCACTTTAGCCATCCGGTGTAGGTAGGCTCTGAAGTGTCCATGTCCCGTGAGAAATTGGGTGAGATGATAATCTGTCTCGCCGTGTTTTCGTGTTGTCCAGGGCTCAACTTTGGGAATGAGTCTGGCTGTCCACCTGCCTTTGTCTTCGTTCTCCCATCTTCTCTGCCACTGTCGAAGAGTGCGTTTCCTTGCCTTTCTTCGGGCGTCTTTCGGGTTTGTCAGAGGTTTCTTGTCGTATAGATCCTTTCGTTCTTGTGCCAGTAGATCGATTGGGATTACTCTCGCGACCACAAAGCTAGCGGCATCCGAAACGTTCTATACGCACTTGTTATCCTCAGGGCTCCTCTTCTCTGCACGGATGTCAGTTGTTTGGAGTACCTTTCGCGCCTCAGCGCGTTGGCCCAGATCTCTGCGCCGTATAGCATGATGGATTGTGCTATGGAGAGCAGGGTTCGACGCTTATTTGGCTTTGGGCCCTTTGTGTTGGCCATAAGTCTCTCCAGGGCTGTTACGATCTTTGCGGCCTTTTGTGATGCGTTTTTTATGTGTTCCTAGTAGGTGAGTTTGCGGTCCAGTGTCAGCCCGAGGTATTTAACACTTTTTGCCGCATGGATACGGTGCCCTTGTATTTCCATACTCACCACGGCGTCCAGTCGGCGTTTTGTCAAAGCGGGTTATCTCCGTTTTGTTTATGGCCAGTTCTAGTTTGTGGTCTGTCATCCATGTCAGTATTCATCTCATCGTCTGGTTCCGTTTTATTTGTAAGTTCTCTAGCGTGCGTGCAGTGATGATTGCTGCAAGGTCGTCCGCGTATCCTACAAGAAAAATGCCATCGGGCATTGTCAGCTTGAGGGTGGCGTCATAGTTTACATTCCAGAGGTCTGGTCCTAGGATGGATCCTTGCGCCGCTCCTGCCGTCAGTCGCTTGCTTTTCTGTCCGTCCTCGGTGTCGTAGATCAGAAGTCTGTCTGTCAGGTAGCTGCTCAGGATACGCAGTAGGTACGTCAAAGTTTTCCAGAGCCTCCATGATATCGTCCTAGCGCACAGAGTTGAATGCATTGTGCACATCCAGAGTGACGACCATGCACAGCGGTCTGGGCCAATGGTTGCCCTCTTCCGTTTTGGTTGCTGCGTCTGTTATTTTTCTTATGGCGTCCAAGGTTGATTTTCCTTTTGATAAGCCATACTACGTGTCTGATAGGCCTCCTGCCTTGTCGATTGCAGACTGGATGCGGGGTTTCAGGAGCTTCTCGAGGAGTTTGCCCGTTGTGTCGAGCATGCACAGTGGTCTGTACGATGTAGGGAAGTGTTCCTGTTCTTTGCCCTTGCTGATTAGTACAAGCCTTGCCTTCTTCCATCTTGAACAGAACTTGCCTTCCCTTAGGCTCGCATTGTTCATATTCAGCAAGAGGTGTGAGTGGGAGTTTGCCAGTATCTTCAGCGCCTCAGTTGGTATTCCGTCTGGCCCGGGAGCCTTTCTGTTTTGTAGGGAGCTTGCCGCTGTTTGGAGCTCTTCCTTCGAGAAGAGGGGGATATCGCTCTTGTTTATGCGGAACTCTTTATTTTTGCCGGGTGCATTGGGAATAGTGCGTTCACTATGTTGTCCGTGGTGGTTGTGTCCATGGTCTCCGGCGAAGGGCCAGCACCTAGTTTCTTGGTGACTAGTTTGTATCCTAGTCCCCAAGGGTCTTTATCCACGTCCTGCAGTAGCTCCTCCCATTTTGTGGCTTTGCTTTCAGCAATGGCTTTTCTTAGTTTTTTCTTCGCCTGCTTGTATGCCCCGGTCTTCTCGTTTGCCTTGGCGTTCTTCTTGGCGCGCTGGACTTGGCGTTTGAGACGAAGGCATTCCCTCCTCAGGTCTGCTATCTTCTCATTCCACCAATACACGGGCCTTCGGTTGGGGAGATTTGCTTTGCGTGGCATCGAGGCGTTACACGCTTGAATGATCACCTCGGCCGTTCTGTCCACTAGCTTGACCAAGTTGCTGTCGTCCGTCTGGTTAGCCACTTCTAGTGAGTCTTTTGTCTTAACGATTTCCGTTTTAAATGTCTCGTCCATTTTGTCAGTGTTCCAAGTTTTGCATGTCGTGCGGTATTTCCGTGTGCTGCTTGCCGCGAGCGAGAACGTTATGTATTGATCGTCACTTCCGGTGTAGTCATCGATGACTCTCCAGTCTTCGATTGTTGCGGACAGTTTTTCTGTCGCCAGTGAGATGTCTGGGAGCCTGGTCTCGTAAAAGTCGCTTTGTTGCCCGTGTTCAGAACGATTAGATTAAGTCGCGCTGCCTTTTCGAGGATGAGTCTCCCTCTGGTGTTTGTGTGGGGCATTCCCCTCTCCAGGGCCTTGCCGTTGAAATCTCCGGCGACTAGGACTTCGCCTTGCATGGTCAGTAAGGTCTCTTCAAGATGGTGAAGATTTTTTTCGAAGTGTTTGATCCGTTGGTTTGGGGTGAAGTAGCAGCTGACGAAAGTGATACCTCTGCATCTTATCCAAGCGTAACCTGCTGCGGCTCCCTGCCCTTCCACGTTCGTGCTGCGGGGTTCAGGTCTCCATATTGCTGCGGTGCCCAGAGTGTCCGTTGTCCATTGTCGCTCGTCCATGTTGTTGTACTGTTCACTGATCAGCACGATGTCGACCTTTTTCTCGAAGGCAATTTGCCGGATATAATAATAATAATAATAATAATAATAATAATAATAATAATAATAATAATAATAATAATAATGTCTTTATTAATGGCGAGGCTCAGGCCATAGGGTTTGCTCTTCCGCCTAACCACTGACTCTACATTGATACAGGATTGTAACATATAAGAGGGGAGGGAAATCTGTACCTTTACATCTGGGAGTGCAAAGCAAGGGACCATCCCAGCGTGCGCCTTAAGCAATTGAGTAAACCCAGAAAAACCTCAATCAGGATGGCGGCTTATGCCCGAACATTAATATAGAAGAATATGGTATGCATAGTGAAAGTGAAGAGAAGAGGCGTTTAGTGGAAAGGGTCATAAGGACATAAATGGGGAAGTTTGTGAAGGAAAGGGAAGGAAGAAAAAGCAAAGAAAAGGAGGAAGAAAATGTTGGTGGAAAAGTAAAATGTTTTCAGAAGCGGTACAGAAATGCTACGTTTGATGTACATTAGTACTTTACATAAATATACAAACATTTGTAACTCCAGAGAAACACAATAGGCTCTAAGTTAATAGTACTAGTAATTTAATACATTAGCACTTTACATAAATATACAAACTTTTGTAACTCCAGAGAAGCACAATAGGTTCTAAGTTAATGGTACCAGTAATTTAAAATATAATATTGACAGTATTAAGAAACAATGTAAAAGTACAATAGGATATAAACATCAATTGTAATTATTCTTAAGGCCAATATATTGTAGTTAAGATAACAATAATGATAGTAGCTGTAAGTATTTTAGCATTTTATTTGGAGCATGGCTAATCGCTTTTAAATATTTTATTTGAACAATTTCATTAGGATACACAGACAAATATGTGGTTGTTAATAATTTAGATGGTGTGAGGGGGAATGGAAATTGAGAATAGGGAATATAGTAATGAGGTATGGGGTGGAATTAACAATTTAAAGAGTGAGAAAAGTGCGGCGTTTAGGGGGGCGGTGACCGGGTTCTTTGAAGCGGGAAAAGTCTGGAGAATGAAGAGGACATTTATTCCATTCTATATGTTGTTATACCTTACCGAAGTATTTAATTCGTTTTTGAATTTACGGAAAGTATTCGAATGTTTTAGACTCGCTGGTAGTTTATTCCAGGCTTGGATAGCTGTAATGGTGAATGATTTACTGTAAGAAGTCGTGCGGTGACGTGGTACACAGAGCAGAGCTGAACTACGAGCTCGGTTTAATTTCAGAGGATTGAAATTACTTATTAGACGTGTTACATGAGAACCGTGTAAAATTTTATAAAGAAGTAGAGAGTGAAGTAACCGTCTTTTGTCCAGAGTAAGCATACGAAGTGAGTCAAAAAAGTGCGATACATGGTCTATTTTCTTAGATCAAAAATAAACCGTACGCATGCGTTCTGTGCTACTTGAAGTTTACGTTGTAATTGGCATACCTAGATACTGATAAAGTTTACGACTTTGAAATTAAAGGTTTGTACCTACAAAAATATAATTTTATAGTAGAGCAATTTGAAGTTAAGGGGTAATACGTGGAAATTATACTTATCATTTTAGATTTATTTATTGAATAATAAATGATATAATGAACGATATGATAATATACAATTACCATAAGTATAAAAAATGCAATAGTAAAAACTTTTATAAAGACACTTTTCAAACTTTCTAACTAGCAAATTTTTTTACAATACTTTCTAAATTAATACTGATGCAGATTTCACTTTTAATTGCTATCAATGCTAAATCTCTTAATCTTTGTTGTGACATGGTTGAGCGTAAGAAGTTTTTAATAATTTTTACTTTTGAAAATGATGTTTCTAGGGGGGTTATTGTAACTGACAAAGTTAAATAAATTTGTAATATTAGGGAATGATCCGGGTAATTTATTTTGATATATAAATTCTAATACTTCAATTGGTGAGGATTTTGATTTGAGAAATTTCATGATTATCTGCAGGTTCTATTGCTTTTGCATCTTTTGGACAATCTGTATCAGTTTCATTGTTCAGTTTTAATTCTATATCCATACAATTTTTTAGTATGCCTCATGTACTTATTTCTGCTAGTTTGTTGATGTCATGTAAATAATTAAATGTATCATTTTCGCTCGTTAAGCCATTGAAACCCCTATAGAAAAAACTGTATCAATAATAGTATTAAAATAAATATGCAGAAATTATCTTGTGGATCGTTTGTACTCTCGTCATATCATCATCATTATGTCATCAGCAAAATTGGTGTCCTTTTTGGCCTGCGTGTAGGTGGGGGAAATCCGCATCTATACGAATTAGCAAACTCATTTGCAGTGCTTTGCATTTCATCAAAATTATTGTAATTAGTGTAATTTGAGAACTAAATTTTCAATATTTGATGTGATAGGTGAATCAGGACTTTGCAACATTTTTAAGATGATGTTCACTGATGACAGGATTTCATGCCAAATATCAAGAACACAAAGAAATTAAAAATTGTTGTACTTTTCCAACAAGCATTCAGCTTCATATCTAATTGATGCATAATAAATGGTTATCGAGGATTTCTGAATTTTAATTTTGCTGCATCATTAATTACTAAATTGAGAGTATGACCACAAGGGAAAAAAAGGCTCAGGGATTTAGGTTTAAAATATGAGCATATAGACTGTAATTTTTTTCTCTCATATTTGCCCCCAGCTGCATGATCTAAGACGAAATTTGTTAGTCCAGCACCTGATGAATTGATAATTTTACAGAAAAATATAAATTGTTCTTTAATTTCAATTTTCTGTGTTTCACTACTGTACAAAACGAATCTTACAATAAAGGTTATTTGTTCCTGACGTGTTGTTTGAGTCAGGACTGCAATTGCGAATTATTGAAATAGGCCTATATTAACTATTTTGTATAATTTTCTCTTTAACTTCTGTCGACAATAAATTAAGCACTTCATTCTGCATTTGCGGACCTAGATAAAGTGGACCTTTATTATGTTTCTGAACTCTTTAAATATGTTCAGAGATGATAGGATCAAACTGACCCAACATTGCTATTCAATTTTAAAAATTCCCATTATTTTTTTCAAACATTTTACGATTGTTGCCTCTAAAAGCTAAATTTTGTTGAGCTAAATATTTTATACTGTACACTATTTGCAAAAAAATCTTCCTCCCAATACTTTTTTTCTTGACCCAGAATTTGTTCAAAGTGATCGTTAATATTCTTTCTGTTATTTACATTTCTTCAAAATTCCATTAAATTTGTAACTGATTCAAGATGTTTATTGCTTTTTTCATGTCATTTAAGTGTAAGCTAGATAAATGAAACAAATTTGAAAATCCATCTTTTGTGAGAGGTTTGTTACTGTTTGATACTCTTGTTTGCAAAACTTTGTATGGATACCAAAAAATGTGATTTCTTGAAGGAGAATATGTGAGCCTATCTCCAGCTACTTGTTTGCCTTTTGGAATTTTTCTTTTGTAATAACTATTTGTAAACCTTCTTCTCAAATCATCCTTTGGATAACTATTTATATTTGAACATTGTTTAAAGAATCCTGTTTCAGTTAAATATGTCTTTAAATTTTTATTCATGTTTGAAGGTATTTTCCTGGATCACATAATTCATTAATATTGAAATCCACATCTGCCTCTTTCTGTGTATTTTGATCTATTGTTTTACTTGTGTGTCCAGTGCTTGTCCTTGTACGTTTTACTACCTCATTCACTAAAAAAAACATAATTATCTTCAGTTTGTTTCCCTACAAACGTGCAGGTATTCATGGTATAATATCCCAGCAAACGAATTAAAATTGGACCTAATGGAAAAATTATTGATTTAATTGAGTTAATAGACTCACTTACAGATGGCTTGAGTAGTGTAACCACACTTTGTAAGTTGACCACCTCAGTAGTTGAATTATTGTCCTTCAGCGGTCATTTACTTTCTCTTTATCATTCCTTCCTTATTTTGTATATATTGAGAACATTACACTTATATTTTTCATATTTTATTCCTCAAATCACATTGTTCAGGTTTTGAATGAAGAAAAATCTAAATTAAATTCCTCTTTAAGGCCTTTCCTTCTTTGACACACCTTATTTCCTTATCAGAAGACGCTTTTTATGTTGATATAATAATACTACTTTGATCTTAAGTCCTTTATCGTCCTCTCTATAAACACTACAAAGCATTATTGTTTTATTTAGCAGCATATAACAGTTTATAAGTAGCAGTGAGATTATTGCACAATCTCACAACACATACTCTGCTTTCTCCCTCATTTCCCATCAAACTGTTGAGTTCATAATTCTCTGCTGAGAGATGCAGATAAAATTTAATTTTCACTTCGGAATTTAAATGTAAATAAATCCTTTTTAAAGACCTCTTTACTTGTGAACTACTTAAACAACTACACAAATCAGAGGGTATTTATTTATTTATTTTACGTCAAAAAACAGTTAAAAACTGCGTATGACGTGCAATGGGGAAAAGTGAATTGTGTGCACATTTTCAAAATTCTGTGATCCCTACACTAAGTCATATACTACTTAAATTTTGAATTTTGAAATGGAGAAAAAAAAACAAAAAAAAATCCCATGTAATAAAATCTATTTTCAACGATAAATAAGCAATAAATTTTGAATTTTGAAAGGGAGAAAAAAACAAACAAAAAAAACTCCCATGTAATAAAATCTATTTTCAAGGATAAATAAGCAATAAATTTTGGCTCTTATTACTTCCTGCCGCGACAATATGGAAACGATAATTTGAATAATTGTATTTCCCACTGAATTCTAGAAGACGTGCACAGAAAATGAAGTTACATTTATGTCCAGAAGCAAAACAAGGGGCCATCTCAGCATTTGCTCAATGGATCAGGGAAACTGGACGAAAAACCTGATCGAGATGGGGGTCATTGACCCGGAAGCTGTGTTACAATAGTTGTTACAGGTTGTTTATACTCATTTATACAGTCCAAATGGTAATTATTGCATTATGTATCATTGTTAAAATTAATGTTACTTTTCTTGTAATGCTCAGTATAGTCTCTAATTGTATAGAAACAGTTATGCAGCAGAAACGATTTCACTCGGGATTTAAACTTTTCTATTGAATTTAATCGTTTAATGTCATCTGGCAAAGTGTTGTAAAATAATGTA
Source organism: Teleogryllus occipitalis (assembly GCA_011170035.1). Lineage (NCBI taxonomy): Eukaryota > Metazoa > Arthropoda > Insecta > Orthoptera > Gryllidae > Teleogryllus > Teleogryllus occipitalis. The sequence goes on along the minus strand of BLKR01000187.1, from coordinate 410,811 downwards.
CATGTATTGTATGTGAATTTTTTGTAATGAGCTGTTGATACTGTCACCTGATGAATATGATTTCTACGTCGAGTGTTGTAGTAATAGACTTCGGCATTTTCTGAAAAAATATTCCCGCCCTTGAACAAGTCATTTTTTACAAAAACCACTGATTCGTAAATAAAAAGACACGGTAATGGTAGAATTCCTAGATTAATGAAGAGAGGCTTACATGAATCACGTGGGTGGGATTTGGTTATTATTCGTACAATTCGTTTTTGTAATCTAAAAGTCTGGGAGCTATAAGATGTATTTCCCCAGAATATTATGCCATATCTCAGGCGGGAATGAACATTCGCGAAGTATACACAACGAGCAGTATGAAGGCTGACTGAATTTTCAAGAATTCTGAACGCGTAGCATAATGAACTTAATTTTGTGTTCAATTCATTTAAATGGACGTTCCATTTAAGGTTTGACTGAATTGAGAGACTTAAAATTTTGTTGCCTTAACATCACTCAATGGTACACTGTTCATTTTCAATGGAGCACAGAATTGTTTATTTGAAATGGAAAACTGCATTAAAACCGTTTTCTTTTCGTTTACTATTAATTTGTTATTTCGGAACCAATTTGAAACATCTGATATTGTACTATTTACGGTTTCTTTATTGCAAAGGATGTTCGTATCATCCGCAAAGAGAACCGTTCTTCCGTTTCGAATCGTTGAGGGCATATCGTTTACGTAAAGTAGGAACAGAATAGGGCCTAAAATCGATCCTTGAGGAACTCCACATGCAACGGGCAAAGAGTTGGAAAGGTGCGTACGTAAAGTTCCATCATTCCAGTAAGGTATTTCAACTTACTCGATAAACAGGATATTTCAACTTACTGGAACTTACTAGATAAAAATGTTTCAGTAACCAGCATTACTAGTAACTAATTTTCTCAAAAGGTTGTACTTAGAACCTGTTAATTCTACTGGTAATACATCACGAAATAAAGTATAAGTAGTAATAAATTAGGTTTAATATGAGAGAATAATGTATTAAAAAATTATACGATTATATTATAAATAAATTAAATTTATATAATTTATTAAAAAATAAACATATATAATAATTGTACCTTTTTCATGGAAGTCATAAATGCTTAATTAACTACTGGTCCTAAAACAGCTCGTACTTTCGCACCCTTAGTAATGGTTATGTATTATACCCCGATTTTCTCCGAATTAACGTTTTTTTTGTTTTTTTGTAAAACTCATTACAAATCGTTGAACATTTGGTGGGAAAACTAAATATTTTCAAGCAAATATCTACACAAATTTGAAAATTATCACTTCTTTTCGTACAGCTAAATCATGTCCCAACAATGAGACGTAATTCACGAAATTCAGCTGCCGACTCGTGGCGCGGAATGCTGTTCCATTCCAATCTGATATTCCCTGAAGGCCCGCAATTTTTCTTTCATATTACATTTCAATCACATTTTTTAAAAAGAAAACCCTGATTGGGCTAATTTTAATTAAGGTTTGCGGATTGCTTGAAAGAAAATACACAAATTCATTGAAAATGCAAATACATCCCTCGCAACACGGGCAAAAAATATGGATTATCAAATAGGTTTTAAATAATTTCTGAAAGATTAATTTGTAAACGTATAACAAAAGCTCGAATGTAAGAAACGAACAAAGAAATATGAAATAATATTCAAATTTCTAATCCAACTACCTAGAATACTGTCTCATTTTACGTTAGAAGCGCAGGAAATTCGAAGCGGGCACCATTTGACACCAAATTACACAAAAATACGCATATTTTCGAAAAATTGAACATGGCATAATTTGAAGATCTGTTTTTGATGAATACATTTCATTAAAAATATTGTATCATCACATTTGTAGTTGTAGGAAGACTCCAAAAAATTTTTAATGTTCGAAAATTCAGGCATTTTAACAAACATGAGACCTGCACCATTCTCTTAAGCGTCTTTTACACTATCTAAAGACCAAACTTAATCAGCAAATTTTGTACCGTTTTTAAGAAAAAAAATGAAAGAAAATAATAAAAATGCCTGTTTGACACAAAATTTCCCCCAAAATGCTCATATTTTCGAGAAATTGTACATGATATTATTTGAAGATCTGTTTCTGATGAACACATTTCATTAAGAAAAAAATCTTTATAAATGTAGTTTTAGATAGACGTCGAAAAAAATTAAATTTGGCAATTTTCAAAACAGAAATTTCAACAAACACGAGACTTGCATCATTGTTTTGAGCGTCCTTCATCTTATCCAATAACAAAGTTTAATCAGAACGTTGCAGCCATTTTTTTAAATAGTCGTGGGTCTTTGTGTTAAGTACCCCCCAAAATTAAAATTTCGGTTTTAAATTCCAGGAACCGCTACATCAGCCAGATCAATTAGGGAATATCAATTTTGGAGAAAATAGGATGGAAGGCTTAGCTGTTAGCAGACAGCTGCTAACAGACCCAAAACCCACAAAACATGGAATTTGGCTACACCACGTGTTAGAGTTTTTTCTAAATATAGCAACGATTTTTCCCCTTTTCGTTATCAGGGCCCGGCGAAAAGTGTTTTTCTGGCGAACATTTGCCCCCTTTCCCCGCAGCATTACATAACTTTCTACTGCGTGAGCGGTAGTGAAAAAGTAAAAATATTTAAAATAAAAATTGTTCTAATTCATTCAGAATTCATTCTTGTAAACTATAAAAAATATCATTGAATGCAGGTATTGTGTGCCTGGAAAAATTATTTACTTGAAAATCCTATTCTTAGAGATTCGGTTTTATAGATATTAACATACCTGGATATAAATTCCGTGTTGGTAGCCGATATCTTGTGGTAAACCATTATAGGTATGGGGATAATCAAACCACAGTAGTAAAAATAAATAATCTATATTTATTTTATGCCCAAAAGTACATTTCGGGAACAATATTTTCCCATCCTCAGTGGGTCTCTAACAAAAAGGAAAAATTGAGTGATTAACATAAAGAGGAACAGTGGTACAATCATAATAGTAATTTAAAAAACAATGAATAATTTGTGTGCTTCAAGCAAGGGTTTTTGTTTTTTTGTTGTGAATGAATACAAGTAAAATTATTTCTTGAACAAGGATTCGTATGACTGATTTGAATTGTAATTTATTTAAACGGCTAATTTAATTAATCATTGTGTAAGAAATGTAAATAGTTAGTGTAAAATAATTAGAACTTTGTATTTCGTAATCAGGAGCGAGGGTATTCTCACACCAGCTGGTTCAATAGGGCAAAGTTATGAACTCAATCATAAAGAATAATGAAGCTTGTACAAATCAAAGAAAGGGCAGTTGCAGTTGCATTTAATGTCCAGTTGAGAACGCGAAGCTCGTGTTCAAGAGTAGGTCTTGGAAAAGTGTAATAATTTTATTGTATTTGTGTGTTAACTTGAGTTAAGAATGTATCATTATGTGTACCAGAGTCACAATCGTTTTCTTTAGTATTCTTCGTAAAATGCGATCCCTATATAAGTCTCCTACAGACAATTAAATTAGAACAACTCGACAGGTCTCGCGTCGGGACGGCAGTGAATTGTCGGATGACACCGGTAACGCCCACGCGGAGCAGGATTATTCCCTTAGGGCTAACGACACCTCATCAAAACAGTTGCAATATGCACGGCGCGTCGTACGAACTTTGACGACGTGTGTTCCGTTGCAATTCACACACACACACACGCACGCACGCACGCACGCGCGCGCGCGCGCACACACACACACACACACACACACACACACACACAGATATATAATATCCCTCTCCCAACTTATCCCAAATATTTATCCAATAACTACCTCAAATATCTAATATCCCTCCCCCAACCTATCAAAATCGCATGTTTTTTCTTTCGAAAATATTTTAATTGGTTTAAAAAGGATTACGACCTGGAGTACATATTCGTACATTTTATATTGATATATATTTATATTTTGAATAATATATTGGTAATAGAAGCTCATGTGAATATTCTTTTGTTTTCCATCGCGCTGTTACAAGTGCCACAATTACGTGGGCGCTTTAAACATAAGTGTCATTTAGGTTTTGAAAATCTGTGATATTATAAGTTAGATATCTATAAAAAATATTGTCGATTGAGTGCTAGTTTTTCGTATCTTGCATTTAAACAATAGGATAGTATTTCGATTTCACTTCCATTCATACAAACCCAGCCACTCGAAAGTGCTGTTAGGGTGGAAAATTTAGTAGTATTTGCCCCCCGTCTGGCTGCCAGCGCAAACTTCAATTTACAATAGGGAAGGACGACCATTAGTATTGGATTCTACGGCCTTGCGTAGCACACACCACATCTAGAAAAAGGAAGTGTTCAACAAAGTGTAGTGAAGCTATATTTATGTCCAGAAGCAAAACAAAGAGCCATCTCAGCATATGTTCAATGGGAAACTAAACGAAAAACCTGCTCGAGATCGGATTCCAGTTGTATTCGACCTTCCTTTAATCAACTTTACATAAATATTAATCAAAATAATGAGATTTTGACATTGTATATTTTTTCTCGCCATCCTTCGAAAGTGGAAGTATTTATTTATTTATTATTTATTTATTTATTTGTTTTATTTATTTATTTATTTTACGTCAAAAAACAGTTAAAACTGCGTATGACGTGCTATGGGGAAAAGTGAATTGTGTGCACATTTTCAAAATTCTGTGATCCCTACACTAAGTCATATACTACTTAAATTTTGAAAGGAGAAAAAAACAAAAAAAACTCCCATGTAATAAAATCTATTTTCAAGGATAAATAAGCAATAAATTTTGAATTTTGAAAGGGAGAAAAAAAACAAAAAACTCCCATGTAAAAAATCTATTTTCATGGGTAAATAAGCAATAAATTTTGAATTTTGAAAGGGAGAAAAAACAACAAAAAAACTCCCATGTAATAAAATCTATTTTCAAAGATAAATAAGCAATAAATTTTGGCTCTTATTACTTCCTGCCGCGACAACATGGAAACGATAATTTGAATAATTGTATTTCCCACTGAATTCTAGAAGACGTGCACAGAAAATGAAGTTACATTTATGTCCAGAAGCAAACAAGGGGCCATCTCAGCATTTGCTCAATGGATCAGGGAAACTGGACGAAAAACCTGATCGAGATGGGGGTCATTGACCCGGAAGCTGTAGTACAATAGTTGTTACAGGTTGTTTATACTTATTTATACAGTCCAAATGGTAAATAATGCATTATGTATCATTGTTAAAATTAATGTTACTTTTCTTGTGATGCTCAGTATAGTCTCTAATTGTATAGAAACAGTTATGCAGCAGAAACGATTTCACTTGGGATTTAAACTTTTCTATTGAATTTAATCGTTTAATGTCATCTGCAAAGTGTTGTAAAATAATGTACATGTATTGTATGTGAATTTTTGTAATGAGCTGTTGATACTGTCACCTGATGAATATGATTTCTACGTCGAGTGTTATAGTAATAGACTTCGGCATTTTCTGAAAAAATATTCCCGCCCTTGAGCAAGTCATTTTTTACAAAAACCACTGATTCGTAAATAAAAAGACACGGTAATGGTAGAATTCCTAGATTAATGAAGAGAGGCTTACATGAATCACGTGGGTGGGATTTGGTTATTATTCGTACAATTCGTTTTTGTAATCTAAAAGTCTGGGAGCTATAAGATGTATTTCCCCAGAATATTATGCCATATCTCAGGCGGGAATGAACATTCGCGAAGTATACACAACGAGCAGTATGAAGGCTGACTGAATTTGCAAGAATTCTGAACGCGTAGCATAATGAACTTAATTTTGTGTTCAATTCATTTAAATGGACGTTCCATTTAAGGTTTGACTGAATTGAGAGACCTAAAAATTTTGTTGCCTTAACATCAGTCAATGGTACACCGTTCATTTTCAATGGAGCACAGAATTGTTTATTTGAAATGGAAAACTGCATTAAAACCGTTTTCTTTTCGTTTACTATTAATTTGTTATTTCGGAACCAATTTGAAACATCTGATATTGTACTATTTACGGTTTCTTTATTGCAAAGGATGTTCGTATCATCCGCAAAGAGAACCGTTCTTCCGTTTCGAATCGTCGAGGGCATATCGTTTACGTAAAGTAGGAACAGAATAGGGCCTAAAATCGATCCTTGAGGAACTCCACATGCAACGGGCAAAGAGTCGGAAAGGTGCGTACGTAATGTTCCATCATTCCAGTAAGGTATTTCAACTTCTGAGATCGTTGTTTAAGGTACGAACATAACCAATCTAGAGCAATACCACGAATTCCATATGAAGGTAATTTGAAAGTAAAATGTCATGATCAATGACGTCAAAAGCTTTTGAGAGATCTAAAAATAATCCAATAGGTGCCTCGTTTTGATCCAATGATGAGGCGACATCTTTAAGAAAAGAAAATATAGCTGTTTCCGTTGATTTTGATTTTCTAAATCCATGTTGGCAATCTGAAAGCGCGTCGTGTTTAGTGAGAAAGGTTTCCATTCGTACGTAAAAAAGTCTCTCTAATATTTTTGAAAAAACTGATAGAAGAGAAATGGGCCGATAATTTTGAATTTCATTTTTGTTGCCTTTTTTGAAAAGCGGCTTAATTTTAGCTGTTTTGAAAATATCTGGAAACGTTCCAGTGCATAAAGATGCATTAAATATGTGAGTTAACGGGTGTATAATGGCATACGCACAAGTCTTTAACAAAGAATCCGGGAATTCATCTAAACCGGACGAATATTTATTTTTTAGTTTACCGATTATTTTGAGAATTTCATAGGAAGAAGTTTCGGAAACAAACATTGTGTCTAAAATTTTGGGTGAACTGTCTGTTTTTGAATTTTGTGGCTGAAAACCCTTAGTGAGATCGGCAGCAATTCTCGAAAAGTATTGGTTAAAGAGATTAGCCACTGTTGCCGGATCGTTCACATTTATATCGTTATATTTTAAAACAACATTCTCTACGGGTTTTCTAGTTGATTTGGTAGTATTGTTTATTATATTCCACATTGCTTTTGTTTTATTATTTGAGTTCAAAATATCCTGATCGTTTTTCATGATTTTAGCCTGCCTTATGACTTTTCGTAACAATGTTTTGTATTTTTTAAAGTAGATAAGGAAATCTTGAGATACGTCATGACGTTTAGAAATAAAGTAGAGAGTACGTTTATTTTTACACGATGTTCTAATTCCTTTTGTGATCCAAGTATTACTTTTTCGTGAAATGTTTAATTTTCTCTTTTTAATAGGAAAGCATGCGTTAAAGAGAAATGAAAGCTTTGAGAAAAATAAATTATATTTTTCATTTGTGTCAATAGCGTTATAAACTGCCTCCCATGATTCTTTCAGCAAGTAGTCCGTAAATAACTTTATGTTAACTGTAGTAAATGCTCTGCACATGCGTGTTTTATTTATTGTGTCAGTATTCATGTTATTAGTAATTGTAAGAATTTGTGCATCGTGGTCACTGTAACCTAGATTATTCGTTATTATTTCATATCTAGTTGTGGTTTTGTTAATTATAATTTGATCTATTGCTGTTTGTGATTTAAGAGTATTCCGTGTAGGTACGTTCACTGTAATATCTAAATTAAAAGAATGAATTAAATTGAGAAACTGCTCTTTTTCGTGGGATTCGCTCAGAAAATCAATATTGAAATCTCCACATACAACAATGGATTTAAAAGAGAGATTACTAATTTTGTTCAGAGTTATCTCTAGATTTTCTACGAAATTGAAATAATCTAAAGCTTGCTTTGTTGGAGGTCTGTAGATGCAAAGTAAAATAATTTTGAGCGTAGTAAGATGTACAACTGTTATTTCAAAAACTTTTTCAACTGCATATAAATTGAATTCTGACAAGAAGGTAGAATCAATATTATTTCTTACATAAATACACGAACCTCCGTAAGCAGGGCCTTTATTTGATTCCCTTGCTCTACAATAAGATCCTGCAAGGTAAAAACTAGGAATTTGGAGTGTGTTTAGATCATTATGAGATAACCAATGTTCTGTAAAGCAAAGAACATCTATTTGACTGAGATCACACTCTAATGCTGCCTCGATAAATTCAATTTTATTTGAAAGAGATTGCACATTATGATGCATTATTTGAATATTTTTCATGTACCTACACGGATGCTTTTCTGCTGCATCTGACTCTAGTTGCTATTTATTTATCTCATTTTTACCTCGAGTGCGTGGTCGAAGGAAGTATCGTGTCCCAGCAGTGTTAGGAGGTGAGGAAGGAGGGGTTACAGATGTAGGGGAATGAATAATGGGAGAGGTAGTACAAGGATTAGGTTCAGGGGATAAGGTAATTGGGTCCAAAGGGGTTCCGGAGGATGGAAGAGAACTAGGAGATGTAGGTGGGGATGAATCTTGGATAGGATACTGCTGAGGTGTAAGGATGTGTTTAGCAAGTTCGCTACCGAGTGCATGTTTTCCGACAAGGTTCAAGTGAAGACCATGCCGGGTGAAGTGTTTTTCTGAGAGAAAGTTAAGCTCAAATAATTTAACATGTGTGCCTCTCAGATGCAGTTTTAATTTGTTGTTTGCGTGTCTAATTTCTTTGCACAGTGTTGGTTTGTTGTACCAGAAGGGCAGAGTCGAGATTACAATGTTCGTGTTTTGGGCGGCACGTTGTAGTTTGTCAACATGTTGCTCAGGTGTAAAGTGACCACCCAAATTGATGTCATTCTGCCCTCCTATGATGATGACTGTATCCCGTTTGGTGAGAGTTTTTGTGTGGGTGTCCAATTCACTGATCACGTCGGCAAACCTCCCGTTAGGTTTAAACACACACATGACAGAGAAATTGGATGGGAGTTTCCCACTGAGCAGGGAGGAGATTTGTCGCCCATGGCTATCTGCTAAAATTAGTACCTTTTTCGTGGGCTCAGTAGGAATGTCCTTGTTCACTTGTGGGCCAGGTTGCGCAACTCTACGTGTCTTTGTTTCTTTGCGCTTGCTAGCCTGTTTGCGTCGGTTTGTGGGTGGACGTGTCGATGATGGGAGGGGGTAGTGAGGATTGGGAAGGCATGGAAAATCATTGTCATAATCTAACACAGCAAATCTGTTTTGAGTCATGATTGGTTGTGATGATTGTGTTTTTGCTTTCGCGGATGGACGGTTGAAAGTTTCTGCGGTGTTGCCTATTGTTGTCCAACCGTCTGAGTTTTGAACGACCTCTTCGAGCCTTCGGATATGTTCATCTAAATTTTTGTTTACGTGTGTGAAGGCTTTCAGAAGGTCGGCTTTGAGAGTGTACAGAGTAGAAAGTGTATAGCGAATAGTAGCCATGTCACGAATGCGTATCAAATGCGTGGCAAATATGAGAATAAATAATTAGATGAGAAATCAGATTATGTGTCAAAAATGTTTCCTAAATTATCTTTTTAATTTACGTGTATTAAATTATTTAATTTAAGTTACGTATTTATTTAAAAAATAAAAGAAATGGGATTCTAATTAGTATTTAAATGTTATTGGTTAATTGCGAGTAGAGTTGAGTGTGTTTCCGTTAATAGATCTAAGCTGCAAACTAATAAATACAATTAGATTACTATACTTTACCTCTTTAAAGGCCACAAAAATTCACCACTTTGATATTCTTTTGAAATCACAAGGTTCAAAATTTTCCGTTACTAATATATGCGAAACTTTGAATTTTGATGTTTTTCACAATTGTCACAACACTTTCACTAGTGTTTTAACCCTTTATGCAAAACTAAATTTATTTGTACACCAAATATGTATTAAAAGTCTTTGAACTCGTTAAAATGCACGTTTGTCCGTTACGCTGTCTTTTAAACAAATAACTATTTACTTCTTTTCCACTGCTTCGGACAATATAAATCTCTTTCAGCGTTCCTGTAACAAGTAAACAAGTAAAGAAAACAATTTAAAAACAAAAGGTACCTGAAAGATGTAAGAAGGTAGTCAAAATTAGTAAAATATTGGAGCACAGTCCGAGCACGTCAGTCACGCAAGGAAGCAATCAATGATTCCGATATAGATCCCATACTGAAGTTTGAAACGAACAAAGGCACTTAAGCAAGTAAGGGCGTTATCAGTACTGGTCTCCGGGACTTTACTGTACCCACGTTTTTGAGGTTTAGTGTGCAGCAATAATCGAGCAGGAAATGTAGGGCAAGAAATTGACACAAAACAGTGGAACACGAAATTTTATGAACTGTATTACATTGGTTTGCACTCTAACACCTGACGACAAAACATAACATTCCCCGCTCCCAATCGTAATCGAACCTACGAATTCCCTCCCAAATCCAAGGGCCCACCCGTCCCCGGTGACCGAATTCCCGGAGGACTCGATAAATCGTGACCTCTCAGGAGGAAAGCAGGGTCGCCAGCGGAGTGCGGCGGCGGAGCGGGCCAGCAGGTGCCGGGGGCGACGGCGGCAGTGGCGTCTGGCGCTCCGGAGCCCTTTGGCGCCGCCGCCGCGAGGGCCCCAGACGCGCCTAAGTGGCGCTGGCGCCAGCGCGCGGCGCTGATAGAGGGCGGGCGACGCGCCGGCCAGGCGCAGGGCAGACGCCAACGCCGCCGCCCAAGGCCTGGTGACAAATCGGGGCGGCTAATGACGGCATGGGTTGAGGGCCGGTCGCCGCGCCGCGGCTGCCTCTCTCACGCGCCCGACGAGCAGAAGCGTGGCGCCGTGACCGCCGCCCCCGCTCCTGATGCCTCCGCTGCCGCCAGCTACGCTGTCTCCGCTCTGCTTGCGGACAGACGACACCGTATGCTCCCGACGTTCGAATTTTTACTAATGAATTCACAATATGCATGCAGGATGAGGGACACACGAATGATCTTAGGGCTGTTCAGTGAGACTGGTGTTCCCCAAGGGCCAATAATAAATTTTACAGTTTGGAAAAGCAGAAGTTAGAAAGCTGTGGCCACGTACCCTAAAACGCGTTGGTATTTCATAAAGAAACGTTTATTAATTATAAAATATTCTTATAACAGTTAACGTTAAACAAAAGTATAAAGTTCATTAGTTAGTCAACCATTATTCAATTAATTCCTTCCCTCACTGCACAACGATTACCGTAAATTTTAGATTTTAATTTTTAATTGGTGACAAATCGGGGCGGCTAATGACGGCATGGGTTGAGGGCCAGTCGCCGCGCCGCGGCTGCCTCTCTCACGCGTCCGAGGAGCAGAAGCGTGGCGCCGTGACCGCCGCCCCCGCTCCTGACGCCTCCGCTGCCGCCAGCTACGCTGTCTCCGCTCTGCTTGCGGACAGACGACACCGCATGGTCCCACTCAAATTTTTACAAATGCATTTGTCATATGCAGTCAGGCTGAAGCGTACGTGATCTTCAGGGCGGTATAGCATGCCATTGATAAGTTTCCGACCGGGAAGTCCTAGGTTTCGAGACCCGATCGTGGCAGGATTTTCGACACTAGCTTCAATACCTAGGTCGAATTCGGCCGCTGGTATGTACGAGAATTCTAGCAGCCGGCTCCTCTCATCAGTAGTTTTCCGTGGTTTCTCCCATTAATACCAGGCGAGCATTACCATTACAATCGGGTCACGGAACGTGCGCTATCTTTCCTTTCTCTTCCTTGTCCTACCGTCAGCCCTTATTTACAACACTTACACTCACATGCACTACACTACAACACTGGTTGGGAGACCAGTCGGGAGCTTAGAGCTTGTCCTGGATAGGACGGTGAGAGACGCCTGCTTGGGGTAAACCCCTGAAGCCGATGGGTAGGTCGGTGCCGCAACCCGCCATCCAGCGGACGAAGATCAACTCCACCTCCCACGATGATAACATGTACTACACTTATGTGACTAATAACATTAGCAGTTGACGCACCCGGAATCAATAATGAAATGACACGTTTCCTTCCCGCCGGGGCTTCATGCTGTGCAGTCTTGTATAATTAGAGCGTCAACTTCCTCTCGCCGCAGGAATGGCAGCATGTCGCGACGGGTCTTGGTGAGAGGAAGTGCGCACCAACGTACGTGCTATTTGACAACCCTGACGTGATATGTTTATCACAACTATACGAAGGAGTGAAGATGAAAAAAAAACATTCAAGGTGGGTAAAGGTGAGTTTTAATTGTGCCGTTTTGTCCGTCAGAAACAATACTCTTTCCGGCCGGGAGCTCATTGTCAACTTTGGTCTGCAACGTCACTTGTTGGGAGTCCCAGAGTTCGTGTCCCGGTGGTGGATTTTCGACACTAGCCACGTAGGTCTAATTTAAACATTATCTGAAGAAGAATTCAGGGGTTCTGATCCTTGATTTCTCCGATCAATCGCAGGCGAATTCACGAGCGATACCTTTACAAATAACGCGCGATATTTTCATTTTTTACCTCCTTTCCCTTAACTCTCTCTCTCTCTCTCTCTCTCTCTCTCTCTCTCTCTCTCTCTCTCTCTCTCTCTGAAATGAAATAAGAGTTTCAAATATTTTAGAAAGAGCTGATTAGCGTTGTTAGACATTTTGATTGTGAATAAGGGATTTATTAATTTGTTGAATTTGTGGAATAAGAGTGGAGATAACTTAAGAAATTATTGTAGTAATTATTTGGCTGATATCTAGAGAACAAGAGTTAATAATATTGTTAATATTTTGAGGTTTGTGTGCAGTTAAATGAGAAGTGTTTATCCTTGGATTAGGTGGTGAAGATTGGGAAAGTCAGATTTATTATAAGTATATAATGTAGTATGTGCATTATTGTTTATAGGATTATGCAGTTGCTTGAGTGTAGTTGTAGTGTTATTAAATTGAGAAATTTTGTTGTTAAGAATTTGTTTGTAGTAAGGATATCCTTTATAAGCAGCAGTATGATTTTAGTTGCAATTAGCACAAATCGGAGGAGTATGTGACGATTTCTTGCAAAAAGAGTAATGGTGATTTTGGTTACATTTTACACATCTGGGGGATAATTTGCAGTTTGCCTGTGAGTGACCAAATCTTTGACAGTTCTTACATTGAACGGGAGAAAAGCGTTTAGTTCTTGGTTGCACAGTAATTATACAATGAAATAAAGTTTTTAAATGTAATATATCTTTACCTTCTTTAGAATTTTGAATATCTATACGCATGTTTGAAGTAGATGTTTGAATTTGTCATAAAGTCTTCTAACACTGATTATAGGTATTTTCAAATGAGTCAGTTCATTAAAAATGTCTATTTCCGAGATTGACGTAGGAATGTTTTTTTTTAGCATCATTGGAAAGCACTTATTATAAGGATCTTGGTAGGTATAAAATTGAATATTGTTCGTTTCTCAGAATTTACGATGATTTCTGAAGTCTTCAATAGTTCTAAAGAAGACTTTGATTTCGTTATTGCGATATTTAGTAGAGAATTAACTATGCACACTTTTGGAGACGTCTTGAATTAATAATTGATATTTCTTTCCAAGAACAGAAATCGGCGGTATTTTGACGAATGGTGCTTCTTGAGGTTCATTTTCGGGTTTCAGAAATTTCATTTGAAATTTCGTAACGAAAATGCATAGGCACTGAGTACGTGGGTTTTGATGACTTTAGACGTTTTGCCGGATTTCATGTTTGAAAATGTTATTGATGCGAGATGGTGTTGTTCGAGAAGTATCTATATACTCGCGGAGATTGATCACTGTTTGGTATTTCTTCCACGAAGAGAGAATCTTGAGGTAACTCATTGGAAGTTGACAGGCAAGAAATATTTTGAAGATATTGAAAATCCATATTTTGCGAGTGTTGAAAGTTTTTGTTGTTTTCTGGTGTAGCAGCTTCATTCTAATTTTGATAATTTCCATTCTGCATGAGAGGATCTTGAGGCAATTCAATGGAAGATGACTGGTAAGAAGAATTAGGATGATGTTGAAGGTTCATGTTTTGCGATATAGAATATTAAGTGTTCATGTCATAGGGTGTAGCAGCTTCATTACAGATTTGACTATTGCCACTTTGCATGGTATTGAAGGTCTAGTTATGGCACTTGTACAATTTTTATTATACAACCTACCCAAAGGGAGAATTAATGTACGTCAGTAATGAGGGCCCAAAATAAAGTTACTGATATGTAATCAACTAAAACGATAACGTAATTGAATAATATGTCACTATATCAACGTATCTTACAAACGACACGTCTCCTTTCTAGCCCGGTCTTCTGGAATCTTAATTCAAAAGCTGAAATTTCAAAGCTGAAAATAAACACTGAACTTAGCTACTTACACACTTCAATTTTTACCATACTTCCCCCATCGGGGCACACTACCCTTATCCACTATGATTCTCACTATTTCAACAACAGGCCACATCTACATAACTCGAAAGCTACACGTGCTACTCAACGTACACAACTGGATCGCGTCCACTCGAACACGTCGGCCTTCTCTAGCCGCCATATTGGCTTTGAAAAACTCAAGTACGCAGGCCTTGTTTGTCTAGGTAGTGTTGTCTGAACGAACTCTAGGCGTTGGGAGTTTCAAACGGATATATTTATTTTTGAGGATACTTTAAATGAAGCCTCAAAAACATTTTCAAAATCTTGCGTCTTTCTACAACTATTATATTGAAGACAGGGATTTTTTCCTTAATAAAATCTGTTCTTCAAAGAAATATCTTGAAATAAGGTTATGTTCAATTTTTTGACAATGTGTATAGTTTTCGTGTTATTTTGCCCGAAAACCGGGCAATTAAAATTTGTTAAACATTTTTTTCTCTAAAACGGCTCCAATTTTGTTAAATTTTCTCGTCATATGTATTAAGAAACGGTGAAAATATGATGCTAGTTTCCTTTCCGGCGAACTCTTCGTTTTTTCGAGAATTGCAAAAAGTTAACATTTTAAAACAAAATTAAAATAGCTATTTTTGCTTTAAACAAACTATTTTAAAAAATGATCCCTTTAAAAAGGTCTTGTACAATTTTTTGAAAAAAGTAGTAGATTTCGCAAAATTTTTAGAAAAATTCTAGGACAAATTTCTATTAATTGTTTTCTAATAGATTTTATAATAGTTATAGCTTTATAATAGTTTCTCTGATAAGACCTATGGTTACTTCTTTAAGGTTAATAAAATTACTTCAAGGACAACTTTTCTCTTTACTCTAGAAGTAAAATTTAATGTTGATAATATTTAACCATCCTCCCACAGACTACTCAGGGTTAGATATATAGGATACTATTAACGTCTAGATTTCAGTAACATTTCCAAATTTATTCCAGTACGTAGGTGAAATGCTAATGGACTGGGAGCTGCATATCAGGCAAAGTCGCGTATGTGCATTAGGCGACCGCACAAAAATATTTCTGGAGAAAATAATCGAAAGTGAAAATAAAATACATGAATCACCTTTTACGTAAAACTTAAGAATAATTTTCTTTGTAGATTATTTCCATTAATATTCTTTCAATACTCGTGTTTTATTTGTTTTTACTTACTGCTTCCAGAATAAAATGTATTGCAATGCTGCGGGAAAAAAATAACGAAATTTCGATAAAAAGAAACTATTATTGCTCAGGCCCGGGTAAGTAAAAAGTGTATAAATCTTATTCCTATGTGTTGTCAATCATACAACATATATGTAGTTCCTCTAACACGTTGTGTAGTCCGAATCCATATTTTGTGCGCCCTTGATATAAAATTGATGGCAAAAAGTTTGTCTGTCTGTTTTTAGATTAGTTTAAGTCTAAACTTTACATATGTTTGAAAGGCTTACGTGCTAACTTATACATAAAACTTATTTCTAAGACTTAAATCTAACATTAGGTTGAAGATGCCCTATTGGGTCTTCTATTCAAGTTCGAATTCGGAGATCTTAAGGAATATATTGTAGGAATATCTGTGTTATTCTGGTATGATCAGTTTTTGCGAGTCTAAAGGTTGCAAGGGAAAGAATTTGAGGTAAACAAGAGTAAAGGTTAGTGACTAAGTATGTGATGTGATGTTCAATGAATTCAAAGTTGAGTTCTTTATGAAGCTGACGATTGGTGACAAACCACGGTTTGACCATGATTGGTTACTGTTCTGAGAAATTGGTTCTGAATGACTTGCGATTTTTTAGATTGGTTTTGGCGGAATTTATCGAGATGGGACAAGCATACAGCAGTAATGGTCTTAGAATGGTTTTATATATTGCAGTTGAAGAGTGATATGGTAATGGGCTGTTTCTGTAGATTAGAAGTTTTAATTGCAGTAATTTTATTTTAGCTTGTTTTATTTTTTTCTATGTGCTCTTTCCAATTCAGTTTAGTAGCAATGTTTAATCCGAGGTATTTAATTAGTTTATTAGAGGGTACCAGCTTATTGTATTGTTATTCACTGATAAGGAATGGGGAGGTACAGGGTCTTGGTGTAAATCTTTTTGCTACGGTTTTGGATGGATTCAGTTGAATTTTAAGTTTGGATGCCCAGCAATCGAGTCAGTTGAGATTTATTTGTGTTCTATTTCTGATGTCAATGATAGAGTTGCCAGAATATTGCTGTATCGTCCGCAAATTGGGTAACGTAAATGTTCATTAATTTAGGAAGATCTGCAGCGTATAATTTGAATAGTGTGGGTGAAAGTGATGAGCTTTGGGGGAGTCCTGTGTTAGTCTAGAGTTGGAATGAAAATTATTTTCGTTAACTGAAAAATTTCTCTTGTTAAGAAAGCTATTGATAATTGATTTTATGTAGTATGAGGTGTCAATTTTTGATCTCGTACATTAAGGCTTGGTGTCTTGTCCGGTCATATATATATATATATATATATATATATATATATATATATATATATATATATATGTAAGGGAGGTATCCCTCACCTAATTGAGTTTAGCACTTCAATCGAATGATGAGCGGATCGATAGCGTAGATCTCGAACGAGACGCACGCGTGGTTGTTGAAAAAAGTGACTGATTCAGGGACGACATAAGGTCGTAAATATTTCGCTTTATCAAGAAGCTGCAAATTGAATAATAACATCGAATGTTGTTTCTTTGTTATTGCAGGTAAGATTAAGGATTAGAAATAAATGTTTGTGTTATACGTTTTTGTATGAAGCAATAAAAATAAACTTTGTTATTGCAGAGCAACAAATTCGTGTTACTATTTGAATCTAATAGAAAAACAGATATATTACAAAACAACATTCTCGTTGGAATTCACAAAAGCTCACAATGGACAAACTCCGCTTCAACTTCATAGTTGGCAGCAAAGAAGATGGAAAAACAAATATAATATGCATAACCTCAATTGGCACACCGGATGGCCGTGAGTACTCTATTCCAGAAAATTATCAAGCAATAGGTAACCACACAGCGATTATGAAGACCTCAGCATATGCTAAAGTATCAAAAACACTTGTAAAAAGACATCAAATAAGAAAGGTATGGATTAATTTAAATGAAGAGTTGTCTGAAACATACTTGGACGAAGGAGAAAATATACAATTCGCTGATATCTACTTAGAGGAAATAATTGACACATCACAAAGTACTAAGGTTCAGTCTGACGTCTCAGAACAACAACTAATAAAAATAATAGAAAAATTACTTCAAAATAATCAACAACAATCCGTGGTAAAAAATCTTGGTAATATTGCCAAAGAATTTACAATCGAAAAATTTAATGGAAAAAATTCAAATGCCAATCAATGGATCACTAGTTTTGAAAAAGAATGTGAACGATTTAATATAACTGAAGATGAAAAGATAATTGAAATTCTAAAATCATTTATGGATAAAGGTGCCATAGATTGGTATGGTTGTACATTATTAAAACTCACTATTGAAGCAGAATGGACAGAATGGAAAAAAAAATTTTGCGATACATTCGCCAGTAAAGGTTGGTCTCCAATAAGATATGCGCTGTCATTTAAATATCAAACAGGTTCATTACTAGATTATGCACTAAAAAAAGAAAAACTCTTACTGGAAGTGAGAAGATCCATTGATAATGGAACACTAATAGACCTAATTGCTACTGGCTTACCAAATTTTGTAGCCGATAGAATTGATAGAGAAATATTGGAAGGAACCGAAGACCTATATAATGAAATAGGTAAATTAGAACACTTAGTTTACAAAAAAAATCAGAAACAAAAACAAATATATCAGCTAACAAAAAAAAATTGAAAAGACACCTTGCGAAATTTGCAAAGTTAAAGGCAAAGGCACACGCTTCCATCCTGAAGCCGAATGCTGGTTTAAAGATACAGACAACAAAATAAAACATGTCAACAATTCAATATTGGAGGTGGAATTGAACAACAATGATCCAAAAAAACTGGTAGTTCCACCATTAATTAGACTCAAGGTAACATTAAATGACACTTTAGATGTTTCTGCCATTTATGACCCAGGCTCAAATGTTACATTAATAAATTCAAAATTAATACATGTGAAGTCGAAAAGAGATAATATTATGCAAAAAGCTGACTTGAGAACAATTAATGGTGTATATAAAACAGATGGATTGATAACTCTCAAAGTAAGAATATTAAATGCAGAGGAATATATTAATGTTTTCATAATTGATAATGAAAATTTTAAATATGACTTTCTGGTGGGATTAGATTGCATAAAAACATTCAAATTAATACAAAATGAAAAATTAGAGATAGAGAAAAGAAACTCTAATTTTCCAGAGAAACAAGAATATCGAATTAATTTTAATGAACATGTTAACTTAAACGATTTTGAAATCTTAACAAATCACTTAAATCATCATGAAGAAACTATTATAAACAATCTCATAGATAAATATAAAATGATATTTGCAAAAGATAAATATGACATAGGCACAGTAAAAGATTATGAAGCTAGAATAGATCTTAAAATAGATAAATACTGTTGTAAAAGACCTTACAGATGCACAATTGAAGACAAAAAAGAAATAGAGGAACAAATTTCACAATTACTTGATAGAAAGTTAATCGAAGAATCATATAGTCCCTTTGCTGCTCCGGTGACACTAGCAAACAAAAGAGATGAACACAAAAAATCAAGACTATGCATAGACTTTAGAGATTTAAATGACATCATAGTTCCTCAATCACAACCATTTCCACTAATCGAAGACTTAGTAATTAAAACAAGAAATTGCAAATATTTTTCAAAACTTGATATAAACTCAGCATTTTGGTCCATTCCCCTACGAATCGAAGATAGAAGTAAAACAGGATTTGTAACACAAGAAGGTCATTTTCAATGGACATGTCTGCCATTTGGATTAAAAACAGCACCAGCTATCTTTCAAAGAATCCTCACCAATATAATAAGAAAACATAAATTATCAACTTTTACAGTGAACTACATTGATGACATATTAATTTTTTCTAAAACCTTCGAAGAACATATTGGCCATCTATCACAATTACTGGAAGCAATAATGAAAGAAGGATTCAGATTAAAACTTTCTAAATGCACATTTGCACTGGATTCCGTGCAATATTTAGGACACATAATAAAACACAACTCAATCTCTCCAATAAAAGATAACTTGATATCAATACAAAATTTTCCTGTACCAAAAAATCAGAAAAATGTGAGACAATTCTTGGGAAAAATCAATTTCTACAATGAATACATACCCAAGATTTCATTAATTCTAGAACCACTACATAATCTATTAAGAAAAGGACAAAAATTCATATGGTCTGAGGAATGTCAAAAAGCCTTCGAATATATGAAAAATTTCCTCTGCACCCAACCAGTCTTAGCTATTTTTGATCCAGACCTACCCATACATATATACACAGATGCAAGTCTACAGGGCATGGGAGCCGTATTAAAACAACCACAAATACATGATGATCCAAAAAGTGAAAAACCAGTAGCATATTTTTCAAAGAAACTGAACGAATCACAAAAAAGAAAAAAAGCCATTTACTTGGAAGCCCTAGCAATAAAAGAATCACTAAAGTATTGGCAACACTGGCTTATAGGCAGACATTTCAAAGTATTTTCAGATCATAAACCATTAAACAAAATGAATATCAAATCTAGAACAGATGAAGAATTAGGTGATCTCACCTACTATTTATCACAATATGACTTCGAAATCATATACCATCCAGGTAAAAATAACTTAGAAGCAGACTGTTTGAGTAGAAACCCAGTACTAGAACCACATGAAGATGAAGATGATAATTTAAAAACTGTGAATTTAATAACAATAGAAGAGATTATTGAGGATCAAAACAAAAACGAAGATATAAAAACTAGCAAACACAGACTAACTTTTAAAGACAACCTGTATTACAAAAATATGAGAAAAAAAGAAAAAATCATATTATCAGAAGAATTTTGTAAGAAGTTTATAGGAAACATACACAAACATTTTTGCCACATAGGGATGAAACAAATGCAAAGCAAAATACTACCTCATTATACATCAAAAAATATTTCAGAAAACATAAAAAAATGTTGTAAAAACTGTGAAGTGTGTATAAAAAACAAATCAAGAGGACAAGACAAAATTGGTTTGATGTCACATCTTGGTCCTGCACGAAAACCGTTTGATGTAGTTTCCATTGACACGATTGGTGGATTCGGTGGTTCACGATCCTCTAAAAAATATTTACATCTTCTTGTGGATCACTTCACAAGATTTGCCTACATATTAACATCAAAAACACAAAACTCATCTGATTTCATCAAACTAACGGAAATGGCACTTAAAGATCATAATATCAAAATACTTCTGACTGATCAATACCCAGGCATAAACTCCAAAGATTTCAAAGATTTTCTAGTAAAGAAGAATATCACTATGATTTTTACAGCGGTTAACGCACCATTCTCCAATGGTTTAAATGAAAGACTTAATCAAACCTTAGTGAATAAAATTAGATGTACAATAAATGAAGAAAAAAAGTATGCATGGACAAATGTAGCACATAATTGTGTAAAAAAATACAATGAAACTGAACACACTGTAACTGGATTCAGCCCAAAATACTTGCTAATCGGTGAAGATACCTCAATATTACCAAAAGAACTGATACAAAATAAAAATGCTAATAATCTAGAGAATGATAGAACAATTGCCCTACAGAACAGTATTAAACACCATGAATACAATAAAAAATTATTTGACAAAAACAGGAAAGACTATGACTTCAATGCTGGAGACCTGGTATTCATCGAAAATGGCAACCGAATGAACCGAAAAAAATTGGATGAATTGAGAATTGGACCCTACAAGATTCAGAAGAAAATATCAAAATCAATTTGTGAAATTGACACAGGACACAAAAAATCAGAATCAAACTTATTTCACATCTCTAAACTCATTCCAACCCCTGCACCAGATGAATAAAAAATCTTTACACAATTTCGCACCAAAGATTTTGTACCAAAACCTTTATTTTGGGGGGGAAGATGTAAGGGAGGTATCCCTCACCTAATTGAGTTTAGCACTTCAATCGAATGATGAGCGGATCGATAGCGTAGATCTCGAACGAGACGCACGCGTGGTTGTTGAAAAAAGTGACTGATTCAGGGACGACATAAGGTCGTAAATATTTCGCTTTATCAAGAAGCTGCAAATTGAATAATAACATCGAATGTTGTTTCTTTGTTATTGCAGGTAAGATTAAGGATTAGAAATAAATGTTTGTGTTATACGTTTTTGTATGAAGCAATAAAAATAAACTTTGTTATTGCAGAGCAACAAATTCGTGTTACTATTTGAATCTAATAGAAAAACAGATATATTACATATATATAAATATATATATATATATATATATATATATATATATATATATATATATATATATATATATATATATGCCTATTGTGTGATGTTTTCTCTGGAATGCTGAATTTGTTCCGATATTCTTAGGAACTGGTGTTGAGTAGACTTTTTTCGGTTCCCTAGGAATTTTTATCTTTGTGTGTAGGCGACTGTTTAATCTTTTATGTAAAATTTTCTCGAATATCTTTGATAAATATGGCGGTATACTGATCGGAAGTTAACTGTCAACTTTTGAAGGATTTTTATTAAGTTTACAAATGGGAAAAACGATAGCATGTTTCCAGGTATGCGGAAAGTAATTTGTTCTAAAACACGAATTATCCATGTTTGTAAGGGTAGCTATTGCTGGTACAGAAAAATGTTTTAATACATTGTTTGTATTGTCGTGTCCAGATGATTTTTGAATGGCAGTTTGTTAATATTTTTTAATTTTAGAGGGTGAAGTATTTTTTGGTGAAGTCCATATTCTTGTTCTAATTCTGATTTCATTATCGTGATGTGTCCAGGATGAAAATTAGTGCTATTGACAGTGAAAGTTAAAGCGAAATAGTTCGCTAGTTCTTCTGACTTGTGGTAGGATGTGTACGCTTTATCTGTTGTTCTGTTTATAGGAAGTATCGTGGTGTTTTTCTTCTTAAGTATTTTTCGTGTGAATTGCCACAGGGTGTTATTACTGACGCTGAGCGACTGGATTAAGTTATGATTCTTTTGGTTATTGAAGTTAGTTATAAGTATTTATTTGTTAATATGTTTAGTTCTCTCTTAAGTTCAGGTGTTCTTAATCGGTACCAAAGTCTTTTCGTTTTATTTTTTATCGAAATTGCTTTAAAGATTTCTGTGGGTAGTATTTTATGTCGGGTTATATGAGTTGGGTGGAGTGATTAATTGTTTACTTTTTAGTGTGAAGTGTATTAATTAATTGAAATGAGAGATGTATTGGTCTATATCCAACGGGTTTTTAATATGTTTATTTTGGGTAAGGAATATATTAATGTTTCTTGAAATTTGTGTGAATTAATTTTTATTGAGTTTGGTTTAGGGGCGGGGGTGTGTTGCGGTGAAAATTAGTGTATAGAAATAATTACCGGGATATGATCAGAGTGAAGTTCGAAAGGAGGTGTAGAGTAGAATTTATTATTAGTATTTATGATGCCTACGTCAAGGATGCCCGATTTCCTAGTGCGATCCTGAGGATTGTATGTTGATTCCGAGGTTTTTTTTGTTGTGATTATTATTCTGATATCACCAGCTTGTGTGTTTTGAATTAAGGTCACCCTACAGCAAAGTTTTCTCGGTAGGTTGAAATAAATTAAGAAAGTTTGCATTTATAATTTTGGCTGCGGGAGGCTTATAAGCTGTTATTATTTTCCATGGTTGACTATTTATATATTTGGATAGCGACAGTTTCGATTCCTTGTGTATCGGGTAGATTAATTTGGTGGTGATTAAGTTAAGTTTTCAGCGCGATTGGCAGACTGTCCGAGCGTCTAAGATCAACACTAGAGGCTGAAACATTTATATAATTTTTCTCAAAATTGATATTCCCCGATCGATCTGAACGAAGTCGATGCTACAGGAGTGTGAAATGGATATTTTGATTTTTGGAGATGCTTTACATGCAACCTAAACATTTTAAACATCTCAAAAGGAGACAATTTTTTAAAACATTACCCATTATTTTCTCGAAAATGATTCCATTTTTTAAAAAAGAATTGTCATCGTATCTGTCAGACGACAACATAAAAGCTAGGGATGCGACATCGCTAACAAAACATCGAAGTTTCTAAATATCGGCGCTGAAAAATACAATATCGAGGTTAGTAAAATGTCAACCCAAAACCATTGACATTATTGAACATCTATGTTTTTTAAACTGGTTTAGTAACCATTGAAGTTCACGCGGGGATTAATTTGAAAGTTTATTAATTTTTAATTGACAAAACAAACTATAAAATATAGTCATTTTAAAAAATTAGGAATATCTGAGTCGATAATTCAGAAATAATAATAGGCTTCTTTAAGGACAAAAATTCGATTTTATATTTTTTCACCCTTAGTCACGTTCGTCTGAAGAGTATTCAATTTATGGGTATCTGAAAACTATTATATAATTTTATTTCGATTTAAAAAATATTGATCACCTACAAACATCGGGCACAAATCAACGATGTTCAAAACCATCGACTTCAAAATATCGATGTAAAATATATCGATGATTTTATACAATCATCATTGTTTTGAAAATATCTTTATCCATGTGTTATCCCTGATAAAAACAAATCCTGCTCTCATTTTCGGCAAATTCTCTGTATTTTCTAAAATTGCAAAGAATTCACAATGCAAAAGTTTAATATTGAAATAAAGACTTTTTACGTTATGAAATGTTGTTCAATATTAGACCTGTGTATAAAGTAATGTGCTTTAAAAAATATGAGAAAGTTCGCGTTTTTTTATAAATTTACTAATTAGTAGATTCGAATTTTTTGCACTTGTGTTGCTGCATTCTCTCAGGAGTTATCAGGTTGCAACACAATAATGAAAACGCCACAGCACGGCAGTTTAACATTCTCAGACTAACTTCTCATTGTTGGGCGGGGTTTCTGGATGAATGGAACAAAGTTTTGAAATTTATATTTATGTTTCGCTTTAAATGAATTAATTTTTCGCCCCTAATACGTTGTGAATGCTAATGAGTTTTACAAGAGATTTATTATTAGATCGATTATTAATAGATTATTAATAGATTAACAGATATTGCGGTATTATTTTCTTTACGAAGAATAATTTTTTAATATTGTTTATAAGACATCCTTTTTAAACTTTTGTAAATCTTGAAGGTCCTTTGGAATTTTTAGGCATTTATTTTTTAAATTTTTATTATAAGTAAATAAATGTATTGATCTAAATAAATGTAAAAATATTATAATGAAAATTTTAAAAAATAAATGTCTGCCTAAAAATTCCAAAAGGCCTTCAAGATTTACAAAAATTGCGGTATTATCATTTTACGTAAGAGTTAATTGGTAGTGAAAGCACTTGTAGCAACACTAATTTGTCTATCTTTTAGTGTGCAGAAGTGTGTGCAGAATACTGAAGAATTGCAAAAATGATGTTTATGTAGAAATATCATACTTGATATTTTAAAGAGAAGAATCCAAGTATCATTAAAATAACCTTTCTACTACCGCTAATCGGACGGACACGGAGATGGGTGGACAGACGGACGGACGTACATTTTGATGAAAATAACTTTTTGATATCAGGAAACCCCAAAACAACCCCAAACCACGTCACACACAGTTTTTAACTGTTTTTGGCGTAAAATAAATAATAAAACATGTATTTCGGTTGAAAGTTCGAATCCGTTTTTCGACAGCATAACATAACTTCCTCTATACCACCCATGTTACTCTGAATATAGTATGAATACGAGAAGATAATTAGTAGTGCTACAGAACAGCACATTCTTTGATGCCCCTTCTTCCCAGCCCCTCGGCGCCTAAATGATTACTTTTTTTTTCATTTTGCCAGTTTTTTGTTCCTCTAATAAATACAATTCAAATATCTCTTTAATTATATTACAGAAGGTAAACAATTAAACCTATATACAATTTTTATTGAATAAATTTGAGCCGTTTTAAGAAAGTGTCGTTTGAACTTTTCTTAAAATGCGCAATTTTGAGCTCATTTTTTCTGAAACTTTTGAGTTTTCTACATACTTCATCAGTAATCACTCGAGTGCAAATGCAGTAATGTACTAAAATGCGCATAGTGTGAATATTAGCGCGGAGAGAGATATTTTAAAAAAATTGTGTAATCTTTGGAAATTAACAAAAATAATTATGTATAGAGACGACAATTTTCCACTTTTGGGGTATCAGGGACCTGCAATACTTACTTTTCTCCTGAAAAACTGCAGTTTTTTTCTGCAGCATTACGTAACTTTCTCTGTACTCTAGTTGTAGTATGCGAAAAAGCAAAAATGTTTTAATCAATTAATCGCCATTAATTTTGTAATCAACACATTTAATATCGCTTTTTATTTTTAAGTAAATATAACATAAAATCTGGGATCACGGAATACAAAAGAATGAACGCGATCACTGAATTCATTTATTTTCGTCAAAATAGTGTAAAAACTGTACCTAATAAATGGGGAAGACGTTTAACCTGGGCACACCCTTCTCCACCTTACACATTACATAGTTCAATGATGAACAAAAATACCAACTAAGTGTAGTTAATATTTGAAAACTAGAAATGTTTGCTTCTGAGTAAAAGAAAACGTATTTGCATTGGCTAAAAAGCTACATATTTAATTTTATTGTATTGCTAATAAAAACAAACTCACACGCCTGGCTCTATTCCTGCCATATTTGCAAAAGAAAAGCTGAACTGAACGGGCGCGGAGTGAAGCTATATTTATGTCCAAAAAGCGAATAAGGGACCATCTAAACTTTTGCTCATCGGTTCAGGGGAAAGTGGATGTAAAACCTGTTCGAGTTGGGGGCCATTTACCGTGAAACAGAAGTACACGTACAATGCTTGTTTCAGGCATATTTCTTTTAGAATTACACAGTATAGATGTTAAATCATACATTATATTATTTGTTATGCATTCTAAAACGCTACCTGATAATTAAGCTGAACAAAATACATTTTAAATTATTTTACGTGTTGTAACTTCAGACATTGTTGTCAGGGGGGAAAATTAACTTATGTTAACACTTGGCTTACTAACTAAAGAAATATTTTTCGTCTCTTCCTTTCTAACATAGACTAAAGATTGGAACTCTCTCCCCAAAAATTAAACATTTTAAGGTAGCTCTGTAGCTAAGCGAGTTTTGCAGTCCCGTCAGGCAAACGTTAACTGCTCAATGATTGAGTCATTGGTCACTCAAACGCTAAGGCCATTAGTCCAGTACGTGCAGTGCATGTTTTTATCGCGGAAGGTGGCGGTGATCTTCCCCGCTGGATGGCGAGATCCGACACCGATCTATGTCGACTTACGGGGATTTTTCCGAACCAGGTATCTCCCACCAAAGTGCCATCACCCCAGCCGGGACACGCTCTAAACTCCCGACTCGTCTTCCAACAAGTGTGTTAGTGTTGTCTATGTGAAGGTATGTGGAAGAAAGAGGTGAGGATAAGACGAGGAAATGGAAGGAAAGATCGCGCGCGGTCCGTGGCCCGTTTGTTAGGGTACGGCTCTGGTATTCGCCTGGTGTTGATCGGAGAAACAACGGATAACTACCGATAAGATCACCTGTCCACTAGAATTCTCCTCCATTCAGCGACTAAATTCAACCTTCCTCTCTAACTAGTGTTGAAAATCCTGCCTCCATCGGTACTCGAGCTCTAGGACCTCCTGATCAGTGGCACCGCAGTGACAACAGTTGATGCCCTCTTAGGTAGTACAATTCAAATATCTCTTTAATAATATTACACAACGCACTTTTGCTAGCTTAGCCGCTCAAGGGTTGGAGCACCCCGTCTCCGTGCGGGCAGCCCGGAAGTGGTGGCGCCTGGAAGGCGGGGCCGGGGTGTCGCGACGGGGCTGTGGCGACGGGTCCCGGATCCCCGGACGCAGCGACACGGAAACCGTCTCAGACGCTGTGTGTGTGGTCGGCGTTGTAGTTTGTGGCCGACGGTCGAAGCTGTCTCGCTGCGCCCAAAGCTGACCACTCGCGTTGGATGGTGGATATTTGTTTAATTCTAAAAGTTTTCGATACCACTCTAATGTCCAAAACTCATCGTTTTAAAGACATTTGGCATCTTCCATAATTTTCAAATATTTTTCCATTACCTTATATTAGGGTGATATATTAAAATTCAAAATATATTCTTTATAAAACTCACCCGTTGTTATAAATTCATTTTACATATTTATATCTACAAAAAGTTAAATATTTTGTAGTCACTCCGAGATTCCCGTTTTGTACCCATTTTGTTAAAACTTAAGTAAGCATTCACAATTTTCGATGATTGATTAGGATTTACTTCAGTCTTTTAATTCAAGATTAGATTCAACAATTTCCACGATACTGTTTATCGTGAAAAACAGTAATTTTTAACACAATTGTCAACATCTTAGAGAAGCATCTTAAGAACATTACATTGATATTCTAAACTAGAAATGAAAAGTGAATGGAGATATGTAAATATGGGAATATCTTATCAATAGGACAGTACTACCGAATAAATTTGAAGTTAAAAAATTGAAAGTATCCTCAATGTTTTAAAAAACAGGAAATAATTTATTTTATATTATATTATATTAATTTAAGAAACGAAATTGTTTTTATTTAGAATGTATTAGAAATAAAATACTTCTGGAAAATATACCTTGAATGATTTGGCATTAGAAGTCGTGGATACCAGAAGATTTGAAGTAGGGAAAAGAAAAGTTTGAAAACCCTGCCCGCCTCCCGCTCGCTGCCCTGGCCGCAGCCCTGACGGGCGCGCCGCATGGGGCCGTGTGCTTCCCGCGGCGCACGCCAGGCTGCCAGGCACCCCGCAGGGTGGGGTTGAGCAGCGCTGCGAAAAGACGAACAGCCGTGAAGCCGAGGCATTGCGGGCTTGTTTTTCACCTCTGACTTCCCGAGTTGAACTTCCGGTCGCTTCAGTTTGGAATTTATGGTTGGTGAGTGGAAAGGTTTTATGGCAGTTGTCTTTAAAGGCTTTCCTTTTCTTTTTTTGCTTGTTTTTTTTCTGATTATCTTGTTTATTTTGTTGTTTACTTTTATTTTACTTTTATTGCTATTTTACTACTTTTATTTATATTTTTATTTCTATTTTTATTTTACTATTTTACTACTTTTATTTATATTTTACTTACTTTTCAGTTCTGCATACGTCGTTTACCAAGTTGTCATTTTCAACATTCCTGAGACTTTTGTTTACTTCATAACCGTAGACCCCAAATACCCTTCAAGTTAGTATAGGCTATAAACCCAATATGTTTCCCTCTCAGAGCAAAAATATATCTGAAGAAATAAAGCGTTTTATTTCCTCAGGGAGTGAGGGACACCCATCACAGGGAGGAATACACATAATAGTTTATTGTGTGTATTTAATAGATCAATCTCATGTTAAAAAACAAATTACCCAGACAGTACGTATTCAGATTATAATAGGCTAGACTCGCACCGGAAGCTAGTGTGTACCTCGCTCAGGCACAACTTATATAATTCTCGGCTCACCGCACAATATTCTACTAGTATCAGATTCATCATGTTGTGTGTTGGTGTGGTGAGGAGGATTGTGTGTCTCTCACTCCCTGTGAGGTGCCTGAGATAGAGGAGCATGCAGCATATACATTAATTATGTTTTCACGTCGTGGTTGACAGGTATGGAACGTTTTTGTACAAAAATTATAAATGTGTTTAACTGCAGCCAGGATTGTTGTTATATGACACGTGTTCTCTGTTAGCATTATTGTCAAAGTGTGTTGTCTTCTTTCCTCATATTATTCAGCCCTGAGGATGGAAATAAATTTTCCGGAACA
This sequence comes from Teleogryllus occipitalis, assembly GCA_011170035.1. Lineage (NCBI taxonomy): Eukaryota > Metazoa > Arthropoda > Insecta > Orthoptera > Gryllidae > Teleogryllus > Teleogryllus occipitalis. The sequence goes on along the minus strand of BLKR01000187.1, from coordinate 381,563 downwards.
TCGGCGAATAACCAACCTGTAGTTCGTTTTTCCTTATGACCAAGCCTCGTTAACCTGCCTTCAATATTTAATCAATTGGTCGTTAAGAATTCATGTTTAAACATAGTAAGTTAAACACTTTAGACTGACCAATTCAGTTTAAGAAATTCCGCATAAGAAAGCAAGAATCTGCACACAAGTTCAAAGTTAATGGTGAGTCACAGTTGTGAGGACAGACAAATCTATTTCTACATGTCATAAGATGTTTGTCATAAGAGGTTATTTTACCTAAGGTATATGTTCAATTCATTTAAATGGACGTTCCATTTAAGGTTTGACTGAATTGAGAGACCTAAAAATTTTGTTGCCTTAACATCAGTCAATGGTACACTGTTCATTTTCAATGGAGCACAGAATTGTTTATTTGATATGGAAAACTGCATTAAAACCGTTTTCTTTTCGTTTACTATTAATTTGGTATTTCGGAACCAATTTGAAACATCTGATATTGTACTATTTACGGTTTCTTTATTGCAAAGGATGTTCGTATCATCCGCAAAGAGAACCGTTCTTCCGTTTCGAATCGTCGAGGGCATATCGTTTACGTAAAGTATGAACAGAATAGGGCCTAAAATCGATCCTTGAGGAACTCCACATGCAATGGGCAAAGAGTCGGAAAGATGCGTACGTAATGTTCCATCATTCCAGTAAGGTATTTCAACTCTCTGAGATCGTTGTTTAAGGTACGAACATAACCAATCTAGAGCAATACCACGAATTCCATATGAAGGTAATTTGAAAGTAAAATGTCATGATCAATGACGTCAAAAGCTTTTGAGAGATCTAAAAATAATCCAATGGGTGCCTCGTTTTGATCCAATGATGAGGCGACATCTTTAAGAAAAGAAAATATAGCTGTTTCCGTTGATTTTGATTTTCTAAATCCATGTTGGCAATCTGAAAGCGCGTCGTGTTTAGTGAGAAAGGTTTCCATTCGTACGTAAAAAAGTCTCTCTAATAATTTTGAAAAAACCGATAGAAGAGAAATGGGCCGATAATTTTGAATTTCATTTTTGTTGCCTTTTTTGAAAAGCGGCTTAATTTTAGCTGTTTTTAAAATATCTGGAAACGTTCCAGTGCATAAAGATGCATTAAATATGTGAGTTAACGGGTGTATAATGGCATACGCACAAGTCTTTAACAAAGAATCCGGGAATTCATCTAAACCGGAGGAATATTTATTTTTTAGTTTACCGATTATTTTGAGAATTTCATAGGAAGAAGTTTCGGAAACGAACATTGTGTCTAAAATTTTGGGTGAACTGTCTGTTTTTGAATTTTGTGGCTGAAAACCCTTAGTGAGATCGGCAGCAATTCTCGAAAAGTATTGGTTAAAGAGAGTAGCCACTGTTGCCGGATCGTTCACATTTATATCGTTATATTTTAAAACAACATTCTCTACGGGTTTTCTAGTTGATTTGGTAGTATTGTTTATTATATTCCATATATAAGTTTGTATTAAGCCCTTGTCCAACAGAATTTCGAGTATGATAGGAAATATCTCTTGTTAGCAAGAACAACTCTCATTACAATCTTTTCTTACCATTACCAGCGCAACTAACAAATAAAAATGTAACGAAGTTAATTTTTTTGCAGACACGATTTAGAAGGTATACTTATTATTTGATTCCTCATTTTTGTCTGGAGTGCGCTCGGAGATTGGAATCCTTACTTCCTGTACTTCAAAATTGACTCATTTTATATTTGTTGTCTCCTTTTCTGTACCTCATATTTATTTTACAATAGTTAATAAAACCTAACACTATATAATTTAAATACTGAAAATAGTGGCGTGCCCAAGGGGAAGGAGGGTTCCAGCTCCCTTTCCTCAGAAGCCAATGACACATTCACAAATATAATTTTTACTAATTTTCTACAGTAATGAGTCTTTCAATACCTCAATTCAATGCTTTATAGTAACTACCAACAAATTAAATGAAATAAAAATAAATTTTAAATTAAGAATAAATCAAAAACTCTTTATAAGATAATTTTAAATTGGCTGGATACTACATCAATAGTCTCTCTCTTCCATAGAAAAGTTTTGGTTGCGCCAATGACAGACGTATGTTCTTTTCTCATCGTGAGCGAGTGTAATAGTTGTGAATATTGACACGTACTTGAACTATTAATAAAAAAATCATGTTAAAACTCTTAGTAAAAAAAAGTTGCTAAAATTATTTGTCGGCTGAAGAAAGAAGTAATAAGAAAAATCGTAGATACCGAATATTTGAAACGAGTAGTCTATTTCGAGAAAATTATTTCTTCAAAATGTAGTGCTTTACCACCATCTAATGAGTCAATCTGACACTAATTTTTTTCCCTGTTTCACGTTATTATTGATTCTTTACAAAGTCATTTTACCTTTCATGAGTTTCGACATTTGTTTGGAATAAAAGGTCTTTTTAATGAAAAATAAAATGAAGTAATTCATATATCATAACGTCATGTCTTTATCAATCTGTATGAACGGTGGTAAACAAGAAGATTCTTCGAAATTGGAAAGCAAGAGAATAATGACATGATAAAGTGTTCTTGTTTTGTTACATAACTGTGAAAATAATTGTTAAGAAAGGAAATGATAATAATATAAACAGACATTTTTCAATGGTAACATGCACAATGTTTTTAAATACGTTTAGTAGTTAAAAACATTAGAGAGAATGTACCGGAATTAATGGAGTTTTTATTTAGTAGTGTAGAAAATGTGTAATGTAAAATAAAATATTTTGAAAGTGTGGATGATTGGCGATGCAACGCTGAATACTGGTGACGAGTAAACGTCATGAGGAATGTTTATATTAATTGTACAAATGAAAAGAGTAAATGAATGCAGTTCTTAAATCGAATCCGTCATAGTTTTATTTTTGTTTGTTAATGGAGTCTCTTTATATTATGTTCTGTTAAAAAGAGAATAAAGTTTAGATTTGTTTGGTCGTGAAAATATTACATGTAACGAGTAAGATTCACATGAAAAGGAAAGAGAGCGGTGGCTCAGTGCATCAACTGATGTCACTGCAGCGCCTCTGACCGGGAGGTCCCCTCGAGTCCTGGCGCGGCAGGATTTTCGACACCAGCTTTTCAGCTAGGTCGAATTCAGTCGCTGTCTGGAGGAGAATTCTAGTGGCCAGCTGCTCTGATCGGTAGTTTTCAGCGGTTTCTCCGATCAACACCAGGCGAATGCAGGAGCAGGCCCCTAACAAACGGGCCGCGGACCGCGCGCGATCTTTCCTTCCTCTTCCTTGTCCTATCCTCTCCCCTTACATACACACACTTACACTAACATGCACTACACTACCACATATTCCGGGAGACCAGTCGGGAGGTTAGAGCTTGTCCCGGCTGGGGCGGTGCCCCGCTGGTGGGAGAGTCCTGGTTAGGGGGAAACCCCACTAGCCGACGGTAGGTCGGCGCCGGATCTCGCCATCCAGCGTGGGAAGATCACCGCCATCTGCCGAAGAAAAAAGCATGCACTACACTTACGGGGCTAATGACCGAAGCTGTTGACGTGCCCGGAATCACTAACAAACCAATCACATGAAAAGGACCACTGATTCATTAATGTATTATTCATTCGTTACTCGATTATATCCTACATCCATTACCTATTTTTAAGGTCCAGTACTAGGCAAGGATCATGAACTTTCGGATATAAATTTCTTTGATCCACGAAATAATTTCTATACTCGTAGTAAATTATCCGAACGCAAGTAAATATTAAAGATGGGTATTAAATAACAGAAGTAGTTTGGGCGGAGCATTTGCATCAGCCTGCAATTGTATTAGTTGTGCTCAAATTTCTGGGCAAATAGTATTTTCAGCTGTAATTTCATGCATTAAACATTAAATGAAAATTCCAGTATTTTAAGAAAACTGAAAATAAATATTAATGTTAAATACAAATTAATATTTTCAGCAAAACTATTATATACGTAGGTAACCTTTACATTAATAAATTAATATTTTGAGCATTTCTAAGTTTAATATTTTTGACTTTTGTGAAATATGATCAAAGTCGCACAAGGTGGAATATAATGGTGATGATGAATTTGTATATTTTAGCCTTCTCGGCTATTAGTAATACAAAATACATATTTACATATATTGTTTATGTAATAATGGTACAAACTATAGGTATATTCTATTAACTATTTACAAAATTAATTTTTTACTTTGATACATTTTATAATTTTTATTTTATATTCTTTAATTTGTTCACATTTTTTTATTTCTAATGGTAATTTATTATATAATAAAAAATCCTTTGTGAAATAAAATTTTGCCAGGGCAGTTTTACTGAAATTAATTTCTAAATGTTGTGCTTGTCTTCTTTCCCTTGTTTTATCTTTCACTCTTTGGATTTTGTTTACTAAATCTCCTGTTATATAATTCTTAATTAATTGAAAATCAAAAATTAGTGTCTTGTAATGAATTCTCTCTTTTATTGACATAAATTGCAGTGTCTGGTATGTCTAGCGCTGGAGTGAATCTATTGCATTGAATTATTACCCTCATGGCTCTATTTTGTATCTGAATTTTTTCTGGAATTTTTTAAATTCCAGTTTTATGGACTCCTACTAGTTTTGTTGCACAGTAATCAAAATGGGGTGCAATTATGAATTTATACATCAAACATCTTGTATAGCCATTTATATATTGCTCAATTCTGTTTAAAATATTAATCTTTTTTCAAGTTTTCTTTACTATGTACTCTATATAATCTTTACAATTTAATTTACTATCGATAATTACTCCCAAATATTTCATTTTGTATACCCATTGTATTTCTTTTAAGTCAGTTATGAATACTTTAGTTTCTCTTCTAAGTTTCTTCCACTATTTAAAATCAAAAATTTAGTTTTTTCAACATTCATTATCAATTTATTTACCCTTAACCATTCCTGTATTGCAATAAATACTCTGCAATTTAAATTCAATTTCCGCTTCTCTTTCTCCAATTACATACAATAACGTGTCATCAGCAAATAATTTAATTTTACAATCATTCCCAAAAAGGGTTTTCATATACTTGATTAAGTCATTAATGTAAATTATAAACAGTATTGGACCCAAAACTGACCCTTGTGGAAGACCTACATCTACGCTAATTTCATCTGAGTAATATTATTATATTTTACTTTTTGCTTCCTCTTATTAAGATATGAAATAAACCACATTTTAACGTCACCTTTGATTCCGTATTTGTACATTTTCTCAATAAGCATTGTTCTATCAATAGTTTCTAATGCCCTTTTGAGATCCAAGAAGATAACTCCTGCTTTCTTACTTGCATCAATATTAATCTTCTATTCGTCTAAAACTATTTGTACGGCAGTTTCACATGATTGTTTTTTCTCTGAAACCTGATTGTTCATTTCCTATAATTTTATTTGTTTCAATATACTCATTTAACTGCTCCTTTACTATTTATTCTAATATTGGTAGCTTATTTATTGGCCTAAATTCAGCTGCTCTCATTGTATTTGTCACTTTTGGAATTGGTATTACTGTGGAAGTTTTCCATGACTCCGGGAAAATCCCTTTTTCTAGGGAATTATTTATTATTTTCCATTCTACTGGTTCTAATACTCTATAATTTTCTTTTAATATTTTTGTCGTAATACCCTCGTCTCTTTTTTCTTTGGTAATCTATACGTAATTCTTCGCAATTCTTCCTTTTTTATCAATTTAAATTTATAAAATTAATCGTCCCACCATCTTTCGCCTTGCTTGTAAATATATTATGATTTTCTGCGTCAGCACTTTGTACTAATCTTTTAATGCTTTCCTCCACTTTGTTGGTAATATAATCAATAAATTCGCTATCAGAGGCATTTCGAGAGTGATAGACAGCAACTACTGATCCTCTTTATTCTTTACAAAAGAATAGCTAACTTAACTATCCATCAGTTACTTTTTATGAATTTTAACATTCTCTATTTTAATGTCCGTTCTCACGAATATTATTACTCCCACCGTTCTTCGATTCTGTGAGTTACATATAATACTATAATACTAATACTATATAATACTACCTTTTATACTAATTTCGCAATCCTTTATATCTTCCGTAACTCGTGTCTCAGTGAACACCATTAAGCTAGGTTTATTTGTGCACTCATTTATGTATTTGCTGATTTGATCGAAATTTGCTAAAAGACTTCTTTTACATTTAGTTGTAGGAATGTAGCTTGTAGTACATCCAATTATTGCTATTCAGAAGTATAATCATTTTTTCCCCTCTTTTCATTCATCATTCATAAATAAGTAGGACAATCTTTGTCTGTTGCCTCGTGATCTGTCGAAATGTCCGTCAATTTTAGTCTTCTAACCTTGTCTTCTGATTTAACACATTTTTTATTTAATTCGCATCATCTATTGTCGTGATTACCAGCACATACTTTACATACAATTTCTATCTTACAATATTCACTAAAATGATTAAAACCCCAACACTTAAAACATCTGACAACACTTACGAACTCGTATACCGGACACCTCTTCCATTCTAAGTTTACTTTGCCCTTTTCCATTAACAATTTAAATATCCCTGCATCTGTTTCAAGAATAATATTACCTGTTTCATCTTTTCTATTACCTTGATTAGTATTATATCTTTTTATCACTTTCATGTCATTATCTTCACTCGTTTCTATTTCATTTTGCATCTTAATTACCTTAATCAATTGTTTGTCTTGTAATTCAAACTCCTCTTTTCTAACTCCTATAATTTTAAGTTAAGGTTTAATATTCTTTGGAATGAAAACATCTACTTCTTCAATTTTTCCTCTACTTTCTTTTTCAATTCTTTTCTCCTTTTCTCATTGTTACATTCTACAATCACTGCTCCCTTATTTCCTTTCTTGATTTTAGTTACCCCTACAGGGAGTTTATTGATATTAACATTCTCCTTGACAGTTTGTTCCGTTTTATTACTATCCTGTGGTATTTTCGGTCTTATTACAATTGGTTTTTCTTTTCTAGCTATTTCGGCATATGTTACTGTTTGGGACTCCTTTTTATTAACATATTCATTTTTTATTTTTTCTGCCATCTGTACTTTTATAATATTTCTTCCAAAACTACTTCTCTAACAATTTCTTTCAATTTACCAATACTTTGCTGTTTATTTTTAATTTCAATGATATCTTGTATTGCTAAATCTAATTTGCTTTCTAACGTACTATTAGTGTTCTCAATTGAATTTCCTTCTTCCAATCGTTCTTGTTTCTAACATTTCCAACAACATACTTTTCTCTATCTTCATCACAATTCACAAGCTCATCTCTAGTATTGAACACCTGTTTCTTTCTGCAGTTACTATGGAAGTATTTCATACATTTCCTACAATAGATGCCCTCTGTAATTATTTCTTTCTCTTACCGCCCCAATTCGCATATACCTTTGATTCCCTCCATTCTCGAAAGCTCTATTAACCTTCCCTTACAATCCGCCTGTTAAGGCCGGTCAGCTTCGCATTGTCCACTCAGCTCCCCGCCGCCGCCGCCGCCGCGTCAGCTCCTTGGGCAGCCGCCCCCGGCGCTGTCATCCGCGGCGTACTTGGACTTCGTTGTCGTCACGACCACCAGCGCAGTCAGCTACCTCGCGCCGCCACCCCCCGCGCCACCGGAATCTGCTGTGCCCAGCACTGCCGCCACGCGCTCGTTTCGGGCACTCAATACTTAGCATATGATTGCCAATTTATTGTACTTTCTCCGATTTTTATAGACTGGAACACCCTATTTTTCACAACTTACTCCCACTTTTTTCTCTCAACTGTCAGTCTCACTTGTCATTTTCATATACGTATACCGAACTTTTCGGCTCTCTTTCACGGAGCAAACCGCTACTACGTCCGCACCGCTTGCCAATTCAACTGCAACTGGTGGGTCATACATCACGTGTTACTCTGGAACGTCACCCGGGTTGAGAGTGAAGTGATGAGACGTCGTCGTTTAAAAACTAAAAACATCTTTCATTTGTTAAACCACAGTCGATGCCTGCCTTGGCGTGATTATTTTAGGAACCCATACGCCCCTCACGTGCAGCTCCGAAACTTCGTCATATTGAATTGAAAAGATGTGCAGTCTTGAAGAGGCAAACCCTACGATTTTCTTCGGGCCTTCTCGAATTCTCTTCCAATTTCATGACGCCGTGTTTCACGACTCTGGGTTTGGCTCCCTCATTTTCAGATGCAAGGAATTTACTGCAGTGCGTCTTCGTTAATGTGACTGAAAATGCTGTTCCTGAGAAAAATATAATGCCTAGTGGCAATGCTCCATTACGTCCCTATGCAAGCAATTGTGAAGATATTTGCACCACAGAAATAGATTTTGTAATACGTGAAGAAGGCATCGTTGCCAACCAGCGCTCAGAATTGACACACTTAAGTCGATAGCAGGCAACAGCAGTCAAAGGGTTAAAAACGTGTTAATTTTGTACATTTTGTTTGTCTTCAAAATAATTTTATCGGGAAAATATCTGTGCTATATTAAGGGCATATTATTAATTCTATATCTAGAATTCGATCGGTTATGATTAGAATACACGAATTTGGCCGTCTAACAGATCATGTTGGATAAATATGAATAATATAAACATTTTTCGTGGATTTAGAATATTTTTTCACTTTTTAACTACATGTAATTTAATGTTTTCGCCTTTTTAGTATCTGAAAGTCCGAGCCATATTCATTAGCATCTTAGGTCACAGTCAAAGAAGTAAGCAGCCTATAGCGTCCCGTGGTGGCAGCCGATATCTTGTAGTAATCCATGTTATAGGTATAGGGATAATCGAACCACATTAGTAAAATATAAATAGAATATATTTCTTTTTTGCCCAGAAGTACCTTTTGAGAACATTATTTTCCCATCCTTAGTGGGTCTTGCCCAAGCAGCGTGGAAAACACCTAAACATTTAAAATGAAAGTTTCAATTATTAATCAGTCTCATTAATTAAAATTAATTTCATGCTGGTAGGCTTAAAATACTTCTAGCCAGAGGTGGATTAACGCATAACCACTGGCACCGATGGAAATATCACATTTTTTAAAGGTTTTCTACCTTTGTAAATTTAAATACTACTCTAGGTATAAGCCATAGATATAATCCATAGGATATGATTTATATCTGCAGTAGTACTTAAATTTCTTTCCTGCTGTACAATCGCCCTGTGATCAAGAAAAGTGATAAAGCTCTTACTGACGTTTTCGGAACTAAGGAGAAGATGGCGTGGAAAGCATCCGCATGTATACCCCATATTTACTATTAATAAAATCATTGGTAATGAGTGAACATTAAAATCGCTCTGAAGAATGTAGCAGTATAAAAATTAAGTTTACAAATAATGTCATGAATTAATAAATATTATCAATCATATATAAATATTTTAATATAAATTATTTGAAATGCTAAAGACTGAAGTTACATTTTTATATTTTGATTATATATGTTCAATATATAAATTCAAAAGTTTACGTTGTATACTTAAACATTGTTTTGTCTAGCTTATGACCATGCTTCAGATGTTAATTCGCCCGTGGTTCCAATAAAAAAGTTATCTATTATTTTGTGTTCATAAATACTATTCTTACACTATTATCAGTAGTGCGTAACTTCTCGACATGTGAGAATCAATCGCATCGCCAAAGATTGAAAATTGGCGTAACTGCTAGCATGCTTTATTAGTACTACGCCAGGGTTCACGTTTCCTGGAGAAAGTTAAAAGGGGTCTGTTGTCCTGTGACTGGTGATAAAAGGCATCAGGAATCTTTCAGGTGACTTCTCTCGGAGAGTGATTCAGGATGACCCTGTCCCAGGAAACTTGACTTGGGAGTATATATCCACGCTAAGTGACCTTTAAAAGATTTTAGGATATCAGGATTTATTGTTGCTAAGAAGGGTACAAATAAGGTAAACAAAGAATTTCAATTATTGTTTGGTGCACGGATTCTACAAAATATTTTCAAAAAATTATTGGGAAGAAGTTTAAATAAAGAATGTTAAAAGATAATGAATCAATGTTACCAGTGCGCATTACGGGTCCAATGCGATGTTCGACGGAGAAAATCATAATCTTAAATTTATCGTTCAAGAATGCTGTCAATTTTTACTAGTACTACGAATTATGCACTGAAAACGAAGAAAAATATGATTTAGTGTTTTTCATTTTACTCATCGATCAACGAATGGTACCTGGTACTATCTCAATGATAACATAATTACACTGAGTATACCTGCTATTTCGTAGGAAAGTATGATGAAATATTGTTTTCGGAACACTAATTGATGGGTGGAAAGGTAGGAAAAATGGAATTTAAGGATAAAGAAGTTATGAATGGATTGCGATTTCAATTCATTTTTACTCGCTGGCAATTTCTCCGATATTTGTTTCTAACTAAACCACGGTCATGTTAACTAATTGTGTGCGGTGATAACTATTACGTACATGAAGGTTTGTCATATTTTCAAACGTTATATTCTGCAATAATCGTTACTTCTCGCTGATGCCATGCTAAATATAGTCGCTGCCAAAACTCACGGCTGAAAGTGAATCTTAAATACTTTTTTCTACTCCCATTGTATAATTCTGACATTTGATGGCTGCAACCCGTTGCATAATGATACCCATACAGATTTCACTATGATACAGGTTCTTGACCAATCACAGAGAAGTTTACAAACCAAGTATTTACGCCTAACTAATCATTGACAATCTTTCTAGTGAATGTTTCGTTCGATTGTGTACTTTAAAATTGCATTTAATATTGTATTATGCTTGTCAGTTTTAATTTATTATTAGTCATTTTTAGGTGGAATATTATTTAAAATATATTGAACCGTAATTTTACTTTGATCCTATTTGACTAGCGCAGTGAGAGTTATTGCAGGGAACATTTGACTGGCGTTAAGATCTGAACGCAATGTGATTTTGTGTTATATGTGGCTGCCGTGTGATTACTTTTAAAAGCCGACCAATTCTTTGGTTTAAAATGTCTAGTGAATCAGAAGTGGAGTTGGCACCTCCAAAAATAAGAGAACAAGCGAAAATGGTGAGTCTTAATTGTTACTCCAACTTTTGTACTCTCTCGCATGCTGACTGGAACACCAAAGCCATCTGAGGCAAGGGTAGCGAGCTGTCCCCTAGGTGGCCTTGGCTGAATCCTGCATGTCAACTGCAACGAAATGATTGAAACTAAAAGTTTAACTTATAAAAGTTAGCGTAAGTCGTAGAAAAAGTATTGTATGAAATTCGATGTAATGGGTATCAATACACTCGTGTGAAGTTTACGATACTCGCTCGTACCTCGCTCGTATCGTAATATCACACTCGTGTATTAATACCCATAATTACATCATTATTTCATAATGTACTATTATTTGCAGAAAATTGCAGCATATTTTTCACACTCTTAATAAATGTAACCGTGACACTTCAGTCCTATCAGTTCCTTTGTGTGAATTTTAATAGCAACTGAGCGAATTTGACTTATCTTTTTTCCGATCCGCAGAAAATTGGAAAGTCTTTGGTCAGTTTCTTTCATTTTCCTACACTGTGCATAAAATATAATAATTAAAATAGTAGTCTTTATCAAATGATACTTGTTTTTTTTGTTGCCAAAACATACCGGTTGTGATAATTTTTTTATTTTTCAAGCGTAGGCCCTGCCCTAATTCCACGCTGACTTTGGTCAGAGCTATTTGAAATTTTATTTTCCTACGGCACTTTAACTCAATTCGAAACTAATTAGAATATATAAAAATCGCATTGGCTAAACAAAAATAAGAGAGCTAAAGAATGGAATGAATGGGCAAGGAACAGGACTGAGAAGGAAAAATGGTGCGCGATCCGTGGCCCGCTGTATGAGGTTCTGTTCCCGCATCCAAGTGGATTTGATAGGAGGAAACTAGAAAAGATCGATCAGAGCAGCTTGGCTTTAAGTATTTTATATATCAATTCTATTTGTTTGAAACTTTGATGTATTCGAATAAATTCATTAACAAATGTGGGTATATATCTTAGATTTTATTAGCTTCAGAACATTTCAATCCCGAAGCGATCATCATCAAAACTTCAGAAGAGATCAACATCAGAACAGCGTCTGGACAGAAATTTGCTTCCCCTCGAGGCACTGTAAACTGTGATGATGATCGCTATGCAAATGAGTTCTCAAGCGAATGAAATCTAAGATACATAGACAACACTAGTTCATTGATTTAATTCATATACCTCGTCCAAGCAACTGCAATTAACGCCCAACTTACGCGACAAACAATAAATATGCCTATAAATTCGTTAATTAGCAGCAAAATGCACATGCTGTATAATATTTTAATTTCTTACGTGTAAGAGTGTTCAATACACATTAAATTCTTGTGTTGCAGATACATTCTCATGGTCTATCTATGAGAATTATTTTCATCAATTCATTCAAACTATCACCCCTCTTCTTTCATTCACGTCGATACCCTTGCATTACTCCGTCGCATTCTTTCTCAATTCTCATTCATTTATTTTCTTATTGAGGGCTCCACAAATTCTTTTACCGACGCCTTGGTTTCTTATTCTCTAATGCACTTGTTCTCACTATTTTTTAGATGTCTGTGTGCACATGTTCTCTCATGGATTCACCTGACACTCTCAATGTTGTCGTCACGCTTTACTGGAAATTTGCCTCCTCTATCTCCTACTATTTACTTGTTTACTACGCCGTTGAGCACATCGAATTCATGCTTTTGTACTATCGCAGTCCAAGCCCCTCCCCTTTCTCATACTATGACAGGTTGTCAAGTCCTCAGATCAGATAGTGACCATTATTTTCGCTGATGGTGATAGTGGTGATAATAATTTTTGTATTATGTATTTGTCACTTCGGGTCGATTGTCTTCTGCCGCTAAGCTAACCGTGTCCCCCGTGCCTGGGCCTAGTTTAATCCCCACGCTTGTGGTGTAAGAGAGACATGTAGCGATCACGAAGTATTCCCTTCACCGTAACTATCAACCTCCGCCTGCCTGAGCTTCCCTTCCTCACACCACTCCAAAAACTGACCGACCGGGAATCGAACCAGAGATATTACTACGGGAAGCTAGTACTCTGCTTATGAGAAATTCTATGCTTCATAGAGGATAATTTTTGTATGCAGAATGTAAAATATTTTAAACCTCTACAAGTATTACTATGCGAAATAATTAAGTGATCGAAGTTGGCAACCTGGAAAGATCTGTTGGAGAAGTGATGTTTGACAGTAAATAACCCATATAGTGATGTAAGAGTTTCAAAATGGACAATTGTACCTTTCGGTGATATATATTCATATATTATAATATATTGAAGTGTATTATACCAAAGATAAAAAATTATTATAAGTAGTTCAATATTCGATTTTTTTTAAGATCTTGAATTTATTTAACTCAGGGTATTTTTCTATTAAAAAAATACTTATCGAATGAGACTTCTTAACTGTGGGATTACGCTAATGAAATGAAAACATTTAAGTATGAAATATTTTACAATAAAGCGAAGTGTGCATAACAAGCTCTGAATGAGGGGGGTCAAAACGGACAAAAAATGATATAAAATTTTAAAATATCAATTGAGATTCTAATTATTCATTGCTGAAGTACTAATTAATTCAGTGATTAATAATTCGTTAAATTACTTTCAGAAATAGTTCCGTTATTAGATCATGTTATGGTATAAAAGTGTTCACGTCCTGCAGGTACAGTCTAATTAGTTTTACGTTTTGTTTTAAACAAAATACGCTTGAAAATTACGAAGAGAGTGTCTATTCTAAGAGTTGACGTTAGTTCACATTTTCTCATTCTCATTTCATCACAGTGAAAACTGTCAATGAATAACTTATTGAGAGCAGCTAATATCCAAGCACCAGGAACATAATGAATTCCGATATCTTCTTTTCTATATACATGCCTCACATTCCAGAATGCTCGAAAGAATAGAAGTAGCAATCTAAACCTTCTACATTTTATGTGTGGTTTTGCATTGAAATGAATGTTTGCATTTGAATCCACACAATGAATACTTTCAAGTAGCGCATTGCCCTTTGAGGACAATGAATTCATATTAAGTTTATCATCAATTAATTGATTGAAGTTTCCGGGCGCGTCAACTGCTAAGGCCATTAGTCCCGTTAGTGTAGTGAATTACTTTATAACAGAAGAAGGCGGTGTTCCTCCCCCGCGAGATGAGATTCGGCGCCGCCCAACAGTTCGGATTTCCACTTCCAAATATCTCTTCCAGCGATGTGATGCAGTACATGTGTGTGAGGAGGGAAGAGAAAAGAACAAGGAAGAGGAAGAGAAGATCGTGCGTGGTTCGTGTTTTGTTTAGAGTTCTTTTAAGTCATTCATATGATATTGAATAGAGAAACCAAAAAAATTACCGGTCAAAGCAGTCAGTCGCTTTTGTCCTCCAGACAGCTTCTGGATTGGTAAAGCTAGCTCTGAGGAATCTCAGCCGGTGCGTAGAACTTAGGAGATTCATTGTTCTGCCATTGTCTACATATGTGCGAGGTCTATGCTTACGCATTGGACTCAGCAGCCTCGAAGGTGATGGGTGGCGTGTGTTAGGTTGCGAGGCTGCAGGGGCGTAAAGGATGGTACTGAACGATAGTAGCGTAAGAGGAAATGGTGACACGATCGGACTCATTAATTGGCGAACTTAGCAGGAGATATCGAGAGAAGTATTCCTTACAATCTGGTCGCGATTTCACAATCAAACAATATGTTTAAAAACGCGTTAATATATCTTAAACATGTTTTATAACTTTTTTAATATTTTGGGAGAGATGCTGGAGGGAAAACACAGATTTTTCAACAATAAAGTTTCATTAATAACTTGTTACAGGAATACGATTGTTAAACAAAGCACACCCTGTTTCCCCCATCAACACCCCCACCTTCATAACTCTTTCTCTTTCCTCGTCACTTCGTACAAAATGCAGTCCTTGCGATCACTCATAAACAATACAGTCGTTGTATTCGACTTGCTCATCTCATCTGACTCCCTTTCGCACGGCATCTCCCTTCGCCGCCGACCTTCAAACTGCTACTACTCCGCGTCGCACCTGCCGGCCAGCGCCGCCAACCAACTTGTGCAGCCAACCTTATCGTATGAAAAACCTGTGTAATGAAAAATAAAACATGTTCTCTTTCCATTCCATTTATAATCTTCCAATATTTCTCGGAAATGCTACATCAGATATCGCTCTTTCGGGGCGAGGGCAGAGCTATGAAGAACGTCGCTTCTTGGGATCAGTTTTTCGACGCGACAGCGTCCATAGGTGGCCTCAAATAATTTGATGTTGTAGAAATATGACAATCGAACAATAACGGAATGAGAGGCGAGGGAAACAGTAGAACCCCGAGAAAAACGTACCGTGAACGCTTTGCCCACCACTAATTCGATGTGATCGACCAGGATTTGAAGCCCGTGGAGCCAGCGCGAGAGAAGCGGCGCGGCGCGGGGGCGGGCCGGGAGTGTTTTGCGCGGGCGGCGCGGGGGCGTCTGGCAGGCGTCCGCGGTGCGAGCCCGCGGGACGGCTCGGCTATTTACGGCGCAGCGGCGGGCGCGCTACAACGAAATTCGCGCAGGCGCCGATAGCGGCATTGGTGTAACTCAGCGGGCTGCGCGTCGGGGGCAGCGGCGGCGGAGGAGGCGTTGCCCCTCCTCCGCGGCACCGGCCCACGCGCGCCGCCCCTCCAGTCGCCCTGCCTGTCGCCCCTGCCGCCGCTGCTCCCTGACGCCTCCCCCGTTACCGCCCATCCGCCTGCCTGCCTGCCTTTCTGCACTAACGCCCGACCGCCGCTGCACTAACGCCGCCAGTTCCTCCTCCTCCGCCGTCGCCGCGCCGTCCCCGCCACTCCTGCTGCCTTTCCCTCCGCTGTCTGCGCGATCGTCCCCGCCGCCGTCCCCACAACCGTCCCTGCCGACATATCCGCCACCCCAAGGCTTTCGTGATCTCCCCCGCCACGCCTCTGACACCGCCACCCGCCGTCGCTGCCGCCGCCTCTGTCACCGCCGCCCGCCTGCATACTCCATCGTCGCTACCACTGCCGCCGCCAACTCTTCCATCGCCTTTCTCTCTACCATCCCCGCCGCCACATCTGCCACATCCACCACCCCCGTCGCCTTCGAGGTCCCCACCGCCACCCACCACCCGCCGCCCGCCACCACCGTCGCCGCTGCTGCCGCCGCCGCCGCGGGAAGAGCCACGCCCAGCGGCCGCGGCCCAGCGCCAGATAAAGACGTCCCGGCAAAGCGAGGATCCGTGTACGCGCTGACAGCGCCCGGGCTCTCTCGGCCCGCGCCGGTGACATGCAACGGCCGGACGCCTCGCAGGCGCCGCCGATGGAAAGTCGAAGCGCGCTGTGCCGTGGAGGGATGTGGCGGACGTAACAATGCCTTTCCGAAAGAATACGCGTGACGTTTCTCGTAGGGTCAATCCATCAATGAAGCTCTGGTTTAGAATATTCCCAGCACAAATTGCGCTCAAATTAATTGCAATTCTGTAATTGTACGTTGTGGACTTACAGTACATGGCACAATGTCCCTCTGACCCTTTTGCGTTTCGTTGATAATAAATAGTGAATCGACGCATTATTGGTTTGTGAAGAGTTGCTTCGTCGACACGACATGGTTGGGAAATGGATGGACTCAGGAATGGCACCCCTATCTATCGTGTGTGTGTGTGTATGTATGTATATATATATATATATATATATATATATATATATATATATATATATATATATATATATATATATATATATATATATATATATATATATACTAGCTGACCCGGCGAACTCTGTTCCGCCTTAACAGCCGGTCCCATCTTTTTCTCGCGTCTCACTCACTGTGAGAAACTGTACTATCCTTGTTGCACTCTTGATAATAAAGCAATTGCAGATTTGTGTTTTTCTCTCAAACAAAGGAGAATTAAAAAAACGCTCTGATATTAAATAGATAATTAAAAAATCTATTACGTAGCAGAGCGTTTTTTTAAATTGATTTTTGTTTAAGAGAAAAATACAAAGCTGTAATCATAGCGACCGGCTGTTAAAGGCAATGAATAAGCAGATTTTGGAATTTATTAAGTTAAATTGTTTATTAGAAAATACAAATAAAAAAATTAAGTAGATTAATCATTCATTATTGTTCCTGTATTTTGGTGCATAGGTTGCACTCTTCAGTTAAGTACCTTCACGCGAAAACATGCGAAATCACGCGAAAACGTGCGAAAACGTGCGTTCTCACACAGGAACGCTGTCGAATGGGATAAACAGTATCCTATGTCCGTCTCCTGGCTCTAAGCTTCCTGCTCACCAATTTTCAGCTAAGTCGGTACAGCCGTTCTTGAGTTATTAATAGTGTAACTAACACGACTTTCTTTTATATATATATATATTCTTAATAATTTCCTTATATAGACAACGAA
Source organism: Teleogryllus occipitalis (assembly GCA_011170035.1). NCBI lineage: Eukaryota > Metazoa > Arthropoda > Insecta > Orthoptera > Gryllidae > Teleogryllus > Teleogryllus occipitalis. Next base: position 364,066 of record BLKR01000187.1, on the reverse strand, counting down.
ATCAAAGGAATGAAGAGCCACTCTTAACAACGGGGATTGTTAAGGATTTTACACTGTTATTTACAATGGTAAGGAATGGATAGCACGTATTGTAGATGGCACATGGAGAGTCGTGACAGGAGAGCACTGCCATTCCAGTCATTAATAGCTTTTTCCATCCTCAAAGATCAAATTGTCAAAATTTTTGAGATTGTTATAAGTGCCGAAAATTGTTGAGAAATGAAATAATTACTGATCGCACATGAAATAAATGTACAAACCATTCCCAATGAGTAGCTAATTGGCTGTCCGGGAGACGCCGTGTCCTAGGCACAGGTGCCATCGTTTCGACCGCCCCTCTGCAACCTTCCTCTGGGCGCAATGCATTATATGCTTATGCTTTCTACAAAACATATATTATGTAGGGTAAGAAAGTACACGCGTACTGTCTCAGTATATCTTCGGAACAACTAAAACAACAATTATTACGAGGCGGGTTCCCGCGAAGATTGGTTCATAAAGTGAGGACTTGTTTCATCGTTGAAAGGAAAACAAATGCACTCTATCGTTTACGATTAAAATGCAATTATTTTCAAATAAAGTGTGGGTTGGTTGGAGCTTGAGAACATATTGTCTATTGATCAATTGTACCCCCAGCGAAATAGTTAAAATACATTTGGGGGTTTCAGGCAATTTACTCACCTCCTGAACATAATTTCGTTGGCCATGTTTAAACAAATATTTAAGGGAGTTCATAAGAATCTTATTCCTCAAAATCACTAATAATCTAAATAAAGACGATAGAGTGTCAACTGAATGATACAAAATGAAATTGAGTATGTCCATTAGCAGAAAAAAGATGACTATCCTTGGAAATTTCTGTAAAAGAAGTGGTAAATAAGTTAATGACTATTGTAATGTGCATAATTCAATTTTTTGTGTATTACTCAGTAATATAAAGGCTATTTTAAAATAAATATTATTTTAAAATTGACGTTTCATTAATAACTGAAAAACATTGACTGTTTCTATAGTTTTGATTTATTAGAAGAGCTTTCTCATCGAGCTACCATGTTAGAGATGTAAGTGTTTGCTAATATTCTTTTGATGAAAAATGCAGGTAATTCGCGTAGATATACTCATTTAAATGATCTAAGAATAACTGTAAAGATATAAAGGTAACGAAACAAAATGCACGCTAAAATTTGCTTGGAAAATAAATAAATCATCAAATAATGGGGAGAGTTATTAAACTCCTAGAGATACCATTTCTCTCATTCATGCCATGTACTGCATCACAAAGTCCCCTTGATCTTTGAGAATAATTAGCTCAAGAAACCCATTCGTTCTTCTCATTATTGCTGTGCATTGCATGCACTTGCGTACTTCCGGTGAGAATGCGCCGAAGGGAAGCGTTGAAAAGCGAAAACTAAGGATTCAACAGGGAATCCTCCAGCTGCATCAGTGTTATCAGATAATATGCCCATCAAATATTTCTATTGTTCAACATAAAAAATAACCATTAACATAGAAGCATCACTTTCGCGAAAAATAAAATTGAATAAATTACTATTTGCTCCTTTTACTTTCTCGCTACGGAGTAGAGAGAAAATCATGCAATACTACACGAAAAACAACAGCAATTTTCATCAGAAAAACTATTCTTACAGTGCTCTGTTAACGAAAAATTGGATCAATCCAGTTGCTAAATTTAGAAAAAAATCCTCTATCACGTAATGTAGGCATCATCCATGTTTTTTGGGTCCTTGATACCGAAAAATTGAATGAAGGCAAAAGTATATCCGTCTGTGAACAACACTAGCGGCTAAAGCTTTCAGCCGATGTTTTCTAAAATTGACATTCCCAAAGCGATCTGGCTGATCTCGTGCGCCCTTGAATTTGAAACCGATATTTTTATTCTGATTCTTTACATGAAACATCTCGGACATTCTCAAAATTTTTAGAAAAATGGCTCCATTAAATTTTGTTGTTGGATAGTGTGAAGGACGTTCAAGAGAATGGTGCAGGTCTCATGTTCGTTGAAAACCTTGATTTTTCGAAATTTTAAAAAGTTCAAAATTTTTTCGGAGTCTTCCTATAAATAGAATGTTAAAGAGAGATTTTTTCCTGAAAGAAATCTGTTTCTTAAAGGTAGATTTTGAAATAACGTCACGTACAATCTTTCGAAAATTTGAGTACTTTTCGCGTAATTTTGCTTGAAAATACGGACGAGAAGGTACGAGCTGTTGTACGTGTTTTCACCATTATTTTCGTTGTATGTTAAAACTATTCACAAAGAGATGTTTTTAATCTTTTGAATCTTTAAAAAGTCACCATTAACAAAGAAGAAAAAGCAGTATCAGCAAAAATAAAACTAGATAAATTACAATTTGCCCCTTTTTATGCCATTCTTTTCCTTATATTTAAACTTTATTACATTAAAACTATTCATAGCGAGAATGATTTATATCTTTTGATTTGTTTTCTTCAAAACAGCCTATTCTTTCATTTATGAAAGGCAAAGTCACGATACTCACAATTACAAGCAATGAATGTTAAGGGGACCAAAATTCGAAAAAGACGAAATGGGTGAAATATTGATAGTTCCATAATTGACTTGGTCAATTGTTACATTGTGGACTAATAATGTAATTTCTTTGTTTTCCAATAAACTCAAGTTAAATCTGGCGTCCTGTAAAATTCAACTTCTTGTTAGGCAAACGGAGAAAGATATTTACCATTTTAGCATTCAAAATAACAGTTTCGGGTAAAATTCAACATAACTTATTAATATACACATGTTTACTTCATATTTCGTAAATATTCTAATTAATATTACTATATATTTGCTCCTCTTCTCACGAATTTGCAAAACCAATTTGGTGTGATAATTCACGGGTCAGAAAATGCTTTAACTCGTTGGAATAACTCTACAAGAGTTATGAGATATTCCATGAGTACTCTTATTTTTAATGTTAATTTATCTAATCGTTAATAGATAGCCAAACAATGTTACGTGCACTTGAACGTCAGTATGATTTACGACACTCGTTTTAGTGCATTTTTTGATAGAAAGCAATTATTCCGTAAAGACGGTTTGACCATGTCGTAAACAAACGCGTTAACATTCTCGATGTAAAGATACCTCACAGCTATATAAAACGTCCTAGAACCAGTAATGAGTAGTAAAACTACTCTCTCGGTTGTGTAGAGCCTGGCATCTTATCTACGCATCAGGCAACGCGCGCACATCTCACTGGCCTGGTCCCAGGTACTATTTGCGCAAGTTTACTTCACATTTTATTTTACGCCTCAGCTACCAAGTCTACGACCAGCACGAGTCAACGAAGACTTTCTTTATTACGTTGCAAGAGCCAAACGCTTCCAATCGACGGAATTTTTTAATGAATCGATTAATAATTGTACATAGAAACGAATTCTTTAATGGAAAGATGTTCATGAAGATTTGATATGAATGATGATCAGGTAATTGTGGAAGGTAGAATTTTGAAAATGTCGTGACGTACGTTGCAAATTACACGAAAATCAAAATATTCGTTTCAAAATCAAGGATCTCGCCATCAGCCGGATCGATTCGGAAATATCAAATTTTGATGAAAAACCTGCCCACGGTTAATTATTGTATTGACCTGCGTTTGGTAACAGAATTGTTCCTAATAGGCCTGTGTGGTTCCCTAATATTTTCAGCATGCTCTTTGATCCAGGTGGCTAGTTTAGTATGTTCAGTTTGTCCAGTACAAATTTTTTCGAACTCCTCACAGGTTAAAAGTGAAATCTCTATTATAAAAATATCCCAGACAATCATAACTAAATAAAGAAGTGTATCGTTAAGTACATCTTTTCACTTTTCAATATCTACAGAGGTCACTCTCCCCGGCTGAGAGTATTTCCTCCAGGTGCATCCATCGTGGTTCTTACCAGCTTCCCCATCAATCGCGCCGATGTGACTTGTGCACCCATATCGATCACAGTACTTACTATACAGATCCGTAGCTCGCCCATCTCGCTTTGCCCCATTTAGAGCAAAGGAAACAGGCCAAGCGAGACGGCGCGGTCGCTAGACACATGTAGGCTCGTGCGTCGTGCACCTGGACTTCCCCCCGCAACCCGTTCTCAGAGAAGTGAAATAAATTAATAATCGGATTTTAGGTTTACGGGTGATACATGGTAATCTACAGCTAGTAATATACAAAATGTTAAAATACACACGTCCACCAAATACACCTGGGTTTCAAACCAGCCCGGATATATCCTGTACTTTGCCAAATGCACCTAGCCTCTGCTCCATACAGTTCCACTAGGGGGTTGATGGTGCTTGGGATGGCCTCACCAAACTCATAAGCAAGCATCCATGCCCAAAGTGGGATTCGAATGTATGGCCTTTCGAGTTGACATGGTTAAGGTGCGTCTTCCTGACCAAGTCGGCAACCAAGTTCTAGTTCTTCGTAAATCATGTGGTAATATTGTCGGAGTACAAAGGGAAATCATCACCCAATAAAACGACAATTCCACGTTGCGAACTATACATTTTTATTCTCCGAAGCAGATAGACAGATAGACTAGTTGCTTTAATTTTTAAATGCACATTTTGTCTTGGTTGATGGTCTTAACAGTAATCCTGGATGTGCGTTTTTTTTATTTATTTAACACATTTATTCATTTTGGAGGATTTACATCGTTCAGTACTACTTTACAGATGTATTTTTTCAGACTTATTCTAGTTAAAATATCTAAGCTAACTTAATCTATGCATTGGAGAGGATACTCTAGGGGAGAAACTCAGTGTTATGAATTGTCGTTGGCTAAAATTTTGAGGAATGCTTCAAAAGGAAATCTATTTTTTATTCATGTGTGGGTTGGATTTTTCGGAAGTTTGTAATGGGATGCTGCTGGTATGTCTGTTAGGTTTTGGTAGAAGTTGTGTGATATTTGTGCTATTTGGTTTATTGTTGTATTGATGTTTAATTCTGAATGAAGTTGTTTATTACTTATGAACCAGGGGGCATTTGTGATTAATCTTAAAAATTTATTTTGCATAACTTGAATTTTATTGACATTTGTGGGGGCTGCGTTTGTCCATATGGGGCATGCATAAAGGAGTAGTGGTCTGATTATTGTTTTGTATAGTGTTGTACTGTTTGTGTATGACAGAGATTTATGTTTGTTGATTAGTGGCCGGAGTTGGAATAATTTATTTCTTGCTTGTTTAATTTTGATATCTATGTGGGTTTTCCAGGTTAGTTTTGTGTCCAGATGAAGTCCTAGGTATTTTATGGGTTGCGATGGTGGGGTCCAGGTGATGGGGGAGTTGTTTATTACTAGCGGAGTGGGGGAGGTAAACTTTCTGAGTGAGAAGATTTTTGCTATTGTTTTGTCGGGATTGAGTTGAATTTTCCAGAGGTTTGCCCAGGTTTCAATGTTGTATGGATGTGCGGTGTTGGGTTTAAGCGCACCTCTCTTAGAAGGCTCGCGGATACGAATATCGCCCGAGGACAAAAGTGTGCCCCAGCTACGGAGCACGTCTCGCTCCGTTGACCCCAGGTCCGAGGAGTCCGCCAGCGGTAGGGTCTGAAATAGAGGTTTGGAGGCACATGCGGGGCGTGGGAAGCCTAAACTGGGAGGGGGGCAACTACATTTCTGGACCCTTCTGTCCACTCTGGGTCCCCTTTCTGTTTTGAACTCCCTTATTCGCAAATTATAAATTTTAATAGCAAAAAATAAAAACAAAACAATATAAAACAATAAAATATAAATTATATAATTTCAATTATACAACTAGTTAAATTTAAATGGTTTTATGTTGCACCATTTACAGGATTGACAGATGATTTAAACAGCCTCTTCCCTATGTGTCATATATCAATTGCCCAAATCGTGTTGAGGACGCGCATTTCTGGTCAACGCAAATTTGCTTCTTTTGCAATAATCTGCGAATTTTATTTCAATAGAAGTAGTGATCCTCAAAGAAACATACAAGTTTTGGCGATGTTGAATACTAAATGTCGAGTTAACCGAGATCGCTAAAGCATTGTACGCTCATGGACAGAGTGCGTTCACGACGTTCGAATCTTCATCCAAAGCCGAATTTTCATCTTAAACTTCTAAAAATGAATTTGAGCGTTAATGGATTAAAAGTGGGAAAATCAGGAACTACTCTTATTTACGGAGGAAAATATTTTATTAAGTAGGACTACGGGGCCCCCTCTCGAAATTTTAAGGGGGTAGGGTCATGGACCCATGCCTCACCCTGCGTACACCTATGGGTAAGGGTATTCCGTTAAAACACATACACACAGACACGAAAAAATGAATCCCCTTTGCCGGCGCGGCGCCCGTGCTCTTCTTGAGCCGAGTCGTCTTCACGTCGCCGGGAGAAGACCTGTTCGGCGAGTGGCAGGCGACGAGCGTGTTGTGACCGCGGCGACAAGCGCGTAACCCGCCGCCGCGCCGAGTCGCTCGGCTCGCCGCCCGCGACAGCCTCTGGCAGCCCCGGGCGCTGGACGCGGCCCGCGCCCCGACCGACGATCGATCTTCTTTCCGAGCGACCGTCGCCTGGGAAAGTTCCACAAGACTCCGCGGTGACGAAAGCGCCCACTCAGATCTCGTTCCGGGAGGTTATTTATATAACTACGTCACGGAAGATCGCAGGCGCGTGTTGTTCGGTTGGTGAAGTAGCTGCCGGTTAGCCGATCGGGATTTTGATCTTGATAAGGAGGTAGGGATTCCTTTGCCTCTGTTCGTGTAGTGAACCTTGTTTCTTCGCAACTGATCTTGTTCTGTTTAAAGGACGGAATATTGAGATGAGTTGTTTTAGCTGCGGCGGCTACACGATGAACGAACAATTTTAAAAATCTTGTTAGGGAGTTTGGGGATATGTAGTCACTAGCTTGTTTCTTCGCTGGCAGCACGTTTCTTCTGGTACCCATAATTGTTAATGTTTTTCTTTTACTACATTATTGAACAATATAATTTTCTTTATTTGAATCATAATCTTTGCTTTAAGCTGTTGAGAGTGAACGTGATCCAATTAAAATAGGAAACTGAGAAAAAATATAATAATAATAATAATAATAATAATAATAATAATAATAATAATAATAATAATAATAATAATAATAATAATATTGAACGTATTCCGTGGAAAAAATTGTAAAACGAAATCTTTATCCTTTATCGTTAACCGATAAACCAAGAAAAATTCATTGTTGTGATGTCACTTGATGTTATTTTCCTTACTCATCTTCCATGACATTCAGAATTATTAACCTAACATTTAGGGCGCTACAATATAATTATTTCCTTACCTATTTTATTTAGCGTCAAAACAGTAAAAAAACTATGCGACCAATGCGAAAAAACTATGCGAAAAAAGTGTAATTTGCGAACGTTTCCTTGAGTTCCAGAATCATTACCTCACTCTTTCACTAAGCATGGTTGATTTATGAAGATAGGTACCTACAAAGCGTGGATATCAACATTTGAAAGCTAGAAATATTAGCTTCCGAGTAAAAGAAAACGTATTTCGATAAACAAACTTCAGATTTAATTTTATAGTATTCCTAACCAATAGCAATTCACAGCCATAATCCTAATCTTACCGCAACTTCAAAAGAGCTCAGAAAAACGTGCGCATAGCTACATTCATATCCAGAAGCAAAGCAAGGGCCATCGTAACTCTTGCTCAATGGATCAAGGGAAACTAAACGAAAAACCTTGATGAGGGATTCACAGATAAACTCTTTCCTTACTCCGACCTTAATCTCATAACTCTTGCTCATAGCGTTTGCTGCAGGAACAATTTACTCTAAATTAGTTGGTGGCTTTTGATTGGTGACTTTTGTGAATGTCACACTTATAGCTGAAGCATAGAAAAAATGTCACTGCGCAAGGTCAGAAATTTAGATTTACACCTGTGCCCTCTCCATAACCAAAGGCTGCCACCTGGCAACATTACCTCCGTCGCTCAACGTGATATCAGCACGCGTTCGGTATCGGTGACAGTTGACGCTCTAGGAGTTCGAGTGCGCCGCACATCGCGTTGTGCGACCTTTGCATAGCTCCAGTTTCTCACGTGCCCCCTCTTCACCAACATGCCAAATCGTTGACAGAATTCGGGCGGAGTATTGGTAAGCAGCATCCCCTACCCCTCCCGTACGTCACGAGATAAACTGCCCTTGAAACTTTTGTATAGTACTACGTAGCTCTTAAGACGGCAATGAGTGCTTCTGGGATACAACGGTTTGCACGCCGAATATCTTCCTATGCCTAAAAGTTGTTTCATTTTATTTCCTTCCGATTGTTCTATTGCATATCGGTCGTCCATGAGCCGCCCTCGACCGACGGTAATTTGCGGATAAATGGTTATTTTTGTGCATTAAGATAGAATTATCGGCAAAGGAAAGCGGCGCAAAAAAGGAGGTACAGATGAGATCTACTTACAGAAAATAAATAGACCGTGATACTTCCTTCAAGTGAACTAAAAGTAAATAGTTTAGTATTTTAAATGTATAACCCAATGACATGACTTTTTATGAAAAGAGGCTGTTAAAAAGTTGTTAAAAGTAGAATGTTTCTGTAAATTTCATTTTTTTATCTGTTAATCATTGTGCTTAAATAAGTATGATCGGTTATTAATGGAATACATTTCACAGAAAGGCTTCTGAAGCTAGTTTACAAAGTATTTCACATACATATATATGTTATCAAATTAGGTTCTGTAGATACGATGTCAAGGATTCCTATTTTAAGGCACATGTTTTACGCATGGCGCCATGATGTCTTATGAGCGTATCAGTGCAATAATGTCGTAAAGGAAAGCTATCTGTAGTAGAATACGCTCTCAATTTTTCTATAGTGATGTCTCTGTCGAAATCTGCAGCAGCGTGTACGAAAAGAATTAGAAATATTTAAATTCTCCAAAAAAGTGGGATGTGTACAGACAAGCAAAATTGTTTAAAAAAAGTAACCACAAAAAATATATTTTGTTAGTTTTTTTCTAATCGTACTTCAAATAATCTAATCGTATCCCATGTGATAGTTCTAAACCACCTTCCCTGCTGCCCATTTGTGGTGAGATGGTCAATTGCATTGAGCCACCCGTGTCTTCGAGAATCATTGTCGGCAACTACCTTGAGATAACTGTCATATAAGTCCTTCTAAATATAAGAAGTCCTCGTATGTTATAAAATTAAACCTTTTGACTATGAGCATTTCAGTAATTATATATCCACTTAAAACATGACAAACATCATAATTCTTATGAGATTTTCATCTATTTCTAAATGACTAACTTCTACGGACTTCTTGCTTTAGAATAATGTTGGAACCGGAATAGGTGGCTCAGGGCATTCACTGATTTCATGAGTGTTCTCGACGGGGTGAGGATATTGCGTTAATCATATTGCAGTCCTCTGACTAGAAGGTCCTAGGATTCGAGACCTGATAGAGGCAGGATTTTCTACCCTACCTAGAAAGTTAGGTAGGAGTCAACCGGTGTTTGGAGAAAAATTCGAGTGACCAGCTACTCTGGTCGGTAGTTCTCCGTGGTTTCTCTGATGAACACCAAGCGAATGCCGGAACAGTTCTCTAACACTGACAGACCGCACGCGATCTTTTCGTCTTCTTTGTCCGATCCTCGCTCCTTACCTCTAAATCCACTTACTCTTATGTGCACAACCGCACATGTCGGGAGACCATGCGGGAGCTTAGAACTAGTCCCAGCTGGAGTGGTCTCCCACTGGGAGATATCTGGATAGGGAAAACCCAGTAAGTCGACGTGTAGGTCAGCGCCAGATTACACCTTTCCCATGTGTAAAAATACCACCGCCTTCCTGAAAACACATGCACTACTCTTACGGGAGCCTTTTATGCGCAAACACGAAATAAGCCATCTAAATATGAAAAATGTAGCAAAAACACTTGAATTACGCCTTTTAGACATAATGGGACAGTATTGCATCCAAAGTCGTCCGTCGGACTGTCAACGCGGCACGAGGCATCGCGTACGGTACACTGTCCACGGGGCGTCGCTGACGCGTGGCAGTTCCCGGGAAGCGTTACCCTCCGTGACGGAAGCGGACGTTTGACGCGATTCCGATGTCGCGTAATATTACGTGCGCGCTTATGCTTTCCGCTTATCACGCACTCCGCCGCCGCGACGTGCTTGCCCCGTGAGATCATCCTCGCAGCAGGTGCGGCTGATAAACGGTTTTCGAGCAGGCGTCGCCACAAGGTCTTCTCGGAGAGCTTGTTTTCGGTGGACGTTTGATGTGGAAAGATGACGTCACAAAGAGTGTTCTCGACGGGGTGAGGATATTGCGTTGGTCATATTGAAGTTTGCTGACATTTGTCATGTTTCGAATGCTAAGATGAAATGCCGGCGGTGTATTGGATGATTTACGATTCATTCAGACGTTTTGATGTTTCATTTTGGGAACACCTCCCGGGATGGAACATGCTAATGAGGCGAATGATCTCTGTAGTTGAGATGCTCTGAATGAACACTCACTCATGTAAATGTTATTCATAAACATAATGTTGAATCTATGAAGATATTTACTATCATTGGCTTAATCCTTAAAAATATTTATATGAAACTCTTTTCCGAAAGGACGTTGCCTCAAAGTATTCTAGGAATGCAGTAAGCGATGACGTCTAATTTGTCACGTCGACGTCAAGGACTACAGTCCAATAGATTGAGTAAATGAATCATTGAAATTTCATTGGCACTTGCCTGATATCGAATTCGAATTCTATGATGTACTGATAGCGGAAACTTGATAAAATAATGTTAAATTCTACGGGAACTCATAAGGCTGTGTGAGAGAGACATAAATGTGTGCCTATATATTATGGTTTTATATGTATAAAATATGACGTGTAAAAATACCATCTTCAAAGATGGAATCTTTGAAAAAGAATAGAGGATGTTTAGTCAGATGGAAACGATATGTCATGTTCATATTCAAATGTATAGATAACCAGCTATTAAAAAAGAATTTATCCTGGCGCACTTAATCTAATAGAAGATCAAATATTACGCTTTTAATTGGCATGGGAGACCTAATAGCAACACTGCCTTCACTGACATTTACATGAGGACTCCACGTTTTGGTGAACATGAAAATAACATAAAACAAGAATCACAAAATTGCCATCGAAACAGCCATGACCAACAACCCTATCACATTTCGTAATATGTATCCAAAACATCTACAAAAATACAATGGGATTCAGAAACCCCCTATATAGAGAAAACTGTCGTGCCTAGGGACAGATGTGCCTTGGAACAGAGCATGTATTCGAGAAGTCTGTGAGGGAAATTGCGGGATGATATTTTTTCTGCATTGCTATTACCATTTGTGTTCGTCGAAGTAAACGTTTTTGCAGGGTGAGCTGTTTCCGTGATATTATGAGAGTTTCAAAGATTTGGTGAGTGAAAAGTAAAGTTTCCGGATTTCTCTTTCATCAATTATATAATAATTACTATTACTTTACGAAAATTGAAGTAGGCCTACACTTACTAGTATAGAATTTCTTTAACCCAAGGTGTATTCTTCTCTCCTACAGAAAACCTACAATTAACAGTATTCATGTTCATCTATGATTGCAGAATTTTGGACCTAGAGACAGTGACTGTTGATGTACAAAGGGACGCCTCTAGGTATTGTGATATACCAAAATGACGAACCATTTTGTTTATAAAAAGTCATTTATATGAAGTAGAATATAGGGATGTCAATAGACGATCGCGGAAGGGTTGACCGGGAGCGGTAGCTCAGTGACCGCAACTGATGTCATTGCAGCGCCTCTGACCGGAAGGTCCTAGTTTCGAGTCCTGACGGCGGCAGGATTTTCGTCACTAGCTTTTGAGCTAGGTCGAATTCAGTCGCTGTATGGAGGAGAATTCTAGCGGCCGGGTGCTCTGATCGGTAGTTTCCCGTGGTTTCTCCGATCAACACCAGGCGAATACCGGAGCAGTACCCTACCAAACGGGCCACGGACCGCGCACGATCTGTCCTTCCTCTTCCTTGTCCTATCCTCTCCTCTTACACAAACACACACTTAACTAACGATCGCGGAAGGGTTGACCGGGAGCGGTAGCTCAGTGACCGCAACTGATGTCATTGCAGCGCCTCTGACCGGAAGGTCCTAGTTTCGAGTCCTGACGGCGGCAGGATTTTCGTCACTAGCTTTTGAGCTAGGTCGAATTCAGTCGCTGTATGGAGGAGAATTCTAGCGGCCGGGTGCTCTGATCGGTAGTTTCCCGTGGTTTCTCCGATCAACACCAGGCGAATACCGGAGCAGTACCCTACCAAACGGGCCACGGACCGCGCACGATCTGTCCTTCCTCTTCCTTGTCCTATCCTCTCCTCTTACACAAACACACACTTACACTAACATGCACTACACTACCCCACATTCCGGGAGATCGGCCGGGAGCTTAGAGCTTGTCCCGGCTGGGGCGGTGCCCCGCTGGTGGGAGAGTCCTGGTTAGGGCGAAACCCCATTAGCCGACGGTAGGTCGGCGCCGGATCTCGCCATCCAGCGGGGGAAGGTCACCGCTATCTCCCTCGAAAAAGTATGCACAACACTAACGAGACTAATGATCAAAGCAGTTGACGCGCCCGGAAACACGAAAAAATCAATCAATCAAGCGCAGGGGTTGCTATGTGGCAAGTAAACAACCGGCGTTAAAGGTCATTTGGGCTAGGTGAAAAGGATTTGAAAATGACCGAGCGGAGGCGGAAATAGTATTTTTTTTTTGTTGGACAAAAGAGTTCTGATGCTTTGGGTTTTAGGAAGAACAGTGACACTCTAGCGACGCGGTAATGAGCGGGTCGGCTCCTGATATTTTACCAAGTCGAGGAAAGACTGTTGATGGACAACCAAATCCGATGCAATAATGTGGTGGTTCCGTATTTCCTCCTGCTCTCTCTAACCTATTCTTTCTTTACTCTATCCATTAAATAAGTGTTATCTTAAATGCTAGCCCTGATATATGCGTTACGGAGTACCATGATAGAAAATTTGATAATTAGGTCGCGAGGGCGCGGACTGATCCTCGACAGGAAATGAAAACAATAATTATTATTACATGAAAAAGGAAAGTAAATCATCAATAACCCGGTTTTCAGGTCCGTCCGTCCGTCCGTCCCACCGACCGTCTGTGAACACTGCTAGCGCCTAAACCACACGTACGATCTTTCTCCAATTAAAGAAACCCCTGTCCATCTAGATCTAGTTGAAGCTTTGTAATTTTGAAAAACATTCTTTAAAATTTGGGGGTACTTTACGTGAAGTCCCCCAGATATTTTTTAAAATTTTCTCAAAAAACGGCTCCAAAGTTTTTCTTTAAATTTCTTGTAAGAATAGAGTAAAATACACTTATAGAAATGGCATTGAGATTTCAAGTGGTCCTTGCTTACGATTATACGTGTATGTGAATAGTAATCGTAATTAAGTCAATTACAATCAATATTGAATTGCTAGTAGTGATATAAACTGTGAAAAGTGTATTTAAAGGTGTATTAATTTAAAGGTGGTAAATTTAAAGATGTATTAAAAACATGGTGACAACTTATATGTAATTTAAGTGCCCCGTATCACCAAAAACTTGAGAAAATGGACCATATAATTTTTCCACCTATGTGTGGATTCAATTCACTAGCAATATCTGATCCAAACATTGCCCTACCTTCAACTAATGCGGATATGGATACAATAACAACAAATAATATCAATGCAACTCCAATGCATCAAGGTAATTCGTCTAATCAATCAACTTTTCAACAAAATCAAGGTATTTCTCTCTCAAATATGCAACACGGCTTACCAAGTGATACTCAAATGTTTCAACTTCCTCCATCTCAACAACATAATTTCAATTTTAATTCAAATGTTTCAACAGCTTCAAATATAAATATAACTAACACCTTTACCAATACGTCAGACAGTTATCAGCAACAATGTGATTTTCGAAATAGATAAAGGAGTAATTACAGACAATCTTCGGGTAAAAAATTGGAAAAAGCAAATAATCTTCCATCAACTTCTGAAATTCCATTAGCTAATAAAAATGCAATACTCTCGGAAGTACAGCCAACAGAAGAACAACCTCCACAAATCAAAATCCCACCCATCATTGTATCAAACGTCTTTAACTTTCATACTTTCATTGCCGATTTACAACATATTGTTAAAAGCGGCTTTTCTACAAAAATTATCAAGAATGCAGTGAAAATTACATTTAGTACAATAAAGGACTTTCCTAACTGCAGGACTTTTTGTGAATCAAATAGTACCCAATTTTATTCTTATCGAGACCCAACGATTCAAACTACCTCTGTTGTAATTAAAGACATTCTTATAAGTTATACTAATGAAGAAATATTTATGGAATTACAACGACTACAAATTCCAGTTCTAAAAGCTTTTCGCTTAATAAAAAACGAGAACCTATTGAAATCTGTTCAATATATCTCTTAAAAATCAAGAAACTTCAAAAATATTCAAATTAGAAAAACTTTTTCATAGTATGGTTAAAATTCAAACCAAAATGTCTCATAAAATACCTATTCAATGTAAAAGATATCAGCGATTTGGCCATACGCAAGCAAATTGTCATTTAGCCCCACGGTGTGTACGCTGTTTACAGGATCATACATAAATTGTTCTCTCCTTACACAGCAAATTATAAAGGTTGCAAAACGTATAAAGACTTACTTCTTTCTAATAAAAAGCGTCTCTTCAATAGTCCAATTCAACTCACTTCAAACATTGGTATTAACACTCCTAATTTAAATGCTCTAAATTCCCCTTCATTGCCGACTACCACTCATCCATCTCAACACAACTTTACTACTACTAATACTAATACCCATAGTACTCACTTCCCACAAAACTATTCTAATAATAACAATTTCACTTATTCCTACCTTACTAAAAATCGATCTCAGTTACCCGACTTTTCAAATATATCAAATATTGTACAACAAAAAATCTCTTCACTTATTCCAAAAATTACATATTTAGTTGAAAACAGCCTTCCAAATTTACTTCATGGCTATTAATACAAATACAATTACTCTATTAAATTGGAATGCAAATGGTCTAAAAAGACAATATTTCTTATTTTCAATATTTCTTAAAGAATCATAACATTTACATAGCTTGCAGTAGTGAAAAACATTTAATACCAGAAGAAAAACTATACATACAAGGATACAAAATTTACAGAAATTGCCGTATTTCTGCACACGCTGCTGGTGGTATAGCTATACTTGTTAAAACTATTATACATCATCAACAAACATTTTTTACTATTTCACTAAATTTAGAGTGTATAACATTAAATATCAATATTAATAACATAGGTTTTAATATATATTCAGCATATAAACCACCTAATAAAATATTTCCGGACACAACTTATAACAACATTTTTCAAAACTCAAATTGTTTGTTACTTGGTGATTTCAATTCTAAATGTACATCCTGGGGATGTAACAGTACCAAACGCCAAGGTACTCGTCTACTGCAATACATTACACACAATAAATTGAAATACATGCTCCCTCCGTACCCACATACTACTCTTCCCATAATAATATTGTTCCCGACATTCTAGACATTATCATATCAAAATATTTCCACTTTGCAATTTTTCAATCACATATCCCGGAATTAGATTCTGACCATCTTCCAGTAATAATTGTTTGTCAATCTCAATTACTACAGACTCACTCAACTCCAAATAATATACCGATAAACCGAATATATCGATTGGGAAAGTTATAGAAAATTTATGAATGATTTATACATTCCCAAAAAACTTAAACACTATTCAAAAAATTTATAATAAAATAGAATTATTTACCAAGACAGTAAGGCTTTCTTATCAAAAATCATCTATCTTTCATAAACCATTATTTCAGGTCGACAACAATTACCTCAAAATATAATTAACTTAATCAAATCAAAACATAACTTATACATTTTGGCAAGAAATACGTAGACCAGACATCAAACGTAAAATAAATAAATCATAACGAACAATTAAATCTCGTACAGATAAACACGAATTAGAAAAGTATCAAAATTACGTAGAACAAATTCATCCAAACAGTAGATCAATGTAGTCTACAGTCAAGAAACTGACTAAATCATTTACTCCTATTCCATCACTTAAATTTGGCACACCATGTGCATATTCAGACTCTGATAAATCTAATCTTATAGCTGATCAATTAGAAGACACTTTTATTAATAATCCAATAATTAACCAACATTTTAATGATAAGATCGAAAAGCATTTATCATCACCTAATTTTACAATTCCTTCAAAAATTAAATTTATCTCCCCCAAGAAGAGATGTTTAATTTTTTCCCAAACAAGTATAGATGTTCCTCCAAGATTAGATATGAGAAATAAAATGTCTGTCACATGGGACTGACATAGCCTGTTGGCAACATCGCTTAATTCGAGGGCCATTACTGTCATAATTTTCTTACACTTTGTATTTCCTATTGTATATAACAATTGAACTTGATTGGTTGTGAGAAGAAATCACAAAGTGTCTGATCAATTTTCAGAGGTACTCCTACCACACTAAGCTTATTTGCCGTAATATGCATGTGCTAACTACAAAAGTAGACCACAATAAGATAATGAGACTAATGTGTTTTATGTGCTGAAGACGTTTGAAGGAAGTAAAATAATGAGTAATTGGGAGAAGGGCTAGGGGAGAAGTAAAAAAAGTGAACACTTCTAGTCCTGCGAAAATAAATCGTACATGTGATTGAAAAGTTTCGCCAAACATTATAAAAATGAAAAATAAAATGTTATTTTGATATTTTTAGTTAATATATTTTAATATTCTTCATATAATTCACTTTATATTACATGTTTTTCATATTAGTTTTCGTGAGTTTTGTGCGTTTTATACGATCTACAATAAACAAAAATTTATTTATATGAAATTGATTTTTTTTCTTGTGCACAGGACAGGCTATGAAATATTTCACTAGAAGACATACGAGGGATCAAACTACCTTCGTGTTTTGTAAAATTGCGTTTAACGGCAGTTTGCAGTGACTGACACGGCCCAAATTAATTACGAAATGTTGGTAATTTGTGTCTGTCATGGCCTCTAAGAAATGAGTGTCAGTCAAATACGACTGAAGCGGCAGTCAACCTTTTAACCCAGAAATTCCTCTTCAGATTTTACTCGGTGTCTTTTGGGCTTGAGGTTCTTTCAAATTCGGGAAATGCTCAAAAATGCTTATTAGAAATTAAAAACAGTGTTGAGTTGTTTTGCCTTGTGATGATTTTTACCATTTTAGATTTCCAGAGAAGTACTAGCAACCTTACTTTGCTTTCTTTTCCATTCTTCCCAGCGAATACAATACAGCAGCGAATACAATACAGAAGCAGCGAATGCACAGTCTTGAAGTTTTTTGGGTACGTTTTATTTCTTCGGTATTCCATCAAAGTGTAAATGGCCTCTTCTCAGAGCGTATTAATGAGATTTGGACATATTAGAAGCTCTTACGTCAGGCAATTACACACAAGTGTCAAAAGACGAGCTTAAAGTAGTCAATCCAATGAAAAATTCAAATCTATTCAAATGACGTTGAAAATGTTGATGCTCAATACAAAGTTCTAAATGGCGAAAACGTCTATATGTGACAAGTGAATTAACCCTTAAAGTCTCTGAGAAAAGCAACAAGTAAACAGTTGCAAGTAGGGACACTCATTCATTAGTATAATTTGGTTATTAATTAATTAACCGTGGGAAAATTTTGTTACTTTTTTGAATGCAATGATTAAGGTATGAGCAACATGACATGTGTTGCAGGCATACATTACTAAAACTTGTTGAAATTCATTGTGAAATGAGGTGTGGCGTATGAAATGGTAGCAATCGAAATATCAGGATTATTTCGGCACATCATATTTCGTAAGGAAGATTAACACTTTAAGCTTCATTTAAAATATTTCTACAAAATTCTGTTAATATTTTTATTCTCCATCTAATCAACTTGTTATACAAGTAATCACATGATATAACAAATGGTGTAATCTTGTTGAAAATAGGTAGGTATGCTACAAGAAAAGTATACAACATGCAAACGATTTTACAAACGATCATAATAGATGTTTTTCTCAATTTAAACCAACACTTTTAGACATCCATTCAATTTTCTGAAAATCATGTTATTAATATTTTATTAAAATGAAAAGTGATATAGAAAATATTGATATTTCTGGGAACAGTTTTGGGGAAATCTCAAATATAAAAAAAACGTTCCTCCTGTTTTGATTATTTGCAAAACCGTATCAAAATTGAAAAACCTTATAGTTTTGAAAAACAAGAAAGAAAAAACAATGCTCTTCTTGAGGTATCAGAAATAGTGACGAATTTTACATTTAGGGAATTTTCCTTTATCGTTGGTATAACTTTTAACTTTCTTATATTCACTAAGATAATTTCGGGAATGGAATTTCCTAAATAGGAGGAGATGAAGGAGAATAGAAGAAGAAGAAGAAGAAGAAGAGGAAGAACGAAAGGAAGGAGGAGAAGCAAAATAATTCACTTGGTTCGTGATCCATGGCTTTATGTCGTGCGCCAGGAAAGTCCCTTCACACTGTCAGGGTCTCCTATTAAAATTGTTTTTACGTTGGTAGCAAACAGATTGCTGGTAAACAAGTGAAGGGGACAACTCATCTAACATTGATATGATTGTGGTAAGTGCAGTATTTACGTTTTCTTTTCTTACACGCTTCTAACAACACAATTTTTGTGGCAAGCACCAAGGTGCCACTGCAGAGAGACTTTCCTGGCGCGCTGTACCTTCTAGTCAGCAAAATCGCATAAATAATAAGGCTTTTATCACTAATGAATATGTGAAAGTAAAAAAATTTACAATTTTGCAACATTCTTCGTCTCCGAATGGTTCGTAAGTTTTGAATACTTGCATTTTATTGGATATATCAAGGGGGCCTTGACGAATAAAGAAGTTGCCTGAGGTTTGCTCCGTGTAATTATTTATATTTGAAATAATAATAATAAGCTGCTGCGGTTCGGACTGCAACGCTAATTAGTGCTCCTGGTTTTTTCGGAGTTTTCAACAATTACTCAAAGTGTTAGAAGCTAGTTTTTCGAGTGAAAACCGCGTGACAGTGCACCTTCAGGTCGGGCAGGGGTTCGCCTCTAGCAGAGCCAGAGCTCCTCCACCTCACGGAGAACGGCCTTCCTCTTCCCTCGAGAGACGTCACAGCTCATAACATTCATCAAGGAATCACATCGCAGTTTTCGAACTCTCGAGCCGACCCACGCAAGAGACATATCACCCAAGATTCGGATGTTGACGCTAAAAAGATGGCCACAAAATATAACAATATAGACTTATCCTCATTTCCAACCAAGTACGCCTAACCGCGTCGCGGTATTAGCGCAATCAAGCAGCAATGAAGCAAATGACGAAATGATTCCTAATGAAATGCAGCTCATGAGGAAACTGCCTCCAATTTTTATTCACGAAGTGAACAATTATAAAAAACTGATTAATGAAATTCACAATGCAATCGATGATAACTTCACTACACTATTAAAGAATTCCGAAATTCGAGTGTCAATCAAGTGATCGTGAGTGCCAAGATGATTACAGGAAGATAATAACTCTATTAAATAAAAATAACTATCAGTATCATACATTGCGTGATCCAAATAATAATATAAAAAGTGCCATCATACGTAATATCCCAACTGACTATTCAGAGAGCGTAATCGGTGAGGAACTTACAGCTCACGAAATTCACATCATGAAAGTTACACATCTGTTTCGTCAAAACAAAACCCCAATGCCGCTCGGCGCAATAGAATTCCCTGACTTATTTGAACTCGAAAAACTATTTTAAATTACCAAAATATTTAACTCAATCGTCTTCGTGGAATGTCGTAAAAAAGTAGCGCTTTAGTACGATGCAAACGTCAAGAACTGGGGCACACAAGAAACTATTGCAAAGTTGCATTTAAATGTCTATATTGTGAAAATAATAATGTAACAGGAAACTGCAACCTAGCAAGCAAGCCTTCTAAATGTTACAATTGCACCCGTGACCACTTAGCTTCAGGTCAAAAATGCTCATTACATATTGCAAGGCAAAATTCATTCCAAAGTAGAAATTCCCCTCCTTTTTCACTTGCTAACTCAGTTAAAAACAATAACTTTATGCCACAACCGGCTCCAAATACCACTCATGAATTTTCATTTCCCCAAACGTTTACAAATATAAATTCTTTCACATCGTAAAAGACAAATGTTGCTTGTAACGTTCCTCCCCAAAACATCCAGGGTCCATTTCCTCGACCTCTGCCTCTCCCCAATTCCTCTGATCTTATTCAATACATCATTAATGCTTCAA
Source organism: Teleogryllus occipitalis (assembly GCA_011170035.1). Classification (NCBI taxonomy): domain Eukaryota; kingdom Metazoa; phylum Arthropoda; class Insecta; order Orthoptera; family Gryllidae; genus Teleogryllus; species Teleogryllus occipitalis. Next base: position 343,638 of record BLKR01000187.1, on the reverse strand, counting down.
TCCTGTACCGGGAGCGGTAGCCCAGTGCATCAACTGATGTCACTGCAGCGCCTCTGATCGGGAGGACCTAGGTTCCAGTCCTGACGGCGGCAGGATTTTCGACACTAACTTTTCAGCTAGGTCGAATTCAGTCGCTGTGTGGAGGAGAATTCTAGCGGCCGGCTGCTCTAATCGGTAGTTTTCCGTAGTTTCTCCGATCAACACCAGGCGAATACCGGAGCAGTACCCTAACAAACGGGCCATGGACCGCGCGCGATCTGTCTTCCTCTTCCTTCTCCTATTCTCTCCTCTTACACACACACTTACACTAACGTGCACTACACTACCACATATCCCGGGAGACCGGTCGGGAGCTTAGAGCTTGTCCCGGCTGGGGCGGTGCCCCGCTGGTGGGAGAATCCTGGTTAGGGGGAAACCCCACTAGCCGACGGCAGGTCGGCGCCGAATCCGGACATCCAGGGAGGGACGATCACCGCCATCTTCCGAGAAAAAACATGCACTACACTTACTGGACTAATGACCAAATCAGTTGAAGCGCCCGGAAACACGAAAAAATCAATCAATCCTGTATACAATCATGTCTTCAATCCTAGCTTTAACTCCTACCATTCTTATTTTCCAGTTCGAGAATATAAATAAACTTAAGAAATTAACTCTACATAACTGGGATGCCAATGGCATCAAAGCAAAAAAAAATTATTTAAGATTGTTACTCTCATAATATAATATCGATCTAGCAGTCATTACGGAAACTCGCTTAGCACCTACAGCAAATTTTCGAGTTCCAGTTACAAAGTTTATCGATCAGACCGCCCCTCTATGAAAGTTTCTGGTGGAGTGGCAATAATTATCAAAAATAATATTCATGGAGACCAAGCTCCACTGGCAATCACCCCGGGACTAGAAAATATTAGTTTTCATAAAGGACAAATCCTCGCAGTTGATTACAATTACGACGGTGTAAAAACCGCCTAATATTCCGCTAAATTCGACTCAACTACAAAAACTCTTCGCTTAACCCACCTGTACTCTAGTAATTGGAGCTTTTAATGCTAAGCATCGAGCTTGGGACTGTAGAACGAACTCGACGAACGGAAAAGTTCTGTTAAACTTTGCGCAGAACCGGAATTGTAATATAATAACTCCTCTCCAACCTACTCACTACCCATATAATCAACGCAAATGGCCCGATATATTAGACAGTATAGTATGTAAACAATTTAACGAACAAATATATCAATTTGACTCAACGGAATCAAATTCAGACCAGGGTCCCCGCTCTCTCCCACTTGGTTCAAGGCATTCGCTTTAGATATACCCGTTCGAGACAAACACACAACAGCGCTGACGACACAGTCATCTATGCAGCGGACTCACAGCTTTCCTTCATCATACATCACTTACAAGATGCACTAAACATTTTTCGGAATTGGGCATCTTCATGGAGACTTAATTTGAATCCATCCAAATGCGAAGCTGAAATATTCACACTTCGGCGCATCAACAATCCCACTCACATGTATATTAACAATCAAAACGTTTCTTGGAATCCTCCAAATAAACCTATAAAATATCTAGGTGTGCTCCTTGACACCAAACTTGAAAAACGCACATTGTAAATAAATGTAATAAAGCACAGGCCGCACTTTTTAAATTGCATTCTTTAATAAACAAAAAGCCAGCTCTTAAAACAGATCTCTCCCTATTACTGTACAAAACTGTCATTCGTCTACATTCGCATGTCCGATCTGGGGAGGAGCTGCACCTTCGGTACGTAAAACTCTCGAAACATTCCAGAATAATATCCTTCACACTGACGTCAAAGCAAGCTTCTATTGCAAACAAGTAACGTCAAACAAGCAACTCCACAAAGAGTTTGTCCTTCACACGATTGATGACTATATCAATAACTAATCAATTTTTTTTCTTTCCTTACCATCTTCCCCTGTAACTTCCATATTCAACACCTAAGAATCAAATCTAGATTTCCAAGGAATAAATTTAAACCACCCAAAAGAGAAATGCATGATTTCACAAACTTACTTTTTACTTTCTTTTCTTCTTGACATTGTCTTATTCTCCCATACATTCTTGCATACAAAATTATTAATTATTGAGGTCTCCAGTAAGAGTATCCTTGCTCTCCTGTAACAGTACTAAGCTTGCTATGTTGTAGTTCATATACAATCTTGTAAAGCGCTTACTTCGATATATATGAAAATAAAATTAATAATAAAAAATAATAATTTTATTGGATGGAATCTCTTAGAAGCCACAGGCACATAAACACCGCTGTCCATCCCGCCGCATGTGTCTGGCCAGCCCCCGCCGCCGCGGGGACCACTCGGGGGCGGTGCAGGCGCGATGCGTGCGCGGCGGCAGTAACTCCGCCAAGACAAACGAGCGCCGCGCGGGCGAAGGCGGGGGAGGGGGCGGCTACCCGCGCGGTAATTAGTCAATGAGAGCTCCCCGCCGCCGCGACGCCGCCCACCACTCCGGGATAAGATAGCGCGTCGCGGCGCCGCCTCCCTCTCATTAGACGAGGCCACCGCGCCCCCGCCTCCCCGCCACGGCCCCTCCGCGCTCCGCACATCCACTTCTCGGGGCCCGTGCCCCTTGCTCTATACCTCCCCCAAGCCCCACGCCGCCGTCATTCTCTCCTCGACCTCCCTTGCCCCGTCTCCCGCTTCACGCGTCCGCCACGAAATCCGAACCCAGCACCCCACTCCCCGCGCCTCACATCCTGCGTTACCCCGCCCCAACACTTGGGGCGCCACCGCCCCGCACCCGATATCTCGGTGTCCCCGCATCCCGAGTTCTGCATCCCTCGCCTCGCACCCTGCGCCCACACCCCGTCCCATGGGTCCCGTCTCTACACCCGCCCCGCGCTCTCCACGCTCACGTCACGCGCTCAGCGCCCTGCGCCCAGCACCCCGCGCCCCCGCCCGCGCTCCGCGCCCGTACTCCGTGCCACGCGCCCTGCACCCGCACTTTTTAAAAAATAATTTTATTTTCTTATATAGCGAAGTAAGCTAGTACTAAATGCGACAGGAGAGCGAGGATACTCCCACTGGACACCTCAATAATAAATAGTTTTGCATGCGTGAATGTATGGAAGAATAAGATAATTACAGAAAGCAAAGAAAGTCAAAAGTAAGTTTGTGAAATCATGAATTTATCTTTTGGAAGTTGCAGGGGAAGATGGTAAGAAAAGAAAAAAATGATTGGTGACTGATATAATCATCAATCGTGTGAAGAACAAACTCCCTGTAGAGTTGTTTGTTTGACACGTGCCAAGGCGTTTTGACGGCACTGCGAAGGATTTTATTTAGATATGTTTCCAGAGTTTTACGCACCGAAGGTGTAGTTCCTCCCCAACTCGGACATGCATATGTAATTACGGGACGAATGTCAGTTTTGTACAGTAATAGGAGAGATCTGTTTTAAGACCTGGCTTTTTGTAGGTTAAAGAATACAATTTAAAAAGTGCGGCCTGTTTTATTATACGTGTTTAAAATGTGCGCCCCGCGTCCGGCCTCTTCATCCCGCGACCCCGCTCCGGACCCCGGGTCCTCGCTCGCCTCGCGCCACCCCCGCGAACGGCTGCTGCACTCGCAGGCTATTGCAATTGCGTCATGGATTTCTCTCCCGCGCGTCTCTTAGAGTGTTTCTAACCTGACTAGAAATGTATGACTGTTCGGACAAATACCTTTCTCTGAAATTTTAGTTAAAGAACCAGCAGGTACCTCTGAATGCACTGCGGAGTGTCGTTTTACTGAAAAACATCGTAAACGTTCACTAGTATCACTGGTGTAGATGAAATTGCAAATATCATGGCATCTACCAATCGCAATGCAGAAATCTTTCTAGAAATGCAAGTGGGAACTCCCAATGATACAACTGCGCATGTAACTACAGAAGGCCTAATTAAGTATTAAAAAATATCATAACATATCATAAATGTCTGTAATGTCAGTGCCATACGCGCCGACATTTTTGAAGTTTAACGCCGTAACCGTTCTCCAACGCTTATCGAAGCATTCGCTTTTGTTGCTGCACAGATACATCACGGAAAGCAATTTAATGACAATGTATGCCTGGAAATGTTTTCAGTGGAACAATGAATTATTGTTCTACTATGAATGCAAAAATGCTTCAACCGTAATATGTATACATTCTCTTCGCAGTACCAAATTAACTTCTTGAAAACTTCTGACAAGTTAGAGAACAACGGAGGTTCTATTTGAAATTGTAGTAGGATAGATTGATTGATTTTTTCGTGTTTCCGGGCGCATCAACTGCTTTGATCATTAGTCCCGTAAGTGTATTGCATGTTTTTTTCTCGGGAGATGGCGGTGATCTTCCCCGCTGGATGGCGAGATCCGGCGCCGACCTACCGTCGGCTAGTGTCTCCCACCATCGGGGCACCGCCCTAGTCGGGGCAAGCACTAAGCTCCCGACCGGTCTCCCGGAATATGTGGTAGTGTAGTGCATGTTAGTGTAAGTGTGTGTGTAAGGGGAAAGGATAGGACGAGGAAGAGGAAGGAGAGATCACGCGCAGTCCGTGGCCCGTTTGTTAGGGTACTGATCCGGCATTCGCCTGGTGTTGATCGGAGAAACCACTGAAATATACCGATCAGAGCAGCCGGCCGCTAGAATTCTCCTCCAGACAACGATTGAATTCGACCTAGCTGAAAAGCTAGTGTCGAAAATCCGCCGTCAGCACTCGAACCTAGTACCTCCCGGCCCGAGGCGCTGCAGTGACATCAGTTGATGCACTGAGCTACCGCTCCCGGTAGTAGGATCGACCAATGCTTCACTACGCAAGGCAGAACACTGCCTATGATATTGGACCACTTGGGTAGGGAATAGTTGCCGAATTTCAACCATTTCCTAAATTGGACGGCGAACGTATTTCTATGCGTAAGAGCACGTGCACCGTACAAATTGGGATTTACGCTTGGCAACACTGTCGTGGGATTTTTGTCTGTTGTGTTATCAGTATTTGCTGCTGTGTGATCAGTGTTATCAGTATTTTCGCAGTGTATTTCAATTTCAATATTACCAATTTCCAAAGCGCATAGAAACTGAAAGAGACTGTATTGCCTCCGGCCATGCGAGAGCTATCTGTGGTGTCGTTAAATACGCAAGAACTCGGAAACGATCCAAAAACAATGGATCTGTGTCGATTTTGACTGAAAAATTCAAGTATTTGTGTTATTCCACGTCACATTTCAGACAGATATGTTTGATCGGGATCTAACACTTCCTTTGTGAGTTTGTGGGTTCGTTGAATATTTGCAGTTTCTAGCGTCGATCTATCAGCACCGATTTTGATTTGTGTATTAATATAAGTTTGACCAAAAACAACAACAATTTTAATTCTTTTTATACTTAATGATGAAATTTTATCTTTAACTTGCGATTAAAGGAGGTACCTAATGACAATTACAATGCGAATTTGAAGAGTAGCGATTGGGTCATACTAGGACATTTCTCTACGACAAGAATTCTCAGCCCTTGCCTTAATTTAATGCAACAACCCATCCTAAGTGAGGGTTTGTTTGCATTTAATTAGATAGTAATAATTACTTAATTAATAACTTTTTACACCTGTAATGAACATCATACTACACAGTCATTAACACAAATAATTTCACATAAATGATAGAAACATAACAATGAGACAAATGAGATGAAGAAACTTCTCAAAACTGTTTTATTAGAATTATGTTTTTGAATTTTGAACTATTTTATCTTTCAATATTTAGCATTATAAACAACTTTGCAGATACAAAATCACACATTTTAACTCACAAAATTTCGATTTCATTCATTAGAATAATGTAAAAACTAAGTATAAGTGTAATTGTTATATATCATTAAATGTTTAAATTGGATATCAAACAGTTATCAGCATTATAAATAATTATTGTAATCAATAACATCTTGATCTTAATTATACCGATCAGTCGACGCTGCAGATTCGGTTATCGATCCCGAATGGACTCCTTTTATCATTTTAGACCCCTTTAAAATTTCTTTGGCATCGATTCTGCCCTCAATTGTAACACCTACTCTTGAGTTTCGAGTAGTAACAAACTTAATAATGCCATTTACAATCTACGGAATATTTATTCGTTCTCAGATTAGAAACAAATAGGAAATGTTATCCTTGAATGAAAGTGGCACCTCTCACTTTTCAAAGGTAAGATTTGTTTTACAATTAGGGGTGGGTATTAACAACTTTCATAATTCACAGAATTCATTAGAAATTTGGCGTTTTATCCCTCATCGTGTCAACTCCGACCGTGCGAGTTCGATGAACGAAGACATGGAACGAGTGGTTGATGCAAGGGCATTTTGTTTACGTATCCCACTTAAATTACACGTCAAGGCCTGCCTCGAAATATACTCATAGAAGAGGTTACTAAGGTTGTGTTTTTGTATTTGCAATTTCTCGTGGTTTCCATGGTTCAAGTGTTTATTTTCATGGTTAACGCCGACCTACGTCGGCTTGCGGGATTTTCCAATCGAGACCCCAGGAGGGACCCGCTCTGAGCTCCCGACTGCTCTGCTAACGTGGTAGTGTAGTACATGTAAGTGGAAGTAAGGGGTGAGGATAGGGCAAGGAAGAGGAAGAAAAGAGCGCGTGCGGTCTGTGGCCCGTTTGTTACGGTACTGCTCCGGCATTCGCCTGGTGTTGATCGGAGAAAATACCGATTAGAGCAGCCGGTCGCTAGATTGTTCCTCTAGACTGCGGCTGAATTGGGCAAGCTCGTGGGAGGCAGACGTCTCTTGCAAGCGCAGCGCGTTGGATTCTTCAGGACTACTTTGTGCCAGAATGAGTTCTTTGTAAAATTTGCTTTGGTTATAAAATTACGTACTCTTGAAAAAGACAGTTCACAGGGAAACATTGCCATTACACGACGCCATTCCGCGCGCTTGCCTCATTTCCTTGTAGCTCGAGTCAATTAAAGACAAGAATCTAAATCTACGCAGAACTTACAGAGAAACAATTGGTTTTCACGTGCCACATAAACTAATTTTGACAAATTTTCAACCTATTTTTGTAAAATAATCCAAATGTCTAGAGAATAACTATAAAAGTTTGACTATTTTCATCGTTTGTAGGAATTCACAAGATTATTGCTCGATTCCAAAGTTTTGATCATCCCGAATACTTACATTCTCTATTATCATGATTTGTGCGCCACCACCTCCACGCCGAGCTTTCATTTACCCCCAAACTTCGCCCGTCGCCAGCACCAAATCCTTGGTTTTCGTCCGATGCCTGACGTCCTACACCCGTCGTCCTTTGCCAGTCATCTTCGGCCACTAATTGCCCGGCGACCGTCATCCACTACCCAACACCCAGGCCCGCCGCTGCCAAGCAACGTCCGGTGCCAATTGTCGGTCACCCACCGGTCGTCGTCCGTCGCACATTGCGTGCACCCATTGTTCAGAGACCATTCTCTGACCCAGCCACTCGGTGCCTGTTGCCCGGCGCCCGCCTTCAACACCCACCACCCGTAGCTGAGAGCCCGTCTCCCGTCGTCCGTCCACCATTGCCCGTCAACCGCCACCCATTGCTCAGTGCCCGTCGTCGGTACCCGCAACCCGTTCCCTGGCGGCGCCATCCGCCACCCCCGCCTCTTCAGCCCTGTCACCTGCCACCCGCCGTCCGTCACCCGCCCGCCACCCGTTGCCCAGAGCCCGTCCGCCGTCCGTCGCCAGTCGTCCACCGTCCGCTCCCGCCGTCGCGTCGCGTCGCGTCGCGTCGGCGCCCGGTGCTCGGCTGGGGCTCGGCATAGCTGGGCTGCCCTGCGCGCCGCCTCAGATCCATTAAGATACCGCCGGCGACGGCGATGCGTCTCCCCGGCGCCTGGCGCCCTCCGCCGCCCTCTCCCGACACACCAACGCCCTTTTCCCTAAGCTGCTCTGTACTTGGATCCAAAAGAGGCTTCTTCACATAAAAGTCAGGATAAATATAGGGTGACCAGAGCTTAAAAAACCAAAAACGGGACATTGTGACTTTTCTTAGCTAGAAAACGGGACAAAATGGCGCACGTTCACTATGCTATATGCAACATTTCTCACTGATAATAAAAGTAAACTACACTTTTCAAACATTAATGCAAATGAATATAATGAATAAAAAGAAAATAAGTCTACGAGTATATTTTTTTTTATATATGTCAAGTATTTATTTGTGAACATTAATTCTTTTAAAAGCGGTACAGTATTTGCTAAGTAATCTTGGAATTCGACGCATAATGTTTCATGGAAGTGTCTTTATCATTGATGTGGCAGTCTCGACAGACAAACGGTTCTCTTAATCAGTCCATAAAGAAAATGTTAAAGAAAATACCCTTCCACAGGATGCATTAGTTCTTGAAATTATGTCAACAAACGAAAAAATATTGGTAAACTAAATGTCTTTTGCTTAGATAGTTTCAATTTTGACGTTTCTGTGACATCAAAAATTGAAGTTTCTGATTGACTTCTCTGCTCACAGCTGTTGTACGTCAAGTCCGTACATCTTTGCTAATAGGCATCTCGAGGAAAATAAAAACGTTGTTGCCATTTTGAGAATACCTACTAATGCATCAAATTGTACATTAAAGCATCGGTTTATTAAAAAACAGAACTACACGGAACAAGCCATTAAAAAAAGAGAAAATTTAGCGTCGCTTTAATGCTTCTATGTGACGACTGTACCAGAAGCTAAATAACGGGACAATCCCATTGAAACGAGATGTCTGGTGAGCCTAGTATAATAGGCAATGTTATTAACTATGTGCGTAGTTATGTATGTATTTGGCATTTTAGGGTCGGATTAATGCGGCGTTCGCAGGCCTGGGCCGTGTGTTAAAATTATTATTCACGCCTGGGGGTAAGGGAGGCATGTGGCGAGCACGGCGAGCACGCTTCCCCACATCAAGCACACACAGCCTGAGCTTTTCTTTTGTCGTATAGATTTAGAAACTGAGACGGTTATATCTGAAAGCTACAGCTCTATTTTTACCCCTACAGGAAATCAAATACGGGATCGCACCACGGAAAGCTAGCACGCTTCCTTGAGCCATCCACGAGGTTGTTATTAACCCTAGGTTGCATATGCAGGGCCTCCGAAGCCCTGACGTTTTCATTTCGCATTTTACTCCGCTTTGCTGCATTTCTGATAGCTTGCTCTCCGTGTAATATTTCTTCCGTCTTTCAACTTTCATTTTAGTCACTGACAAAAGAAAAATTCTCAGAAGAAATGTAGGTAGGTCCTGAAGATTGATTGTATTACGTCAAAGCATTTGCAGGGCTTTTAAGGGCCTACATATAGTTATTAGGGCCTTATTTTAACAGATAGTAGGATCTATTAACATTTATTTACATAATAAGCATTTGTTTAACGTTAAGAGCTGACCTTTATTGAAATTATTAAGAAATGAAGTTATTAGGAATAATAAACAATTTTTATTTGCATTTTTTGACAGTGTATGGCGCATGTCCTCAGAGGTCCTGCTTATATATTCATCTAGATTTCAGGGTCCATGCATCCTAGGGTGAACTATTAAATATTATTCTGGTTCGGGGAGAGGAGGGAGTTCTTCAGTGGGAAGATTATCCAGGAGAGCGGTAGTGACCTTAGGAGACACTAGTCCTTCAGGCGTCAATAGATGGCAGCTGGGAAGAGAATTTGGAATATCGGAAGGCAGCCGAAAGGCAGCTGATAGAAAAGCAAAGAAAATCCATTAATTATATTAATATTTATTGAGGTTGACGGACCCTTCATCATCTGTGGTTCCTAAATGTCATGAGAGATCTGTATTAATTAGAGGACAGCGATTAAGACCAAGTCCGGATTAACTATTGCGGGAACCCTGGATCCTGGGAGGTTGTTAAATTTAGAAAAAATCCTCTAACACGTGGTATAGCTAGAATCCATGTTTGGTGGATCCTTAATACCGAAAAATCCATTGATGGCAAAACGTTTGTCCGTATGTCCATCTGTGAACAACGCTAGTGGTTAAACCATTCGGCCTATTTTCTCCAAAATTGATATTACATTTTCGAACTGACTGACGTCGGGACCCCTTGAAGTTGATATCGATATTTCAGTTCTGATGTATAGTGATGTATGCCCCGAGTACATTTTCCAAATTTTCAAAAATAAATAGTGTACCCGTGCGGGGACTCTCGCAAGTTAATTTCCACCCTCTTACTTATCATTCTTTTTCCATATTAAGGGAAAAAGTTGTTAACTAAATCAATTTGTTTAAACAATTTAGAAAGGTCACTTCCAATGTACTTACAGAATTTAAAATAAAATAAAGAACAATGAAATTGATGTTTGATACAAATTTTGAATAATCGTTTATGATTAAATTTTGTTGTTAGATAGTGTGAAGGACGTTTAAGAGAATGGTGCAGGTCTCATGTTCGCTGAAACACTGATTTTTCAAAAATTGCAAAAGTTCAAAAGTTTTCGAAGTCTTCCTCCAACTAAAATATTAAAGATAGATTTTTTCCCTTAATGGAATGTGTTCCTTATAGCTAGAATTTGCAATGAAGTCATGCACAATTCTTCGTAAATTTGAATACTTTTTGCGTAATTTGGCGTGAAAATATTGGCGAGAAAGTACGCGCTGCTTTAGCAACACTAGTTTTGATTCTTTTAGCTTGTCTCATTAGGAAAATAATCATAAATACTATCGTTCCATATTTCCACCGAGATTGTTGCACCTTTCTTGCCTTCACAGTCAATCACACCCGGCATGTGCCGGCGTGGAGGCCTTTAGGGCCTTGACACTGCATGGGACTAACGCTAGGAAAAATAACTATGATATACAGGGAAAGGATTTTGAAGTGCAAATTGCAGTCGTAAAAGGGAGGAAAGGGTCCTGAAAATACATACAAAAGGGTACAAAAAAGATATTGCTGAAACAAGTGTATTAAGGGGTTAAACCAGTTACATGAATTCAGTTTCTAGAGTATGCGTATCATTTTGCACCAAATTATTCTACTTTAGAGTCCGTAAAAGGTGATTTGTAGTTCTTTTCATAACACTGTAGTAAATGCAAAAAGTAAATATATTTAGGAAGCAAACAAACATTTACTGAGTCAACTTATTATTATATTGGATTACACGCAAAATTTCAATGCTTTTGACAATACATAAATCGCTGGCGCTTCGAACTTATGATAAGAATTATTAAACCCAAACCGGACTGGTGCGCTGTGGTAGAATACGTTCCTTCCTAACCCTCGCCATCATAACCAAAGCACTCTGGTAGGGTGGCCTTGCCTACAGCTGTGTGAGACTAACCTCAAGACGAGGGGAAAAAGATTTATCTTTTCGTATTGTCTGAGGACAGAGAGCACGTAATAATGGGACTTCGATCGTTTTCCCCTGGACCCTTCAAATGGCGAAGTTCAGGCCTTTACACTCGAATTACACACACGTGTCGACGAATGATTCTGGAGTTTCAGCAACTGTGCGCAGGCGCAGTGTTTCTGGCACCGTAGAAGCGGCACTGCGCATGCGCCACTCTAGCTTCGTCAAAAGGAGCGTGTAAATCGAGCCTTCGGCCTGCTCTTACGCCTAATCATAGCGATATACAATAATTGATAATCATGAGAAAAACCTGTCACCGAACTCACCCTTGCTTGCGTTTGTTTCCCTCCTTCACCTTGAACCCCGCCCCGCCCGCCGCCGCATTCCTGGCGCTCGGCCGCGCCGTTTCCGGGAAGGCGACACGGCGGCGCACGTGCGGCCGGAAGCAGGCTGCGCGGGTGGCGGGGAGGCGAAGGGCGAGGGGCTGAGGGCGGCACCCCTAGAAGGGAGGCGCGGCTGCAGGGGCGGGTCGCCCCACAGTATTTATTGACCGCAAGGGGTGGCGGCAAGGGTGGCTGCGGATACAGCAACGGCGGTGGTGGCGTAAGGGGACCGGGAAAAGGGCGGGGGCGGGGAAGCCATGTGGGGTCGTGGGTGAGGATGAGGACGGGAACGGCGACAAAGGTGACGGTGACGGTAACGATCACAGTGACCGTAAGGGCGATGATGACGGTGACAATGGATGTGGTTGCGGTGTCGGTGGTGGCGTTGGCGGTGATGACGGTGAGGATGGCAATGACGGTGTCGGTGACGATGACGGTGGCGAAGGTGTTGGTGGCGAAGGCGGTAGCGATGGCGGCCGTGGCCCGTCGGCGCAGCAAGGTTCCCGCTGTCTCCGCTGCGCGCGCTCGGATACCCGCGGCGTGCGAGAATCGACTCCTTCGTTTCTCGCTAAGGGTGCGGTGGTTCGTTCATTCTCGAGAATCGTGGGATCAGGGCGACAGGAACGCTGAAGGAGATTGTGTATTTCTTGTTTTCAGCGCTTTGTAAAAGAGTAGAAAGATCAAGAATCTTTGAATGCCTGATTCGTTGCTTCTTATGCGTCACGTACGATTTGTGGATTTCATTTGTAAACAACTGAATTGAATAACATAAAAAACTAATTAAGAGACAAGGGGGAACGAGACAGTGTAGAATGAGCTTGAACAAGATCTTGCACGTAGGGGCTGCAGAAACACAGGCTAGAGTGGATTTAGAGAGTGGAATTATCTATTGCGACCTGACCTATACTTCTTTATTTTCTATTTCTTCATCATCAAAAAAATTACGTTATTAAGTATCCATATATTTATAAGAAATTTATCTTTTAGTAAAATAATAAAAACTATTAATTCAAGAACAGAGCACACACTCTTGAAATGTTCAATTTTGTTTACTTTTATGGATATTTACGTAAATCTATCGTTGGAGAATTTCCTGGATTTGACAGTCATGCTCCTCCAAACGTAGTACGAGTGTAACTTTCATTCCGTGAACCATTTTTACTTTCTCTATATACGGAGTAATATACGTAATATAGAGAAAGTTATGTAATGCTGCCCGAAAAAACGGCGGATTTTCGGCACAAAAAATTCATTGCCGGGCCGTAACAACAAAAAAGTGATTCAATCCAGATCCTAAATTAAGAAAAAAATCCCCTAACACGTGGTATAGCCATAAACCCTGTTTTGGCGGTTCTTGATGCCGAAAAACTAATTGAAAGCACAACGTCCGTCCGTCTGTCTGCCCGTCTGTTCGTCCGTCCGGCTGTGAACACTACTAGCGTATAAACCGTGCGTAGAATATTTCCCAAATTGAAGAAACCCCTGTCAATCTGGCTCTCGTTGAAGATTTTGAAAAAAATTCTTTAAAATTTGGAAGTACTTTACATGTAGACACCCGGACATTTTCAAAATTTTCTCAAAAACGGCTCACATTCTTATAAGAATAGAATTAAATACACTTAGATAGGTGACATAGGACCCATTTTCACGGTTAATTCTTAGTTTTTGGCAATTTTAAAAGTTTCATTTATTTCCAGCGTCTTCCTGCAACTACAAAATTAAAGATAGAGATTTTTCCTTCAAATGAAATTTGTTGCACCTAATCAGTTTTTTTAATAAGGCCATGTAGATTTTTTCAAAATTTTAGTAGTTTGCAGGCAATATTGCGTGCAATATTTACAATTTTAAAAAGTATAAGATTTTCTTTAAAAAAATCCAATTTTCTTTTTTTTAATTTTTCGTATGGATTGTACTAAATACACTGTATCCTATGACACAAACGCTCTATTCTTCTGTTTTTTCAAACATGACACAAATGTAATTTTTTTTAAATATATCTCACCCGTTAATATTCACATTTCCAAGGTTTTTTTTTCTAGGGCTTTTATCCAGCCAACAGCCGGTTACCCTGTACGTCCCGATGGGATGCATATTCGACCATACACTAGGCAGAAACACACTTGCGGGCTCCTCTGATCTGGGGTCAGCAGAACGCGAGGTCCTCCGCGACAACACATACAAAGTCAAGGGACAAACAACCATGCGCAAGGCGGGACTCGAACCCGCCACCCTTCGGACCGAAACGCTGAGTCGGTACTCGCTCTTAGCCACCTCGGCCATCCAGGTCGGCTTTCCATGGATTTAAATGGAAAAAATTACATTTGCGTAATTTTTGAAAAAACAAAAGAATACCTCAAAATGAACTTTACGTCATGTTAAATAGTGTCATTGCCACTATCCGTTGTTAAAGTTTGAAGAAATTGAGAGAAATGACGTTTGAGCGTTTCTGAAAATACAGAATTTTGAGATCATTTTCACCGAAAACCATTGAGTAATTGAGAAACTATACTATACATTATTTAAAGCACATGTGCACATAAATACACTAACGTGAAAACATTAAGAGTAATGTAAATATTATCGACGTGAGAGACAAGTCAAAATATTTACAATTGTGAAATTTGTTTGAACCCGAGGCCTACAGGCCGAGTGGCGCAATTCTACGATATTAATAAAATTACTCCTGTAATTTTGTGTCATACATTATTTTTAGGTAGCCTTACCGACTTTCATTTTAATTTAAGTTCGCAAATGACTTATGATACATTACGGTCAGTAGTAAATGATGCGGTCAGACGATAGTATTTTTTTTTTCTTTGTTGCATTCACAGATATACCTGAACATCTGATCATTGCCTCGCTTTTACCACCAGCGACAAAAAATTGAACGTTTAGCACGAAATAACAACTTTCCTTAGTACCTATCGAAAAAACCTATTTATGTAGCGCAAAATAAATAAATGTATTAAATTAGCAAAGGCAAATGGAAGTTAATACTTCATCAAAACTTTATTTTTTAGTGATACGTGCACATAGTAAAGCACCTTTAATTACGGTCCTTCGAATAAAATTGGCACTTTACTAAAATTCGATGTCTACCAATTTCACAATGTAATTCACAGTTGACAGACTGATAGAACCTTCGTATTTCATAATACAAATGAATTACTCTGTGTAACACCAAAGACCCTGGCAGTGCTACGATAAAGCAAATGTTATGTCAAGGCACAAACAGCGCTGAAGCGCCTTCCAAAAGGAAGAAAATTATTTTTTTCTACGATCGTATAAAAATATGTGTTTCTAGGCGTGCGTGAAGTTAGTCTTTTCTTAGAAAACCTAAAAAACGTGCCGTCACCGTGCAAAAATGTGTTGTCTTATTCTTGATGATGTCACAGTCCGAAAAAGACACATTCGGTACGGTAGGTATACCTCCTGTAATTTTTAAGTTTTAAGTTAATGGTTATTAGGAAGACTTTAATTCTAATTAAATTAAAGTTGTTTTGTCATTAATGTGTGCTTTATTTTCTTACTTCTCTTGTAAGCTCTAGTAAGCTTAACTTAGGTGAGATACAGCTTACAAGAGAAGTAAGAAAATAAACATCACATTAACGGCAAAACAACTTTAATTTCATTATTACTAAACTCTTCCTAATAACCATTAACTTTAATTAACTATTGAGACATTATTATTACATAACTGTGTGAAAGTCGAAACAACTTTCTTTGATGGTAACTCGAAACTCGAAACAATTTTTTAACTGATTGTAAGTTTCCTTCGTTAATATCTTAGAAATTTCGAGTAATAAATTAGATATTGCAGCGTTTGCAGATTCGAACAACTCCTGTGGAATGTCAGTATTGCTTTTAGTCATTTTAAATTCAATATTGAAACCACCATGCTATTAGTTATACAATAGGAACTCGTGTGAAACAATGCCTCACTGCCGTATGTCATGAAACCACGGCCTCTTGTTTTACGTACGATAACGAAGGTGAGAGTACCTTTCAAATAAATCATGAAGAGCACAGATGAAACAAATCATGATTCGTAATAGAAACATTTTTATACGATCGTAGAAAAAATGTTTATATTTCGTGGGTGAAGTTATTGTTTTTAGCTGCATCTCGATTGAGGGTTTTTTGCCGAGACCGATAGATCGAAAATAAAAATAATAACTACATTATTATTTTTAATGAACTCCAATGGATGGGCAGATTTCGCCGTTTCAAGCATTACGTATTATAGTAGTCACGTTGTCACATTATAGTGGGTCACGTTGTGATACAGTAAGTCATCGAAACCTCGCACCTAATGTGAGAAAGAAAATCAGAATCGAAAGTTTCGTTACTGTGAAGTACAAATTTGAGAATAACGAATGCTTGTGGGAAATGAAGGGGAATAAATAAAATTCAAGTGATCAAGGCTGACTAGCAAAACTCAATTAAGTTTGAGTTACAGATGTTGGAGAGTAATCAAGGTTTTCCTAGAATGTTATCGCTATTTCTAACATCCACGTGTTTTAATAATGGTCACTCTACTACATTGTTAAGTAGATTTTAATGTTTTGGTTAGTATTAAAGGGAACGATGTGCATGGGTTCTCAGTTATTCTGCAAGAGACTTAACTTATTCCAACTTTATTTATTCCAATTCAAGCACTGGAAAAGAAGTGACTAATAGGTGCACGTAAGGCAAATCTTCACTGGCAGTTGTATGTAAAAAAATCTCAAAGACAACATTCGTTACTTACGTAGGTAGAGTCGTCTTTATCTTTCTTTGTAAATGTTGTACGTTTGAAATCGTTTAAGTGAGATCTTGCTTGGCAATGATCTAAAATCAAGAAGATTCACAATGGTATATACAAGAGTACTACCTACAAGAATCTGTGTTGCCTCTACGACTTGAGGGTCAAGATTACTTCTGCTACAGTTTTAATATTTTCTGCGATAACGTATCAAATTAGCGATATACATGAGAATCATCTTAAGCCATTTCACTTATCGATCGTTTTTTCAGAGTAGACGTACGTCTCATTTTTTAAGAACAAATGTAGGTACTACTATTTTTTACTATCTTTAATATGTTGAAGCGTTTTCATTAATACATTTCTATTATAGTTCTAAATTACTATGCTGACAATTCTGAACGCACATTATCAAATTTATTCATGAAACTGAAACAGCTGAATATTACCGATGAATTCTTCAATTACTCATTATTCAATGAAGTACGTAGCCGATGATTATTTTGGTTTTGTGTGTTTGGAGGACTTTTATTCATTCGCCAACTTTCACAGATTTTATTATTTTGCATAATATTAGTTAAAATAATCACTATTGACCGGCATGAAAATTCACTAATTATTATTTTGCATAATATTAGTTAAAATAATCACTATTGACCGGCATGAAAATTCACTAATTAATATTAGTTACTTAACTTGAAAGAAAATGCTGTAAAATCTACCTGATCTACCTTAAGGTGGATACCTACATTTCCTTACAATACGTCAACTCAGAAAGATGTTGGGGCTCTCACAATCGCTCAACTTCAATAATATTGCAAGCCTGAGAAACTATTTTCGTCAAGTTTAAGATTAGCAACACAGGAGATGCATAAAACGTACGATGTTGACGTCCGTTTAGTGGTTCTCCTGTGTCCGTTGATTGGTAGCCCACAAGCGCAAGATCATCACCCACAATGGACGTCGTTTGTCCCGTGGCCTGGAACTAGCAAACATAGATGTCACGAAGTTAGTGATTGTGTGTTACTTGGTAATAGAGAAGGAGACGGTGGGTTTACTCCATTAACAGCTTTTGAAGTGAACATCTTACATCCTCTTTCAGAAACTATGCTATGATTGAGAATTTTTTAAAATATTTACGAATGTCCGAGCCGTATTTCAGATAATTGCTCTCGAAATTACATCATCATATTAAACTGCAAGATTCCAATGTGATGTGTGTTCTATTACCAGAACAAATGCTAGCATGCACACTTCATTTGTTAATATTTCAATGTCGAATGTTACTTTATAAATATTATTATATTTTATGAATAGAAAAACGATACCGCTCGCTTAATGCGATTCAACGTAAGTATAACGTACTCTCTGAGATCTGCCGCTATAGATGCCTCACAAGCTACAATGTCCGTCAGGAATTACGCACGCGTTCTAGAGGTTGACGTTCGTTTTTTTTTTCGTGACGCTAGGCGACGCACGTTGTTGGCACTGGACGTCACAGCAGCGCGTGACTGTGCCACACTCCTAATGCGTTTTATTTATTTATTTATTTATTTATTTATTTATTTATTTATTTATTTATTTATTTATTTATTTATTTATTTATTTATTTATTTATTTATTTATTTATTTATTTATTTATTTATTTATTTATTTATTTATTTATTTATTTATTTATTTATTTATTTATTTATTTAGTCAAAAACAGTCAAAAACTGTATATGACGTGTTGGGGAGAAAATCTGCGCACGCTTTCTTGAATTTCAGAATCCCTTCCCAACAATTTAACTTCTAATAGTTGAAATAGCGTTCCTGCTGTGCTACGACTGACGCACTTTAACGTCCTTCATTTGGCGTTCGTGTGCGAATGCTAGCTTAAAACATTCATTTTCTCAAGGAAGATGCGTTTGGTCTTGAAACACACCACTCCTCAAACCGCTTTTCAGAATTCAAACTTTCAGCACATAAAATCAAGCATTGAAGGAAAAAGTATCTGCGTATCCTACATATAATCCATAAAAGGTTTTCATAAGCGTAATTTGGGTCACTGTGAAATATAGCATGGTTTCCCCAAGAACGCGGAATGGAGGTTACAAATATCAAGATTTACTGCAGATATATGAGAAATTTTCTGGATTGGGTAGAAGAATGTCTTTTCAAAGGAAGAAACATGTGATTGTAGATTGATCTGGCATAATATGTCCTTCACAGGCCTTCAATGAGATATAATCACGCCGTATAATGGATAATATACAAGCCATTGCCAAAAGGATGCCCCAAACTTTCAGGAATGCTCTTTTCTTTTTTCTCACATTTTTCTCCGTAAGGGATGTGAAGACCTTAATGCAAATTATTTTCAATGTTGATTTGAACTGTAAATAAAATATTAGTTCGTGCAACATTGGTAACAGCCAAGATACAACCGTGTACAATATTACCAAGATTATATTTTATTTCGAGAGGAGATTCCCTTGGCCCTTGGCCGAGAGTATAAACAGACTACGCAAGGGTTTAGGATCGCCGATAATTAGTGTCCTCTATAAACAAAATGTATTAGTTGTGTGTAAAATCTATATTACTAATTACCAATGGTTGCAGAAATTGAAAGAAATCTATGAAACCTCCGATCGTTTGAGAGGTGTCTATATTTTCCTTGGATGCTCAGGAACACGAAAAAAATAAGACAATGAAATAGTTTCAATATTGATAGAAACATGTCAATATTTAAATTGTTTATTTCGACATATTCTCGTACTGATTGAATTCTTTCACTCAGGGCTTTCATATAAAGGCACCGTTAAGTGCGTTTGTATGAAGTCGTACCTCATTATTATCCAACTACCAGGCATCATGCCGCATTAAAGTTCCAAGAAAGAGGCCGCGCAAGTCATAAATATTTGCTATTCACGTGTGTGTGCTGTAACCAGTAATCATATTCCAGCATGATTCCAAGTATGTATATTCTTGGTATGTAAACACTTTTGTATTTTTTCTCTTAAAATTAATTTAATTATTAAATAATTGTTAAGTTTGTGTCGTGTTATACGAGAGTATTTTGTAGTCCTCGAGCAGTGGGCATGCTATTTTGTGTTAAACCATTCTGTCTGGTTTTGTTCAGCAGCATTTTTGTCGCTGCAGTGCACTAGTATTTTAATATTTTATTGAAAATCGTATAATTTATTTTCATATACATTTGGATTACATAATGTCAAATTTTAATGTTTTTTTGGTTAATGTATAGTTTGGTCATTCCTAGTACCCCTTAAACCGGCTATGACCCTGACTTTTGTGAGTAAAGTATACATTGAGGGATGAGTGCCGGCAAACGTCTCCCATGCCGCTGCTGGGAGTGTGAAGTTCTCCCTGCAAGAGCGCAATTAATTCGCATGTACGGTAAGTACATCATTGCCGATTTTCACACTCAAATGTACAAATCAATAAAGTTAGGGAATGAAACTTCATTCCTAGGTTTTAAACAGACTACATTCTTAGGTTTTGTTCAGAGAGAGCATTCTAGGCTGTATTCAGTCTGTACTGCGCAAGCAAAGATGGTCTTCGTTTCACTCATTAGCCACCACCCCCACTTGCTATTTTCAACGCCTCCTCTTGTAAAAATCCCAGTTCATTCCCTGGTTCCCACGGATGATCAAGAATACGCGAGGCAGAAATGTAGTCACGCCCGTAGCCCGCCGGCAAAGCAGGCAGCCACTCGTGCGGCCGTCGAGCACCGAGTGCGCGCGTGCCCCGCCAGATGGCGCGCCCATGCGGCGCGTGCAGCGGAGCCCCGCCCCCGGCGCCGGGCGCCCGCGAGGCCCCGCCCTCCCGGGAGCCATGATGCGGCGCCGCGACGCCCGGCCCGCCTAAGCTTGATCCCCCACCCCAGGCCACGGCCATGCGGGAATCACGTGACCCGAGCGGCGCCGCCGCCTCCGCCACCGCCACCGCCGGTGCTGTAACTCAGTGGACTCCTTGTCCGATCTGATCCGGACAGGGCCAGATTGGGATTAGAATCTTAAGGAACCCTATGCACGACGAACTATGAACCCTATAATTATACAGTATCAAAATATTAGAGACCAGCTCTATTGCGAGGCCATACATCTATTGTGGCGATTCTGAAGTGTTAAAATGGTTTCAATAGTATTTTGATATTAATTTGAGATATTTTAATTTGATTTGAAGGATAGAAAATGACAAATTTCTCACCAACACTCGGAAACAGTGCTGGTGAGAACAGAATGCCACCTAGCTTGGCCCAAACGGTGACTCGGACGACTAAACAGTGTGTGACGCATTGACGGACATAGTTTAATCGATGATGAGTCATGACACCGAATATGTAAATAAAACAATGCCGTATGCATTAAAAAATAATTTTAAAATAATAAACAATTTTCACTTATAAAAGCGAATTCAAATAGTTTTCGTCCACGTTTTTGTTCTGTATATTTTTAGTGCGTTACCTTAAATACATTTTCGTATCGTTATTAAACTTCATTATAAATAAAACAGTAAAAAATATATTTACATACATTAAGTAACATAAAAAATTCTTTGAAAAATATTGGTGTCTCCTACCCACTAGGGTTAACTAAGCTGCTTTTACAAATCAACCCCCCCCTCCCTGGATCCGGACCATTCGCATTGGAAATGAAATACAATTTGACAGAGGCCGGAGTCCCGCGGGAGCAACCTGATTGGTGTAAAGTCTCAATATTCAGGGTCACAAGTACGTCGTCTTCCCGGAATATACATATGAGAAATGAAAGCCTTTGTCAACAACAATAACAATTTTATTTTTTACTAAAACGTTATTGCTTGTTATTGCCTTCGATACGGAGCTCAGTATTCACTGCGTAACTTACCTGAATCGAGAGGATCATGGTTACGGAGGAAATATGAAAACAGTTGGATGTTGCTACATGTTCTCTTCAAGTTCTCTTATGGAGGGAGTTACGAGAGGGAATTCTGAAAGGGAATTATGGGAGGGAAACATGAAATGACAAAACGAGTCAAATTAACCACCAATTTTTTAATAAATATTAATAATTAAAATGAGATAAAAAATAAAATCATGTATTTACCACGCGCGCTAACGGGTTCTAATGATCTCCGGCGACGAAAAATCCATGGGCTTTTTGTCGCAGTTTGATGATTAGAACCCTTATGAAGTCCTTGGTGCACGAGTAACTATAATAAGACTTGCGTTTTACAATTTCACAACTTACAATAAGTTCTTCAAACACTCAGGAGTTATCATGGCTAATGTCTTTAACAAATAATGCTTACAATTGCATGAAACTCACATTCCGTGGGATCGAAAAGTTCTAAATCTTGTTTGCCACGACCTCTCGAAGCATTCTGCTTGTTTATCCAGCGTCTTCTAACATGATACCCTGTTGCTAGCCACAGAAATATGACAACAACAACCCGTTAAGTTACACGGGTTTGATTGATTGATATTTTCGTGTTTCCGGGCGCGTCAACTGATTTGGTCATTAGTCCCGTTAGTGTAGTGCATGTTTTTTTCTCGGGAGATGGCGGTGATCTTCCCCCGCTGGATGGCGAGATCCGGCGCCGACCTACCGTCGGCTAGTGGGGTTTCCCCCTAACCAGGACTCTCCCACCAACGGGGCACCACCCCAGCCGGGACAAGCTCTACGCTCCCGACCGGTCTCCCAGAGCATGTGGTAGTGTAGTGCATGTTAGTGTAAGTGTGTGTGTGTAAGGGGAGAGGCTAGAACAAGGAAGAGGAAGGACAGATCGCGCGCAGTTCGTTGCCCGTTTGTTAGGGTACTGCTCCGGCATTCGCCTGGTGTTGATCGGAGAAACCATGGAAAACTACCGATCAGAGCAGCCAGCCGCTAGAATTCTCATTCAGACAGCGACTGAATTGGACCTAGCTGAAAAGCTAGCGTCGAAATTCCTGCCACCGTGAGGACTCGAACCCAGGACCTCCCGGTCAGAGGCGCTGCAGTGACATCAGTTGATGCATACGTTACACGGGCATTTTTTAAACTTCATCCCTATATAGTATTTGAGTGTGTGCAGATGTTCGTATGGGCGATACGGTTAGACCACTTCCCGTGCACCAATCGAGACTTATGAGGTGTCATTCGACGCGTCTCGGTCTCCTCATGGGGAACTGATGATTTGTTTTCGGATCCGGCCAAATGATTTTCAGATATTTCCAAAAACGTGTTTTGGCGCTGCGATATTGATGAGTATGCCGGGAATTAAACCAACGTCACCTAAATAGGTATATGTAGGTGGCGTTGATTAACCTCCAGTACCTCAAAATACCAACGTAGGACGAAGAGAAAGACGAAGGGAATGACGAAGAGAAAGTCGAAGAGGAAGTCGCAGAGAAAAACGCAGAGAAAGGCGTAAAGAAAGATTTAGAGGAAGACGTAGAAGTCTTTAAAGACAAAAAAATTGAGAATACAAAAACGAAGGATTTTCTTTCACGCCAAATGAACTAAATAAGTGAATGGCGTATTAGGTAGCCCGGATCAGACGGTCTTGGGTACACGTCTCCGAGAAGTGCATTGCGGTTTCATCGAGCCGCTGGCTGCATCTGGGCTGCAGGGATCAGCGTCATGTCTTCAAACAATATCGAGAAGATAATTTTTATATGAGAAATCTGGATTAGCCAAGTGACCCGGAAGTGCAACAGATAAATGCATGTTTGTCGACAACGTCGTGTGATTTCCAAACTCATTTTAAAAATATGTGCTACGACAAAGTAAAAGAAAAACATTTCGAAATAACTCTTGACAAAGTAGGTTTTACGCAATATTTACATTGGCTAAGTTCAGGAAAGCTCAATAACACAAAATAATTGAACAATTTAAGTATTTATTTCGGAAGGCTGAGAAGATATCAAAACTGAACAAAGAGAACTCTGAACCGAAGAAAGAAAATACAAGAAGAAAAGTTAAAAAATCGAAGAAAGTTTAAAGCGTCGGCGACACCAGCTAATTCAACTAATTATTTGGTGTCAAATATTTCCTAAATATTTATTCGGAAAGTGTTCAAGCAAAGATCATATTTCGGAGAAGTCCAATGAGTACGCTCAATAAACAAATACCTCGTATCTAATTTTCAACTCACACATAGTACTACAATATAAAACATTGTCAAGGAGATCAGTAGGATAAGCAATACATTTTCATCCGTGTTACCAATGTTATTATAGTATATTGAATAGAATATTCTGTATGATGTTCTTCATTACATACTCTTTGTCCAGTCCACATCATGCTGGAATAGGCAACCCAAGCATCACGGCCGCTTTAATTCATTAGACGGAATGCCCTATCCAAACCGGACAATCCCATCAAGGATGAAATCTAGTTTTAACGGGACATTTGCATATTTCTATATTAATTGTTTTTTGATCGGGTACGTTGCAGTACACCCGCCAAGTAAAACAAATCTGTACACATTGATGAAATATTGTTATTTGTTTCTGGGTGCGTTAACTCAGGTTGTTATTATACCCAAGTGTAGTGCATGTCGAGGGGAGCGGTGCTCCTCCGCAGTTGTAACGTGAGATTTGGCACCGACCTACTCGCGGTTTCTCCCTTCCTGGTGTCTGCACCTGCAGGGCACCGCCCAATCTCTAAGCTCCAGACTGGCCTCCCAACATGTGATGACCGGGAGAGGTGGCTCAGTGCATCAACTGATGTCACTGTAATGCCTCTGATCTGGAGGTCCTAGGTTCGAGTTCCGAATTAACACAGGAATAAAAAAAACATCCAATTTACACAATTCGACTGATTTTTATTGGTGTTAATTTTTCTTTCTGAACAAACATATTCATCTCTTTTGTGAATAATAAACAATTTACATGTTTCTGAAATTTTTCTATGCTTCTGAAATGCAAATTTTTGTCTAGAAAGCAGTTTTTCAAACCAAATTTTACTTGCTTATTGCGACTCAGCCATTCAGAATTTCGTAGTAGTTTATTAGAAAAAATATTCTTAAAATTGTCTTAAGGGCTTATTTTCCAATTTTCGACGTTTCCTCCCCGGACGCCCTGTACGTAGTGAAGCGTCAACTGATATAGTAAGGTGAGATGAGGTTAGGTATCACAGAAATACATTACTGAGACAGTGGAAATCGAAAACGATTCACCTTGTCAGGCTAAGAAACATCCCACCAGCAGTAGATTCTTGTATTCCCCATGTCTGCTTTTCCTCATCACAATAACGTACTTTATCTAACCATCTCGTCCGGCTAAAGTCCGAAATATACTTGGTACTTGTTCCCACTTCGTACTTTATCCATCCACTTTGGATAAAATTAACCAGCTGATTCGTTAAGTATCGATATTGGGACGCTAGCCGAAAAACAAGCAAGGCACCTGCCCTGTGCGCGACTAAGACACGTAACACGCACAAGAACCAGACATTTCCTGCCGCCCTCCGTCAAATCCTCACTTTTGTGCTCGTCAGATTCCGCCCAAAGCTTCCTTTAGCTGCAATCTCCGGAACAAACAGTCGCGAGAACGGGGCGCCGCTGCTCTCATTGAGACAGAGCCCGCACCGCGCCCAGCGCCGAGGTGAGGCGCGTGCCGGTTATCAGGCAAAGCATACTCGCACTGGCTCCCGGCGCCCGCCCGCCGCCGCCGCCGCCGCCGCACCGCCACGCTCGCAACGCTTCGCGATGACGCGAACGAAGGCGCTCAGTGGGCCAAAACCTTGGTGGAAAGACGTGGGTGAGCTAGTCCGGCTCTCCGATTTTTGCTTGTTCCGTGCAGCACCGGTTTGCGTTACGAAACGCGTTACCACAAAAGGGCACTTCGTTTGAAAAGCCAGACCCAACGCTGGCCGCCATGTTGCATGGAGAGCGAAAAGTGTTGAGAAACATTTTGAATATTTCATAAAATGACAGTTTTCACCCGTGACCAATCAAAAACATGATAAAAGTGTAGTTGAAATGAAAGGTACAATTGTTTTTTTTTTTTAAATGCTTCACATATGTTTCAAACAGTTCCTATAAAACTATACATGTGCAGTGATGGCTCATAACACTTAACTCATAACACTTAACATAACTCTAATATAGTGGTTGAGGAAACCATGATGGCACCTCGTAGATATTATTCTAGGTCTGAAAATAATTTACAAAATATGTGGAATGGATATTTATGTTTGATGCGAGTGGGATGAATGGGTTTTTTACAGAGGTTGAACGAGGTTAATGTTTGAATCTGGTGAATAATAGAGAAGAACTTATGGGATAGGTAAGTAATGTGGTGAATGATGAGGTCGAGGTTGAATTCATTATGTAAATGATGATTTGATATGAACCAGGGTGCATTAGTGATGGTACGTAGGAATTGGTTCTGTACTATTTGAATTTTGTTGATGTTTGTTTTTGCAGCATTAATCCATACTGGGCAGGCATAGAGAAGAGTCAGTCTGATTATTGTTTTGTAGAGTATTGTTGCTGTTTTGTATGGAAGGTATTTATTCCTATTAGTGATTTTAGTTGATGAAGTTTGATTTTAGTTTGAATTATTTTGGTGTCTATGTGATGTTTCCAATTTAATCTGGTGTCCATGTGTAGTCCAAAATATTTAATGAGTTTGTTTGAAGGTACCATGGGATGGGCTCGTTATTTAACGTTAATGTGGTTGGTGGAGTGTACGGCCTTAAAGAAAAAAATTTTGCTGCAGTTTTGTTTGGTTTAGGGTTTATTTTTAATTCGTATGACCAACTGTCTATTAGGTTTAGATATAATTGTATGTTGTTTTTAATGTTAATTAGAGAGTGATTGGAAGCGAAAATAAAGGTGTCGTCTGCAAACTGTGCTGTTTTTACTGTTGGATGTTTGGCGATGTGTGCTACATAGAGATTGAACAGTGTGGGTGAAAGGGGGGATCCTTGTGGTAATCCTGCTTTGATTAACCTGGGGTTTGAATGATGGTTGTTAATTGTTTCTGCAAAGGTTCTGTTAGATAAATAGTTTTTGATTATTGAGGTGATATACTGTGGAGTGCCGATTTTCTTTAATTTGTAAATTAGTGCCCGGTGCCATACTCCATCGAATGCCTGTGATATGTCAAGTGATATGAGTACTAAATGATGTTTTTTCTGAAATGCTGTGTTGAGATGTTCTGTAATTCTGAGGAGTTGGTGTTGTGTGGACAAATGTTTAGTAAATCCAAACTGCTCTCTTGGAATTGCTTTTGTTAATTGCAGGTGTTTTTTCAGACGTTGAAGTATTATTTTTTCGAAGATTTTTGACAGAGATGGTAGAAGGATTACTGGGCGATAGCTGTCGGTGTTTGCTGCATTTTTATTTGGTTTCGGAACGGGATGAATGATGGCATGCTTCCAAGTGGATGGAAAGTGATTTGTTATGAAGCATGAATTGTAAATGTTTGTTATGTATGCAATTGCGGGGGCAGGTAAGTGTTTTAGAATTGAGTTCTTAATATTATCGTGACCTGGCGCTTTTTTACCGGGAGAGAGTTTTTATTTCTTTAGGGTTTGTAAAATGGATTTTGAAGTGAGGGCCATAGTTTGGGCGGTTTATTGATTGAATTATTGTGTTGTGTTCCAGGTGCGGTTTTGTTTGGTTGAGGGTGAAAGTCGACTCAAAATAATTGAATATTTCCTCAGCCTTGTCGGTTGGGGTGAAGAACTTACCTCTTGGTGAGTTGATAGATGGAATAATTAATTTTCTTTTAAGTATTTGTTTTGTGAAGTTCCATATAGAATTGTTTTGTGTCGTTAAAGATTGTATCTTGTTTTGGAATTTGATATTTATATGATCTTTTATTGATTTCTTAATAATATTAGTTAATATGTTAAGTTCTCTTTTTATTTGTGGCTTTTTAGTTACGTTCCAAAGTCTTCTGGTCTTGCTTTTTGTATTTATTATATTTCTAATTTCTGCCGGCAGAGGTGAATGTCTGATGCTGTTATGAGTTTGTGTACTTTTGGGTTGAGTTTCTGTTATTGCTGTATGTATTATGGTGTTTAGTAATGTTACGGCGTTCTCAATTTCTATAGAATTATTTTGGATTTTTATTTAGGTATTAAATTGCTTATTATGTTTTGGAATTTAATCCAGTTTAATTTACGAGTGTTTATTTTGGGGATTGGGGATCGCGGGGGTGGGATCTGTTGTGTTAGTATGTTTACCGGAATGTGGTCAGAGGAGTTCATGATATGGGATTGAGTAAAAATTGATATTTCCATCTGTCAGTCCGATGTCCAGAATGTCTGGTTTTTTAGTTACGTCTCTTGGATAGTATGTTGGTTCTGGAGAGGATAACATATTGCTACTCGTATTAGTTAATATTTGTGACAGTGTTTTTCGTGTTTGGTTGCTTGTTCGACATCCCCAATTTGTGTGTTTGGCGTTTAGATCTCCTAGTATTAATGTATTTTTATTTGGGGTGAATAGATTATATATATTTAGGGGTTGTATTTTTATTGTTCGAGGTTTATTTGCATCTATTATATTCCATGGTTGATTATTTATTATTAAGCTTATTGCTACTGTTTCAATTCCTGTGGTGTTTGATATATCAATTTCGTGATGGTTTATATTGTTCTTGATTGCTATTAGTACCCCGCCTCCTTTATTTTCAATCCTGTCATTTCTGTAAATTTTGTATTCCAGTATATAAAATTTGTTTTTATTATTTAGGTGTGTCTCTGTTATGCATGCTATATCTATGTTGCAAGTATGTAAGTATTGTGTCAGTTCTATTTTTTTGAATGTAATGCCGTTGGCATTCCCATTTGTGAATGATATATTTCTACGGGCTTGTGTTGAAATTGTTATTAAAATAAGCTGTTACTGTATTCTGGATTGTATTGATTATTGATGGAATAAGGGAGTTGATGAAGTTAATTACGCAGGACGTTATGGAATTAATTATTGTATTTAGAAGAGGATTAATATTATTACTTTGTTGGTTTTGTTGTGTGGGGTGGCTCCGTGAACTGTTATTGTTAACGGAACTTGATTGGTTTTCAGGGTTGTTGGACCTAGTAAAATTTCGGATTGGTTGGGTAAATGGTAGTGATGGGAATTGTTCATGTTGTTGGTTGCTAAAGGATGGGGGTTGTGCTCTTTGGGATGGGTTTCTTGTGCTATGAGGTTGTTTTTTTTTCAACGATTTCCTTATAGTATGAACAGTTTTCATTTCTTACATCCGCGCGGTGATTGCCCTTGCAGAGAATGCAGGTAGGGTTTGCTTTACTTTGGGGACAAGTTACCGTATAGTGGTTACCAGAACATATTGCACAGTTAATTTTGTGGTTGCAATTGTTTCTAGAGTGTCCAAAGTCCAAACATCTATAACACTGTAGAGGCCCTTTTGGTCTTTTTCTTCTTTCGGTGGTGACTTTGAGGTTGCAAATTTGATTTATGTTGAGAATTGTTTCCTGTGAGTCGTTACCGTTGAACTCGGCCGCTATTACAGGAATGGGATGGCTGTCCTTCTGAAGACGTGTGATTTTAACAATGGATGGGTGTCTTTGTTTTAAATCTTGCATGATTTCACTCACAGTTAAGGAAAGGTGTACATTTTTAAATACTACCGAAAAGTTTTTGTTTGCTGGGTCTTTGAAGGAGTGGAACTTTCTATTATTGTTTATTAAGTATTTTATGATATTGCGAAAATCTTCAGCTGTGCTGGGATTTATTTTCACTTTGTTATGTTTTTGTTCAGCTATGAAGTTTTTAGATACGTTGTTTTTAATTTCAATAACGAAAGAATTGATATTTGTTATGTCAGAAATGAACATTGGGGATATTTTGGAGGTTGTAATGAACTGTGAAGATTGATTAGAATTTAGGTATTTGAAGCGGTTGTCTGGGGGAGAAGTGTCGGCTTCCTTGGAGGCTAATTCTGAAAATCTATTGCCTATTGGGACATTGTAAGAGGATTGCAAGTCTAAAATCTCATTTTCGTTATTGACGTTTTGGGCTACGTAGCCTACGTGAACTCCGGTACCGTCTGTAGGTGGTGCACTGTTTAACACTGTTGAATAACTTTTGTCATTATCACTGACATTGGCACTTGCACTGTGTTATCGCTATTAGTAGCGTCCTCGCCTACTGACCTTTTCCTTTGGGGGATGTTGGCGTCTCCCTGCCTAAGGTTAAAGGGGATGTACATTGCGATGGATCTTGATAACACGAAGTTTCTGATGTAGATGACTGATGTAGATGACTGTATCGTCGTATGTAGCACATTCACTGTGTGAGATTGGTAAATTGATGAAGTTGCTCTGCGGAATGCTGCTGGTGTTGTGTAGCACGTAAAGAGCATTGCTAACTACGTTGCCTGTTGGTGAATTCGCATCGAATGCCATTGGTGGAAGTTATTCGATGCACTGGATTAACAATGTATTCTCACTATTTGAAATACTTAATATTAGAAGCACTAGAAATATAAACTGGTTGGTCGGTATCGGGCGGGCCCGTACCGACAGTAGTGTTCCGACTATTACGAGCGCTCTGCGATGTGAACGGTTCGGTGGTCGGGACTGGAATGGATCGACAGTGACGACTTTTAATACCGATATCTAGCTGCGTCGTCGGATCAAGGCCAGCTGCTATTATTGCCTCTACACAAATGCCGGAACAGCATCGTAAACCACAGGCCACGGGCTACTTACCGTTGTCTCATCCTCCCTTCATGCCCCTCCTCAGGACTGGAGGATAGACTGATCCCTCGACCCCAGATTGATGAGTAATTTAGTTCGCATACTAGCGAGACAGAAGGTAATTCGAATGAGATCATCAGATGACTGAAAGTTTGGGGTATAATATAATGCCGCTCACTTCCGAAATAACGAAATTCCGAGACTGGCCAATAATTCCGGGTCAATGAAGACCTTGTAGAGAGCGTAAAGGAGTCGGAGAAATCGACTTTTGCAAACGGGTAAAAAATTTATAAAAAAGTTGGGAAGCGTAGAATGTTATCAAACAAATTTATTTTATTTTATACAATTTTGAGAATCAAATAATGTAACTCATTATCTATTGAATGTTGGTGAAAATAAACGAGGGGCTATGAATAATTTGCAGAAAGATGTATTGTTATTAAATTATGGGAGCGTCAGTGAAAAATTTTACTTTCTAAACTTCATCTCGTAAGAAAATCAGTAACAGATTCAACAATGCGCAGTATATCAAAAGGAAGAAGAGAAAAGCTTGTTATTACAATATTAAGAATTGGCCACTAATGTAGAAAACCCAGAACCTACCCAAGATGTAGAAAATTCCCATCTAAAAGCACATTATTCTAGAATATTCAAGGGTTCAAAATGTAATAAAAATTATTGGCATGAAGAACAATCTCTACGAATTTTTTATACAATATTACAGGTTGTAAATGAATGTTCAAATATTTAAAAATTAATGGTTTTGAAAAAATGATTTAAATTATTGAAACCGGGATCGGTGGCTCATTGCATCCCGGCGATGGTATCACTACGGGTGGGCCACGCTAAAGGTGAGCGTTGGCCCACTGCGTGTCGGCGCGGCGGGCGACGCGCCTAGTGTCGTGACGGGGCGGGCGGGGCGGGCGACGCGTGCCGGGCGTTGGGCGCGGCGCGGCGGCGGCGGAAGGGCGAAGCGCTCACACACACACACACACACACACACACACACACACACACACACACACACACACACACACACACACACACACACACACACACACACACACACACACATGGGGTGGGCGGACGTCTGAGCGGTGAGCTAGTGGTGTGACAGTACACGAAGTTTGGAGATGTATTACGGAAAGAAAACTGTAAATCTGAGGACTTTGACTGGAAATCGAGCGCGTCACCACTCCGCACCGTTAGCAGTGCAAATCACAGAGCAGGATAGTTGGGAAGGAAAAGCGAACTGAATAGCTGTTACTAAAATGTATTAATAACAACCATGTTGAGTTTGATTGTTTCTTATAATGGTGGTGTGTGGGAACACAAAGTTGGAGATATATCGGGGAAGAAAACTGTAAAGTTGAGTTCATTGACTGGAAATCTATAACGGCGAAACACCACTGTTTTCAGGACATATCCGAGCATGATAGTTGAGAAGGAACGCCGGAAAGGAACTACGAAAACCATTATCACCAAACAAGTTGAATTCGATTGTTTCGTGTATTCTATAAGCGCTGAGGGAGAGAGTATACTCAGTCGTTCGATGAGTAAATAGTGTGGCAACAGACGAAGTTAAAACGTATCAGTGAAGAAAACTGTAAAGGTGTGGACTTTGGCCAAATATCGAGGATGTCACAACTGCCCTATTTGAAGGACAAATTAGAGTTGAGGAGGAACATATTACTTTCTATTATTAGTTATTAGTACAAAAAAGTTGAATTTAATAGATTGTTAATTGTTATATTGAACTGGTGATGAGCTTGGGAATGGTGACACCTTTTTCCTCGTAGACATCACATCACGAATTTAACGGTAGAGATTTTCTTTTTTTTTTTTTTTTTTCATCTTCCAGTATACTCCTACCCAATGGAAGAATGTCTCCAGCAATAGAAGAATCTAGAATTTATAAACTATACGATCCCATCAGTTTTTAAAAAAATATTAATGGTCAAATGACGTATTGGAATTGTTGACAAACGTCTGTACATAAATACTTTATTCGGAATATTTTATGTATTGGTGTTCAGTAAATGTCCAATGAAATCGTCTTCCGCAACTGTAAACAGTTCGGGTTGGTTGAACATGACCCGAGTTGCGTCTTGTAATAATAGCTTTCACTATTGCACTGGAACTACGATATCGTCTAGCTATTTTTATGCAACGTTGAAGTACTTGTCAGTTTGAAAAAGTTTCAGGTTTTCAATTTTTAATTTAAAATTGAAGGCCGTTGACAATATCGTCAATTTTTGGAAGTGGTTTATCAGCCTGACATGCAGTGTGATAGAGAAAGCTGAGAAATAAATCCGTAAGTGTTGCCTATGAGTTTCCTTTAATCAATTTTAGCCACCTTACTGTTTGCCCGGGCCTCGGCTTTCTCGCTACGATTGCAATATAAGTATGGTCCTTTTGTTAGGAATCTTAAAGCTAGTTCTTGAACTAGTTAGAACTATATATAGAGCTTCTCATCGTATGCATTTGGCAAGGTTCCATTCAGACGGGAAAGATGAACGGTTACGTACGGTGTTAGTATTTTTTTAAAACATTAGAACCGTTCTGGTTCCAATGATAGTTTTAATGTACTCATTTCTGTCTGTAAAGGATCATTCAATAAATACATACTTAGGAAATATAGTTACTTTAGGCAAGAAACAGGGTTTTGACAATTTTGTGATAAAGTATGATTTTGAGGCGACGAGAATAATTAAAAAATAAAGGTTTTATTTAAACATTCTGGCAAGTAACGGGTAACGGATCCGGTAAAAATGAGTAACGGGTCACAAAAAAGGTTTAGCGAGAAAACACGCCCAAGATGTTTAACTCGTGAGTGCACAATACAAATTGTAACATCTGATAAGGTGAATTAAATGTATCTGCCATATATTTTGGGATGTTTGTCAGATATTTTATTGAGTATATACAAGGCATCTTTTCGATTATCTCGCATATTCATATTTACATTGTAGGTTTATTTCATATAATACAGTGCTTCAAATTATCTGTAATAGATTCTCAAAAGTTTTCGGGTGTAAATGTTTCCTTTTCCTTAGCTGTTAATATGAGTGTCTTTTACTGCAGTACATGATTGGTAATGCGAACAGCGATTGGATTTCCATAGCGGCTAAAGAATATAGTACATACACTGCACTTAACGGCAGAAGTGCCATATTCATTGAAAACTTTTAAATTTTCAACAAAAAAAGATTTGTTGTCTTTTTTTTAATCACTCGCACTTCGTTTAGTGAAGAGAGATTTTCAAGAGATGATTAAAGAATTATTTGAACACAAGTTGCAATATTATGAAACTACATGGCAATAACAAATAAAACAAAAATATACGCTGTTATGGTATCGTTGAATATCTAATCATATAAATTATTATAGAAGGCAGAAAATGGAAAGTAATGAGGAATATCTAAAATACAATTTAGTGAGTGACGGAAGGGCTATTTAGTGACTGATAGAGAAACTTTAGAAAATAAGAAAAACAATTTTCTTTAGAATAATGGGAATCATTTACCTTTACTATGTGGTACGTAATGTTTTAGAGAGTGTGAAACATCTTCAGTTCTTCCTTGAAAACCGTGAATAACAATCTCGAACGGCGTTCTGAGGTTTATTAGCGTGACTCTGCTTCTGGTTGGAAGATAATTAGAAAAGTCGGATGCTTGGAAAAGCGGGAAACGAATAAATGTATTCACAAGATATGGCCATTCCTAAACATGAATAT
Source organism: Teleogryllus occipitalis (assembly GCA_011170035.1). Lineage (NCBI taxonomy): Eukaryota > Metazoa > Arthropoda > Insecta > Orthoptera > Gryllidae > Teleogryllus > Teleogryllus occipitalis. The sequence goes on along the minus strand of BLKR01000187.1, from coordinate 309,803 downwards.
ACCTCTGGACAGGAATTCGCATGCTCCTGGGGACGAATAACATTTGGCATTTCATAAACGTGAGACTCTCTGGGGAATAAATAGGCAAAATGTGAACGGTCGTTACTCAAGTGCATGGAGTAAATAATTTATTGATTATTTTGTTCTTTTAAGTACGTTCACTACTGCGGTGATTACTCCCGTAGGTGTGTGCATATTATATTCCGGAAGGTGTCTGGGTCTCTCTCCCGCTGAATAGCAAGATCCTGCACCGACACGGTGGTCGGCTTCGGGGAGAGCATTCCTCCCGCCAGGTTCGAGTACCTTCCCCAGCGGGGCACCAACCCAGCCGGGACACGTTCTAAGCTCCCGGAATGTGTATAGTGTGTACTCCGATTTAAACATAACTGCACTTCAAGGTCACGAGCTGGAGGGAGAGGGGAACACTATCATCCAATCGGGAGCTTCGTTAGGACATTTTTTTGGCATTGGAGCTCCAGATTGGATAACAATGTCTCCCTCTACTTCCAGCTCGTGACATCGAGTTGCAGCTATGTTTAAACCCGAGTATAGAGTGGGGAGAGGTGGAGGCAGCGTGAGTGTGGGAGGGTGTGGAAGGGGAAAGGAGAGGAACTATCTAGCTATCTAGAATCAAAAATTACCACATTCGCAACTCGAACCTTAGAACTTTCGACCGGAGTCGCCGCAGTGGCAACAGTTGATGCCCTAAGCCAACTCAACCGGAGGGAGTGCGCGGAAGAGCAGAAAAGGAGTCAGCGGGAGCTTAAGGCCAGGAGGGCGGGCGGGGAGGGGGCGAGGGTGGCGCGTTCCGGGAAGGCGCGGGCGCGGTGCGCTGTTTGCAGAGCAGCAAGGCCCCCTCCCTTCCTCTGGGCGCTCTCCTCGCCACGCCACCGCCGCCGCCGCCGCCGCAAGCCGCTGTGTCGCTGCCAACGCCCCCTTCCACACCTCCTCCGCCACCGCCTCCCCGCGAGGCCACCAAGCCCGCGTCCGGCCTTCCGCGTACTCGGATCCTCCGCAGAGCAACACAACACACACACACACACACACACACACACACACACACACACACACACGCATCCTTCAATGGTACTGTCTACAGCGTATAAAGTGTTGGAATCTCTTCGCCTATCTCGTAGGCCGCGCAAAATTTAATTACTGGTAGAAGATTTTTATGGACTAGATGAACCCGTGCGAACATTCCGAAACAAGTAAATTATTCTTTTGAAGGTGAAAATACCTTCGATGTTTGTGGATCCCAATTTCAAACGGATATCTTCTTAACTGTGTAATAAGCATTGTAGAACCGACATGGCGAGTTTATTGATGCGCCGATGCAGTTTTAGATTAATTGCAAGTGTCTGGCTCGTTTTTGCTCGTTTCTGACCACCCATGCATGCCACGTGTAGGTAACTTTGAAATATGGCCTACAATAAATAGCGCATATCCAATTTTCGCTGCACTCCTAATTCTCGATAATAGCAGCAGTTTCAAATAATGCAAGAATACATATACTGCTGTAATATCACCAATTGCAAATTGTCCTTGACATCATTTAAAAAAGTAAAATTGAGGAATAAATTGCACTGAGAAAGAAATCGCCAGCTGTGCGAGCCCTTAGTATGTTAGCAGTGCAGAAAGGTTTCGAAAAAATGCATGTAATTTGCAAAATTTCAGAGGTTTTAATAGAAATCAAAACTTTTTCAAATTCATAACTTTCATATTATATTCGAGCAAAAAAATTAAAGAAAAAGTGTATATCCATTTTTCAGAAAATTTTGAAAATGTTAAAAAGATTTTAAGGAATTTGGTTTTCAAGAATTAAAATATATAAGTGATCCCCGAAACAGAACCTCCAGATCTTGCTCCTGACATGTCTACTGATTGTGAGCTCCAGATCTTCTAGTCTGGCATAGTTATACGTGACACATACTTACATTTAACCGCTCATACTTCTCAACACAACCCAATATGGGTGGATGGTAGGATGGCTACAACAAGTGTGCACCAATATCATCCATCCGAAACAAACCGAGTTCACGATATTTGTAAATACATTATGAATGAATTAAATGTCAAATTGCACGAAGCACGACAAAACTAAAAATCCAACAAACTTCATAAAAATATAACTAACTTCTTTGGACCTGTAAAAATTCCCTTTATTTATCGTCAAGAACAAGTTGCTCTGTGAAGAATTAGGACAAATTATTCTCAATTCTCTCATTAAGTTTTAATTGAAATAGAAACCCACCTGTACCATCTTACCATCTATTACTATTCTATCAATAAAGCACATCCATCTGGAATGCCCCATCCACAATCAAGAGAGAAAAGAGTTCCTAGGAAATGAAAACTTCAATGCGATATTATTGTCTCCAAGTTATCAAGCAACACTGATCAAATTTTGTAAATATATTGATATTTTCACAGATTTGTGACTGCATTCTTTAATGTATTAGTCGCTCATGATCATTGCAGTTTATGCGACTTAAAATAAAAATAATTAGCAGCATAACAGCACGTACTTTCTCGCCTCTATTTTCACGCAAAATTACGCCAAGGTTTCGAAAAATTGTTCATGACTTTCTTTTAAAGTATATCTTTAAGAAGAAGATTTCATTACAGGAAAAATTTCAATCTTTATTATTTTAATTGTAGGATCACTCCGAAAAAATTTTGAACTTTTGCAATTTTCAAAAAATCAGGGTTTTCAATGAACATAATACCTGCACCATTCTTAAATGTCCTTCACACTATCCAACAACAAAGTTTAATCAAAAATGTTTGAGACACTTTTTTGAAAATTTGGAAAATGCCCCAGGAACTTCATGTAAAGTACCCTCCAAATTAAAAATATCAGTTTCAAATGCTGCGACATCAGCCAAGTCGATAAGGGAACATCAATTTTGTAGAACATCAGTTGAACGGTTTGGCCCAGAGTTGTCTAACTGACGGCCCGCGGACCGCATGAGGCTCGCAATGCCATTTACTGTGGCCCGTGAAAAGTTATTAGTCGAACGTGAATGTCCCTTGTATCCATGTCGGGCGAGAACATTGTTCGTCTAGAGCACGCACCTTGTCGGGGACTACACCCTCCACCCTCTTACTGTAAAAAAATTGGTTAAGTTTAGATTTTAGGATTTTTTCAAATAAATTCACAACTTCAAAGTCATCCCAATGTGTTTCCCTGCGTTATGCATTGTACAACTAGATATCACGCACAGTTCCATTTCTCGCACACACACCCCGCACCACCACCACCACCACCACCCCTGTTTCAGAGCAGTCGGACAAACTGCCGAGATGAACAATTCGGGTTAGGTGTGGATCGCCCGTGTAATGACAATATAGGCCGCAATCATATTAAAGATTTTAGTTGTGGCCCTTGAGGCCTTGCAATTTGGACGAATGCCCTTGGTTTAGACGCTAGCGTTGTACACAGACGGACAGACGGAGGGGCAGACGGATAGACAGACGATTTGACGTCATTTTATTTTTCGCCACAACTCAAGTATTCTGGCCACACCACGTGTTAGAGAATTTAGTCGAAATGAAGCTCTACTCCGTAGCGAAAAGTAAGACAGTAATATAGACGATTAACCCCTCAACCTACGTGGCAATATTACTCCGTATACGAAAAAAGTAAACTACTGGTACTTGAGAATGGCACAGCGAAAGCACTAGTTAGTTTTCCTAATCTTTTCAGTCTAGGTTTCCGGTCTTGCTCCATCCTTTTCGCAGCAGCTGCTATATATCGGCGCCCAAACAAAATTTTGTCACATTTTCTCAATTTTCCGGTTCCCAAATAGTAGAATCGAAATATGCTTTTAAGAATATTACAGATAACTATAACAATTGTACAAGTGCAAATTTCCATTCAAAAATTTGGAACCGTTCATGTAAAAATGTCGTTTGAACGTTTCTGAAAATTCGCAATTTTGATCTCATTTGAGACAAGTTTTGAGTTTTTCAGAATACTTCATCAGAAATCATTTGAAACAATAGTTCTCCCAAATGCAATAACCTTAAGTAAATGATCGTAATTTAAATACTAACGATAGATATTAACGATAGAAATGTTTGAAAATTACATTTATGATTTTTTTTAATCAAAAGAAAGAAAAAAAAATAGCATCAATATCACTTCATTCAGTACATTTTACGCTATCTACATAAAAAGTATAAAGAAAAATGAAACGGTTTTTGAGTAAATGTCGTTCAAGCGTTACTGAAAATTCGGAAATTTGAGATCATTTTTAAAGAAAACTACTATGTTTTAAAAAAAACTTCAAAAGACATTATTTGGAGCACTTGTGCTCACAAAACAAACAATGCATACAAAATTCCGATAAAGCAAATATTAATGACGAGAGATATTTAAAAAAATTACAATTGTGTAATTTTCGAAAAGAACAAAAGAATACAGTACAATGGAGTTTATGTAATCTCTTACAGTGCATTTATCACTATACCTAGAGAAAAATTAAAGAAAAAAGTGAAGTCGTTTTTGAGAAAATCTCTCGGAGTACGTGTGGCACAGATCTTGCGTTGACGCAAGAGGAGGTGAATTTAAACACTTGTAGAGCCCCAGTTACACTAGGTGAAAATGCGAAATTTGACTATACGCAAATAATAATTTAGCATCCTAAATAACACTTCAAGAATAGTTTTCTTTTCCCTCTTCTTTCATATTCATTAGTTAAGTAGGTAATAATATCAACAGGGAACAATATTTAGTGTAAATTCGTGCTACCTTTGTGCAAAAAATGATCAATGACGAAAACTTCTTTTTCTAAATTTTGAATATGGTTCACTCTATTTTCTTTTACACCCATGATTAACTTCGTGTATTCTATCACAGGGTTCTAAGTGAGCATCGAGGACTGAATCATCCTGTATACATTTTCTATTCTTACAGCAGGAATTTCTATTCTTACAACTTCGTTTATTGCGGAAAAAATTTGTTTTGGATATTATGTATATCTCGGTTTTAGTTAATAAATTCCAGAATTTCATACTTTCGTGAGTTTTCCTTGCGAGGCAATACAACCATGAAATGCAGGTGATTGGAGGAATACCTCAGAAATACATACTTCGTTAAAAATACAAACGTACAAGCTGATTTAGCATATCTAAGGTGTTACTTTTTCGTCGTCCTGAAAGCAATTAACTAATTGGAACGAAATAATTTTTCCATTCATTCAAGCGGTTGAAAATTTAACAAAGGCGCCAAGTGATTTGGAAACTGCACAAGGATCTGAGAGAAGAAAATTTCAAGGGTACTAAGTCGGAACAATATACATTGAAAACCGTGTCAAAGGTCGCGGTCATTTTTAAATTTAAAACTGAAGATGTGGGTCTAACGAAGTTGCCCTTTCAGAGTTTTTAAATGTGTTTTATCTGTATCTCAAATTCTGAACAACGTCATGGTAGTGAGAATATTTTTCTATTTACAAACTTATCTTGTCTTACAAGAAAACTTGAGAAAAATATTGTATACTGTGACAACTCTGAAAGTGATTTAAATATTCCTAGTGTGAAAATGAGAGTAAATAAACATGTTGGAAATGAAACACAAACATTGCATGTGTTTCATTCTTATTGCCTATTATTTCATTTTTATTGCCTATTTTGTAGATTTTTGTAATTTTTGACTGAAGCGACTCAGCCCTTTTCAGTCCCCACAAATTCGCTCTGTATTAGTACAGGGTATATTCCTCTTTGATTTTTTCCATATGGGTCGCAAATGTTTCATCTTTAGATTAAACATCAAAAAATATAAAAAGTAAAAACATGATCAATGATCATGACGAAATTTAAAGAGTTTTCAAAATATTTCCACATTCTTTAAGACTTGCGACAAAAGGAAACTTTAAATATTTTTTTGTGATGACATTTTTTTGTGATGTTACGAATTGCTACAACACGCTAATTCTCAAAAACTTTTTCATACTTTATGTTACTCTCTAAAAATATTGATGTTTTACGAACGTGAAAATGGAATTATCAAGGCATTAACAGGATGTAAATATTTTAATTCACGCAAATTAACCATGTTAATCTTTCCCCCCTTTTGTTTCACATTGACGAAGGAAAATTAAAAATTAAAAGAAATCACAAGTGTATTCTTCAGGACGTTGTTTGGTCAGATGTGCGCTGTACAGAGATATTTCTGCAGGTTGTGGAGGCTCCACTTATCATGCAGAATTGATAAGATGAAAGGATGAATCTGAAACCATTACAAAAAAATATTGGAAACTCCAATCTGAAATGAAAAATCCAGTAAGAATTTCCCCTTCCACCCACATCTGACACACATTACAACTCCCATAAATTTATCCCTATTCATCTTTTCTCCCAAGAATCTCCTGCTATGCTGTGTTGCTGCTGTGTTGAAGTACTATCGAAGCATGTAGAGAGACAAGAGGCTAACGGTATAAATCCAGGTTGTTCCAGAGTGTTCACAAAACTGCCATTTCCAAACTTCACTGCAGAGGCATTTTTCGAGAATGGTAAAGCAAGTCTGAAATCAAGAGCACAATCCCATTACTAGCCCTTACCATGCTCAACCCTTCTGAAAAAAAAATTACATCACTCCTCTCTAAACCAGGTTCCTACTCCGCGAATCGATTCGTAACGACCGGTAACAAGGAAGCAGTTCTGCGAAAGAAAACCGCCTCCTCCGAACGGGACTGCCAGCAGCGATTCTCAAAGAAAGAGAAAACCCCCATTAACAGCCCTTCCCCATGCCATCCGATCTGAAAAAAAATTTACAGCCCACCTCTTGATACCCAGCCTCTTCCACGTTCCCAAACGTTGTACGCTTCGAAACAATTCGTTCCGTTTTCAGAGCAGGTCTGATTTTCATAGCGATTCCGTTTTCATAGCTGTTATTCCATCTTCAAATCCAACTGCAGGTTTAAATTCCTCGTAAATCTTTGAGATTTTTTAGTATGGAGTAGAAGCAGATTTCTGAAAAATAAAAAATGCTGTTACTTATAAACTTTATTATTTACCTAAATCAATTTGAATCTTCACCGTTTACTCACCATGATTTACGACGGTTCTTGACGACATGTTTAAGTAATCGAAGTTTTTAATAAATTGAAGAACAAGATAAAAATCCCACCCATGTCTTGTGCCACGCCTACTAAACAATTTTCAATTTAATTTTTCTGACGGTTTCTCCAGAAGAACCCGACAAATCCGGCGACGGGAGGCAGACCCAAAATGTTTACATTCAGAGAATCTCTGCCCGATTACTCCTTTAAACAACCACGCGCACTCCCTAAGAACAGTCAAAGGGTAAGTATATGGTGAGATCACAACATAGCCACATAACCACACATTACAAATAGTCACTGCAGCAACGAAAGCACCTCGGTCCCCAACAGTCACCTCTGCACGCAGCTAAGGCAGTACGAGCGTGTCCGTCTTTATATACGATTCATTTCCGCTTCACAACGTTCAGCTTTCCCCTTCACGACATCCGTTTGGCGGTTGCTAAAGTGATTTTTCACCCCCCAAAAAGTACACTTAATCCTGATTTCTATAATCATGAAAGAAACATATAAATGCACATTGGATCCCTGTATTTATTTTGTTACATTTATTTGCGAAAAACCCTTTGATTTTACAGGTTTTCAATGGTGCAATAAAATTTTCCAGAAATACCGCCTGACGTCATAGAAGAAAGAGTGTGGAGAGAGAATTGGAGGGGGGCGGAGAAGGGGTTTTCTCGCAGTTACGAAGTTACCGTCATGGAAGCATGATGCATTTAACTTCATTTTTTGTAGGAGAGAGAGAGAAATTCTTATTTATATTTGTGGGTAATTATAAAACATTGTTAGATTAAGAGAAAAGATTTTGTCTAGGTGTCAATATTTTTAATACTTAGATCTTTTCGATGGCGTAGCGATCTTTAGATCTTATCTGAAAGCAGGAACAAGAAATTATTTTAAATACCTAATGTTAAGAACTATTGCAGATGCGTGAGGAAACTCGATCGTACATATCTTGCAGCGTTTTCCGCCCAATGGGACATTATATTTTTGTTATAATTTCTTGTATATATTTTCAGATTAGTTCTGGTGATGATCGTTACGCGATGAAAACGATATTAAGTTTTAAAAATATTGATAGAGACAAGACAGAGATTTTTAAATAGAACTATATATTTTTCTCACTAGCAATGGATAGATAATAGAAAGAGGAATACAATGATTTTAATATGTTAATGTTTTTGTAGTGATTTTACTATAAAATTTTACTTTCTGATATATTATTTTGCAACTCTCACCGGGAGAGGTAGCTCAGTGCATCAACTGATGTCAAACTAATGTCACTGCAGCGCCTCTGACCGAGAGGTCCTAGGTTCGAGTCCTGACGGTGGCAGGATTTTCGACACTAACTTTTCAGCTAGGTCGAACTCAGTCGTTGTCTGGAGGAGAATTCTAGCGGCCGGCTGCTTTGATCGGTAGTTTCTTCGATTAACACCAGGCGAATGCCGGGAACCGCGAATGCAGTACCCTAACGAACGGGCCACGCACCGCGCGCCATGTGTCCTTCCTCTTCCTTGTCCTATCCTCGCCCCTTACACACACACACTAACATGCACTACACTACCACATATTCAGGGAGACCGGTCGGGAGCTTAGAGCTTGTCCCGGCTGGGGCGGTGCCCCGCTGGTGGGAGAGTCCTGGTTAGGGGGAAATCTCACTAGCCGACGGAATGTCGGCGCCGGATCTCACCATCCAGCGGGAGAAGATCACCATCTCCCGAGGAAAAAAAGAAAAAGAAAAAACATGCACTACACAAGCGGGACTAATGACCAAAGCAGTTGATGCTCCCGGAAAAAATCACTCAACCTTGCAACTATCGCTTTGAGGGAAGGAGGCCTTCGCGCGGCGAGACTGGAACGGAGAGAGGGGAGACTGGAAGGGTTGGCAGTGCGGGTACAGGCGCTATTACAGCAATCCACGATCCAGCAATCTAGGTCATAGAAATAAAAATCGATATTAACGACCACAATGAAAGATTTTTTTCTTTGATTCATCAGAATTGAACTCTTCTTCCACTGACAAGTTCCAAAGTATCAATCATTGATGTCAATTATGTAAAGAAACTGGTAATATAAGAAAGATATTGTAATCAGTCAATACTCGCTTTCGAGAGAATATTACAATCTACGAGCTCAATGTCTAATAGCTGTAAGAACAAGACATCATTTTAAAACATTTTAAACAGAAAAAGGAATAAGTGGTTGATTGACACTGCAACACATCTAGATAATTGATAAAATTTTCGTTAGGTAGAAATTAGTAGTAGTTTTCTGTTACGCAACTTCTCATTGTAAATTCACAAAAATAATATAAGTCGTAGATATCTATAGAAAAACAATGCAAATATTTATATAAATTATTTACACTTATGTTCTGCGTCCCCCATCAACAGCAATGCACATCCACAGTCCTGTGTGCAAAGACCGGCGAACTGATTGCAATGTTTTGTGGTGCTATGAATCGATGGACTTTAAACCCGCGTAAAAAGAGTTTAATTTTTTTTATTATTATTTTTTTTATATTGTTTGACATTACATGGTTCAGTTTACATATTAACTGTGCAAATGCTTGATGGACTTAATCTATCTTATCCTTACTTAAACTAACTTAAAATTATACACATTACAATTATTTTTAAAAAATATATAGCGGGATAGGAAGCAGGAAGCACCTCAGATTAGTATTATTCGAGGTTTGAGAACATTTTATAGAATGAGTGAAGTGGATATCTGTTTTTAATTCTTGTTCGATAATTGGGGTTTTTGCCCAGCTTATAGAAGGATGATGCTTGTATTTGGGGAAGGTTTGTGTAAAAGTTGTGTGCAAGATAGGCTATTTGATTTTTTATTGTGTTTATATTCAAATCATTATGTAGTTGGTTGTTACTGATGAACCTAGGTGCTTTTGTGATTAATCTTAATATTTTGTTTTAGATCACTTGCATTTTGTTTAGGTTTGTATTGGCAGCATTGGTCCAGATGGGGCAAGCATAAAGTAGAGTCGGTCGGATTATTGATTTATAGAGTAATAGTGCATTAGATGTGGAGAGGTGGCTGTGTTGATTCAGTAAGGGTCGTAGTTGAATTAGTTTAGTTTTGGCCTGCTGAGTTTTTGCCTCTATATGTTGCTTCCAGTTGAGTCGAGTATCGAAGTTTAAGCCCAAATATTTTATTGTTTTATTTGTTGGTGTCCAATTAATGGTGTCGTTATTTATGGAAAGGGGAAGAAGGTGTGTGAATGGTTTTAATGTAAATATTTTTTATACAGATTTTGTTGGGTTCAACTTTATTTTCCAGATATTAGCCCAATTTGTAAGTAAATTTAAATGATTTTGAAGCTGTGATTGAAGAGTTGTTAAAGAGTTCCCTGAGATGTAGAGTGCAGTGTCATCGGCAAATTGAGCAGTGTTTATTTGTGTTGAAATGGGAATATCTGCGGTGTATATATTAAACAACAATGGGGAAAGAGGTGAACCTTGGGGAACCCCAGCAGCAATTTTCCTTGGATTAGAGCAGTGGCCTTCGACTGACACTGAAAAAGTTCTGTTTGTGATATAGCTAAGGATAACAAATAATAGATATTTGGGTGTACCTATTGAAATTAATTTAAAATAGAGCTGGATGCCATATTCTGTCAAATGCTTGCGAGATGTCTACAAAAGCAGCTATGGTATGTTGTCCCTTTTGGAATGCAGTGTGAATGTGTTCCGTAAGCCTTAGTAGTTGGTGGGTGGTAGAGTATTGTGATTTGAAGCCGAACTGATGCTGAGGTATACTGTTTGTTTTCTTGATATATTTGTTCAGTCTGATGAGTATTAATTTCTCTAAGATTTTTGACATTATAGGTAGCAGGCTGATAGGTCTGTAATTTTCTGCTTTTGAGTGGTTCTTGTTTGGTTTAGCTATTGGGTGAATGATCGAGTGTTTCCATATTTGAGGAAAATACCCTGTTCTCAAAACAGAATTGTAAATATTATTTAGAAAGGCAATGGCGTTTTCCGGTAGGTTTTTTAAAATGATTGTATTGATCCGATCGTGGCCTGGTGCTTTTTTATTTGGCATATCCTTTATTATTTTTCTTATTTCATTAGGGGATATGAATTGTATTGGGTGGGGAACATTATATAGGGGAGCATTGAACATTTTCAGAATTTCATCGTGTTTGGGATCTTTAGGGGAATTGTTGGGTGTAAATGTGTCTACAAAGTGGGAGGCTAGTACTTCAGCCTTTTCCCTTGGGGAGTATTTTTTACCATCACTAGTTGCTAATGGGGGAATATTTGTTCTTTTTTTTAAGAGTTTCTTGGTAAATTGCCATAGTGAGTTGTTTTTAGTACTTAAGTTATTGATACAGGAATTGTAATGTTCTTGTTTATATTTATTAAGAACCTTTTTACAAATATTATTTAACAGATTTAGTTCTTTTTTCAAAGAAGGAGTTCTTAAGGAATTCCAAAGTCGTCTTGTTTTATTTTTAATACGGGTTAAGTTAATTATATTAGATGGGAGCGGTTTATGTAGTATTTTGTTAGTATCTAAGATTTTTTCAATGTGACTGTTGTTAATTGTACTGATTATTATATTGTTGACGGTCGTGATGGCTTGGTTAATTTCTTGGGGAGTATTCAGGTTGTGAAATGGAAGTATGGACTTTTTTACAGTTCCTTTAAAGTATTTCCAATTAATGTTGAATGTATTTAAGGTTGGTGGAGGAGATGGGGGAGGTTTTTCTACGCGAGTTGATATTATTACTGGGAAATGATCTGATTCTAGTTCATGATACGTTGTAGATATGAATTGTGTTTTAATATTTGTGACTGCTATGTCCAGTATGTCTGGACTTTTGTTTGGATCATATGGGTAGTACGTGGGTTCAATTGGTGCTAATATGTTGAGATTTTGGTTCCTTTTTATGTTGCATAAGTATCTGCCTGCGGGATTCGTAGACCGACATCCCCATGAGGTATGTTTGGAGTTTAGATCACCAGCAATAATGAATGGACTTGGTAGTTGTAATAATGTGGAGAAGTTGCTGCTATTGATTTTTATATTTGGAGGTTTATATGCAGTCACTATTGTTAATATCCTGTTGTTATTATTATATTTTACATTTATTCCTACTTTTTCGAGACCGGGCGTGTGTGGTAGAGTAATCTGATAATATGGTATGCTGTTTTTTATTGATATTATGACCCCTCCTCCTTTCGAGTTTTGTCTGTCTTCTTTGATGATTTTGTATCCCTGTAGAAAAAATGGGGATTCTGGGTTGAGATGCGATTCTGTGATACATGCTATATCAATTCTGTTAGCATGTAAGAAGTGTTGTAATTCGGCTTTTTTGTTGATAATGCCGTTGGCATTCCAATTTAGTATAATTAAATCATTATGGTGATCCATAATTGTTGTTTAATGATACAGCAATTGAGTGTTGGATATTCTGTATAATTGTTGGTATTAGTGAATTTATAAAATTAATAATGTGGTGGGTTATAAACTGAGTGATGTTTTGTATGAATGGATTACCAATATTGAAGTTGTAGTTTCTGTTTGCGTGTTGGTTGTTTTGTTGTTGCTGTTGATGCTGGTTTGTGTTTGTTGTGTTACGTTGGTGGTTGGTATTTGTCGCCTTTGCAAAATTAGGTATATTGTTGGTTTGAGGTAGTATTGGAAAATCTGTTATATTGAATTGGGGGGAATAGGATTGTCCCTATGTCTAACATTTGGATTATTTCTTTTACTTTCCAACATTTTTCGATAGTATGGACATTCTACTGATCTGAGGTCAGCCCTATGCTTCCCTAGACAAAGTTTACAAGTTGGGGGGGAGTTTTGTTGTTCACAGTTTGCTGATAGGTGGTCACCTGCACAAAACACGCACGAAATTGTATGATTACAGTTGTTTTTACTGTGTCCAAAATCTAAACACCGGTAACATTGCAGGGGGCCTTTGGGTTTCTTTCTTCTTTCTGGTTTCACTATGTTGTTACCTATTTGTTTTATTTCTAGAACATCCTCGATTTTGTGAGATCCATCAAAGTCTACTGCCACTACTAGTATGGGAGAATTGTTTTTGTATAGACGAGTAACTTTTGTGGCAGAATTGAATTTGCTATTGATTTCAGCTAAGATTTCATTTTCTGTGAATGAAGGATGAATATTTTTATCACTATTGAATATTTTTTACTAATTTTATCCGAATACGTGTGAAATTGTTTTTTGGTGGCCAGAAAATATTTAACTGCTTTTCGGAAATCGGTCACTGACTGAAATTGGATTCTAATCTTTTGATTCTTGAATTCTGTGGTGAAGTTGCATGAGACGTTAGTTTTTATTTCATTCTCAAGGGTAACTTGATTTTCAAAGTTTGTAACAAAAATAGGTGGGATTTTATGTTCTTCACTTAGATCCTGTGGGATCTCTTCGTTTAACCAACTAAATCTGTTTTTGATTTCTACATTGTACTGAGTTTGTAAGTTCGACCCTGCCGAAGGCTGACTGACTATGGATGCACGTTTTAAGTCTCTGTTATCACTGTCGTAATCGCCGGCTCGCTTTCCTTGCGACGTTACCTTGTTCTGATGCAGTTGGGTTGAAGCAGCAGTCTGTTGTGACTGCATTTGTTGCTCGGGCTGGCCTGGTGATCCGGTCCCGAATCGATTGTTATTGATTGCATTGGGTTGGAGATGGTACGGGATGTCGGAATATTCCATGTTGTCCGTGGAGTTCACTTCGCCTTCGTCGTGGAGCACATCAGATGAACCTTCCGAGTTGTAAATCGATTTTAGGGCATCGCTGACCATTCGCCCTGTGCTGGATAAATCATTGTTGTTCATTCAACTACTAAAGCACTAGTAGTGAATAATGCGACCACTAAATACTGATTCGTACACTGAACTACCACTGTTTTCTGAAGTTCGTAGCGATGTTGAATACACTATCACACTAACGATTCTAGCTGCTGGTTGCGGAGCGACTGCTCTGGCCCGCAGCTGAAGCGAGAATAAAAAAGATTTTAATACTCATGAATTAATGAATAAAATGTAATTCTTATCATTAATATTGATGTTTGTTCCTGTGTCCATCGCGACAAGCCCATGAATTGCTGCAGTTACGCCTTTATCCCTGTAATAGCCACCCAGTCTCCCCCTCCCCCGTAACAATCTCGGCGCCGCGAAGGCCATCTTTCCCAAAGGCGACAGTTCAAAGGGCTGCTACAGAAAATATTGTCCGTAGAATTTAAACTCACATGTCAGGAAGTATAATTATATACTGAAATTACTATCAAAACATTAACATGAAACATTGTACTCTTCTTTTTATTATCTATTTCTTGTTAGTAAGAAAAAATACTTTCATTTAAAAAGTAAAAAATGAATAAATTCCTCGAAAACTTAGTTTTTTCAAACAATATCTCTATGGCATACAACTTGGCTCATGATTTCGCATTGTTGAGCAAAAACTTTATTTCGGTATCATGAACTATTTAGAAGTTATGGGGGGCGGCATAGTAGGTGGGACAAAGTACATACACCCATAAACAAAATTAATTAATTGAAGAGCATCGTAATTCTTCTCAATTAACGCTTTTGTGGTTGGTTTTTCTAACAAATATTGCGGGAGTTTACACAGCTCCAAGAGACACTTGTATTGCCTAAGCTAGAGAAACCTGCAAGAAAATATAACTAAAGAAGCTGTGTACAAGAGGTATTTTATCCTATATTTACTTCAAACAGATTCTTTAGTGTTTGACCTTTCTAGATAAAGTCTCTAGAAATGCTGTAACTGACTGCCGAGAAGTTGACTGCCAAGTATTGCTTCTTTTTTCGTGACGGCGGGTTGCCCGTTGCTCTATCCTTCAAGAAGTCGGAAAAGTTAATTAAGTTACCTCTGGAAACAACTTAACAAGGTGAAGTCACTCAGTTGCAGCGATGACAGAAACACGAGTAATGCTGAAATACATCGATTAAACAAATTTAATGAGTCAGGGCATTCTAGTTTAGCACGTCAAATGTAGAATAGAAGGATGTGTATTCAATAAATTAACAAGAATTTTTAACCAAATAAATTACTAACAATTATTTTTAGGTAAATCGTAGCATTTCATCACTCAGCATTAAATTACTTTATCTACTATATTTGTACGTAAAATATCGCTGTTATAATTTACATTAGATTTATCGTTCTTTATTTAAGCTGCATTTAACAGAATAGTTAGTGTCATTTACGTACTCTAATGAAAGAAAAATTCATGATACTCTTTATTTCTAGTTCAAATGCTTAAGTTTGATTTTAAATGTAATAATTTTTGATTGATTAGAGCGTAAAATACATACAAGGTCTGGCATTAGTAACTCGACGGATTAAAAATTTTAAATGAGTTGCAAAATCGTTTTCAAAGCTCTGGTTTTAGTAAACAGCACAAATTTCAAGATCTTCACGTCAACACTAATGTTGCATTGCGTGTTTTTGCAAGGTGTCATCTTTAACTATTGTACGTTTTCAGACAAATTTTATAGTTTTTATCCATTTTAGAAGAGTAATATTGCAAAAGCATAAATACCTACTGCATTATGAGCATTTTTGATTGTTACATTAAATAAATAAATAATGAGAGTTAATGATGCAAAATTGCCATACTAAATAATTGTATTTGATGAATAAGTAACCATCTATGAAAAATGTTTATCAGCTTGTTAACGTTTCAAACAGTTTCTACTTCGAACATATGAATGTTGGTAAAAGAAAGTCGTCAAAAAGCTTGCTTTTATTACAAAATATTTTTAAAGGTACGTTTGGAAAACAAATTGGGAGCTATATGGTGCTATATCAATTTTACCCTTTTAATAAACCGTTTTACCCTTTACTAGTGATAGTGACTCTTCAAAAATATACTTAAATTACAGCCCAAGTTATTATAAATTGTTATTCATCCACTTTTAGCCACTTTGAATCCAGAAAATTAAATATTTTTTTTTACTGAAACAAACTATCTAATTTTATTTTTAAATTAAATATCTCCTCTGCCCTTCTAATATAATTAAATATTAATTCAACGTAACCCGTTCCAAATTTATAAAAGAATATGGGCGCCAGGAAAAGATTACGTTAATTCAATTATTAAAATTCTATTATCTTCAATTCTATTATCTTCAACTGCTATTCCCAATAAATTAATATCCAGCTAACTTGGTCGATGGGTCTTATAAGAAATAATCTCTATTGACTACTAATAGCCGATTATTCGATCTGCCATCTGTACAGAGTGGCCGAGGAATCTGAAAAGCAAATATACATTTCTAGCTACTCATTTGCAGGAATTTGCTAAATGAAAATCATCTTTTCTATTCACAGAAACTTGTAAGTTTATTCAATGTTTGTAACAATGGTTTGGTAACAATACGAAACTTTCGGTCATGACCAGTCTCAAACCTTTTATTGCAGTACCCGTCTTCGCGCGCTCTTGACCGATGTCGCCGCGTAGAACCATTTTCAATCTTTCCCTGTGTCGATGGCTCCACGTCCAAATACCATCTTCTTTTCTTCCGTTCTGGCACAAGTGAATTCAAGTCACTGATCCTCACCGCCTCATAAGATGATAAGACTTAATTAATTTTCCTTTTAAAAGTTCCCAGTTCTTTCTACGCATATACTTAAAATATTAAAGTTCAGCAAACTATTATCTGCATCAAATACGCCCAGTCCTGTTGCCGACAAATTCACCTAAGTTCACAATTCTAGCTGCTGCACTCGAAATATTTCCAAGTCCCAATTTCCGCACATTACATCAATATTCTAAGTCCGACAACCATACTACTCCAAAGTAGATGTTCACAATTCCCAAACTCCCAACATCAATTGTCTACACACGATCCGCACAGCACCACGGCATAAGTCGGAATGAATCCATATTCCCCTCTTTCAGCCCTTCAAAACTCGGTCCATCTTTCTACTGTTTCTTATCAGAAAAAATTCCATGCCTAGCCAATCCCTCAATTACTTACAAATTCAACTAGCCGCGCCCCAGCCTGTCATTGCTTTCTCGGCCAATCCCCCAAACAGTTTACTTTATGAACTAGCCGCGCTCCGTGGTTCAAAGCAATGAAGATTGTTGACCTTGACGACAACTCGTCTACCGTTGCTTTGGCGCCATATTTACATATGTCTATCCTTACAATTCACCCTGTTTACAATAAATGTGACGCAATACAATGTCCCACATATTGGTATGTCACATTACGCTTGTCTCAAATAGAAATAAAATTCATGTAAACATCATTAAACAATTTTGTCGAAAAAGTCACTTTTGCGACTTAAGTTGTTATATATTATTATCTGATTGTTGTTTTGAACTATAGCAAACTGACATTTCGTAATTTAGGAATACGGAACTCACTTTTTTATCCTTAATAGTTATTAGGATTTTTGGTTAGTGTTTCCCTAATCTAATAAAAGATTTTTTCAAACTAATATTTGAAATAAAATCAATCGTTGATAAGGAGTTATGGTAATAAACTAAAAGCATTAAATCAAGTGATATCGTAAGATGCATGGAAAGAAAGTTTCCTCAGCAACCTCATCGTTGGAATGTTATAGTACACAAATGACATTATTGCAACAGATTCGTATGTGGCACTTCTTCTGGTTGCTTCACTCCATTCCTATCGTCGAATAGTAGACACGTTCTTCTTACGACGAAATCTGCGATTTACCTTCTGCTTGTTTTACCCTAGAGTGGTGCGGTGTCTGTCGACGTTCAGAGGTCAATCCACTTAGGATCGGTGGATGCAGTGCGTAAATATGCCACGCAGGGACCTTCCATAAACCTTCAGCAACGCCGGATGTCTATTTGCTAATAATTATCAGAGACAAATACAGTAGAATTGCAGAATTTGTCTTTTGGAGGTATATTCACAATTAATATTCTGAAACTTAATTTTTCACTGTTCTATTTTCCAACATCTCAATTACATATCGCTTTTTGTGTAAGATTAAGAAAAAAATTGACAACTCACCTTATGAATGTAAATAAATAATATTTTCAAAAATAATTGTAAATACGTAAACGCAATAAATAAATCTTTCAAATTTTACAAATTTTTGAGAGTCAATTTTACTTTCAGTCACTTTATAATTAATTAAATAACATTCGGTCACCTTAATAAAATAAAACATAAATAACTATTTGATCTTAGTATTTGACTGAGTAATCTTTCTTTTTAAGATGATCAAATTTGTTTTATTGATGTGTTCATGACGCATTTTTACCCATTCTTGTGATGAATGTTTCAATTATTTCTATGTCGTAATGGGTATCGTAATTGGATTCGGATATTGATTTATTTCCACAAAATCGTCAAAGAGCACAAGACTAGCTAATGAGGAATGTCAGCAACAGTTTTGGGCAATTAGACTACTCTCTGACAATATAGACCGAATGTTCTGAATCATTGTGTTGAAAAACATCGATAGAACTGCGAACGCCCAGTTTCTCAGTACTTCTGCTTAATTTGTAGTATTAAATTAAGATATCGTGGCTCTTATCCCCCATCATAACGAAGGAAGCAGAATCGGTTCACCTCCGCAAGAACATGGCGAATATCAGCACCACCGCACCGTGCCAGTGCGAGAGCAATGGCATAGCATTTATAACCTCAATCTTTAAGGCATGTGCAACACGAGCGTTGCGTTGCTCCGGTCTTTGATCTGTGAGATTATATAAAACATTCTTGAGTCTGACAATCGCATAAAATACCCATGCATTTTATGGCAAAGTACTTTTTGCCGAACACAACTTAACATGTTGACGCTCCGCTAAGTACTCGTTTCCGTTCACCGATCTCGCGACGTCCCGACGCGTCAGGAACGACTCGTTACGATAAGAGATAAGACCCGATATTGTTCATTGTTGATTGTGATCTCAATGAAAATCATGAACCTCGCGCCTGATTTGCAAATATACGCCAGATGATTAGGCAACCCACATTGTGATTGACAGTCTCCAGAAGTTCTGCGCGCGAGTCGATTTCCATTGAGCGCAATGGAAGGTATATACAGCAATCTGAAATTAAAAATTATTTTTTGTAAAATTCAATCAAAAAATGCCATAGTCAATTATTTTCATGTATCTATGTGAACATTTCTCGTGTATAATTGGATTGTTTTCGAACTGCAAAGTAAAAGCTTCACTTCTAAGAGGTAATGTATAAACATGAATCCAATATAATGGTTTGGCATTGGTTTCATTAATGATATTTTATTATTGATTGATTAGTGATTCTGAGTGAGTCAACTGTGAAGGTCATTAGTTCCGTAAGTGTATTGCATGTTTTAACACGGGAAGTGGCTGTGATCTTTCCCCTGCGGATAGCGAGATCCGGCACAGTCCTGCACGTCGCCTAGCGGGGTGTTCCCAACCAGATATCATTTATCTTGTGTACTATTGGTAACTTTAATAGAGAAACAATGTTCTAAACATTTTTTATATACGTATGATTTCGATATCTCCAGTCGATTTGGTGGAGAATTTCACTAAGACTCAGAAGAAGATCATGAACTACGGTCTCCCTGAACACATTTCCGCTCTGGCAGGGGTCTTTGGCGAGTGGCACGGGGCTACCCTAAAGGGGCGACAAACTAAAGAAACGGCGTGAACGCGTCGTCGCCGAGGCAATACCGGGTAGCGCCGCGGGCTACTACAATACATCGCCAGGGATGACTTGGTCCCATATGAGCATCGGACCCGCGCTCTCGCCAGGCCTGGCGCACGACGGCCGGCCGCCCCCGCGGTCGGGAGTGCACCGCCGACCACGGAGACGCCACCCATAGTGCCTGTGATGGAACAACCGTGGGCCTGCCCCCCACTTTCACAACAATTTGTGATTTAAGAGGAGCGTTTGATTTTTTTTTCGAACCTGTTCCATGGTTCTAAGACACAATAAAAATTATTTTTCGTTATTTTTTTCTATTTTTTTTGTGTTTGAATTTGGGACTAAGAAAATATAAAAAAATAATTTTCTGATAGTATAAATTTATTTCTTATTTATAATATTTTTCAGTCAGATAAAATAATTAAGTTTTCGAAAAAATAAAACTAAAAAACACGTTTTTCACTGTAGACGAGTCTGGGTGGTGGGTAAGAAACCTTTCAAAAATATTATTTTTATGTTGGAATAATAATATACCTACCTCACCCTGTGCCAGTGTAACACACAGTATGCCAATAGAAATATGGCAAGTATCCACACTGAAAGTATGCATTGGAATAAAATATATCTATTAATTTCCAATTCGAACTTGTTACTAGTCCTAAGCTTTTGTATCTACTAGATGTTTCGTGTTATTTGTCATATACTATGGTTCTGTTCTGTAATGTATCTGTTCTGTAATATTCAACCTCTGCTTTGCCTCAGACCTGTGTTCAGAAATTTTACTTCCTGCAGAGTACATAAATAACAAATAAATTGACAATCAAAACTTTAATTACTCCGAAATACTAATTTCTTCTCACGGTTCAATAAAGGATGATGTTGAAATTGGGAAAATAGTTTTTTTTGTTTGTTTTTTCTGTGCTCTAATAGAGTAAAATTGCCATTAAAAGGTTTTATTTTTTTAAATTTTGAAGTAACAGTCGAGTAACAGTTCACTTTGAACGAACACAATATATTATCTATTCTATCTTAAAAATACATTTTCAAATGTTCAGCACAATATACAAGTCCCAGCAGATGATGTTTAAATAATGAAGAAAAGTTCACACATAATGACTAGAAATGAAATTACTCTGGACCAAGCTATCGAGAGCTTTGCCAGGTCTAAAAATACACCAACTTTGATAAATAACTTTGAAATGGCTAGATAAAAATAATCTAATACACGAATAATTATACATTTGAAGTACAAAAATTTTTAATAATAGACTACATTTCTCATGACATGACTGCTATTCAAAAATAGTCGAGAATCGTGTATGATACCTTTCTCCTGTATATACAATTCAAAGTTGTGTGATTTTTATTATGCATTTCACATAGTTTAGATTTCATTTTTAAGAACAAGTAACAAATCCATGGTTGCAGGATAAAAGTTCTTAAGTAAATAATTGAGGATGAACGTTTACACTGAAATCACAGAAATGCTATTTTATAGTTTGCCATGGTTTAAGATACATTATACACAAATTTGTTTTATATGAATGGTTCATTGCTGTTATATAATGATACATTAATAAGTAGGTTCCAAAATCATTTATACAATATTAACCTGTATTACGTCATCGAAAGACGTCTGACTTTTCATTGAGTATATACGCAGAATTTTATATATTGCCAGAAAAATAGGTAAAAATATCGACTTATTTTAGTACAAAATATTCACGCTAACTTGATACTCTTAGGTAAAGTAATGTTGAATAATCATTAAGACAGTAGTATGTAAACATTATATGGATGAAACAAATTGAAAAATACTAACTGTATGTAATAAAGCGTAGTAACAAAATGTAAACTAAGGATAACGCTTTGTCTTCATCAGTAGTTTGTTCAATAAGTAAAATATCAGCCTATGATTTTGAAATTGTTTTAATTTAATACTCTGGTAAGGGAATATCAATTCCAATAAATATGTTTATTTTCGGTAAAAATGGAGATAGATACATTTCCTTCAGCATCAATGTAATACATTCGTTATCTCGTAATGACGTTGGGTTACGCCGCTCTTGCAGAAAAGATTATTTGTGGTATCTGTCTTGATTCATTTTTATTTTAGATAAAATATATACTCCAAATAATTTCAATGTTTAGAAACAATTTATTTGTGTTTGCACATATACGTTTCAAATTAAGTTTGGCACTGTAACAGAGACCACGCAGGATCTCTTTATTTCAAATGTCAAGGAGTTTTTTTCACCAGTCTTGAGTGTAGACTTACATTTGAATCAAAAAATTGCAAATGCGCTAAATGGCCTTCCATTACTATGTTAGTAAAACATGTTAGTAGGTAAACACTTTGGTAACATTTGGTCTCGTTTGTTTTCTTTGGTGTACAACTTAACGTCGCTGAAGCACGAAAATAATCACTAATGTGATTAGATTATTCATTATAGAATGGATTTACAAGGATTTTTCAAAATATTATCAGTATCCAAGGCACTTTGTGGAACAAGAAAGTTATTTTATAACTTCGGAAACATTTGTAATTGAATTATAGGACACATTCAATTCCTAGTCATTTTATGACTTGAATACACGTAAAAAAGATATTAAATCTATAATTTATTAAAAAGCAACATTTTTCATTAATGAGATCTACTGAATCTGTCAGTATTTTTCTATTATCGTCACTTCTGTTAAATGAAAATCATTATTTGGTCTCATGAGAAATAAGGTCCCGCGAGAAACGTTTTTATTGTTCATTTTCGGACCTTTCAACGTCAGCCTTAGCAGCGGGCATTTCAAACAATTAAAACTCTTTCTTAACTATCTATTTACGTTTTATCGTACGTACTACCTCTACGAAAGTAAAAATAAAGTCATTGGCACAACATGTGTATAGAACCAGGAGCTGACTGTGGTGATGTTGACTGAATATGTCCATCTTGCACATTGCATCAAATCACCGTGCCTCTTGGCTCCTTCAACAGTCCCTCACCATTGCTTTTAATTCAATTTGAAGAGATCACGTTAATTTTCTTCGTGAAGAAACATGGTGAATTGCTGTCCTCTGGTTATATATGATGTGAGAGTTCGCGAGTTGCTGGCGCTATGACTCCCACGAGCATTTCATTCTCTCCCAGATGGCCACGCATTGTCAGCGGCTCTAGTGGTGGTACGCTGCAACAAAAGTGCATAATCATGTAACAGGTTGTTTGCCAAGTAAGAGAGACATGGGTACGTCGTATCGCATGTCAGCAAGAATACTGACTAAAAAGACCAGTATTTGAAAAGTAACAATTAAAAGATATCATAATGCATAAAAATTAGTCTAACATAAAACTGACAGAAGTGCCTACTGGTGGGGAATTTGCGAGTTGGAGATTTGACATTTTTCGCGTACATGACAGCACACAACACTTATTTATCATAGGTAATTCCACGAGTGCTTTGGAAATTTTTGATAAATCCCCGATTCGCGAAGCGTGGAGGAAATTTTCTAAGAATTTCCAAACCACGAGTGGTATTTAACAGGACTATTCCACAAATGAAATTACGTCCAACAGATTTCCAAAATGCACCAAATATTGAAAATAAATGAAAGCTCAATAAAATCAAGGAGGTTATATTATCGTACATACGCGGTTTATTGCATATCAACAACGCGATCGATACATACCACCTCCTAAGATGGAGTCGCAGCTTATTATTGGTCAATAGGGAGGGGTGATAAGAAAAATCAGATAGAAAAAGCTATTTTTTGACAATGACCGCCCTGATTGGGCTATTTTATATTGTATAGTTAAACACTATTGGCTTTGATTTCAGGAGTGGAATAGTGATAGATAATACCAGGAGTACATTGGAAATTTCCTACACGCGATTTTTTTAAATTTGATGACGATTATTTTTATTATTATATTATCATTGTCATTATTACTATCAAAAAATACGTAGTCTCTATAATGTATAATATTTAATGCTACAAATAATTAATGTCCTTAACAATGACGGTACACCATAAAGCATACAAACACAGACCGCTTATTATATTTCTGTCGGCAAAATATGAACTAAACAGTTAAATGTACAAAATAAATAAAACATGCAAATAAGAAGAGATTGAACGGACCTCTATGTGAGTAATTATGTTCTTCCCGATGAAGACCTCTCTCAGGTAACGAAACATTTCATTTAATACTTTTCTTCCCAAATAATCGCACGAGGTGTTGATGGTTACACCTCCCGCAGCACCTTTTCACAAAGTCTTTTAATATTAATAAACTCTATGGTAGACCGGGGCTGGTTTGCATGAGTTGGCATTTTTAACATTATTAGGCAACTCCAATTTAGTTTTGAAACATTTGATGGTACCAGCGGATTCTACATTTTTTAGGTTATCTCATTGTATTTTTATTCGCGAATGTTTGACTGTCAAATTTGTAGAGTCGTTAAAAGTCATCAGGTGAAAATGTGCTAACTAACCTCATTTGCGGGGTTGGTTTACACAGGTCTTGTTGTACTACTTTCTTAAGAGTATCTGGCAAACCACTTCAGGGCGTAGCCGTTGGTTGGCACATTACTTCCATGAAAGTATAATAATAATAATAATAATAATAATAATAATAATAATAATAATAATAATAATAATAATAATAATAATAATAATAAAGCCATTGATCTCAATGTTGGCCAAGGCCTGCCACTTAAATAGTGGAGTGGCTCAAAATTTTGATCCCTTTCAGATGAGCTAGTCTTGGAGAGCGTTTATTCAAAGCGAATTGTCCACTATTAAACCCTGTTCATTCCTTTATTCACTGATCAAACAAGTAGTCTCCGTTCTAACGTTTAATAAGAACCAGTTCGACACGTGTGAACATTCCACACAGTGTAAATCATTGTATTAAAAGTGAAAATAGCTTCATAATAGATCCTAATATAGAACGACCAGCTCTTCAATTGTGCAATACAATATTATATGCACGTTATAGAAATATCTGAGTAAAAATTCTAACATAGCTAAGCATTGAGATTAAATTCCACAGAAATAGTCTAGTTTTATTGTGGAATATAATTTTGTGTCTATTCATTCAATTTAATTTTTCATAGTTTTTTCGTTACTGACCAGCCATGCGGCGAAGTAGGGATCCCCAGAATATCTAAATCGCCAAAGATATATTAGAAAGTTCAAAAGATCTCATTTTCTAGAATACAGTTAAGAAACAACTCATAAATCATCTAACTCCCACCTGTCCTCCGCCTGTTCCCATATGACCCCCACCTCTTTCCCCAAGCTACAATTTCGACAAACATCAGACCGGCAAAGGTGGCTCAGGGCATCATCTGAAGTCACTGCAGTGTCTCTGATCGGAAGGTCCTAGAGTTCAAGTCCCGACAGTGGCAGGATTTTCGACACTAGCTTGTCGAAATCAACCACTTTCTTGAGTAGAATTCGAGTAGCCGGCTGGTGTGATCGATAGTTTTCTGTGATTTTTGTAATCAACACCAGGGGAATGCTGGAGTAGTACCCTAACAGACGGATTACGGACCACGCGCGATCTTTCCTTCTTCTTGCTCGCCCTATCCTCATCCCTTACTTACACACACTTACTCTCATTTACACTACACTACCACACTAGTGAGAAGACCAGTGGGGAAATTAGAGCTGGTCTCGGCTGGGGCGGTGCAATGTTGGTGGGAGAAACCTGGTTAGGGAAAATCCCCGCAAGCCGACGTAAGTCGGCACCGGATCTCGCCAGCTGGCAGAGGAAGATCACCGCCCCCCCCGCCATGAAACATTCACTACACTTACGGGACTAGTAACCATAGCTATTGACGCGCCCGAAATCACAAATCAATCAATCACAAAATTCAACTGTCCCTTTAACACTCGTGACTTTTCGTGTCCAAGAAAACCTAGTATAAAGTGCTTAACTCGCATTGTTTTCGAGTTAGGTGCCTTTTCTATGTGGGATGTAGTTATCTATTCCCTTCCTCAAAATCTGCAAACGTGTATGTTTTTCGTCTTTAATCTATTTGATGTAGGACTGAGAGGTCATTACCTATCCAGTAATGGCGCATTTACAGGGTTGTGTATGTTGATGGTTTCTTATTGTTAAGTCATTAATCAAAAATTGCCTTCTATCATTAACGCATTTTTTAGAGAGAGGTAGAGAGGATGGTGTGTCATCATGAGCATCCGGGGTGCCACGTGAACGGGGATGTCGCTCCCTCCCCCACCCCACCCAACCCTTTGCCGGACGGGCGGGCGGGCAGGCAGCTGGCGTACGTGCATCGCCGAGCGGCACGCGTTGCCCTGATAAGGCTGCCGTGACTCATGCTACTCTGGCGCCCGCACCTCCAACACACAGCGAATCTCCCCTCGCTTCGCCTCTGTTCGCCACGCCCACAGAGAACGGCTTTCGCGCAGCCCACCGCCCGCCCAACACATGGCATATAAATTAATTATTTTTAAAATGCAAAAGAGGAAAACGTATATTCCAACTCATTGCTTTAAGATAATTGATAAGATCTATTTTCCTGTATTTTAAGTGTAAGTCATTTAAGTCTTTGTTTTATCTAACTTTAAAACTCTCTTTTCTCCAGATGAAGGATTTCGGACTTACATCAAAATAGTTCTCAAAAGACTAAATAATTGCAGAAAGATCGCGCGCCAAACACAACGGTGCTTTCGAACGAACAGACACGAAACTATTATATGTAAAAAAGAATTATGATTCTAATGCAATTTCAGCCTTATTAAATAACAAACCACAAGCTGAGCAGGGAATGCATCATCTTTGTTAAAGACAGGAATTTTCCACTCCACTTCAAAGTTTAACTATATCGGTCGATATAGTTTAATTTTCCAAAGGAAGTGTATAAGAGTTATCATCTTCCGAATAATATGTAATTAATTCCTTGTAGAATTCTGCAAGGTGTTTTACAAAAGCGTTATCATTGGTTTGCTCCTACTAGCTTCACTGCGCCTCATGAGGAAAAAATAGATGACAACTGATAAGCGGTAGTGTTGCGAACTGAGGGACCTTTCCAACTAATATTCTATTTGCTCTGAAAGATTTATCAGCTACACTTAAGGTTCCTTCCTTGCTCCATTTGCAACAGGAATACAATATGTTCTCATTATTTCCGCCATCCTACGGTAAAATTCACTTTTCATTCCCACTTTTCCACATAACGTGTGCCTCTTTTTTTACGTTTCGCGACGTTTTCAACTTTAAATTGTGAATCAACAGGCGGAGTCACAAATACGCGCGTCAGACGTTCCGCTTCTCGGCGAAGTACTTTTCGATCGTGACATAGAGAAGAGCAAAACCTTTCATACTGGACTGCCATCTTGCAGATTTTGTGTTAACTGCCATGGCTCTCGATTGATTGATTGTCAGTTGGTGATTCCGGGAGCGTCAAGTACTAAGATCATTAGTTCCGTATGTGTAGCGCATGCTTATTTCCTCGGGAGGTGGGAGTGATCTTCCCCGCTGAATGGGGGACCTACGTAGTCCAACCAGGTATCTCCCAACAACGAGGCACCGCCCAGCCGGGACAAGCTCCAAGCTCCCGACCGATCTCACGGCATGTGCGGTAGTGTAGTGCATCAGTCGATGCCCTGACCATGGCTCTCGAGCGAAATAGTCTCGGCAGGGATTATTACTAACACTACTATCCATGGGTTTTGGTGAATGTATCACGAGAAATGTAAATTTGTTTGACATCTGTTCTGTTATTTAGAGATATAGTTTCTCTTATTTTCCACCCGTTTTGAAACAAACTAAGTGCAAATATTACCTGAACATAAGAGAGAAAATGTTGCAACTCATAACGAACATTTTTTTGTTATAACCGACAACAGACGAGGGCGAAAGTTCATTTTTCCTCGAGACTTTAATTCTTTCATGCTTATTTTCTTGTCTTATCCTCACGGTTATGTTCAGTAAGGAACACACATTTTTTACAAACCATAGGCAAACAAATAACTTTACACTCTAATTCATCTACTCCATAAATTTGAAGTGACGTCGAAATTTTTGGGACGGGGAGTACGATCTACTATTTAAGTTTCAATGTCGTAAAAAACTAATTTCGACGTCCCTTTTTTAATAAAAGAAACATTTAGGTATGAAAAATCTCATTTCTTAACTAATTTTAGTCCAACTGATTGGTACCCCTACACGGCTACGCATAACACTTTTTTTTCTATAAGGAAAGTAATTCAACTAGGACACAGCCGTGGTACATTCGGTGAAATTTAGAGCACAGAAATGATGGTGGCACCATATTTAATCGCTCTTATTTTTTGTTAATCGATATGATTTCCTTCTTGATTGATGTTACCGCCCACGTCAACTGTTATATTGACTAGTCCCGTGGTTCGAGTCCTGACGGCGGTAGGATTTTCGACACTAGCTTCTCAGCTAGGTCGAATTCAGTCGCTCTCTGGAGGAGAATTGTAGCGACCGGCTGCTCTGATCGATAGTTTCCCATGTTTTCTCCGATCAACACCAGGCGAATGCCGGAGCAGTACTCTACCAAAGGGACCGCGCGCGATCTTTCCTTCCTCTTCCTTGTCATATCCTCTCCCCTTACACACACACTTACACTAACATGCACTACACTATTACATATTCCGAGAGACCGGTCGGGAGCTTAGAACTTGTCACGGCTGGGGCGGTGCCCCACCGGTGGAAGAGTCGTGGTTAGGGGGAAAACCCCGCTAGCTGACGGACTTTGCAGATTCGGTGGTATAACGGTCAGCGTACCGGACTGTTGTACCCGAGTTTGCGGGTACAAACCCGATCGAAGCCGTGGATTTTTAAGGGAGAAAAAATCCTTCATAAGCCGGCTGTCTCATGTAGTAGATTTACTGCATGTAAAAGATCCTCAAGCCTAAATGAAGCCTCTGAGCTAAATTCAAACTGCCTGTTTCGTCGCCCAAGATAATACCTCCTTTCTCCGCTAGGTGGTGAAAGGAGCGTAGCGAAATTTGCGTGGAAGACGGAAGAGCGGGCCTGATGGCCCGAGTCTCGCCACGTAAAATAAGGCATTAACTAACTAACTGACGGTAGGGACGGTGCCGGATCTCGCCATCCAGAAGGGAAAGCTCACCGCCATCTCCAGAGGGAATAACGTGCACTACACTTACGGGAATAATGACATATACGGTTGCGCCCGGAATCATTAACCAACCAACCAACTAGTCCCGTAAGTGTTGTGCATGTTTCATGTTGTTTTTCCTCGCTAGAACGTACCATCCGCTACCGACCTTCACATCGGCTTGCTCGTACCCCAAAGCCGGTATCTCCACTAGTGGAGTACTGCCCCAGTGGGGACAAGCTATAAGATCGCTACTAGTATCCGTGCATGTGGGGTAGTGTAGTGTAAATGAGTGCGTGTTTATCTGAAAGGAGAAGACAATCATGAGGAAGGAAAGATCTGGCGCGTTCCGTGTCATTGGAAAATTAGCAATCAGAGCAGTTGGAGGCTCCTCGGTAAGTGAGGGGTTAGCTTACTGGCCTCTGAACCCTCAGTGCGTGGGTTCGATCCCGGCCGAGGAACCCGGATTTTCGAAGGGCGGAAAATCCACAGTAGCCATGTCACTCTTGTGGCATGTAAAAGAACCCTGGCAGGATACCCGGCAAAATTAAATCCCTCCGACAACATCCCGCCCTAACGAGATCCCACTTTCTCCCAACCAGACAGTTCGGATATAGTTAACTGAGCCCGACATCTGGCGGAGAAAGTGAGAGTCAAATCCCAGGCGTAGACGGGACTGCCCACGGGGTGCGCCTGCTTAGATAAAAGTCCCCAGACCCGCGTCGGGGGTAGGCTTCGAAGGAAGCCTGGGTCGAAACTCGGGTGCGGAACACTGCCTACGGGCAGTCTCCCCGCAAAAACAACCCGTACGATAACAATAATAAGAGCAGTCGGGTGCTACAATTTTCCAGACAGCGAATTATTTCGACCTTTCTACATAGCTAGTATCGAGAATCCGCCATCGCCGGGAATCAAAACCTGGGATCACCGAGACAGAGTTGATGCAATTGCTACAGATGTTGCCCTAAGCTCACTCAGTCGGAAAATCTCTCTGGAGATGTTTACCTAATTTATTTTACATACATGTAGGTGTGAGAGAGATGGAAAAAAACGTTAACTTTTCCTAATAAATACGACCCAAAAGTCCTAACCAGAATGCTGCACGGAGAAGTCCTAACCAAAGTCCTAATTTGCAAATTTGTTCGGGAGAGTCGTTCAAAATATCGTGGAGGAATGAATCCACGAATTGGCGAGTAAACCGATGACCATCTTCGCTTACGCAGAAAAGCATGAATAAGTTCTAATAACGTTCTCGGAAAAGTTTTCTTTTACAGTTTCAATGATTTGTATTCCTTGATTCTAATAATTCAGGCTAGAAATCATTACTGAGGCAACCAGATCGTAACCCTAGCTGGACAAAATAATACCTTTCGATTAAGGGAGATCAAACATTCTAGTAGGACGATCCCCAGCTGCACCTTCATCGCCAATTTGCACAATGGTTCTAACTCTAGGCATGTCCGTTGTGTGTGTGTGTGAGGTACGCTTGTATAGGGCCGCTGGCCGGAGCCGCGCCCCGAGCAGCACGACTGCTCCCCGTGCGCGCGAGCGCGGTGATCGATTGCTCGGCCGTCGCGGGAAGCCCTTATCTCGCCTTGGCGGCGGCGGCGCTGCTGATAAGCGCGGCGCGGCACCTGCGCCCCCCGGCCGCCTTGCTCCGGCGCGCCGCCGCCGCCGCCGCCGCCGCCGCCGCCGCCGCCGCCGCCGCCGCCGCCGCCGCCGCCGCCGCCGCCGCCGCCGCCGCCGCCGCCGCCGCCGCCGTTGCCACCCGGCCGCACCCTCCTGGCACCCGCCTTCGCCTGCCGCCGACGATCGCCCAATCGTAAAGGGCGGAACGGGGCGGGGCGGGGCGGGGCGGGGCGGAGCGGGATGAAGGGGAGAGGGCGAAGTGGGGTCGGGGGGGGGGATGATGAGGGGCCAAACGGTAAGAGGCGGGCGGATGAAAGACGGGCGGGGCGGGGCGGGGCGGGGCGGGGCGGGGCGGGGCGGGGCGGGGCGGGGCGGGGCGGGGCGGGATCGGGAGAGCGGCGTCGGAAGGGGTGACGACGAGGGGCCGATCGGTAAGCGGCGGAGCGGGAGGGGTCGGGATAGAGCCGTCGGAGTGTGACGGTGGGGGGGGGGGGCGATGAGAGAACGATCGGTAAAAGGCGGGGCGGATTAAGGTTGGGTGGGGCGGGGCGGGGCGGCACGTGGCATAAACCGCGCTTCACAGAGCACCCGTTTGCTCATTAAAGCAGTATGAGTGGCCTCGTTCCGTAAGGTTTGTAGGGGTGCCGGGCTTCGAGGTCGAACAACATTTCATTTATGAGATTTTCAGGATATTAAAAAAATATAATGGAAAACGCGAAACGTGAAAGGGACAATATTCATAGTTATCTGTAGATAAATATTACGGGGAATTGGGGCAAGTCAAATGAAACAGAATAAGATGATCGATATTTAATGAAGGACTTAATGAGCTTCATGAGGAATAAAATGTGCCCACATTAATCAAATTAAACGGATTTCCAGTGAGTTGGACACATCCAAACTATGTAGTAACGACGCTTTGCATGAAATGTTTTGTCGAAATAATAGACCGATGCTACAGTTGAGGAAACA
Source organism: Teleogryllus occipitalis (assembly GCA_011170035.1). NCBI lineage: Eukaryota > Metazoa > Arthropoda > Insecta > Orthoptera > Gryllidae > Teleogryllus > Teleogryllus occipitalis. The sequence goes on along the minus strand of BLKR01000187.1, from coordinate 278,383 downwards.
AGTAAGGTGATTGATCTAAGAAATTGAAAACAAGTTATATAGAATAGTCAAGAATGGAGAAACTAACGTGAACATATAGTTCATTATTAAAGGGAGGAAAGATTCGATACTGTGCCTTTGCACCATCCTAGAAAAATTCTGAAGGAACAAGCAATGTTCACACTTGTTCACACTTATTCACACTCCTTTTCGAATCTTTAAGTATTTTATTGATGAGTATAATATGCAAATATCCTTTATGCAAAATCATAAAGAGAAATTTCATTTTGGAAAAAATACTATGAATTAGTTTAGGCGCTAGTTTTGTTCATAGACGGTCAGATGGACAGATAGACGGGCGTTTTGAAGAAAAACTTTTTCGGTATCAGGGAACCTCAAAACACATATTTCCGTTGAAATCACGAAACCGATTTTCCGTAGCTTTGCATTACTTTCTCTTTACTACATATATTAATGCATATGTACAGTACGTAGTACATGAGAAAGTAATATCAGAGAAAATAGAATAAAAAAGAAAAAGGGTAAATTTGAAATAGTAGTTCAAAACGGAAATTACAGCATTTTTGCTAACATAGTATACAAACGGAGAACAATGAAATGCATATGGAGCGTTGAGCAATATATAGAGATCTGGGACTGAAATATAAAGCAAGAGATTTCGAGATTCTTCTCATATGACATAAAACAGTATCAAGCGTTGTCCTCTCTATTATGATAAACTAAACTATATGGTTTCTTCACTCTTGGCTATTCTCTGCAACTTTTACTTCTTTGGCCAATCACGTAGTCACCTTGCTTGTTTTTTCATCTACCACATCAATCTATCGTCTCTGAAATTATCTTAGCGGCCTGGGTAACGCTGCGTCGAAGACTGCCGGTGGTGCCGGAGTTTCACACGGCAAGATCAATGAATATCCACTGGTTAGAAAACGAAGTGGGACTATCCTAAAATATTGAGTAACTAATTCTCTAATTATGTTTTTCCAGAATTTTCCCCCAAGCACAAATCTTCGAAGTAATTTGACGTCATCCTACTCACTCTAAAACCTGTTTCGTCTTTGCAATTTTACTCATTCCCATTAATGGTGTCTGCCTTTCGTATTTCAGAATCCACTCCCTTTTCTTTGTTTGTTCCTCTGGTCGCTAAGTAAAATAATAAAATTGGGAACACAAATGTTTGCAACTGATCATGATAATCACATAAATATCATCGAAACACTAACTTAAATCTGGAGGTGAAACAACACGTACAGATTGTTCCGAAAATAATTTTCGCAACTGTTTAGAAACGGTATTTCATATAGTTCAGAAACATTATTTACAATCTGGGTTGGGTCTAAGACTATCACTAAGAAAATCCTTTCGTTCAGAAACAAGGCTGTCTTTCGAATGCCAACATGTATTGCACATTCTTCTTTTTCATGTTATTTAATGAAAAAATACTGTTGCAATCAACATCATTGGCTGTTTTCTCAATGTTTCTTTTTTACGGATTGAGCTTTTTAAAGACGAAATCATAGAAGCGTGTTGCTTTTCATGATTTCGAAAGTGTTCTAGTTCTCAAGTTAAATTATTTCTATTCAGGTTTCCGGATTACTTCATATTTTTAAAAGTTTCTAGGAACATACTTTCTTCAGCTTTTCTACAATGATAAAATGTTGGAATCCACTTTAAACCAATTCCATTAAACAATCCATTTTAAAAATTTCTGATGGCCATCTCTCAGAGTCAAAGAAGAGTATCGGTACTCTGAAGGGGAGATTAATATATTTGTCCGAGTTATTTTGAATCATTTTATCCTCCATTTCCTTTTATTTTTAATGTACCCCTACTAAAAGTAAAAATTCTAATTTTTATGAGCAAATTTCTTATTTGTTATCTGATATCAAGATGTAAGTTAAATAATACTGTAGGTGATATATGCATTTGGAGATCTTTTGAATTTTGTAAGAAAATCTAAATGTAATACAAGGTTTTCACACCGTGAAAAAATACTAATACATCTTTGTTTAACAATTAAATATTTTAAACGAATTAAATTTAACTTAATTGCACAGTATAAACATGATGATGAATGGTAATACGCCCAGAAAAGGAAAGTTTTAACATCATAATTGATGTAAAATTACATTTACGATTTTAGAAAATGGGGATGAGGGGGGTTCGTCTTGTGTTGACTGTGCAGTGCACATTGGTATTGCACGACGTACTTCTTTGTCCAGTCAAAGAGGGCAAATGAATTAACAAAAGCTTGCACAATTAACAAAAATAGGGCAAATGAATTAACAAAAGCTTGCAGTATTGTTTAACGAGAGATTTTTCTTTAATTGGTGAATGGCAAAGATAAATATAGTACGACTTGTTCAAACATGCTTTGTCTCACAGTACGACTATAGTTTTGAAATTAGGTGTGCTCCCATTGACATTCTTACACAAAACACTTGTTTTTACACTAGTTCGGTTCAAAACGGAAAACTTCCGCAAGAGTTACTTCGACTATTTGAACGGATACTTTTAACACAACAGAAAAGAGGCAAAGGTTTGCTTTTGCTCTGTTTTTCCAATTACAATTAAACTTTAATTTCTTGAACAGCTGCCTGAAATTCCATCAAAAGCCAGACAAGCGGACAAGCGCCGGATCCACCATCTTGCCGGATCCAGCATCAAAAGCCGGATCCATCATTTCGCCGGTCAAGCGCACTAGTTATTAAAAGGGAATATCAGGTTATAAAGAGGTTATTAAAAGAGAATATCTATTTGTTGAATTTATGCGATCAGTACCAACTTTCACATGATTTTTATTGTAAAAGGATTATGAAGAATTTTCTAATCGTGTTATTGAAGGAAAAGTTCTACTAGTACAAGTCGGTCAAGATGAAGCTTTCACTGCTAAATATGATCACTGACACAGATACGAAACTTCACAAATAGATAATGCAATTCTGAGTACTCTGAAAGGACCTTGAGTATCTCAATGGGTCAAAGATATCTAATGGTGTGCGAAATCTGACGACCAAATTCTCCACACGCTCAGCAAGTATTATTACGTGACCAAAAATTTGTACTTAGATCGTATTGTGAGATAAGTGATGTACAAATCGACCTAAATGCTGTTAGCTTCGGCGTGAATGTTTCAGAATTCTCTCTAAATTCACAACCCGTCGTTGTGAATTAGCACACCGCTGTTTTTAACTTATGGTTGTAGAATTCAAATGAATACCACCACTGAAGTATTTCATAACTCATTACATCATAATTGTTGAGCAAAATCAAGTTCTCTGTTACTTGATTGGCAACATGATGGCAGGAATACGTTTTAGAAACTTGTTTGTATCTCCTCCCCTGTTTGAAGTTTTCAGTGTTGAGTTGATGGACAGATGGTCGAACTTCAACATTCAATAATTTTACATTTTACAATGTTGATAATTTAAACATGTTTAACGAAGAAATATGGCATTAGTGAATTTCGACTTCATTATTTTAAAATGTTATTATACGTTTTTAATTCTCGAATTATACCATTGTTGTTGAGCCTCAACGATTGTAAAGAAAATAAATTATCTGATTTATGAGTAATCATAAAACCTATCCGGACACTATTGACTTATCACAATCAAGCAATATTATTTATACACCTTTCCTCTCGTAAAATCCTCATCTTAATCTTCAATTTGACCAATGGGAAGGAATCTTCATAGTAATAAACTTCGATACATTGTGTTTACAGTTCTGAATCGAGGAAATTTTATTTAAAAAAATCAGTTTTCCGTTTCAAAATGACGTTCGCAGATGCCAAGCTGTCTCTAGTTTGGAGATTTGACGTTTTGGGGACACGCCATGATCCCGGAAGAGAGCACGCCAGGTTCCAAAACGCTTGCCATGCCAGTCTGTGTATCTCGCTTGCCCGTAACAGCGCCACACGTGATAAGAATGCTTCGATTATGTGTACAGGGCTGTTTGCAGGGCTCTCTGATAAACCGGCCTGAAGTTTCGCTGAGTTAAAATTATTGTATAACTTTCGATAGGGCTGTTTGTCCCGTCGCATTTTTTGTCAAGTCCGTGGTTTGCCTAAATTGTGTAACAAGGTAGGGAAGGAGAATTCCTGGAGATCAGAAGGGAATTCGAAACACGCAACCTAAATAAATGTTTTGATAGTTAAGTGTACATCGCATACCTCAAAAACATGTTTTCGATTGGCTCGTGCTCAATATTTATCGTTCAGTAGTATATGCGTTGGATCGAATAAAGTAATACTTTTAACATCAGACGGTTTTACAAGCAGGGTTACTTTGACCAGAAACAGAGAGAAAAGTACCGCGAACTAATTGTCCGGCAACTTCTTCTTCTTCTTCTTCTTCTTCTTCTTCTTCTTCTTCTTCTTATTATTATTATTATTATTATTATTATTATTATTATTATTATTATTATTATTATTATTATTATTATTAAGCGAGTATTTTACAATTTATTTCTAATGACCGTATATTACACATTCTTTCTAATGACCGTTTCTCGCACTCTACACGCCAATGTTTTTTTATTCCGCAAGGCATCTTCCTCTATTCTTCTTCTCTTCATTGTTGAGTCGATGACGGACTTCCAAGATTTCCTTGGCCTTCCTCGTTTTCTTCTTTCGAAAGGGATCCACTCAAAGACAATTTCTGGTATTCTGACAGCATGCATTCTCATTAGATGGCCTTACCATTGGAGTTGTTTCGATTCTACATTTTCGATCACTTGTCTATCTTCATTATCTGTCTAACTTTTTCTTTATTTGTTTAACTCTTCGTTTTGTATTCTATCAAAGAGGGTATACTGACAACATCCTCTCCAAAAAATCATTTCCATTGCATTTAACCGAGAGTTTTTTGCATCTTTTTTAACCCAAATTTCAGATCCGTATGTCACACAATTCTCCACCATTGTCTTCTATATTTGTCACTTAGTTTGCAACTTATAGTGAACGTATTTAAACGCGGGCATTGCTGTTTCTTTTGTAGACTCAACTGTTGACTATATAAGTAATGTATACTTTATACACACTACAGGTAGAGTCGTGAATAAGACGCCGGTAAAGTTTATTTAAAGATTTTCAACCTCAATAAATGTCCCGTTCAACATATCCTCCATCATTACAATAGTTTCACCATCCATATTCATTTATTACATCCATAATGAATAAGGCTCACAATTTTTGCTACTGAATTTGGGTCCCGGGTTAACTTATCAATCATCAAAAAGAATACTCTTGTTATGTTGTATCGAGTCTATTAAACCCAATTTTAGTTTAGATAAAAAACTGAAAATTTCACGTATGATGGGTCTATGAACATAATAAAACACACTATGATAAACCTACAAGAATGTTTCTCATCTAGAAGATATTTATTATATTTTATTAATTTTATTAAGAATCACTTTATATTTTCTTACATACCATTTTCGTAGAACAGTGAAAGTTATGTACTGCTGCGACGAAAAAGACGATTTTTCGGTAGAAAATGTTTCTCAAATAGAACAAAGTACTACATATAAAAATGGCGCCGATCAGATTTTTTGTTGAATTATCTGAATTTTCGAAAATTCTAGAAGTTATATTTTTCGGCGTCTTCAAATGCCAAACTGAAGGTAAAGACTTTTTATGAATTAAATTTTTTCTTCAAAATTATATTTTTAAATAAGGTCATGAACAACTTTTTGAAAATATGAGTATCTGTTACTTAATTTTCCTGAAAAATGGCAATTTCAGAAACAATATTTTCTCAAAATCAGCAACAAATTCTTTCTTTAAACTTTTTTGAAAGGATGGAGCTAAACACACCCAATGACATGACATATACCCTATAAAAATGTAACCTTTCCATTTTTCAAATATTACACAAATGTATGTTCAAATAGTATTATAATAGTAACGTATTATAATAGTATAATTTAATAGTATAATAGTAATAGTAACAAATAGTAATGTCACCGTTACAACTTATCGTACATGCGATAAAGTACATGCGTTGTACCACTATTTTTTTTCCTGACTGGAAATTGCTAGTTCCTGTGAGGTGCAAGTTTTGTTGTAACTCTAGTGCTTGATACATTATATTTTCAAACTAGGAAAGTCGTAAATAAAAACAAATTATTTATTAAAAATGTTAATAACATGATTAAACTTTTTAATATTGTTGAATATTACTCTTTCTCTTTGAACGCACTGATAATGCAGTGTTTTTAAAAGAGATCCCATAGCCTGACTTTCTTTTTCGTCCATAATAAAATATAATTAGGAGAGATAGATATAATTAATTATTATTTCCTGTGTTCGTCTTCACGTAGCTAGTACCAACTAGCAACATTGCTAGATTGAATTCAGTCGCTGTCTGGAGGAGAATTCCAGCGGTCGACTGCTCTGATCGGGAGTTTTCCGTGGTTACTACGATAAACACCAAGCGAATGCCGTAGGAAACGAGCCACGGATCACGCGAGATCTTTCCTTCCTTTTCCTTGTCCCATCCTCACCCCCTTACTTACACACACACATTACACTATCACACATGTCGGGAGACCAGTCGGGAGCTTAGTGCTTGTCCCAGCTGGGATTGTTCCCCTTTGCTTGGAGATATCTGGATGGGAAAATCCGCAAGCTGACGTGTAAGTCGGCGCGGATCTCACCATCCAGTGAAGGGGGGAGAACATTTCGACCTCTCGTGATAAAAAGAAACACTGCGTTTATGGTACTAATGTAGATGCCATAAAGGTATACCTTAGTTATGCTAATCAGCTATACACTTAGCTATACCCTTGGTTCTCTACTGACAAAAACGATTTCAGTGGCATATTTCAATGCTAAAAAGAGGCGAATGTGTTACTGTTTGTTGATGGTCTGTGTGCCATTCTCAGAGTGGCCGGTTCAGAGAGAATGTATTGTATGAATTTCCTACACGTGTAGAGAACGTTTTCGTCAAAGCATGAACGTCTCTTGAGCATGGTGACACATTTTTGAAGAATTTCGAGAGATTCGAATTGTTTGATATTATGAAAATGCGTGCGCACGAGGGACGTGGCACGAGAGCCGTTATGTTATATTTTATTTCCATAAATAATATTCTTGAATCCCTGACTTTCCCTTTTTTTAACCAGACAATTTTGGGAATGGTTTTAATTTGGGTAAGTAGCTCTGCAAACCAACTGACAACCTAGAAAATGGTACAACATAAAATCAATAGTATTTAATTTTTAAAGTTATAACTTCATTCTCTTTGTAACACGTTTTATTTTCTTAATGGTAAAATATGTTATAAGAAAGTACAAAAATAATTGAAAAACTGTTATAAACACTGTCAAATTGAACATTTTATTTTAAAAGAACTTATAATCCTAGTTGTTTAAATTCAAACAATGATATTGTCATTGAATTATTGTTCAGTGACCCCAAAAATTTTAGGACAAAAGTTAAGACATTTTCAAGTTAAAACATTGAAAACTTACGTCGTTTCCCGATGCTCTATATTAAATTCCGTTTACAGTTAAACGGTGGTTGGAATCCAAATTCATCTTTTTAGGGAGGGAACGCTCCCCGAAACCCCTGTCAATTCATAATTTGATTTATCTAGAGAAGACCCTCCTACAGAGCTTGCACAATGTCGAGGGTGGTGAAAACTGGAAAGGCCGACCACTCATATTGCGCCAAAGAAAAAATAAAACATTAAGGGAATTGGAACGGTGAACATTTCAGTGGGTTTCGTATTAATAGAAAGTTTATATTTCTACACTGCTTTCAGTTGTTACTTCCTTTCAGAAAATCGACCCAAAATGTTGGACAAACAAGACAAGATCCGACTCGGGAAGTGACATTTTTTCACAATTTCCTTGGGATTTTTATTAAATTGAGAATTGAGTGTTTCGTCAGTTACATTTTTCGGGCAGAGAGACGTTTGAATATGCGAATACGCCGACGGGCAGGCGGGAGGGTGAGATGGGGGCGGAGCCACGAACGGGTAGACAGGCGGACACAAGGGCAGGTGGATGGACAGAGAGACGAGCGAGCGGGCGTGCAGGCGGGCGGGCGGGCGTGCAGGCGTGCGGCCGATCGGCGGGCGTTTGGGTGTCGCATCCCACCCACCTGTCGCTGAACAGATAACTTATCTGCGAGCAACCTGCTTATCGCCCGCGAGGAAATATGAAATTCGAGGCGCTCACTGTTCATCGGACCGCCTGTCGGTGTTTCTGCTCTGAAACGCCTCTTCACGGCGCGCCATTTCGATACCTTTCAAAATGGACGGCGTACTTACAGAATGATTGTAATAAAATTAAATATCTAACCTTTTATATAATTTTCCAGATTAACACCCCCAAACCGCGAAGGAAGTTTGGTTTAGGAATTGCAAAATAACTTAAAACAAGAAAATCATAAATTTTAAATACGGGAATTCTGATGCGGAATTGTTGATGTAATTACATGAAATAAAAAAAAGTCTTGTCCGTGCACTCAAAATATTTATTTAGAGAATCGGAGTGTGGGGAGTCTGCCGAGAGACTGTCTGTCTGCATGTATATAGCAAAAGCCGGGAGACTGTCTCCCGACTTTTGCCACACTCCGACTCTCTAAATAAATATTTTAGGTGAACGGAGAAGACTTCCTTCATTTCTTCACATATATTTCAATGAAAATGATGGACTATTTTATTCTTCAATCTAGCCTTATGTAATTATATTCTGAATTTTGAGATGCGATGAGAATGTTATGGTCAACTCAGAACGAGGGCAATGAATAAATATCATCCGACAATTAGTTCTTTAATTTCTCAAACAATAACTAGTTGGATATATCGGCTCATTTAGTTCCTTAAGAATTCATTTTAGATCTTAAGTAGTAATTTGGAGGTAGATAAAATACACTGTGTAGTGTTTTCTGAAATATTTGTGAATATGACCAAAAGTATATTTTAATAAATTATAATTTTATATTATTCATGCTAATAGTTTTATAATACAAGTGAATGTATCCAGAATCAAAGCCAAGAAGGTATTAAAGCATGCTGAATATTATTCAAGTGAACAACGCTTTTTGTGTGTTCTGTATGAATTTTGATACAAGTTCGTACATCATTTCAATATCATTCATCATCATACGTATCTTTCGTACATCATTCAAATAATAATGACGAAATAAAACAGCAACAGCGAAAAAAACAATCTGCATCAAACATCTAGAGACAGAAAGTAACCTTCATGCTTCTGAAAGCTATTACAAGGCATTACATTTATTATAAATAAATAAATAAATAAATAAATAAATAAATAAATAAATAAATAAATAAATAAATAAATAAATAAATAAATAAATAAATAAATAAATAAATAAATAAATAAATAAATAAATAAATAAATAAATAAATTAAATAAATAAATAAATAAATAAATAAATAAATAAATAAATAAATAAATAAATAAATAAATAAATAAATAAATAAATAAATAAATAAATAAATAAATAAATAAATAAATAAATAAATAAATAAATAAATAAATAAGAAAGTAGAAAGTAATGAAGCAGCGAGGCAACGCAAAAGTCAGGCAACGAGCAGCAAAACTCCCAGCGGTTCGTCGCGGGAGCGTGAGCATAAGAGAGCGTGAGCGAGTGTCGGTGGCAGCGTGATTAGGCGTGAGCGTGCGTGCGAGTGGGCGAGCGCGCGCGAGAGAGTGGCAGGGGCCCTTACTTGGAGGCGACGTGCCTGCTGAGGAAGCTGCTGGACGGCAGCAGCAGCGGGCTTGGGGCCGGGGCGGGTACGCCCGGGGTGGCGGGGGCCTGCGGGTGGTGGAGAGGGGCGGGGGGCTCCCCGCCGCCGCCGCCCTCTCCTAGGAAGGCCATCTCGCCTGCAACACAGCAGCCCACTCAAGGGGCGTCCGGCGCGTCGAGAAGGGTGGGCAGGTAGCCATGTGCACGTTCTTGCTTGCTGTCTCAGCCGTCTGCCGCTCGGTGTCAGACTGACCGGGCGCCCCTAAGCTTTCACTGCTGACGGTGGCAGGATTTTTTACTCCAGCTAGATAGCTAGGTTGAATTTAGCTGCTGTCTGGAGGAGAATTGCAGCGTTCGACTGCTCTGATCGGTAGTTTTCCGTGGTTTCTCCGATCAACACTAGGTGAATGTCGGAGCAGTACCCTAACATAACAGCACTATGGACCGCGCGCGATATTTCCTTCTTCTTCCTTGTTATATCCTCACCCCTTTCTTACACACACACTTGCATGCACGAGAATACCACTCATGCCAGGAGACCAGTTGGAAGCTTAGAGCATGTCCCAAACGGGGGCGGTGCCCCACTGGTGGGGATACCTGGTTGACGAAAACCCTGCTACCCAACGTATGTCGGCCCCGGATATTGCCATTCAGCGGTGGAATACCACAGCCCGCCTCGCTGGCATTTAGTGCTACGCGGGTTGAATTACCATCGCCCCTTTCCGCCTGCACATCGACTCTATCTCCTTTTGAAGCTCTAATGCCCATAGTATAATTTTTCCTATTTTGGAAATACGAACGTAATGGAATTTTGGAAATAGGAACGTAACGCTCGCCCAAAATATTTTAGGTGATAAAGAACTCAATTCATGAAAGAATTAGGAACATTTCTAGGAAAGGTTCGGTCCATTAGGGAAACTGAAATTAGGGAGTGGGAAAACTGCACTGGTTAGAACGAGCTGAGCCTAGACTGGAGAGAAATAAATAAATGAGTCAATAAACTAACAATTATTAAGTTAATCAGTAAGTTAAGTTAGTAAACAGTTAAAAAATATATGTCATAAGTCGTAGTCAATTGTTAAGTATAAGTACATAAGTAAATCAATTTAATAAAATAACATAAAATAAATTTAAATAGATTTAAATAAATTAAATTAAAATGAAATAAAAGTGAAACTGTTAAAGTAATAAGCACGTTAGGGGGCGAAGGGAAGTGGGAATCGGAAATGTAAGGGCAGAGGCGTTGGTGCGGACGATTTTCTGTGGCGCTGTTTGTTTTCAGGTGCTGAGGAGGCCAAAAGGAGAATGCGTGACGCCCACGCCAAATAAATAAATAGTTTAAAAAATCGAATAGATTAGCATGTACTTCTGGCGGTAGGTTTTTCCCCTTTCAGGGGTTCTTTCCTCAGCCGTCCGTACCTTATGGTCTCTTTTCCGCGGCATTGATGCGATGGAGAGACCATTTGGGGTGAATACCAGAATTCGAAAGGTTAGAACATGGTAGAATGTAGGTATTGTAATGGCTTAAAGGCATTCGGCCTAGCCAGTTAGCAACAAGTTTTCTAATTTGTATGTAATAATTACCTATTAAATAAAAAATAAATTATTTTTCCAGTGACCAATTTCTGTGTGGTTTATTTGAACTCAGTGTGTTTAATTCGTTGAGGAGATAAGGACTTAATGGGGGAACTGTACATTTATCTTTATAGTTATGTGAGATGAAATTCCTTTAGTTCATTTTATGTGCAATTTAAATGCTCAGACCTAATTGTTTTGGTTTATTAATAATGTATTTGGTCATTACTTCAATCAGAAATGGAAACTAAAGGCACACAAGGAACTGAACAGGGCAATTTAATCTAAATAGTTGCTAAAATTATCACTTCCACAATAGGTCGTGTCTGAATAACTCGTCTGGTCCCAATTCGTCCACTCTATTGTCTAAAATTTCATTAATAATTCAATACTCTGTAAAGCCAAAGTATTACTTCAAGAATATTAAAGAAGAGTAAAATCACGCCCTAAATAGAAAATTTTATTGAAAAATTTGAAGCCGTTTTTAAGGAAATGGCCTTTAAGCTTTATTGTAAATGCGAAATTTGAAGCCCTTTTTCACAGGAATCTATTAAGTTTAATCAATTAAGTTTTGGAAAAAATTCATTTGAAGTCATTTAAAGCACTTTCACTCACAAATGTAACAATAGCGGCAAGAGATATTTAAAAAAAGTACATTTTTGTAATTTTTGAAAAACATAAGAATACACCAAAATGAACTTTACATCACCTTAAACCGTACAATTAGCACTATCCGTTGGAAAAGTTTGAAATAAGAATTTAGTCATATTTGAGAAAATGGCATTTCAGCGTTTCTCAAAATGCATAAATTTGTGTTCATTTGCTCAGAAAACTGTTCAGTTTTCAGAAATTTTATGTGACATTACTTAAAGCACATTTAATCATAAGAACCATAACGTAAACAAATTTTCCTTAATGTAAATATTAACGACGTGAGAGACCAGTCAAATAATTACATTTTTGTAACTTTTGAAACAAACAAAAGATTTGAGCACTATGTCGTTTATGTCATGTTATAGCATTTACCACTACACTTATAAAAAATTTCAAGTAAAAATGTGTAGCTTCTTTTTAAGAAAATCTTAATTTACAAATTACAAAATACAAATATGTAAGTTTTTGACTTATCTCACGTCCTTCATATTTACATTAGCCGTGATTTGTTCACATTATTTTATTTATGAGTACATGTGCTTTAAATAATGTCAAATAATATTTCTCGAAAACTCAATAGCTTTTTTTTTGTGAAAGTGATCTCAAAATTCCGAATTTTCAGAAACGCACAAACGCCATTTTCCGAAAATTTGCTACAATTATTTTCTTCCAACTCTTCGAACAGATAGTGGTAATTGCACTGTTCAATATTATGTAAGATGATGGTTTTGGTGTAAATTTTTGTTTTTTAAAAAAGTACACAAATGGCCTTTTTTAATATCTCTCACGCCTTTAATACATATTATAAGCAATAATGTAAACATTATTGCCTTTGTGAGTAGAAGTGCTTCAAATGACTTCAAAAGAAGTTTTTCGAAAGTCAAAAGATTTCTGTGAAAAGGAGCTTCAAATTTCGCAGTAACGCGTAAACGCCATTTTTGTTAAAACGGCTCCATATTTTTCAATAAAAATTATCATTTATGATGAGATTTTACTCTTCTTTAATATTCTGGAATTAATATTTCGGTTCTACTATCAGGAAACCGAAAAGTTGAGAAAATTTCCCAAAAAATATAATTTGAGCGCGATAGATGGCAGCTGACAAGAGGATGGGGCAAGATAAAAAAGCCAGTCCACACCAAGAAAATTAGAAAATTTTACTACGAGAAAGTCTGTGCCATTCTGTAGCACCGCTAGTTTCTAATAATTTTATGTAGTCATGGTGACTCTTGGCGAGCCAGCTATCTCCTCGTGCAACCTCGGGTTCGATTACGTGATGGGTTAAAAATTTAACTCTTGCTTTTCAAAGTCATGTTCCAGTTCATAGCTGACAATGTTTATCATTAAAAACTAATCCCAGGGTTCTTGGCTCATTACTATATATATATATATATATATATATATATATATATATATATATATATATATATATATATATATGTATATGTATAATATGCATGAAGATCACATAGCTTTTCGCAGGTAGTGAATACCAAATAGAAGGCTTAAAGGTTGGCAACCTGTTTATCAGAGGTATCCTGAACGCATAGCCGTCAAAATGGTATGCCTGCACTACTGTTTAACTACGGGTTTGGGTTCCCCAAAGTAGGGACCTAGTCTTACGAGGTTGTGGTACCAGAGAACACAAAATTTATAATAATAATAATAATAATAATAATAATAATAATAATAATAATAATAATAATAATTCTTATTATTATTAAATAAATATTTTCATTATTTGATTTATATTATTAATATATTTCGCACTAAAGAAATGTAAAACAGTGACCGTTGTAGAGCGCTCGCAAGTGCAGTGCTCCGAATGCAAAGTTGGACGCTGCAGGGTGGAGGCGGCGGATGACAGGTCACGGATGCCTCCCAGTTCTTGGAAAGGATTTGGAGGCGGCGGCGACTCTTTGGGCTTCCCCCGCCCCGCCCCGCCCCGCCCCGCCCTGCCCCGCCCCGCCCCGCCCCGCCCCGCCCCGCCCCGCCCCGCCCCGCCCCGCCCCGCCCATATTTCCTGCCGCTCCGCAGACGCGCCACGTTCCTCGCTTCCCTCCCTCCCACCGTTCAAGGCATTTCCGTCGACACTTCAACTCTATAATCGAATCGATATCGTCTGTGCACAAGAAAAATATTATCTTTGCAGAATAACTGATTTATTCTGATTGAAGTCATTTACTTTCCGGTGAAACAAAATGTTTTTATGTGTGGAAATGGCTGTCTTTTCAACGATCTTTATGCATATATATATATATATATATATATATATATATATATATATATATATATATATATATATATATAGTAATAAGCCAAGAACTCTGGGATTAGTTTTTAATGATAAAATTAGCGTTGAATATGGCATCGTTTTCAGACTCGGAAGTCAAAGAATACGCGTTGTTAGGACAACGGATCAGCAAGGGTTAATATTCCATTCTTGATGTCAGAACGTTGTGCAATGGACACAGCCCCGAACACATTATGTGCAGAAAGTAAGAAGAGGGCGTTGGATGGTCATGATCGTCAGAAACGCATGGATTCACTCTCTAATAGATTCTCGTCGCGAGCACACGTAAGCGATTGGTGAGGTGCGATCGGATTTGTAACTTAGGCTAGGTATTAGATAAATGATAGTGAACGGGGAACTTATGTTTAGTTTGAAGTCTGATAAACTGGTCTTGTTTAAATTGTAACTGGTAATTTTTATTAATGTTTTGTCGGAAGTTGGAATTAAATAGACTTCATGTTTCGAGGAGATATACATTAGGGTAGCTCCGTAGATGGGAGAATTTTCCAATAAGTAGTTGAATATAGTCAGTCGCGAATATGTGTTTCATACGAAACACAGATAGGGAATGTTGCAACCGTGTATTAAATTTGTGGTGTGTTTGTAAAAAATTTAAGTCCAATTATAGCAATCGTTCCGGACATTCTGAAATTTTTTTTTTTATTTAGGAAGAAAGTTGGTACACAAGGATTCCGTGGACATCATTCTGCCAGTCGGCCGAGAAGCCAGCGTTCAAGATTACGAACGGAATAAGCTTACGAACTATAATCAAAACCGTACGGCATTTGTAATGTTTGAAAGTGAAAAGTAATTCTCAGAGAAGGAAAGAACTGTAATGCATACAGGAATAAATGTTAAATTTTTATTGTTTAAAATGTTTTATTGTTGATAATGTATATAGTAGTTGCCATCAATCTAATAATTATTTCCAATCAATAGAACTTCCAGGAATCGTGATTCCGTATGGAATCCCATCCCATAGACATCTCTTTTTGTTTAGTTGTCTATATCATAACCACTACTGCCTTTGAAGTTATCGTTTTCGCCTCCACAAGGACTGTCTCCCTATCTTCCATATTGTCGGGTCTTCCCCTTATGCCGAATGCTCCTTCATCTCTAGTCGACCACGACACCAC
This sequence comes from Teleogryllus occipitalis, assembly GCA_011170035.1. Classification (NCBI taxonomy): domain Eukaryota; kingdom Metazoa; phylum Arthropoda; class Insecta; order Orthoptera; family Gryllidae; genus Teleogryllus; species Teleogryllus occipitalis. Next base: position 262,995 of record BLKR01000187.1, on the reverse strand, counting down.
TTCGACACTGCCCGCCTCCATTACTCACCATTACCTCAGTCTCCATCGTCGTCTCCTCTTCCGCCTACAATGTCATCTGCTATGACTCCACATCCATCATCTCTACCTCAAACACTTTTACCTCCATCCTTGCGACATCATCTTCCCCGCCGCCAATATTGCCTTCTGCTTTGTCTCCCTCCTTCCCTCACCTCCAGAATACAATATCTTTGCCTCACCCCATCACCTCCTTATTCATTGCATCCTCCTCCGGGCGTATACCGATTGAACCGGGGGTAACTTTTCCCCAGCCACTTACTTCCCTCCCTCAAACGGCACAGCCCGACTGTATCCCGTTCCGTTTCCCTCAGTGTAAAAATTTATTTCATCTGCTTACTGATGTCTGCTTAGTATTAAACTGATCAATTATAATTGATCCACTTCTGGATGTTTTCAAGAAACAGTTGCATGTCCTTTTAAAGCATTGCCAACGTTGAAATTCAAGTTAAAAGTTTGTGAAAAAAAACTTGAAACCTTGTATTATGAGCATCTTCTTTCCCTACTGACTCAACACATACAATTCCAGTGGTTCTTCTATGTTCACTGCTGCGTTCCAGGTTTTCACTAGCGCGGTGAGAGGACATCTCAACCACCGGATGAACGAACGAAAATGAATACATTCAGGCTGTGCCTTCTCACCTGAGAAGGTGGCTGGGAGGCGGGGCTGACGAAAAACCGACAACGGGATGCAGACGGGCGATACTCCGACTCCTCAACCTGTGTATCTATTGCTTCGGTCCTGAAGCTTCCGTGGCTGCACCTCCGCTGTTGCAGACTCCACCGCCGCCGCCGCCGCCCGCCTTTCCCCCTCCCTCGATCCTCAACCACCGGATGGGCAGAAGCGTCGTGTCGCGTCGTTTCCGTTGTTCGAGGACCTCCGCCCCCGCCCGCCTTCGGTCGTGCGTGTTTTCCTCAGCTTTCCGATCTTCTCGAGGGCGTTTGCAGCAGTTTGACGCCTTCACTCGAGTCATGTTTCCGCTCATTCGTTGGGGCGCTGGGATTCCCGATGCGCCGGCTTTTCTGCTTTTAGATTTTGAAGCATGACATTCAAGGTCAAAACTCATCGTCATATTCGTTCAGGTTGAAAAATAGTTTAGATTGGTAACTATTCGCCTTTCGCCTGATGATTTTTTCGAGATCAAAATTCTATAGTGTTAAGTTAAAAGTGTGCAAATAAAACAATGTTGTTGAAAACGAGAGACATAAGTTCGCCAGATGATTTAAAAACTATATCGTATTATTTGCCTAACAAGTATAGGTTTCTGAAATATTTTTAATATACAAATATACAAATTATAAGTCTCTGAAATTATTTAAAGCATATTACATAGAGTTGTTGAACCAAAAGGAAAAGATTTTCTCTCATAAACTGGTAGACTTAGGTTTTGTCCATTTTTTTGACTCGCACACTTTTGACCTAAGGTTGAATTAAACTGCGACATGGATGGCAGAATTGTTGGAAATACAATTAACAAAAGTTCAATAAGTTGAACTTTTGTTAATTGTATTTCCAACAATTCTGACTCGCAGACTATAGAACGCGGATACTACATACACATTCACTTCAATAGCAGTATTCTGAACATATTGCTCCACTATCATTGATTCTATTAGTCATCTAGCCACCCAAGATACAGATAATACAATGAAAAGTCTCGTTTGAATTAAGAGTTTGAAAACGCATTTTGCCAAGAGAAGACTACTTACCCAAAGTTTTTCATCCGATGTCCTCGCATCTCCAAATACATACCGACGCTCGCGACGTTTTGTCGTTCACTGCTGGAACGCAACCGATACTGTTCTATCTTTTGTTGATAGTCTCCATTACCAACAATGATTATGCCCAGATAATTGTAGATGTGGATAAGGACATTATCTAATCCCAAACATGTTTTTATCTGCCCCCGGACCACGACACAAAAACTTTTAAAAAGCTAGGTAGTATCAAGCAGCTGCTTTTCGCTGCTCACCCTGATACAATATCTGTGCTGTGATAAAATACCCGCATAATCAACAATAACTTATCGGGTCTCTGTGGAGAGTCCTCGGAAGTAGACTGAGATTCTCACGTGCCGATAGCTTTCCTTCCGACTTTGATGCTGTGTGACATGTTGCTGCACTAGTGGAATTCTATAAGCGCAAGGCAACAGTTCGAAACATTTTCCACCTGACATTATAGATAATGACCATAGTAGAATACCATTAGCTGACTATAAAATGAACATTTCTGTGAAAATGTCAGTTAAAAATATGTTTTAAATATGCTTTTACATTTCTCATTGAGGACATGCGAATGTTACTACTGGTGGCTGAATCTGGAAAACAACAACTTGTCAGTCCAACCTTTCAGAGAAAATCATTAGTACTTTTCAGAGGATATTGCCATACTCTCAAAATTGGACATTGGATCTCTCATCCATAAAAAAACAAAGATTTTAAGCTTTTGTTTATGAAACGTGTCCATTTCAATTGTTTTCTGGCTGAGAGAGGCAATTGTCAATATAGTTTCAGGTATCAGTCTCCACAAACGTCATCTAAGTTCAAAGTTCTTTCTTGAGAAGAATTGACCTTCAATATCAGATATAATATGAAAGATGACGACTGATCTTGGGACTGTGTCTGAAAAATGTCTCCAGTCAATATTTCCAAAAAAAGGTATTTGCCTCATCAAAGTGTACGTTGAGATATGAAATGCCCTTCGAAAGTATGTTTTAAACTAAATATCGTTCTTATTTATTGCAAACAGTTGTGTGTGAGTGGTAATGATCAGAAATAATGAAATGTTCATTTGCTTTTTGATCTTTTTTGTAACTTGTAATTTCGCCACTATTTATAAGGCTATGAACCGCAGTCGCATTTATGCTTACACTAGTCGTTCTCCAAGAACTACACATATGCATTGTAAGTAATGTATTTCATAAGTACATCGAGAACATGTCCTACTCAAAAGAGGAGTTAACATTATATCAAGCAGACACACTGTTGGCTTGTGAAAATACTGAGTGCTGTAGAAATTGAGAACGATAAGCGGTGGTAAGTGCAAATGTAAGTAATACAGCCCCAATACCGCAATATAATAAAATATTGAGGTATAAAAGAATGATTTTTTTCTTTCAGATACAAAGTGAGCAGGAATCGCGCCGAGGGATCAGAACCCACGTGTGTCTCCATTTTACAGCTCCCCGGAGCAAAAAATTGTGAAACGTCTGTCATAAAATGTCTCTCCTTCCACCCGTCCACCATACCTCGCTCTCCAAACAATCGACCCGAACAGCGCGTCGCTTCTGTGTGGACCTCTGTGCACGTGGGCAGGGGAGCGTTGCAGCGGAGGTGGCGCGGGCGGCGGCGGCGTCAGTGGCAACGGCGCTGGCGACGCGGTTGGTGCGATAATGCGGGCGGGTGATGGCTTGGGCGACAGCAGGGGCTGCGACGAGACGACTAAGAGGATGGTGGTGATCGCTGGGGCGACAATGGGAGAAGTGGCCATGGCTGGGGCGACGACAGGCCGTCGGCGAGGATGGTGGCGATGGCTGATCCGAAAGTGGGAGGGGCGATAGCTGGGGTTACACCAGGGGGGCGACATAGAAGGTGGGGGCGATGACTAGCGCTGTAATGGCGGCGGCGAAAGGACAATGGTGGCGGTATAGCGGCTGTGGAGGTGACAGGAAAGGCCTGGGCGTCTGGATGGACAGCGGGGCAGCGGCAAGCCGACGACGAGGACGGTGGCGATGGCTGGGGTGACAATGGGGATGGCGGAGATGGTTGGCTGCAGGGGCACCGGAGGGGTGGTGGGAGGCGTTTTGGTGGGTATGACGATGGTGGTTTGGGCAATGGCGGCGGTGGGGTGCGGAGGGGTGGCAGCGTGAGCGGCGTAAGCGGCTGCGGGGCAGCGGCGAAGGCGGGGGCTGTGGGAAGGGTGGAGGAGACAACGAAGGCAGGGGCGTTGGCGCAGACGGCGGCAGCGGCAGCTCCTCATGGCACCGCCAGCGGACGCAAAGTGTATCGACCTTATCGGCCCCGGCCAGCCTCTCCGCCCACCCGCCCCGTTCTGCGTCGCGTCTTCCTGGGGCCGCGTTAGTCCGATAGGCCGAACAGCCGCCGTGTTTGCCCTGACGTTCAATCGCCCGCCGAAACCTGGTGGCCCCGCCGCATTCACCCAGGGGAGGTATAAACGGGTCCCTGGAGCCTGCTTTTAGGGAGGCAACGGGACGAGCAATGGCGGGCTGTGGATGAAGGACGTCATAAGCCCAGGGTGTTTCAGGTCGGCCCTTCTTGGCTTTAGATGATGACACTATCATCCTTAAAACGCATGTTGTGCCGAGCACTGGCTCAGGCTGTCAACAAGATTAGAAAAAGGTTAACAAATTACTTGCAAATGTTAGTTGAAAGTGGAGAGGATCCCAGACAGCGAGAGGAAACGAGAAAGAATTTAAGAGAGCATCATATGGGAGTAAATGTGCCCGTGTGTTAGGTGGATGAATTGATGATACTGGTTTACAAGCGATTTTCCATGGCGCCATCTCGCTTCAGTTGTTATTCATTGTTCGAAGATTGAAAAGAAATAGCATGGTTAGAATTCGATTAGGTTAGAATTCGATTAGGCAGAGTTTCGTCAATTAAAGTGTATTCGCCTCATGGCGGTTTGTTGTTTTTTTCTTATGAGAAACATATTTTCTTATGAGAACACTATGTGAACAAATAAACATCAAGTTTTAAAGTGTTAATGTTTTAGTTATATACGTAAACATGTCTGTTAAATTAATGTGATTTTTTATCTTCTTCACGTTTTCTTTCCGCCGCCATATCATAGTCTATTTTAGATGGCGTCGTTGTCGCGTTAGAGTATTCCACCAGAATGAATGCTAAAAGTCGATACATTAAATGTGTAGGCTTGTTGTTTGATTAACGCCGACAGGATGTTTTAGTCATAAAAAATTCCAAGCTTGATAATGGCCTTTGCAAAACAGCTCGCTTGAACATGGTATGCGAGCTCATGGCTCAGTGCTGGTTAATACGAGTTTGAGGGACGAAAACAATAGCTGCGAAGACATTCGAGAATTCAAAAGAAATTAGTTCACTCCACAATAGTATTTCGTTGCGACAGCACTGTAAGTGAAAAAATCAGTTATTATGCCAAAATTTAGAGTTGATTAAATGATACTTGTGATTAAATGATACCTGTGACCAAGAATTCGACGTATTTTGCCCTGAAGGAAGTCGTTTGTTTCATAAAAACAAAAGATTTACTTCGGTGCTTTCCTTAAATATTAGGAAAACTCATTTGCAAATTAGTTTTCCTAATATTTAAACATCGAAAATTATTTTGACTACATACTGTATCCTTTTCAATGCTCATTTATCATATTGTACATACCTTTTGGCACTCTTTTTTCTTTTCAGAAAAAACATTTACTCGCGTGTTTTAGTCAAAAATTATTTTTGCCTATCTAATTTACGCAAAATACCTGAATTTCCTAACTATATTAATAATATTTAGGTTTAAATGAATTGTTGACTTAAAATCCGAGTTTGTAAAAGTCAGCATTTTTAACAAAAAATATATTTAAATATTTTTTATTGAACATCAATCTGTTTAGTTATAAAATGAATGTATGTCTTAACGTTTTTTGAAAGAAGTATGTCCAGATGAGAGAACATTATAGGCACAGAGTCATAAATTTTAATCAATTGTAATTCTAAATGCATGAAGAATAGTGTAAAAATTTAAGTGGTTTTTATTCCTTTTTAATACATTTATTTTCATGTTCAACGAAAAATGGTTTCTTTTTAGACATTGTTCACTTGGGAATTACATCTATCTTTCCTATCAAGTCACACAATCACTCGCTGGTAAATCGTCAACGAGTGCAAGTTGCCTTCTGAATCTCTAATCTGACATCTTCATCTTCTCAAATACGCGAATATGATGTAGGTTATATTGATCGATTGATTGTTCCTGATTCTGGGCACGTCTACTACTAAGGTCATTAATCCCGTTAGTGTAGTGCATGTTTTGCATCGGGAGGTGGCGGTGATCTTCCCCCACTGGATTGCGAGTTCCGGCGCCGACCTACCATCGGCTAGCGAGAGCCCCCACCAGGTATCTCCCATCAGCCGGGTACCGCCCCAGCCGGGATAACCTCCGAGTTGGACAACCTCCATCCTCGAAGTCCCCGACCGGTCCCCCGGCATGTGATAGTGTAGTGCATGTCAGTGTGAGTGTGTGTGGAAGGGGTGAGGATAGGACAAGGAAGAGGAAGGAAAGATCGCTCACGGTCCGTGGCCCGTTTGTTAGGGTACTGCTCTGGCATTCGTCTGGCGTTGATCATAAAAAACACGGAAAACTACCGATCAGAGCAGCCGACCGATAGATTTCTCCCCCAGACAGCGACTGAATTTGACCTAGCTAACAAGCTAATGTCGAAAATCCTGCCCCCATCGGGACTCGAACCTAGGACCTCCCGGTCAGAGGCACTGCAGTGACATCAGTTGACGGACTGAGCCACCTCTTCCGGAATGTAGATTTTACATAGCCAAAATTTCGCAAGAATAATTGTGGTTGTCCCGTTCACATGTACTCTATTCTTCACTCCTTTTACAATAATTTTCCTCTTCAGTTCCTTTTTTATTAAGTCCTGTCTATTTATTCATTATCCCATCGACTGCTCAGTTCCTTTGCTCTTCGATTTCCACATGGTGTCGTGAATTGTCATCCAGAATGCAACTCTTCCTCGTTGCGTTCTATACCTGTCCTTGATTCTTGCACCACCGTTCTACTCCTGGTCTTCCCTCTTCTCCCCTCGCCGATCTCTTCCCCGCCTCCACCTCCCCCTCCTTCCCTCCCTCCCTTCCTTGCGCCATCCTCCCACCTCCCTCCCCACTTCATCGACCTCTCTCGCTGCTGGAAACTCGAAATGAGAAAAAACAACTGCATGTTTGCTCACTCAGCTGGGCACACAGAGACGCGACCGCGATAGCCCTTATCAGGCAACCCGACTTTTCAATCATGGCCGCCGCGCCTCCTCACCGGCCCCTCTCTTCCCCCCCCCTTCGGCAGCCCTCTCGCCAACTCCCTCGCCCCCCCCTCCGGGGCACCCTCGCTGGCCCCCTTCGCCGACCCTCGCCCCGCGGCGCCATTGTGGCCGCCGGCCGTGCCGATTGGCGAATGCTCACCCTTGGTGTCTGTCGCCCCACACGCAATGCGCTTTTTTAAACAGCCGCCTGCGATGTGCCTGGCGACCGCATGAAATCGTATCGCTTCATGAACTGCCCTTATCCCGATAAATCCCCCTAATACTGGCATTTTGATCGATAGGATCGGTTGCTTGCAGAAGTGATTTATATCATCAGACAATAATGGGAGGTGCGGGATTCTCATCAAAAAAATTCATAGTTTATCCACGATTAATTAGAATTATAGTTCCGGATTTAAACACTTGATGTCCAATCTGCGCGTTATGTGAGAGTTCGAAAGTAGAAAAAGAAAATAATTATGGGAGTTAATTTAGAGTTCAAACATTAAGAACGTGAGTTTGTTTTCATAATTCAAGTGATTCCTATTATGTTTTTTCGGTATTCGCCACTGGGACTGATATTTCTTTTACCATGTGACTCAAAGAATATTATGAATTTGAAGACAAACAAACACATTAATGTTTCATCAAACCTTCTGTGAAGATGAAATATCGAAAATCATCTGTGAAAAGGCACACTGCATAATGTATTTGGAAACAGAACGGTGAGAAACGGTGGATTGGAAAGTCATGTTTTATTGTCTTGCCCCTATTCTCCACTCAACAATGATGTGGTTCAGGAATTTAACACGAAAAATAGAAGGAATTAAATCCAAAGAAAATTGCCCTGCGAATAAACGGAAAATTTAAAATGACGTTCAGGGCATTCACCGAAATGATTTATCCTAAACAGAATTTGTCTCAATAAAATAGACTTCATTTGGAAATTATATAATTTTCTACAGAATCTGTACATAGAATATTGTTATCCAATTTTTACAATAATTAGTCCGTTTTTATAGATATTAGATATTGGTTCGAATATTGTGTAACAGAAGTTGCAATTCTAAATTAAAATGGTATATGAATCTCAAAGTTGAAAGTTCTGAGACAAAAAAAAATACTGCAAATGCATTTGTCATCTTAAAATAAAATAAAACTATTCTAGCATTATCGTTGTGTATTGCATGTCTCTGCAATTAACTTTCGATAAACGGTTATATTTAGTACGGATTTCTAAGCTCACTAATACTACAGAATAACGCCATGTGTTCACGTCCTGTGTCATGAAAAATGTTTAAGTGAACTCTTTTTAAGAGAATTACGAGATATTATCCCTCACACCTACCTACGGTTTCTCATTTACATATATATATATATATATATATATATATATATATATATATATATATATATATATATGAAAATTATGAAATAATTTTCTCGCACGTGCAAACCACATTTATTATATCGTATGTGAATAAGTGAATAAATTAATTCATAATTTTCATACTTCAGTATTGAATTCCATAATATTGATTTACTTTTCCCTGAATATTAGATAATTATGCAACGCCATGGCATATCGGATGCAAGGATTGTTCGAAAAAATGAGGAATATTTTGTAACGTACACGCTGAATAATATAGAAATATAAAAATATCTCCATGAAACATGATTCAGAAATTACTTTGATCTCTTTTAAAATGAAATGGGCCCGCTATTATACAAGTTTTCTTTCCTTTAGATCCTTTTTTAAATAAAATATGAATACCTCTATATTTCATTAAAATTCATTATAAAAATATCATCGACATCAGACACCGTCTAATTAATTTGGGCAGTATCTGGACGAATTTTGAAATGCGGATCTTATAATTTTATGGAAAGTCGCATTTCATTCAGCTGAATGTTTCACTTTCCAAGATTTTGCGCAACATGGAAAGATTGCTGAAAAACGTCTTTCAATACGTCGAAAGAATTGTTTGCATTATAAGACATCAATCGAAACACGTCAGATATGACACAGGAATTCTATTTTTTAACGCAAGTCCTTTTATCTTCAGGTGGAGCTAAGGAGACTAAGCTTCCAAGAACTTCGCTATCGCTGGCGTCTGTGCGGCATGATCGATAGTAGAAGTGTCTCAAGGAATTAAATGCCAAGCTCAGGTTCCAAGTTTGTGCATTGTTTGAAGCACTTCTTATCGTTCAGTGCAGTCGCTTTGTTTTCTATCATCGAAGGATGTTCGTTGGATACGCCCTTGATTGAGTGTAAAATGATGATAAATTGTCAACTGGGAATACGGCAATTCGAAAAATATTTTGTAAAGATTTGTTCGATCTCGTAGTATCATTATATTTAAAACGTAAAAGAAATAACAGACATTTTCAGAGTGATAAGGTATTCAGTGTGGGAGTATTGTGGAGACCTGAGGACCAACACCGTACAGAAAAATATCGATTCCTTTTTCTAAATAATTAATGATTTATGAATGTGTCTTATAGTTCAAGGTGAACTCATTTAACCCACATATTTGATTAACTAGAGTCTTAGTTTTTATGAAAAAGATAATCGAAAATAAATTCTAAATTCAAGTGCTTGGTGAAAGGAATATTGCCTGAAAATGTGTATTCCTAATTTTTTACAGACAATGAAGGGGAAATCGAAGAAATTCTAACTTGCTCAAGTAACGATCAACTTAGTAGGCGCATATGGAGTCTCCTATTGCTCTGCCACAGCGAGTTGTAAAGCAAGTAGTAAAGTAATGGTAATAAATAAAGTGTTGAATCAAGTAAATTAAAAAGGAACAACATACATAACAGATGTTTTACCTCGTTGTCATGTTGAAAAACATTAATTACAAAATAAAGCAGGTAATATTCTTATGTGCTACCATCTCAGATAGTGTCCTTAATTGGGACTACTTAAATTCCTTTTAGTATACTTTAGTACCGAAAACACTATAACTTATGAAGTAAGACAGGACACGTCATTACATCTCTGTGCGTTCAGAAAGTGTGCCATTGATAATAGCTAGTGGCCTATAACAACAAAAGATCTGTTGGGGAGAACGATAAAAATAATTATTTCAGATATTCGTACAGTCCAGTCCGGGCCTTCGCTAACATCCTTTTATTCGCAGCACTTTCGAAGTCTTTCTACTTCAAAGAGAATGGACTATAATGTAACAGAGAAACAGACCAGCACCAGGTTTTAATATGGAAGTAAGGATAAGTTCTGGTAGGATCGCACGCGGTCTGTAGCCCGTTGTTTTTAAGAGCTCACACCACTACAGACACTAAACAAATTTTGTAATTCAATTCTTACGTAGTGAATATAATATTACAGATACTCAGATTAATGATTTCATATGATGAATCAAAGTTATAGTAGACTGAATCATAGCATTGAATTTCTTATTTTTCCATTATAACATGATCGTGGACATTTTAACATTTCAGAAAGAAACTTGGCATATCTTTGAAAGGATTATTAACGTCTCAGTAGATGGCAGATGAAACTAGAAAATGGTGTGCCTAGGTACACATACTTAGATGTTTCCTAAATTCAACAGTGGAGATTGACCTGCTTTCCACTATGTGTAAGAGTAACTCTGATCTGTGCTCCGAAGAGGAACCTGGGTGATGTGTTTGTCTCCAGAGGCGACTGGCTGAGCGATCAGTGACGTGGACAAACACGATTCACTCCAGAAGATCTCACGACAACCATGACAATATCACACCAGACGGATAAAGCGACAACCCCTGAAACTGTTTTCGATGTCTCGAGTCTCACATGTGTCCTCTGGTAGCTGCCAGTTCCTCTTCGACTTATTTCTTCTAAAGTAACGCTCATCTCATCTCTTGTCGTATGATGGCATATATAAATTACAAACTATAAATCATGCGTCGGTATTGCCGACCTGGATGGCCGAGGTGGCTTGTGAATCCGAATCAGCGCCTCGGAAGGGGGGCGGGTGGGGGGCGGGTTTGAGTGCCACCGTGGGCATGGTCGTTTGTCCCTTGTCTCTCATGGACGTGTTTTGTCGTGGAAGGACTTGCTGTCCACAGACCGAGGAGCCCGAAAATGTGTCTAGTGTAAAGGTTAATAGTGTCCCCATACGAGATACGCTACCCGGCGCGCATAGCCGAATCTACTGAAGGTGGAAAAAGCCCGACGAAGAAAACATGTGTCGATATTTGAATTTAAAAATATGTTTTGTTTCGTAGAATCCCGATACGTGTTCCTATTCTCTCTTATTGAAATCAAACGCACCGGAAAGGACCAAGGAGCTCGTTGAAGTGCGCTGGCAGTCAAATTATTTAAATTGCAGTACATTACATCATCATAATCTAGGAAGTAGAACACGATCATTATAGAAGTTCTTTGGTTTTGGCCGAAAGGCAATTGTGATCGCATTTAAGTGTGCATTGAAGATACTCTTTACGGCAAGACTCTCGATTCTACGGCAGTCAATTAGGAATTAATTTACGACCAGGTAGATTTTTAACTTACAGATGCAGTAGTGTTGTTAATCATGATAGAGAAATATTTAAATTTTGAAGTACTTTCTGAGTCTGGCAGAAGACAATTATAATTGAGAATTTGATGGATTTAGCTTCAGACGGTTTTCCCAATGACCATTTCAGAGAAGAGTGTCAAACAGTGATTTCTTTTACTAATTAGGACACTTCAAAAAGTTAAACGGAAATGTAAATCTGCCGGTCGTCAACATATATATGATGATTGCACATTGATGGCATAGCGAGAATATCATTTAGACGGATCAAAAAGAAAAGCGGACCTAGAACGGAGATCTACAGTACTTCACATAAAACTGGATTGGATAATAAGATTTTCGTTTCGGTAAGGTATCTTTTCCTTATGGTCAAAATTTTCCGTTTCAATCCATGTTATTGATTCACTGTAAAGTAGGCATTTCCAAATTTTATAAATTGATAGCGTTTCTTAAGAAAAATGGAGTTGGAACTTAGCAGATCCAATCGAAGACACAAGAAACGGAGTTAATCGATTTATGAAGGAGCCACATGATGATTTGCATCTTTGACTAGGTTTATTGCCACGATTATGATTGCTGGTGGTTGTCGACGAGAGGAATTGTATTCCATGTCAATCAATGATGCAGAATATGCAGGTACATAGTTAATTGTGCCCATGTTTTTGTAAAACAAATCATAAGCGTTTGTATCAAAATTCCAAGTTCATAAATTGGTATTAGATTTCACTATGGTACACTGTGTCGTAAAGTTCTACTTTCCGGCCCACTTTGAGACACAAAAAAACAGAAATGCGACATAGTATGAATTCATCATCATTATCATCATCATCTTTACCCCAGTTGGTTGGAATCAGCTTTTTTTCGGATCGCTTACTGCAAACCATTATGATAGGAATATAATTCGATATCGTTGCAAAAGTATTTAAATAATACCTCTCCAAAAGTAACCAATGAACACTCGTTGTGAAGGTTACCAGAAAGATTAAAAAGACCACAACAACATGTTCCACCCATCAGATACACCAGGATCTGGGCAGAAACTAATGTCGAAAAAGCTGAATGCTTTGCTCATCATTCAACCATTGTATTTAAACCCTTTCCATCAAGTGATCATAATGCGCAAAAAGTCAATGAGGAAGAAGATATAAAATATTTAGAAGCACGTCTTCAGATGTCACTTCCAATTTCCCCATTTATTTCGAAGGATATGAATAATATCTTCAGAACTTTTTATCCTATAACAAAGCACCTGGATATGATTTAATTACTGGCCAAATAATACAAAACATATCTCGAAAAACAATATCCCTCATCACTTCAACGTTCAACGCAATATTGCGCCTTGCACAATCCTGGAAATATGCTCAAACCTGGTAAACCTCCCCAAGAACCCGAAAACTGTAGACCAACTAGTTTGCTGCCTCTCCTCTCTAAAGGTTTTGAAAAATTGCTGCTAATGAAACTGCAACCAAGATTAGAAGACTGGATTATCAGTTTGGATTCCAAAGAAAGCATTCTACAGCTGAACAAGTGCACAGGGTGGTGAACATCATTAGTAAAACTCTGAACGAAAAGAAATATTGCGTTTCTACAGATAACGCAGGCATTAGACAAAGTATGGCATGTAAGGTTATAGTGCAAGCTGAAGAAACTCCTTGAATATCCTCATTATGTCCAATTAAAATCCTTAATAGATTCTTCTAAATTAAGCACACTAACAAACTGTCTTCCTTTTACCCTATCATGTCTGGCGTCCCTCAAGTAAGTGTGCTGGGCCGAGTACTCTGTGTATTATACACTTCTGACCTGCCTACTACCAATAATCAGCTACATTTGCTGATGAAACAGCAGTTATTGCATCAGACAGTGATTCACTAGAGGCTTCTAGATTGCTTCAGTTCTCAACAAACTACAAGCATGGCTGAATACTTGGCGAATAAATGCAAATGAAAGCAAATCAAGACACATTACTTTCTCCATTAAGAGAAGATTTTGTCGCCTAGTGTAATTGAACGGAACTAACCTTCCACTAACAGATGCAATGAGATATTTAGCTGTTTATTTTGACCCAATATTTACGTGGAAAAACATATAATGTGTAAACGAAAAGAATTCCAGTGAAAGTTCAAAAAACTATATTGGTTGTTAGGTAGAAACTCAGTATTGGCTTTAGACAATGAACTACTCATTTATAAATTATTCTTTAAGCCTGTTTAATTTACTGCTCTAGGGCACCAGTAGCAAATCCAATATCCAAATCATTCAAAAATTTCAATTCAAAGTATTAAGAAGCATTGCCAATGCCCCCTGGTATGTTATAAATGATGTAATTCACTCTGATTTTAAAAAGCCAACAGTTAAGGAAAAATTAAAAAGTATTGATGTAAATATATTGAAAAATTAGAATGTCATACAAATACTTTAGCCATAACTTTGTTACATAACAGTTTGGAAATGAGACATCTCAAAAAAGTCAAACCTTTATGTTTGCTTGACATGTTTTGAAGTATAGTTATGCGTCTAATCAACTACATTAATGGAGAGATACTACTGAGTACCTTCTTCAAACAATGTTAGTTACCTAGTCAAAAATTTACATATTGTTCGGATGTATGAACAGATTGTAAATAAATGTTTAATTAAAAAAATATGATTTGACTGTGATTTTTACAACCAACTGATGTGAACCCCCAACCCAGAAGACCTAACTTCGTGACTTAACGTAGTTTATGAAATCGGCTTGGCAACGCCCATTTTTCGGTCGTGGCCTTTTCAGTAGAACCATCAAAACATGCGCCTAGATGACCGAGGGAAACCACGAAAAAACTCGGTAAGAAAGGCCGGCAGGGGGATTGAATCCGCGCCTTCCGACTGCAAAGATAGCGCGCTACGCCCTGATCCACTTCACTCGGTATGCAACATAATATGAAATAAAAAACATTATATCTATGAAAGATAGAATCAGAAAAAAACGCATTTATATTTATTATGTTGGCTACATTCAAAGAACGACAAATTCTCTCGGTCACTCACTGGAAAGTCGTTTGAATACGTATGTCTCTGAAACCAGATTGAAAAGTATTGAGAAGCTCGTTTACGAGGAGATATTGTTCAGTTTGTGCGATTTTTTCGTCAATGATTTTGGACAATGTTGGTAATATAATAAAGCATCACAAGATTTCGAGGAATTTTGAAATTGAGGGAGAGGGCATTATATATATATATATATATATATATATATATATATATATATATATATATGTGTGTGTGTGTGTGTGTGTGTGTGTGTGTGTGTGTGTGTGTGTGTGTGTGTGTGTGTGTGTGTGCGCGCGCCCGCGCGCGCGTGCGTGCGTGCGTGCGTGCTAGCTTCACCATTTGAGTAAAAATTATTTATATTAAAAAAAAGTTAGATTCGCGCGAAACGAGCTATTTTAAACGCTATTTATGAATATGAAGGGCCACTCCTTGATTACTCTTTCGCTTGAGTATGTGTAGGCACTTCATTTCTCGAGATATCCTCGTGGAACAAGATAATCACAGGACATAATGCGGCAACACAGCTTTAATGACCAAAAATATGGTTGTCGATATTTAACTAGCCTGATATGCAAACATTGTAATTGCTGTAAAGTTATATCAAGCAGTACAAATTATGAAGTAAAATACAACATTCATATTGTAAAAAATGGAAATTTCGTACAATCTAACACCGGGTCACAGTTCCAACTACATGCTTCAAACAATGCGTAAAGTAAATTGGAGTTTCCGAAGATCGGTTCTGACTCTTCTAGAATGTGTCAAGCAATTTATATATTCAGAAAAAAAACATCGATCACTTACTGATTAGTATTTACCTAATAATATAAATATTCAATACTCAGAATGACCTTCCTTATGTGCTACAGAAATAACGCTCTAAAAACCCGCAAATATTCGCAAATAAATTGGCAACCTGCGTCATGTTAAGCGCCTTTATCTCTATTTCGATATCGGTGTGGTGACTCGTCTGTCGCCACAAGCGTCGTTCTCCAACGATAACATCTCAAGGGCCGGCATTGCCCCAAACAGTCTTAAAAGCAAACATTGTTTCAGAGACTGAATAAGATCGACATCCTTCTCTATTGAAGAGTGCTTTTATCGGTGTGATGGAAGCGAGCGATTAAATTGAACTGATAGTGGCTTCGGAAAGGTGACCGCGAATGTGTCGCCGGTGACAAGACAAATCGAGGAGGAAAAACTTCTCCGTGACGCGTAACCACTTGCAGCAAACCGAAAACTCATCAAGTTCGCGCTCAAGACCTGGACCCCACCATCGCAACCCATAAAATATCTAGGACTTCATCTGGACACAAAACTAACCTGGAAAACCCACATAGATATCAAAATTAAACAAGCAAGAAATAAATTATTACAACTCCGGCCACTAATCAACAAACATAAATCTCTGTCATACACAAACAGTACAACACTACACAAAACAATAATCAGACCACTACTCCTTTATGCATGCCCCATATGGACAAACGCAGCCCCCACAAATGTCAATAAAATTCGTTATGCAAAATAAATTTTTAAGATTAATCACAAATGCCCCCTGGTTCATAAGTAATAAACAACTTCATTCAGAATTAAACATCAATACAATAATAAACCAAATAGCACAAATATCACACAATTTCTACCAAAACCTAACAGACATACCAGCAGCATCCCATTACAAACTTCCGAAAAATCCAACCCACACACGAATAAAAAATAGATTCCCTTTTGAAGCATTCCTCAAAGTTTTAGCCAACGACAATGCATAACACCGAGGTTCTCCCCCAGAGTATCCTCTCCAATGCATAGATAAAGTTAGCTTAGATATTTTAACTAGAATAAGTCTGAAAAAATACATCTGTAAAGTAGTTGTACTGAACGATGTAAATCCTCCAAAATGAATAAATGTGTTTAAAGAAACGTCTCTCTGGAAATAAATAAATAAATCACTTAAAAAGAGTCTCCACTGTCCTACTGTTAAATAGTCCAAACGTGAAACAGAAACTTTAAATGTTGATTAAGAATAGCGAGATTTTGTATCAATGCACTTCCGTCTTTGAACATTTAGCTACAAAATTAATATTTTTGAATTTATAATATTCACATTTCCTCTCTTCCTTGGGAGCGATTGGGTAAATTTTATATTATTCTTTCTTGACGATAAACAGTGTAAACGGTAAAAATGTCTTCATACTCACAAATAATTTTTTGTTTATTTATTTTGAAATAAATATATTTTATGCACTATTCTGATGGAACGTTTGTTTAAGTGATTGCTGTAATGAATGGGAATAGTTGGCTAATTAATTTTCCACATTATCTGCCCATTCAAGATCGACTGTTCAGAATTCAGTTGAAGTCGCTATAAACGAGATTCGATTCATTTTTCCACGCATATTTATTTGCAACTTTTTGTTCTATAACACTTGGCAAATTTACATAATTTTAAAATCTATTTGGGAGGAGTATTCGTCTAATGACGTACGCAAAAGGCATTATGCAGAGCACGTGCTACGTGCTACTTTGGTACATAAGACGGTATACTAGATAAAATCAGATATGTACTAGATAAAATTAAATGTGTGTGTGCGTGTGTGTTGCTTTCTGTATATTGTGTTGATTGTATTGTGTTGCATTTTAATTTACCGACTCGTGGCACTACAGTTCATGACGCTGCTACGTATGTGAAAATTAGGCTACCACCTGCAGTACTGACCTCGAAGGGTGCAATGCAAACCCCGCGAGGATTCTGAGGGATCTTTTCATTTATCAAATTTTCTGTAAGACTTGATTTACACGGTTTCGAAACGAACTTTCGGGAGTTTTCGCAAACGCATGTACGCGCTGTGTCGCTTCTGTGGTTTCCGAACTACTACTGCGCATGCCCAAGTTTTTCAAAACTCCGGAATTGTTCGTCAAAATGAAGCGCGTAAATCGATCTAAGACTGGGCAACAAGCCTCTAACGCTCCGACCGTGGAGTAGGAGCGCGAGGACAGACACTTCCAGTTCAGAATGAGCACGGCCGAAAAGACATGGGTGCACCACTCCGCTATACTCCGATTAAAACTTATTGCACTTCAAGGTCACGAGCTGGACGAAGAGGGGACATTATCATGCAATCAGGAGCTTCGTTACGACATAATTTTTTGGTATTTGAACTTCCAATTGGATAGCAATATCAACTAGACCTTCTCCTTCCAGCTCGTGACCGTGAAGTTCCACTATGTTTAAATCGAAGAATGGAGATTAAGATCGTTTCATTGATATGATCCAGCTCCCCCCTGACGGGGGAAAATGAAGTTTCTCGGTCTGCAGGGAAGATTATGCTGACAGTGTTCTGTGATGCAAAGCGGGGTATTTTAATAATTAGATTTTCTCAATGCAGAATATTGCCAAGCACTAAACAAACTGAAGTTTGTCATGCTCAAGAGAGCAGGACTCTTGAATAGAGGTGTTTTGTTCTTAGACGACAATGCAAAAATCCCAAGTAAAAAGAGACATTGCACAATACATTCGTCGCCTGTGATGGAAAATAGTGAAGCACCGAACCTAGAGCCTTGATTTTTCTCCAACTGACTACCGTCTTTTCCTAGCGTTCAAGTCAGTAATTTCGAAACAACTTTAAAGCTTTGAAAAGATCCAAAAAACTACAGAGATGTTTCTAAAATCGCTTTGCATAAATTTTTACGTGGAGAGTTTTGACGTTAATTTCACCGTACGACAGCTCCATTATTGCCGTAGTAAAATAGCCCAAATATTGTAATTTATTATGCCTCCCGCTATTTTTTGTTTGTATTAAAACTTCCCTTCGAAAGAGAATGACGAAACTTACTTTCGCTATGCCTATGGTTTATACCATTTGCCTATGATTTTTCATGTAACTTCAATTAAATTATTTTTTATACATGTTGCATATTGCATTCTTCTTTTTCTTCTTCTTCTTCTTAATAATAATAATAATAATAATAATAATAATAATAATAATAATAATAATAATAATAACATGAGGGGAAAAACAGCTCAGCTTGCTTGTGGCGTGAAACAACCTGTCGTCGGCCCTGATACTTTGGATGGATATTACAGGATACAGTACTTACGGTTGACTTTATCGCCCTTGCTGCCACCTCCAAGAGATGAGGACGCCACGCCCATTCCCATGCTTGGGTTCTTTGGTTTTCTCTTTCTCGTCTGAATACCATCTTTCTTCATTGAAAGTGGCCGGGGAATCTGAAGAATAAAAAAATCCTTCATTAGTAGATCATTATTAATGTATAAATATAGTTTGAGTTAATATTCAAATGGGGCTGAACTGCCGCCCTTAATAATAGAATTGAAACTCGTTTCTCTTAATGTTAACTTCGATTTCCATAATAAAGTTTAAAAAGGAAATATTATGATAAAAAAATACAGCCAAATATAGATGTTACAAGATCTTATAAAATTGTACTGAGCTTGAAAAACCACACGGTATACCACGTAGAATAAAGATTTAAACAAGCCGCTTAGTTTAAAATAATCAACGCATTGAGATTATTTAATAAGAACGATTATAGTCAGATATGATATACATCACAATGTTTTGAATTGTAGTATAATTTAAACTATCATTTCTTGCATACGTATCTAATCGGTATCATTCGCCCCACTACAAGTCGTGTTAAGGTACTCTATCAGGGGAAATGTTTCCGGAAAAGCAGTATCTGCTTGCATTCTATCTTAACGAAAACGATTACAGCACATCAAATCACAATTGTTGATAGTAGCATTATATCGAAATTTATCACAGATTCCTTTCCAGTAGATTAAATAATGCATGTTGGGGCCAACAGGTGGGGAATGCTTAAAATGATAGTCGGAGCGTAAAGATATTCTATCGCTGCGATACGCACTGCTCAAATGTTGTGAATGGAGAGTCAACAATCACTACTCACTCGATAGGAGGCACTTCTTATTTTTTTGTCAAAACTCTTGATCCGTGAAAATCGCAGATAATCCTTTGTCCTTTATTAAAAATTTGACGCATACAATGTTTAATTCTCCCCTAATAATGTTGTATTCAAAATGTACGTCTGTGGTCTGAAGGTTTTGGAAATACGATATTTAATATTACAACTACAATATATTTAAATGTAGGGATATATATACATTGTGTATCTATACATTCGTAATTCAACTTACATGATCTCCAAGCGGGATGAACAATCTCTCAGAAAGAATATATATTTCCAGGCTGACAATGATTAATCTGGTCCCCATAGTATTAAAAAAATGTGTTTTTGATGTACGAGAAAGAAAGAGAGCTTAATGTAACTAGATTTCAAGAACTCTTTGGAATGAAATGGATGTTAATGACCTGTGTCATTTACCTTGTAACAATTATAGCATTCGATTCTTTAGAAAAACATCAGAATTAAAACTTCGCATACTAAAATTCACATGAGGGAAAATATCATTACGGTACGAATTCACGAACGACAAAAAATTAACTGCCTTGTGACAATAATTTTAAGGAAGACATCTTAATTCTTTAGATATCAGTGGAAAATGAAGAACAATAACAATGAACGTCTTGACGCTTGAAAATATTAGTATTTGTCAAAACTGATAAAAGCACAGATATCCATTGGTGGATTAATCGGGGCTCGAGGGTGGGCACAGGGGTCATTGTCCTCCTCAAAGTCAACATTTTCTGTAATTTTACACGATTTCTTCAAAATAATTATCATACACAGATCTCATCATATTAAAGCAGTATTCCCAATATAAATATACTCTTGCATTTTTATATCTCTAGCTAACGATTAATTTCAAACATTTTCATGGGGATTCGAAATGAAATTGCTCCCTCCTAATATTTTCTAGATCATTGAATCTAACTAACATACGACTATGTCCTGATAGACGATTTCTTAAAACACTCTACTTCACAAATAGTATTAACTGAAGCAAAGGAGTATGCTAGTGAAACACCATGAACAGTATCAATTTTACACATTCGTGGAATACACTTCATACACTACTTTACGCCATAAATGTTACTCTGTATCAGTATGGAAAAGATAGCAAATATTATTTTGCTCACATTTTAAGAGCAGCAAGGAATTGAAAAATTAAGAATAGCTATGAAGAAATGGAATTGACAGGTGTGACCAAAGTTCCCGTTTAGAAAGGAAAATAAATAATGAAAATTGTTTAATAACTTCAAAATAAGTGTTGGAAGCGACAGTTGAAAAGGGGGGTAGTGATGGATCCTACCATCTGATTCCAAAAATAATTTAATAAAGCGATGTTTTTTATTTATTTATCCCTTTATTGCGTCATTTTTTACGAATATTAAAGACATTTCATAACACTAATTGGTTAGGGGGATTTGAGATGAGAATCCTTCTCAACATTTCAGGGACCACACGCAAACCTTCCCCGTCCCATTCCATCCTCAGGGCCGGTCCTCAGAACCGGGCGAAGGGTTCATACCTCATCTTTGTATTGCCCATCGAACATTCAATCAATTCTCCTACCAACGTACCGGGAAAAGTGGCTCAGGGCATCAACTGATGTCACTGCAGTGTCTCTGACTAGCAGGACCTACGTTCGAGTCCCGACGGTCGCGGTGGCAGGTTTTCGACGCTAGCTTCAGCTCGGTCAGCTAGGTCGAGAAGGAGAATTCTACCGCCCGGCTGCTCTGATCGGTAGTTTTTCGTGGTTTCGGAGATCAACAGCAGGTGAATGCTGGAGCAGTACCCTAACGTAAGGGACACGGACCACGCGCAATATTTTCTTAATCTTTCTTGTCCTATCCTCACCTCTTAAATACACACACAAATACTAACATATACTACACTACCACACACGCCAGGGTCCGATCGGGAGCTTAGAACTTGTCCCGATAGGGGCAGTGTCTCGTTGGTGGGAGATACCTGGTTGGGGAAACCACACTAGCCGACGGTAGGTCGGCGGGGAAGATAACCGCCGCCTCCCGAGGGAAAATACACTCCACTTACGGGACTAATGATAGGAGTTGACGCGTTTGGAATCACTAACAATCAATCAATCCATCGAAAGTCGGAGAACCCGGAAGCAGCAACTGTCTTTTGAGTCACTCGGGACACTAAATGTGCTTCGAAGTGCGATCAATGAGTGGGATAACTGGAATAATAAAATAATAGAATGTCTGATCTCTTGCGAATATTTTGTCCTTTATAAACCAGCCTTAAAACCGGAAATAGTTTCTTCTGGAACCCAATTTCGAACTTTGCTGACAACCCCAGCACGGAATACTCGGGTGGAGGAACCCTACAGAATGAAAACCCGAAAGGCCTCATTTTTAGGACTGAGGTCTAAGAAATGTAACTCGTGTGTATTAAGAGTCACCAACACATTCTATTAAGGACTGAGGGTGCGTCATTTCCGAGTTATGCAAAAAACAGCATGTGTTGTGAGTTGCATGTGCGCCTGCTCTTTCTCTTATGTAGTGCTAATAGTAATTATTCACAGCGAGTGACTTGCCGGGTTTGGTGTGGCTTTTCTGTTTGCCCCAAGAACCTTCTTCACGTAGACTGGATTCTAATTTTAACTAGCTTAGCGCGTCGCCTCTGGGGGGTATTTTCATGTTTTAAAGTTATATTTCTGTTGTACACGTTCACTATGAAAATGCATTTTAAACATATTTTAGTTGCACGGTTAGTCCATTTTCGAACGTAGAAATTTATATCGAAAAAGTCCCATTAAAACACACGTTTATTTTTCTCTTACGAAATTAGATGTAATTATTAGCAATCTGATGAATTACTCTTCAAAACATTTCCTTTTTTCAGGTGCAACCTGTTAAGTCAAGGAAAAAAATATTTACTATAATAATTTGGCCAACTCTGTAGTTAAAAAAGGAAATAATCGACAATTTAGTACATCTGAACTACAGAACTTGAAAGATTTCCCTAATCAAAAGAGGAGCTAAAGTAAAAATAACTCATAAACATGCATCCTAACGATTCATACATAAATACCGGAAAAAGAGTACAGTAATTCCCAGCATTTCACCAATGTACTCGTAGGCACAACGAAACCATCAACGGCACGTGTTTTTCTAGAATTTTGCAAGAATATAATATAGGGAACAAGTAAAGAATTGTACAAATCAAGAGGAATCAAATGACCAATATACCTATTTGGAAGCCGTAACCACCAAGTGTTTAGTTGCTTAAAATAGAAAAACAATTTTTTTTTCGAAATTTTCTGATATTATCTGTATGAATTCACATAAAAATTATAGTTCCTCATCAGAGGACCGAGACGCGTTGAATGACACCTCATTTGTCTCGATTGGTGGACCGGAAAGGAGTTTAACTGTGACAGACACTGGACGCAGGTTACTCTAATACCAAATAACGTTGACAGTTCATATTATACAATGTATTCCTATGTCCATGACCACTTCCTGTTTAGGTGGCTCAGACATTAGCTGATGTCACTGCAGTGCCTCTGACCGGAATGTCGTAGGTACGAGTCCTGATGGTGGCAGTTTCGACACTAGCTACATAGCTAGGTCGAATTCACCCGCTGTCAGGAGGAGAATTCTAGCGGTTGGCTGCTCTGATCGGTAGTTTTCCATGGTTTCTCCGATCAACACCAGGCAAATGCCGGAGCAGTACTCTAACATACGTGCCAAGGACCGCGCGCGATATTTCCTACCTCTTCCTTGTCCTATTCTCACACACTCTTACATGCCACTATAATAGTACCACACATGTTGGGAAACCAGTCGGGAGCTTAGTGCCTGCCCGTCTGGAAAGGTGCCTCGCTGATGAGTGATGCATGATGAACCTCGCTGATGAGAGATGAGAAAACCCGCAAGCCAACGTTGGTCGGCGCCGAAAATTGCCATCCAGCGGGGGAAGATCATCGCCACCTCCCGCAATAAAAATACATGCGCTGTATTTACGGGACAAATACGGACCGTATTTAAGGACCGTATTTTTTACGTGCTCGGAATTACTAATCAATCAATCAATTTTCATGATAGTAAATTTTTGTTTAAAAAAATAAGCATAAACAACTTTGATGGTTTAGCGGCTTTGGTATTGAGCTGTTATACCCAAAGCGAGATCAAACCCGATCAAAGCCGTGGCTTTTTAAGGGCAAAAATATTCTTCGTACTTCTTCTTTCAAGGGGGAAGTAATGTCGGCTGTCCTATTTAGTAGATCCTCGAGTCTAAATGAAGCCTCTGTGGTAAATTTAAATCCCCTATTTCGTCTCTCCAGTGGCACCTTCTTTTTCTGCTAGATGCTCTAGCGTGGCGAAATTTGTGAGGTCAGACGGAAGAACAGGTCTGTTCGCCACATAAAGTAAGGCATGTTTGAATTTGACGTAAAACCAGCCATCGGAAACCGATCGATCTCTGAGATCCAGCTCCCCGCCATTGTTAGCCGCTGCCTCCGCACGTCCTCAAACGCTTTTTCAGCGAAGCACAGCCGTGCGCAGCGTAGCGCGGCTCGCGGGCGCGTTACGCAAGGCGGCGTCGCACAGCGGCGCAGGGGGGGTGGAGCGGAGTGGAGCGGAGCACGCGGGGCGCACCCACCGCGCATGTGACGCAGGGCCCTGCCTGCCCGCCGCGCCGGGGCTTCGCGCTCGGGGCGCACCGCCTGCCCTTATCAGCCGTCCGCCAATAAAGGTGCGGCCCAGCCATCATCCATCCTTGTATCGAAGGTGTTCGTTCGCTGCGACGCGCTGCGGCGTGACGCTTCATGTTGGCAAAGCTGTCGTCGATACCTACACCAACGCCTCTACTGTCCTTACGCCTGAATTCGTAGACCCCACTGGAGGAAAAAGGGAATCCTTGAGCAATAAAAAATATCGTCGGTGTATACGTAAAAAAATGCATTTTTGATGTTTATGAGTTATTTTTACTTTAGCTCCTCTTTTGATTAGGGAAATCTTTCAAGTTCTGTAGTTCAGATGTACTAAATTGTCGATTATTTCCTTTTTTAACTACAGAGTTGGCCAAATTATTATAGTAAATATTTTTTCCTTGACTTAACAGGTTGCACCTGAAAAAAGGAAATGATTTGAAGAGTAATACCTGTTGATGGTACAGGAAATGTATACACCATTTAATGGTATAATGAGACAGGATCAATACCTAAAGGTCGTGAAGAACCGATGATCCCCTCAAACAAATGGGTGGTTTGGAAAAAATCCATGATTATGCATTCATGACTGCGCTCTATGCTACAATAGGAAAGAAAGTTGGAAAATATAAGAAATTGATGAGTCCGTGCTTCAGTGGGCTGCAAGTATCCCTATGACAATTCCCAAAGAAAATGTTCGATCTAATGTAGTTAAAAGAAACTGAGGAAACGAACGCTGTACAAACAAGCTCATAAAACAAATCACTCATATCTGGTAAAAATACTCTGAAATAGAAAGAAAGGAGTAAATATTGATTTTCAACATGTCTTACAACAAATATGTTCATTATGAATATGAATTATATTTATATATACCTGTATAGACAGATTATTGTCAAGATCTATGGTTACAAATACATTTTCGTCTCATTCACTAATTCTATCATAATAATTTGGCCACCTTTGTAAGTCGCTGAACAATATAACGACTTTGTGTGTTCTTCCCATTATCCATTTATAAACTTACTGTACATACTTACTTACATTTGTGGAATTTTGTACGAAAAGTTCTTTTTAGTCTTCTTCAAAAACGTGTGATGTTTTAGTAGTGTTACATTGTTATTCATATTTAATAGAAATATTTATTTAGTAAAAAATAGTCATCGAGCGACCTCTTGTATATCGACCAGTTTTTTTCATTTTCACACAGAGGATCAAATTCTGGTAACTCATTATGAAATTTTATTTGTAGACAAGGATTTCTCGATATTGTTCCCTCTCCCCTATCACTCCTCCAACCACTATTCCGAACGCATCATCTGTGTCATCGTTATCACCACATTAGCCACTTCTGATCTTTCCCAGTATAAGTCGGGAAATTCAGATACGAGGAATCATAAATAAATTCATTACTCTCTGCTTTATAACACTTGAGCGTCGTCCCAGAGCGGTTAAAACCAGTGGCAATTTTTACAATCATTGCCTTATATTTAATTTGACAGCTCTGAGGCTGGTTCGTAGGATATTTCTACTGATTGTGAGTTGACTGTCTTGAACAAAGGATGAATTAAAATTGTTACTTTAGTAGAGGTACCTAATTGTTGCTACCGAGCCACGGTAAAAGGTCGGAACTCATTAATGTAAATCATTACGCAAAACGCCAATTAACATGTAGCAATGGACTATTTTTCAAACACTTCTAAACCTTCTTTTCCCCTTGACCGGTCTGAATATTATGAACCAATTGACGTACATGACTATTATTATTATTATTATTATTATTATTATTATTATTATTATTATTATAATTAGTAAATGATGTTTATTGATACTTATAAATGAAATTCTAGAAGCAACCAACCGAAAATCGTAGAACCCACTTCTACAATCATATACATAATAAACGTAAAACGCTGAGGAAATATGCCAACAAAAAGAAAGATAGTAACTAGAATCTGGCCTTTGGCAACTTGCAGTATATAAATACATAACTGATTATTCAGAATGGAATAAAAATAGAAAGTTGAAATGAAAAACAAATGTCCATATCTAAGGCTGAATTTCAACCATCTATAAAATGAGCTTAAAGATTCCCGCTGCTTGGAATGCTAAATTTAAGACTACTGTATTCTGAATCAATAATTCCTATTTATACTTTACCTATTATAAATTGGAGAGGATTGATTATATCTGTATTGTCATCTTGATAATGATGAAATTCGCTCAGACGGGCAGACAAACAGACTCATGAACAGTCAAACGTGAAAAAAGAAGAGAATCAAAATTGTCTGCTTGAATGAGTAAGATATGGAATAAATGTTTTCGTGGACTAAGTACTTTTCAAACATTTACAAGACTAATGCAGGGTATGCAAATTATACTGGTGTAAGTATTTCTAATTTCACCCAATTGAAAGGAAGAAAACTGAACAATCGGCACAATAATTTCTCCAATCTGACTGAAACGTGGCGTGTCCGTAACATCGGTCCTTCAATTTGGAGTAATTACTGTTACTCGTTTACCAACAAATGCGGAATTCAGTGGCGAACTACCACTCTTTAACAGGGAGACATCCTTCCAATTCCGTCAGGCTTGATATCAGGGACGTTCGCTTCACACTCAAGGTTGAAGATGTTCGGAATTTCGTTGTCTCGAAACCCTCGGTTGACACTGAAGAGTGATACCCTGGAATGAAGTTCTGATCTCGAGTATTGCGGAAGCTCTTGTCACTCTTTCATTCCCTTACATTCAATAATAAAGTTCTTTCAAGTTTCTCTCTCTCTCTGTCTGTCTGTCCGTCTGACTTTCTCTCTCTTTCTCTCCATCACTCTCCCTCTTGCCCCCTCTCTCCCTTTCCCCCTTTCTCTCTCCCTCTTTACCTCTCTTTCTCCCCTCTCTCTCTCTATCTTTCCCTCCTCCTCTCCCTCCTCTCCCCTTTTCCATCTCTATCTCCCTCTCTCCCTCCTCTCTCTGGCTCTCTCTCCATATACAAGTATATACTTTCATTCTTTAACTAACTCAACGTACATAACTGAATATTTGGAATCCAGATGTAAAAAGCGAGTAAAAACACACTCATCTTGATAGCGAATGCGCCTTTATTTATTTGTATAGTCTTCAGATATCTAGTCGACCTCCATTATCTTTCTGCTGTCTAGTATTTTAACAACACTGATTGTACGCATTCCTACAAAATTATCCTATAGGTTCTTTTATATGGTCAGACAGTGAATGAAATGAACACACGTGAGTATCTTCACGAATCGACGGTACATGCTCTTGCTGAATACGAGACTCATGCAACTTGATTATTTTTCCTTTCTGATATTTAATTAATTAATAGAAAATAAAAAGGACATGCAAGTAATAATAATTATAATCAATTACTATCTTATTGTTTTAATATTATTGTTTCTTTATAATTATTAAAACAATTATGCCTCGGCTCGATGCATTTCTTTGGTGTAGTATTTAACAAAAAATCTATTTTAGATCGTTGCGCAACTGCCATTTTGTGAATTATTGTGCACAGGCATTATTTTATGAAATACACCCACACTCTTTTGTTCCTTATTATTCATTAATGAAATGATCTAGCGATTTACAGAACACATGTTTCTCTTCCTAAATTAGCCAGACGCTAAAAAGTATGACGTTCTTTACAGATAGTAGTGGGTGCAAGATCCCAACTGAGCATAACTTGAAATTGTGCAACGAAAACGTGAACTCGTAAAAGTCATATCTTTCGTCTGTAAATAAACAGGAAGTAATTTTATAGCCGTTCCTTTATTAATTTCTCAAAATACGCGTACAAAAATTTGAATATGCATAGAAAGACCTTCTAACAAGGTTTTTCTCGAAAATATTTTCTCATGGTTTAACTTTTATGTGTATGAAGTAGTTTTGGGTGGTAATGCATGTATATTGAGGGCGTAAATTCCATAATAATTTTCGGTTTTTTTCTAAGCAATTTATCATATACGATCATGGCGTTTAGAAAGTTTTATTTCTAACTATAAACAAAAGAGAGACTAATTGATGGATGTGACATTTCATGTTGATTCATTGTGAATGTAGGACACAAACATGACCTCGGCCTAAAAAACAGGTAACACAGCAAGTTCTATCAAGTATTTGACATTGACACAAAAGATAAGATTTCTCAAACCATCTAAAATAATTTTCTCGACGTTTTGAAATTACATTAATTTGATTGTCTTTCGGCGCAACCACCTCTGACAAAGTCTGGGCCTAGCAGCGGCGTCCCAGACCTTGCGGCCATAGGTTACAGGGGGAGGGTGGTTAGCACGTAGGCATCCCTACGCCGTATTCTCTTCTTCTCACCCTGAGAAGCGAGTTTTCTCCTCGTCACACAGCAACATACAATGGGACATTGCAAGGAAAACGTACACTATAAACTCGCCCGACCGGGAACCGAACCCGGAATCGCGTCAAAGAAAGTAAGCACGGTGATCATGACCTAACCGCGAGAATAATTTTAATAAATAATAATAATAAACATAAATTTACCAATAAACTTAGAAAATCTTCATCCACTGGTGATGTATTGGCGTTGAAATATGAGAAATCACGAAAATATATTTCATTACTATTAATATTATTTTAGAAACTGATTTAACGATTTCTATTTTGAAACGAAACTTACAATCAATATTCAATCTTTACCGATGATATGGGGGCTACTAGCTTTCCGAACCCAATTTGCGGCTAGTGGCGGTGGACCTTCGACGGACAAAATTTCAGAGAGTCATGACCCCTTTCGGACATATAAAAGAACTCCGGCAATATTCCATCTTAAGCTCTCACATTCTCCTTGCAGACTGTTCGGATATTATTAAATGACTCCGTCATGACGGACAAAGAGATAATCTCATCCAGCCACTACAAGAGACATCCACGGCGGTTCCGGTCGAAATAACCCCTAGTTCCGCACCGGGGGAAGCTTGAATCAGAAATCTGGATGCGAAATTCGGTCAAACGCACCAACCCGCAACAATCCCGGATGAAAATTAAGTAAATTCAAACTCAAGGAAAATATTTGTCTCTGCAAATATGCCGAGTGCAGCACGAAGGAATTTTCTTCTACGTTAAAAATAAGTGTCTAGATTTTTACAACCAAGTTCACAATCCCTATTCGACGGGTTTCGATTTAGCAAGAAATCTTCATTATCACCGCACAGAAACGATAACCGCGCAAACGCAGGGTCCTCGGCGTGCAATTGCAACAGCCGCCTCTTCGCGTGGGCACGCGCGTCTTCGCCCGTGCTGACTCACGCGCCGCGCCGCACCGCCCCGCCCGCCCACGTCACGAGCTCCACTTTCCGCCCACACGCCGCCGCGCCGCCCGCCACGCCCACTTCCGCCGGTAAGACAACGGAGCGGCGCGACGCGGCGCGGCGCGACCGCCCTCCCGCCGGCATCCCTGCCCTCCCGCGCACCTGCCCCGCGACGCCCGTCCGTCCGTCGAAAACTCCTCGCCGTCTTCGAAACTCCCACAACCGCAGCTCACCGTTAGTTCGCCCTCTCACTTGGTTAGTATATCCCTAACTAGCCTTCTCGCCCACCCACGCGCCATCATGCTTTCCCCTTCGATCTTTTGCCCACTCGCTCTCCAGCCCCACTACTCTTTTACCCGCCTGCTCTTTTGCCCCCTGCTCTCTTGACCGCCTGCTTATTTGCCCGCCTGCTCTTTCGCCCGCCTGCTCTTTTGCCCGCCTGCTCTTTTACCCGCCTGCTCTTTTGCCACCCTGCTCTTTTGCCACCCTGCTCTTTTGCCACCCTGCTCTTCTGCCGCATGCTCTTTTGCCCGCCTGCTCACTTGCTCGCCTGCTCACTTGCCTAATCTCTGGCACGCCCGCTCTCTTGATTGCACCCTCTCTTGCCCGACTGCTCTCTTGCCCACCCGCTCTCTTGCTCGGCTGCACTTTTGCCTGCCCGCTCTCTTGCTTGCCAGCTCCTTTCCGACCCCGCTCCCTTGCTTGACCGACTTCTCTTCTGACCTCTCTCTCGCCCTTCTTGCCCGACTTCTCGCCTTTGTTCTTGCTTGTCCACCCTTGCCAGCACTTCTCGCTCACATTGTCCCCTGACCTACATTCTCGTTCAACCCACTACTATCCCGATCTTTCTCCCATCCACGTTTTCTCTTGGCCACCAAACTTCCCATCCGCCTAAGCGCCTTCACACTCGCCTGCTCCGCCATCCGCCAACCCCCTGCCCCGTTGATACACTAGTCCGCCGCTCACCCGCCCTTGTGGCCGCCTGGCCTCTCACCCGTTCTCTTCCTCCATTCACAATCTTACTTCGATCTCCCCTGACCGCTTTTACATCGAACCCCCTTCTATTCCGAACTTTCACCGAACCACTCGTCTTTCTCGTCTTTTCAATCACCCATCAACCCTCTCATTTGTCTACTCGCCCTCCGTCCACCTGTACTGCCTCTCTACAGCACCTCATCAGTCACTGAACTATGCACAACCCACCCACTCGATTTTACCAAACTCTCCTTCGCCAGTCCTCAGTACCACCATCGCCACTCTTGCCATTCATCATTGCTCTCCCTCTGTCCTTTCTGAAGCAAAACTCCCCAAACACTAATATTTTTTGACAGAAAGTGAAAGCCGATGAATAAATGAAGTAAGAGTGAAATGCAGTTACTTTATAAAGACGAAATACTTTAGTAGTAGTAACGCCAACTAGGTGTGTTCAGTTAAGTCTTATCAGCATTTCGGCGTAAAATGAGTTGAAAATGTTGCTATGGCTTTACTCACGAATATTTTATGTTAATAGAGAGATGGAAGTCTGAAGTTCCGCAGTCGTCTTGGAATTTTGCCAACCAAGCGAGTCAAATGGGCTCATCAATACAGCGTATTTCACACATGTTCCATCTATCCGTGTACTTTCGCTTTTCATCTGAAAATACTTACTCCTCGCGCTCGTCAACACTTTCACACTTTTTCGCTGTCCAGGGTTCTCCGCTCTGTGTCACTTTTGCAACGCAGACCGCCCCGCGACTTGTCACCACTCCCCTGCTCCCCGCCCGCCTGTCCCGCCTGCGTGCTCGCCCGAATCCCGTCCAGGAATCGCCCGACTGCATCCCGCGGTCAGTATTCCCTCACCCCCCACTTATCGGATAATCCTTATAATAAGGAGAAAACGAAACGGGATGCTGTATAGCTATACCTTTTTAGGGAGGGAGGTAAACGGCTTAGGAAAAGTTGACCTCGGAAGGCTTTTGGTATATGCTCGCCCGCTCCCCACTCCCCGTTCCCCGCGCCTACCAGCCCGGTCGTCCGGCAGCCCGCTCGAGAGCGCGCCCCCGCCTATTCCGCCCGTCCTCCCCGCTCGCGCGCTCGCCCGCCCTCCGGCCCGTCGTCGGCGCGCCTTGCGACAACACGCGTGGCGACAGGCGGCACAGCAGAGCGCGGCGCGGAGCTCTGTGTTTGGCTGCTTTATGGCCCTTAATGAGGCAGCGGGGCCTAAGCCCCGTAGAGACGGAACGCGCCGAGAAGCGCCAGTCATCGCAGGAAGTGAGTGGGGGTGAGGTCACCCCACTAGTGCACCGGCACGGATTTCGTGCCAGGGAAACGATGTTCATGACGAACATTGCTTTTTAGAAAACGTATAACGATATTGTGGAGAACCATCACGAACGTGTGTCGGCAGTAACAAAATATTCATTTGATTTCATGAAATGATTCATTTGATGATCAAATGAGTAACAAAATATTCATTTTGGAAATTTGACGAGGTTGACTGAAAATGTGTCTTTTAGATTTCATTAAACTTACACAGAGACTATCAATGACCAACACGGCTCATGGGATACATCGTGCTAATACATTTTTTGTAATTTCCCTAATCAAAACATTTATGTTCATATACATTGTTTTTGTTTTTTTATTCAATTAGGAGATGATATGCAAGTGGCAGATCATAATTCCGCAGAAAACAAATTTCGTTTTAATATTCCTATTATTCCTTCAATTACATATATTTAAAATTCCTTGCCTTCTTTCTTTCTCAGGATAATTTTAATTCGTTGCAGATACAGTATTTTCGTTCATGTCAAGGGATTCATTAAAGGAAGGCTCTGAGAATGGGAGAAAGGATAGGGTCTTAACAATCGCGCTTTTATTCGTGACGTTGTTTTAGCTTCTTCTCCAACCTCCATCCAAATTGGCGGGAGGAAGACAGAGAAAAACAACTGATCCGCGAAGCCGGCCTTTCGAATTCTCTCCTAGGCAGTAGTTGAGAACGACCCAGCCATCCAGCGTTTGTCGAAAATACGCCACAGTTGAACTCGTTCGGCAGCGACAGCAAGTGGCAACTCCGTTAATTCTGCTGCATCGTTTACCGCGAGGTCCTAGGATTTGGATACCGTAGGTGGCAGATTTTCGACACTAGCAACATAGCTGGTTCGTAACCTAGATGAAAATTCGGCTGTTTTAAGCGGTAGTTTTCCTGCAGGCCCCAACAAATGAGCCATGAACCACGAGCGATATTCTTGTCCTTTCCTCTTCCAATACATACATACATACATACATACATACATACACACACACACACACACACACACATTTCCACTTACATGCACTACATTAGTAAACATGTCAGGAAACCAGACGCGAGTTTTTAGTTTGTCCCGTCGAGCACCACGCCTCGATAGGGGATACCTAGAGAAGGAAATCCCGCAAGTTTGTGTTTAGGTCGACAGGATTATAAAAACCGCCTCTCGCGGAATATAATATACACTACACTTATGTAACTATTGACCCCAATAGTTTTCGCGTCCGAAATCAATAAATATTTACTCACCCGGAATTCGGACCGAGAAGCTCTTGGTCTACGAACCTTCAACATTATGCACAAACGCTCCTAAAATCCACCCCTCTTCCCCACCGAGATCAATACGGAAGTTTCAGTCCGAGGGACCGCCAAGCATCCAGAAGCGCGTGCACTGAATGGAGACCTTTCACTGTTTTCTCAGCCACTTCCGCTGTTGATCTGCAAGCCGGAGGAAAGCCAACCGTTTCTGCCGCCTTCCTATTTGCTTTCGCTGCATGTCGATAGCAGGGGGAGGCCGATCTCCCGGTGAACGACGCGCTTCTTTCGCTTCCCACGTTCCCAGAATCCCAACACACCGTGTGAACTTACGCATCAACAAGCATTGTAATGTGAAAGAGTGAACCGAAATGATACACAGCACAGCAGTGTCCTGTCCACAAGGTAGACCTGGGGTTCGATTCGAGCTCGATAAATTCTATTTTAAAATCTCTTTCATGATATTTCTAATTTTTGTTTTCTGTTTAGTTTCTTTCAGGTTCCCAATTTATTTATATTTTTGGAAATAATTGTAGTGATTTATTTAGTTGTAAACTAGTTAGAACTGTTCGTGACGCTCGGAGAGAAATTACGCATTTACAACTCAGAAGTAAATGTGAAGATTATTTCAGCGATTGCCTGAAAGTTCGCCCGAAAAGTAGACGAAAATCCCTATCAAGATTGAATCTCTTGTTTCAATATTAATCACATTTGCTTACAACTCGCGACAAATTTCTGTAAAGTGTTTCAGAAATAGTAACATTTTGTTTAGATGCCAATTTTGCAAATACCTCTAGTTTGCGTTTTACATATTAAGCACTTACAATTCGCAATTCGAATTGATAGTTCATTTGCTTATTATATCGACATATTAAAAGTATTTAGTCTTGGCGAGAAAAAGTCAAGTTCCTTACAATTATTGAGAATCGATCGGGATAAAAATAACATAACATTTGCATCATTCTCCATAGCGTTTGGCAAGGAAACTAAGAGTAGTGAGAGAATCGTTGCTCGGTATCTAACCTCCATCGTATCTGCTCGGACCTAATCAAGAGAAGGTCAGACACTCGGGGATAAGATACTCGCGGCACGTAAGTACCCCCTGCCCTCTCTCGTGCTCTCAGGAGAGCGATTGCTTCACTAGCTCTCCGACGTACACTAGGACACAGGACCGATTCTCTACTTCTGGCTTTTTTAGGGCGCCGCAGGACCCTGCTAATATTCATCTATCATCGGCATCCTTGCAACATTCACGCGAAATTTAAGATTATGGTACGCTGGAGGATCAAACCATTGCAAGGTTTTAAGTAAGAGCATTGGGAAGATACGTGGATGAGACATTTCCCACCATCCGACGTGTAGGTCGGCATCGGATCTCACCACCGCCAACACCAGGCATAAAATCATTCACTTTACGCCGCCAACACCAGGCATAAAATCATTCACTTTACGCCGCCAACACCAGGCATAAAATCATTCACTTTACGCCGCCAACACCAGGCATAAAATCATTCACTTTACTAACTAATGACCAAAGCGGTTGACGTGCTCGGTATCAATCAATCACACTCCAAGCTACATCTCCCGGCCCTTGATGCTGGCAACTCAGTCTAACCATATACTGGATCACGTACATTGAGATATTAAGGTTAGAATGATCTATCACATATTTTTTCGTCATCTATGATCTATCACAAATAAAAAATTCCATTATGCTCACAGGTCCATCAAAATGAACGGTCTTTAGTGGAGAAAGCACGAAAACTTATGAACAGTTTTTACAGATAGTTTTATTTCCTATTCTGAAATTATCCACTTTAATTTATTCTACCTTTGGAGTTTTCTTTACATTATCTTTGCATAATTAAATTTTGTGCCGGCCACTCAAACTAAACTCGTGACAACATCTAACATAAGAAACAACGTTGCGGAGAGGGCGATGTTCATACGTTTTAGGTATATTCCTTACCTGCGCCTCACTGAAAATAGCAGAAAGATTTATACCGAATGGTTGCCATTAGCACACTGTAGAACTACCACAAACAAGTAACTTTGCTTGTGGTTTTATGACTGAAAAACATCAGAAAATTCTTTCGTTCCTTTAGTAATGAAACGTCATGTCTGAAATGGAGATTCGTCGGATAATCAAACTCCGGATCACGTCCAGAATACGAGGATGCCATAATGATGGAATTAGATAACAATTAAGAAGTTTTAGACCCGATTACAAGCTTTCTTTCGACAAACGATTCCAGAGTGTTAGCGAACGCACGCATTCACACGCGTTTGGGACGCGTCTGGGTTTACAGAAAGCACACTCCGCATTGGCGAGTTCCCTAAAATACCGGAATTCTTCGTCAAAGTAAAGCGTGTAATTTAGATCTTAGAGGTCAGAGTTTTCTTGTCGTATCTAACTACTCATCATTAAACAACATTTCAAATGCAGTGAAATCCTTCTAAATTAAACACCACTACAGAAGAAGAACCTTTTGAAAGAACTGTTCAAGGCAGGCATGTCAAACCGCGCCCGTTTGGGATGCCAGACGCTCCTGGAAGATTTCGCAACGCTTGTTCTATGCAACTCATATTTGAATTATGTTTATTAACTTACTACTTATTTTCTATTTCATGTTTATTTTCTGTATAATTTACGCCTTACATAAACAACTTCGTCAGTGGATAGAAGTATGTATGAACGGCGAATTCTTTCCTTGTTTTCGTTTTCTAATACGTTTTATTCAGTCATTTGTTTTATATAGCGATAATAAGAAAGAAAATAAAAAGTCTCTCGAAGTTAACTATTTTTGCTTATGGGCAGACAACTCTAAAAACAGACAAAAATAAATTGCCTCTTAAACCTTCTAACCTGAACGACCTAAATGCAGGAAGATAATACAATTATTGCACAGATACGTAAATAAAAATACTTTCGATTCAAAATGTTTAATTTTAATCCCAATTGTCCATTTTAAATCTGACTGAAGTATTATTTTAATTTAATGGATTTTTTTGTTTTAGTAGTGGAAATGGAAATTATTATAGCTACATTTGGGGAAATAAGTGTCAAATGACTTCTCCAAAACATTGTTATGAACCAGCACCGCTGACCGTTTAATACAACGTTTACTTTTAAACCACCAGTTTCTCTGGACGCAATGCCCGCGAACTCTTAAGGAACCTGTTTCCTTGCCCGCGACCTTGACACGCCGGCACTAGAATGTTCTAAACGAAAGATTTCACTGTACGTTGGTGCACACGTATTATCATAGAGAGCACTCACCCCGTGGAGCTTGAAGTAGAGGCCGCAGGCGTTGCACACTGGCTCCCCGCTGTTGTTCCGCCGCCAGAGAGTGGTGTTGTTGGTGTTGCAGTTGGCGCAAGACACCCCTGTGCGCCGCGTGCCAATCTGCAACAGCAGACGACGTACCACAACATTCAAAAGACAACCCTTTTTATTTATTGAACGTCAAAAACAGTTACAAAGTGTGCGAAACATACTATGGGAGGAAGTGTAATTTGTGCACGTTTTCTTGAGATCTAAAATCTGTTCTGTGAAATCAGAAATTTGTTCTTTTCGTAAAGTAAAACATTTTTCAACTAATCGACTTAATAACATGAATCTCATTCCCTTACGAGCTCACTTTTAATTTTTTGAATTAATTCTAATATATTTATGTTTACGATTTATGTGTTTTTATTTTTCCTCAATTTGCCATTAAATAGATTGCTCGATTATTATTATTATTATTATTATTATTATTATTATTATTATTATTATTATTATTATTATTATTTCTTTACTACACTTTATTTCATCTAAGAATTTTTTCAAGTAAACTTATATGTGATATTAACTAATCATTTGCGATAAATGCCACGCCTGCATTAGAAATAGTTTATATTATTTGTATTACTTTGCGAAAATTATTTAATAATTTTTCCTAACTTCTCGTTAATACGTTTGAATTCATTTATATGTACAACATTGATTGAATTTATCCTTTTCTGGCAAGCAGAAGTAGTTCACTCCTTGTTAAATGCGGAAGTTTCTCTTCTTAGTATTTGCTCTTTCAGGCGCTTTTAAGGAGACGGTTATAGCTTTTAGGACCGGAAACTGTCAAATGTGAACATCCGGTGGCGTCTATGTAAAGAAGAAACACATCATGTCTCACCGTATGCAAGAGGAGTTAATGACCCAGACCTCTAGTTTAAAGCAATAATGGCAGAAACATCCGTATTAAATTTTCAAGGTAAGTTAATCATTTTGCACTCTGAAAGTACGAAATATTGTCCAGAACGGAAAGTTTGAGTAGCGAAAATAATCCAAATTACGTTCTCGAAATATTTTGAACCAATTTATCAGTCTATTTATATGTTTTGTAAAATAACTATGCATTGCCGAAATTATATCAATTGGTAACAAGATTTTTGTACATCTAAATAAAATGTTTATGGAGATTGTTTAAATTGAGGCTCTTAGGATAATAACGGCAGATACCAACCGAAGTTAGTTTTGAGAAAAAAGACTTCTTCTCTTTTCGTTCACGTTCATTTTCATTTCGGACAAACTTTTGAAAGTGAAATTTGAGGGTTTTGCCATATCCTAATTTATTTGGTATTTCAGCATATGATAGGTATGTGGTAGGAGTTTACCATCTTACTTCTAACTGAAAAGGCGAGGTCGGTTGGGATCTGCCGTTATTATCCTGAGCGCCTCAATTAACAACTACAATACCATTTACCAAACAACGTAAAATCATATTTCTTTTCAGAAATATAATTCCACAATATCACTTGTAAAGAGTTTAGAATTACAAACACTCCATAATTTTAAATAAAACCACTTGTAAAGAGTTTAGAATTACAAACACTCCATAATTTTAAATAAAACCTGTAATTTAAATAAATAGATGGTTGAAAATGGTGGCCTTTGGGTAAAGTGGTTTGCCGAAGTTATCGGCGCCAAAACGCCCAGGAGTGGTCTTGTGCAAGGCAACGGGGCCGGCGTGGAGCGCTGTGGCGTGGCGCGGCTGGCAGCCCCTAATTCGGGTGACGCAAGAGGGCATGACCTACATTGATAAGAATCCGCGATCGGCTTCTCACAAACATCTCGACAACGCCCACTTTGCTCAAAGACAACATGCTACATCTTTGTCCTTAAGAGTTTGCGAATCCCATCTCCGGTAACGGGAATTTAATGCGAAAAGTTGCAAAGAGAAAGTTGATAATTTATTTATTTAACGCCAAAAACCATTAATAACTATGGGTGCCATTGTGCACGTTTTCTTAAATTCTGATATCTCTACCATAACCCATATACAAGTTGAATTATGAATGCAAGTGGAAAGGAGCGTTTTTGACAATAAGTTATAAGAGAAAATTAGTTCCCATGTAATAAAAATGCAAGGCAAAGGCAAATCAGCAACAGATTTTTCCTATCGAACCCTTCTTGAAGGAATCGTGCTGTCGTGCTTCACCAAGGAATCGTGTTACTGACTTGAGAACGTTGATTGGAATAACTATATTCCTCACCAAACTCTAGAAACTGTTTTGGGTAAGTTTTTGAATAACTACTCGTTCCATCTTTTCAATACACGGAATGATGTAAGAAACTTATTTTATTGGTTAATGAACGTTTAATAGTCAGACCAATGAAATTTTAAACACTATGAAGCATTAGTTTCTCTTTGTTCTCAGTATTCCTTTCTTTTCAGCCTCCTTGATGTTTCAGCAAAATAGCTCCCACGTACAGTACCCAAAGCGTGAACTAGTGAACGGACAAATATTTATTCGTATACTGATTTTTAGCATCTTTTTAACAAATATAAATGGTTAAAGATTCTTCAGATACTTCATTTTTATTAAGAACGTATTTTTGTCAACGTAACATTAAATACGAAGGAGGTTGCATTTTTGGGGATCCAATACCGACAATGCAACTCCATAAATTTCTACGTAATACCCGTCGTAGTTCTTCAAATGAAGGACCTTGCATATCGGAAAGAACGATCAATACGGAGATGTGCCTAATCTGTCTACTAATCTACCAGCAAATTTCATCTAAATCTACTCTTTAACACTCTTGCCTTCGACAACGGTCCTCCACTGATAATAAGCTTATCGCTGGGCGTGCAGATGGACAGGTTCTGTGACAACACTGCATCTTTTTCTGCCAAACGCGTCTCTCTCTTAACCGGTTTCATCAATCTAAAAAATGCCTTCTTACTTCAAATATCCCCATACGAGAGTGGGCGAGAGTTTCATTTTTTTGAATGGCAATATTCTATTAATTTCATAATTCTTACTCAATGAGGCATTTCTGTGAATACTAAAACATAACCACACTACAACTAACGATAGAGGGAATTTGAAAATCTGTTTACTGCGATGGTACGAAAATACCTTTTTTTTAAAATGATTAATACGAACATCCGAACATCTTCATACACTCATTATCAGCGAAGCGTATTTAAATCATATCCCCTTATCAACATCAAATTGCTCTTTATATTGCAATTTCTCGAGAATTTTTGCGTCGAAAAATGTAGAAATATAGCAACACATTTTTACGGGATAGCACTGTCCAGTCACCACGGTTTCATCAACTGAATTTCTAGTGTTTGGGCTTGAATGGGATATCGCGTCCACAGAATGAGAAAGTTCTATCCGATATTTTTATGAATATGAAATTCACATGTTCGAACTCTATTGTCAGATATACAACATATTAAAACAGTTCCCAAGTCAGACTTCTAGAAAACCTCCTAAATACAAGATGACTTGCTTCTTTTTGTATTTTTATGTGTCTTTCTCAGACACTTTCATACTTTCAAAATGCTCTGCTGTAAAAAATTTGCTCAAAGTCAAAGAGAACCTTTGTCATTCTGACGCTACAACATCTTGTCCAAGCTGACCTTGAAGTTGTTCAGGGAAGAAAAGATAAAGATATGCAATTATTTGTGCTCTGGGAGCATTAAAATCGAAACCGGGAACAAAAATGCAAGCGCACACGTATTGATATTGTACTTATCTCGCTCTTTACAGTATTCTTAACTTTTTTCTCAACTCTTACTGAGTTTCTCCTATTTTATTCTTCTCCATCGCTCCTCTCTTTCACACTCA
This sequence comes from Teleogryllus occipitalis, assembly GCA_011170035.1. NCBI lineage: Eukaryota > Metazoa > Arthropoda > Insecta > Orthoptera > Gryllidae > Teleogryllus > Teleogryllus occipitalis. The sequence continues at coordinate 222,796 of BLKR01000187.1, read as the reverse complement.
GCAATTTAATCTTATCTCATCCGCACGTTTATTATCTTCCTATTCATTTCAAAAATTATTTGTCGATTTATTTCGACTCATCATTCACTACTCAACATTACTCATCATCCAATTCCAAATATCACACAACATTCCAATCTCGAGAAATTACACTTTCAATACACACACATCAAACAATTTCTCCTCAGACGCACATGGAGATACCTTTATATTTGTCTAAAGGGGAACGCGCCGCACATTTCGCTCCAAAAGTACGGTGCTTTTTACGATTTAGATGTCCGTTACAAGTAACAAAATAACAACTCAATAATGAAAACTGCTTTTCAATAACAATTAATGCAAAAGATGTCAACTTTAATTACGAATTTTCTCAGTTTAGACTAAATAAGGAAGTCCTTAAACCCCTACAGTAATTGCTAACAGGGATAAAATGGCACAGGAGAGCCCTTTATGCCAACTTGTGCTATAATGAGAAGTAAGAGACACAGACACTCCTTTCAAAACTTAGAAGTTGTTACATTTTAGCTGAACTTGTCAACAAAACTCTCCAATCGTGTTAAGCTCATTTTAGGATCAATTTTATGTTTAAACTTGAAAGTTTTAGAAAAATAATATCTGAAACAAGTTGATAAAATAATATACATATCATTGGTGTATAATTGTGAAAATCTTTCCCCCCCAAAAAACAAGTTTTCTTGAGGTCCAGAATCCCTACCCGAATTTTTCACTGTAGATAGTTGCAATATTAATCACAATCTCCCATCAAAGTATTGTTAGCAACATTTGAAAAATATAATTTTTTTGCTCCCGAGGAATAGAAAACTTCTTTACATGTACAAACGAACAAAACTATAATACATTCTTAATAAATTATCAGCATATTGAAATCTCGCAAAACCTCTAAAGTGAGGCCAATGGAGCAGAGGCGGATCCAGAAAGTATTTCGGGTGTGTGTGACAATTAAATCACATCCTTCATAAATATTTTGGAAATAATTTATTTTAATAGTATGAAAATATTTATAATAGAAATATTGTTTTATGATATAATATATACAGAAATTATAGTGAAAAAATTTAGAAAAATTACAATTGGGGGAGGGGGAAGCGCCGATCCGCCACTGCCGTGCAGCACAAGGTGTGTACTCACCGAGCTCATCTTCTTGTTCTGCGAGCGCACGGGCGGCCGGTTGACGCCGTTGATCTTGCTGTAGAGGCCGCAGGCGTTGCAGAGGTAGTGGCCAGTGCCGTCGCGCCGCCACAGGGGGGTGACGCTGGCCGCGCAGTTCACGCACTCCTTGATGTCGATGCCGCCCAGCCCTACGGACGCTGCGCCACGCCACATCGCCTTTCAGAACGCGCTCGCCGCCACCGCACCTTCCACTCGATTGGCACTTTCCTTTTCACGAGCCATGTTCGCTGTTTGATTTCCGGCTAAGTTAAGCTCTGACCAGGAGGTCCCAGGTTTCGCGCCCCGACGGTGAAGGATTTTTCTCACAAGCTACTTAGCTAGGTCCAAAACTAATCTGGAGCAGAATTCGAGCGGCCGCCTGCTCTGATCAGTAGTTTTTCGTTGTTTCTCCGATCAGTACAACGCGAATGTCGGAATAGTACTCTAAGAAACGGGCGACGGACCGCGTATGTATATTTCCTGCCTCTCCTTTGTCCTATTTTCTCCCTTTATCCACGTACACTTATATGTCCTGAACTACCAGTCATGTCGGGAGCTTAGAACTTGTCCCGGCTGTGGCAGTGCCCCGCTGCTGGAAGATACCTGGAGAGTAAAATACTCCGCAAATCGACGTACAGGTCAGCGCTGGATCTCACCATTCAGTAAAGAAACCTTGCGACTTTCTTGTATAAAACATTGACTACAATAATGGGACACCATCGGAGTTTTAGTGTCGCGCATTCGCAGAGTCGCTGCGCCTGCCCAGAAACCACTTCGCATTCGCTAAAACTCCAAAATCGTTCATCAAAGAAAGCTTGTAAATCCGGTCTACGTCAGTGTTTTACCCAGATACTCTTTCAATTTTTTTACGACTACACCCCAGAAAGTTTTATGAGACCACAACCCATGAGGTGAAATCAAGTATCAAAAATGCATACTTATACATGTGAGGGCAAAGCATTGTTAAAGCGTGTATAGCAGATTATTTGTGGTTCTTCGAAGTTCATTATACGTATGTCTCATTCTAAATACAAGTATTTTATTTACATTTGAAATTAAAAATAATAGATGAAACTATTTAAAACAGTGAAATATTCGAAGAGTGAAGTCGAAATGAACACGTCAGTGAATGTGTTATGGCACGCGCAATACCAATATCACTTTACAAAATGCTGATATACCCGGTGTCTACATCATTTCTACATCTGCATAAGAAATATAATATTATCTTTCACCTACAGTTACCACAAATGTAACTATAAATGCAAATTCCAGCTATTTCATTGCCATGCTAAACTTTTATAAAAAATATATCCCAATTCATTTCAACAGCTCTTATTGAAGTCTGTTGTAAACTTTTACCACTTCCCTCTTGTGATGTCATTATTATCTGGAAATTCTTACTTTTTATATTATGATATGATATGACGACATCAAGGGGTGCGTCAACTGCGCGGCTAGTCACTCCCCTACGGCGACGCGACGGCACTGGCCACTCAATCACACTAAATATTCCATATTTATCTGGAAGTTATTACTTTTTTCATTTATAAATTTCCATTTATAGTAAACTTGGTATTGCGCGCAACCAGACTTTTCAAATCATGTGACCCCGTGTTCGACGGAAAAACATTGCTCACGGCCAAGCAGTTCCTACCCTCACCTCGCTCTTCGAGAACTCTGAACGTCTGGTTCTAATTCAGTACCGGCTATGATTCTACTCGTTCTTTTAAATCCATGATTCCGTCGACGAATCTACTTCTTCTTTCTAACACATAATACCTTCAACTTTCTACACAAAATGAACATTCAACAAATTCTAGACTCTTTATATTCACAGATAACGACTATAAGTACCATGAAAAAAATAGATGCCTTCATGCACTGAAAGTTAATAAAAACTATGAACGTTACTCCTATTCACAATACAAATCGTCATACACACAGTGAGTTAATAAGAGAGTTGAAATGTATCCAGTAGGTGGATCGGATCGGCTGCGAGTAAGTGTTACATCGGAGATAGGGCGCACGGGTAACTCATCCAACCTTGCCCGATAACTCAACTATCTACTTGTCCTAACTAACCAAGCAGATACCTGTGTGGTATCACCCATAATATGACATCAGAATCCTATACAATGGAAAATATTTGGGGTACAAAATAAGACGGTTAGAAGTGAGTGGGCGTCCTCATATTTCAGTATTTTAGTTGAGTCAGGTGAGTAGTTTGGTTGCATCGATGTGGCTGATGATCATTTCAACCTGATGTGCTCAAATTCTGAAGTTGCGATCTCGCTCGACCCTGATCCTGACCTCAACTGGACCTTAACCTGAACCTAGCCTGATCTCAACCCGACATCAAGTACAAATGTACTGAAGTCTTTCCCTACCCTTCTCGAGTGTGTCCCGAACACGATCCAAGCGCCACCTGAGCCCAGCCCAACCTCCGTCTGCTTCAAGCTAAACTGGGATCGAACCGTGACCGAATCAACCCGTGATAAATTCAGCTCGCAATTGACTCGGCTCATGATCGACCTAACCCGTGTTCGACTGAATTGGGCATCGACTCTAACCCTCATCGACCCGACCCTCCAACGACTCAATCTCCATCTCTCCATCAACCCAACCCATCATCGACTCAACCCATTGTCAACTGTAATCAACTCAATTCGCCACCGACGTTACCCATCATCCCTTAACCCCTCAACCTACCTAAAACCGCAACACTGTTGAAATCATACATCCACAAATCCTAGCGACCCAACCCATTTTCGACTCAACTCGTAATCAACTCATTTCGTCACTGACACTACCCATCATCTATTCGATCTCTGAACCAACACAATATCGGGACAAATTCGAATACCCACGCAACCTACGAAAGCGACAGTCGGAGCCTCACCGGGGTCGTAGGAGCCCTCCAGCTCGACGTTGGCCCAGCTGGCGCCGGCGAGCGTGTAGGCGCCGCCAGCGTACTGCAGCTGGTCGTCGGCCAGCACGACGCGCGCGCCGCCGTCGGCGCCGCCCGCTGCGCCCGCGTACGCCGCCCCCGCCGGCACGTACTCCATGGTGGGCGGGGAGCCGCCCCCGCCGCCGCCGCTGGGGCCCGCCGTCGCCCAGTAGCTCTGGTAGCCGCTGCCGTTGGCGTACAGCGTCACCTGCAGACACGCGCGCGCGCACCCGTTCGCGATGGTCAGACGCCCGCTGCGACCGCTCAGAGGCAACGGTGAAAAGACATGGGTGAGCTATTGCGCGGCCTGTCCGGCTTCAGCCAATGAGCTTCATGCACCAGTTGGCGTCCAATGTTAGCGGGAATTTTGAATGTAGTCAGATACTAATACATTCTTACAAGTCATTGAAACAGATACAATTTTTTTCAATATTGTCTCTTTAACTTCAAGTACATCTTTATGGTGTTATTTTTGGATGGTCACTGTTGAAAATGGCCACTTTACACTTCTTTCAAAATGTTTTTCGACACTTCTCGCTTGCCAAGCAGCATGGCGGCCAGCGTCTGTCTGGTTTTTCAAAGGAAGTGCCCGTGTTAGGTCACGTGATTCGTGAAGTATCTGATGCTGCGCAGAACGAGCAAAATCGATGCCCTAGACCACCTCACCTATTAATTTCATCATGGTGGCAATGCAGTTCTGTATAGGGTTTCGGTAGTATAACGGTAAGCGTATCGTGATGTTGCACCCAAGTTTCTGGGTTCAAACCAGATCGAAGGGGCGGATTTTTAAGGGCGAGAAAATTCTTCGTACGCCTTCCTTCCGAGGGGAAGTAAAGCCGGGTATCCCAAATTGTAGATTTACTGCACGTAAAAGATCAACTCTAAAAGAAGCTTCTGAGCTAAATAATCACCGGTTTCGTTGCCCGGGGAGGCCTTGTCTGCTAGATGGGGAAAGGAGCGTAGCGAAATTTGTATGGTCAAGTCAAAGAACTGGCGTAATGGACTTAGTCTGTTTCGCCATAGAAAATGAGGCTAATTGAATGTTTGATTTTCGTATAGCATCGTTGACAGGTGGGTCTCACAGTCCGAGTCGCAAGGGTGGAATATTTTTTACACTAGCTTTATAGCTTGTTCAAATACAACCTCTGAGTAGAGGTGAATTCTCGCAACCGGCTGCTCTCATAGGTAGTTTCACGTGGTTTCCTCGATTAATATCGAACAAGCGAATGTCGGAGCAGTATCGTAACAAACAGGTCACAGATCGTGATCTTCCCTTCTTTATCCTTGTCGCATCGTATCTCCGTGATTCACACACACACACTTATATATACATACATGCGTACACACACACGTGCGCGCACGCGCAGGCATACACTTGTACCCACTGCCATACATGGTGGGAGACCAGTCACGGAATTAGAAATTTTCACGGCTTGGGCATTGCCCCAATGATGGATATAAATCCGCAAGCCGACGGTATATCGGCGCTGAATTTCACGTCCAACCGAGGAAGGAATACCGACATCTTTCGGGAATAACATGCACTATACTTACAATACTAATTAAATAACAAGAGAGCTTTCAACAGGTTCAGGTCGAAATCTGGTGTCATTTTATTTTTTCTATAGATAGATATTCACTATTTCTATGGGCTGTGAAAACATTAGCTGCCGTCTCGCACCGGAAATTACTGAAAAAAAATACGGAAGTTCCACACTTTTCACGACTCAAAATGTTACTATTGTCGTCGTTTTGTTTACTATTCATGGAAATTTAGAAACATCAAAAGTAGGAATTTCCAGAATTAATAATGACAACACAAGAGGAAGTCTCGAATCTTTCACAAAAGATAAGCTTCTGTCACCGCTTACTGACGTTTATAGTGAATGTATGAAGAGATGATATATCGTTTACAAAACTGCCTCATACTAGTTATAAACAGGAAAATTGACGTCTGCGAATACTGTTGTAACTTAACATTAAAGCACCTACATTACTAATTCCCTATCTCACTTCCATCCCGTTTGTAAAGAAAAAGCCGTAAATCGATCAACAGGTAAGTCTAGCGCGTTTTTGTCATGACTGGATAAGACGTCACTAAATATGGTTCACAGATAAGAATTATAAGTTCGTAATAAATCCCTTGAGTTTGATTTAGTGAACTAAAAAAACAAAACAGGGATAAAATAAATTATCATTTGTTTCTATTGCAAATGTTTACTAGTGGGAAGGCGTGGCTTATTGAAGATTTTTCTCTTCTCAGTGTCATTAGTAATTATTCAACAATTATTCGTATTTTTTAATAGTCCATGTCATCATTTATAGTTCTAAAATTAAGGGACAAATTGATTTGACTCCGGCTTTAATAATTGAGGTGTAGGAGAAGTTCGAAAATAAATTTCAACTTAACAATTTTCTATATTTTATAGATTTTACTGATAATCGGAACTATGCCATACCTATATTTTTTCTACTAAAGCAAATTGAAAGAAAATAACGCAGCAATTTTCCAAAAATCTTTGAAAATGTTACTGGATTTCATGTAAAGTATCTCCAAAAATTAAGATACAATATTAATCTAGATCTTATTCGTGACGTATTTACCAAATTTCGGCTCAAAAGTATCTAATCTGGCAGAGTTATACGTGACACATCCAAACATACAGACATACACATCCCGATTTTCGGGTATAAAATTGCGTGTATCTCCGCCCCAACGGCACCAATATTAGCACTCTTTGGAAACGAATTAATAGACCTTAATCCTGACGTATTTTCAAAGACATCTCAACGGATTTAATGAATGAAAATTACAGATCGAATTGTTGAGATGATTCCAAAAATTAAAATTATTGTAAAAACGAAGTTGATCCTTAGTGGACCGTCGGGACTAGAACCTAACACCTCTCAGTCTTCAAAACTTCCGTTGCAGGCTGAAATCTTCATAACAGGCCTATCAGCCTCACGTTAAAGAACATTTCCCATTCGCAAAATAAAATGCCACTTTACCATTCGTATGTCTAATAACTATTATTGTATTCTAGCATTATAAACGAGCTTTTACGTTACAAGAAATCGTTCATAAAAGGTCACCTTACAGCAGATATGATGACGTTTTTGGCTCGAATAATTGCGTCATCGCACAATCACAGCTAGAAAATCGTGGTAGGTCGCGGTAAACCGAACAGCCGACCACCGTTTTTCGCACAGATGTCAAATACTTGTTAATGACCTAAGAAGTTGACGCGCCCGGAATCACTCGCACAACTCGTACCTAACGTCGCTCATTTTCAAAACATGTACTCATACAATAATGCTTAACGTTATGAATTAGTTGCATAATATACTAATACGACCCATAGGTGTTATAGACGTTCTGAATAAGTATATTATTCACCATTAGGTAGTGTCTATTTGCTCATTCAATTCATTTCAATAATGCCTTATTTTGTGTGGTGATTCTTCCCACACATCATCAGACCTGTTCTTCCGTCTGACCACACAAATTTCACTAGACTCCTTTCACGATCTAGCGGAGAAAGAAGATATTACTCCAGCGACGAAATAGGCGATTTAAAATTAGCTCAGAGGCAGATGATTGAAGATTTTTTACATGCAGTAAATCATCAACAAGGGACAGCCGGATTTTCTTTCCCTCCGAAGGAAGAGTTTCAGAGCTCTGTGCGAAGGCAGGGGGGTTCGCCTTGCCTGGTGCGAGCACCTGAGCCACTAGCTTTCATGCAAGGGAACTCGACCCAGGGGGGGGGGCGAGAACTCACGAAGGCGGGTGGACTTGCAATGGAAGTGGTACGAAGGTTTTTTTCGAGGGATTTTTAAGCTTATGAGCGAAACCAAAGCGTGAAATTGCGCTCACCTGTCCGGGGCTGCCGCCGGGCGCATCGTAGGCCAGGGCGCCGCCCGCACCGCCCGCGCCGCCGCCGTAGAGCAGCGGCTGCGGGGTGCTGGCCTTGGTGCTGGCCGAGGTGAGCGTGGGGTCGCTCTTGCCCAGCAGCTTGCCTCCCGCGCCGCCCGCCGGCTGGTACAGCATGTCCCCCGCGCCCCCTGGCGGCGGGCTGAACTTGCTGCTGAAGGAGTAGCCGCCGGGCACCAGGATGGACTGCGAGTAGGGCGACGCCACGCTGCCGTCCGAGTACGTGGGGTAGACGGCGCCCTGCAACCGTCCAGCGGGCTTCTCAAACGCGCTCCCTCATCGCGGACGTTTCGTGTAGGTCACGGTTCACAACGCGACGCGAGTACGTGGGACAATGACGCACTGCAACCGCTACTCTCACTTCTCGCCGTATTTATGGATTCAAGCAATGCAAATTGCTTCAAAATTACTTTTTTTCTCACGTTCCAAACATTAAAAACTTGTAGTGAATATTTGATCTCTGAAACCCTCCAGGAACAAATACAATCTTCTTTTTATAGTATATAAATGAGCCTACGGAACGTTAAGTGCAGATGAAGTCAGATTTTTAGATAGAAAAAATTTTTCATCACATTGTACAATAATAGGTACATTACTCCGTATATACGTACGTATACGAAAAGTAAAAAAGCTTTTTTGTCCGATGACGTCCCAGTCCAAAAATTCCCGCGTGTATTTCCCACATTTCCTGCCCTCTTTGCTCGCCATTCCCGTAACATGGTTCATCCTCCCTGCCTAGCCTGTTCGAGAGAACCATGGAGACCAGCGAAGAAACAAAATCATAAACCATAATTTAATCAGTTTCATATGATGATAGAAAAAATGTTTGTTGTTTATGTGAGTGAAATGATTGTATCTTGCAGGATCTCTACTGTTTGCTTGCACCTATCGTTCTTGACGAAATAAAAAGCTTAATCTAGATCTCACAAAAAATATTTCACTCACTTAATTGACTAAACTAAATTGACTTTTCTGTAGTATTTAATGCGGTGCAGAAAGCACTGGAAGCGTGCCACAGAAGTCGCACGATATTTGCTCGCGCGCAAGTGTTATAACAAATTTTGAGAGGATACCGAAACAAATTGCTCTTTCACGCTCCTAAGCCAGTTTTAAAAGCATCGACTTTTGAGACCACCGATTGTTTTGTGGCGATGTATAGTTGACACCCATGCTTTAATTTTAAACATCGATATTTTGTTTGCGATGACGCATCCCTAGTTCGCACGCCAATAGGGCGATTCCCTCCGAAAGCCAGAAGCGACACTGCGCATGCCCGTGCTCGCTAAAACTTCAAAATCGTTCGTCAAAAGGAATCTTGTAAATAGGTTCCTGACACGTCCTCTCACCCTTTTTTTCTACGCGGTACATCTGTATTTCACGGCGCCGTAAAACTGCACTACGAACCTGCGAGCCTGAGCTCATGGAGACGGTCTCGAGTGTGGTGTAGGTGGTGGCGAGCTCCGCGGCAGCAGCGGCCGCCTGGTGCTGCTGCTGCTGGTGTTGGTGGTGCTGGTGGTGCTGCTGGGCCTGGTGCTGCTGGTGCTGTTGCTGCTGCTGCTGCTCCACGGCCGCCTGTGCCGCCAGCGCCTCCTCGGCCGTCTTGAGGTCCTGCAGCGTGGCCATGTCCCCGCCCGCGCCCGCCGCCGCGCTCAGGTCCACCTCGTACTTGATGGTATGGCCCCCGGCGTCCACCTCGTACTTGACGGCGTGGCCCGTCGTTTCCACCTCGTACTTAATGGTGTGGCCTTCCACCTCGTACTTGACGGGGTGGCCCGATGCATCCACCTCGTACTTGAGGGGGTGGCCCGTCGCGTCCACCTCGTACTTGACGCCGGTCGTCGTCTCGTACACGGGCAGAGTGTTGAGTGGCGGTGGCGGAGTCATTGCGTGGCCCTGTGTCATACAGATGCACCAGGTGCCCTTCAATGGGGGTCGGGACTACGTTCTGAGGGAGAAGTTTAATGTCATGGACGAGCTCTCGTTTATCTAAAGCATGGCAAAATTGAAGAAGGAACTATGTTTATTCCCAGAATTTTAGTTAATTCCATGTCGTATTTTATTGGTTTCGTAAATTCGGAAAGATCCAGGTGAGGTTAAAAAACATCAAGTTATGACGCAGCTGTTCATGAATTTAATGATACACTCTGACAAACTTCGAGAAAATGACGAGAGTCACAGAGGCGATGGCAGCGGAGGTGACTGAAGCAGTAATGATGAATAGCAATATCCTTATTGGTTCTCTTCGTTATATATGACAATGAAGGGTCGTGGAGGTCCTCAACCATCCAAGGAAGGCCCTATTCGTAAGTTAGGAACCTATTTCAAAATACAAATAAAAGTATCCAAAGCTTTTTATGACAATCATTTATTTCTACAATTACACAACGTTTCGTAACTCGTTTTGTTACATCATCAGGTGCTGAACTTAGTGAAGGGAACGCTATCCCATTGAATTATCTCACCAGCAGAACTTCAAGGAAACATTATGAAAACATTATGAAAAACCTCGCTCGCACTCAGTTGATACCCATAAGTTCTGCTGGTGAGATAAATAAATGTAGTAAATGTTTTATCTTGTGATCTTCTCTCTCTAGTGACGTTATCCGGCACCGACCTACACGTCGGCTTGCAGGATTTTCTCCAGCTAGGTGTCTCTCAGCAACGCGGCACCGCCCCAGCCGGGACAAGCTTTAAACTCCCGACTGGACTCCCGGCAAGTGTGGTAGTGTTGTGCATCTAAGTGTAAGTACGTGTAAGTAAGGGGCGACGCAAGGACAAGGAAGAGGAAGGAAAGATCGCGGGCGATCAGTGGCCCGTTTGTTAGGGTACTGGCTCGGCATTCGCCTATTGTTGATTGGAGAAACCACGGAAAACTACCAATCAGAATAACCGGCCACTAAAATTCTCCTCGAGACAGCGTTTGAATTCGACGTAGCTGACTAGCTGGTGTCGAAAATCCTGCCACCGTCGGTACCGTAACCCTATCTGAGGCGCTGCAGTGGCCACCTATCTCGGTGGACGTGTGAGCGCGCTCACCTGCGCGTGGTAGTCGTCCGTGATGATCTGCTGGGGCGCGGCGTAGCGCGCGGCGGCCGCCTCGGCGTAGGCCACGTGCATGGCGCGCGTGTGCGGGGGCGGCGGCGCGGGCGCCGCGTGCTGCGACGTGGGCGGCGGCTGCGGCTGGGCGGCGTCGCGCGCCAGGGGCGAGGGCGCGGGCGCGTAGCGAGGCGCCATCCCCGCGCCGCCCAACGCAAGCAACGGCGGCGGCGGGGATTCCCCGCCGTACTGCTCCGAGAGCGCCCCCGACGCGCTCAGGTACAGCTGCTGCGGCTGCTGCTGTTGGGTCTGCGCCTGGCCCGGTGGCGAGCCGGACACCTACGTAAACGTAACGTAAACGAAACGTAACGTAAACGAAACGTAACGTAAACGAAACGTAACGTAAACGTAACGTAAACGTAACGTATACGTAACGTAAACGAAAAAGCGTGCACACAATTAATTCATAATATGATTTAATACGCAGTACAGACAAAGCAATTCGTTAGATTGGTCTTTGAAAAATATTTTCTTTCATGTTGCAACTGCAACGTTCCCTAACTACATAATATGTAGTTTCAACATTCATGATTTCCACACTTTGAAATGTTCAAAACAAGAAAAAGAAATATTTCCCAAGATCAATCTAACGATTTATTCAGCCTGCGTACGAATTATCTTTGTTTCATTCGTCAATTCGCCTCTCTCGAATTTTGAACTTCTCTCTGGTTAAAATTGATAGTTAGCCTGCGTGTTATTCATTGGAACCATTTTCAATTATGAAGGTAGATATAAACAAGGAAATATTATGCATAAAACGTAACCGTTAAAGTTCACAGGCAGAAATCCTTCTCTTCACATTAATTTAAATTTAAATGCAAGTCCGTTATTCATAATATCGGCCGTGTGTCGTTCAGTACTTCTCGACCTTCTTATAAGGAAAAAAATACATAACTACGAATTATCGTTTCTTGAAACAGTACTCTTACAACTCTTTAATACAACTCGTGTTTGTTTCTGTTGTTCATAAAGGATGACTGTTGGTTAACAGGATCCGAACGAACGCTGTCGTTAAGAATGACTTTTCGTTACTCTATAAATAGGTCAATATAACAGTCCAAATTTACAAAAAGAAAGTGATGCCGACCAGCACAGTTTGTTGCTGGGTAACATATTGCATATTAACATTTTCCTCCCTGCATCAAGTTTTTATTGAAATATGAGTTTTTATTGAAAACAATTTGACCGCATGGCCACCTTTCTGATAAAACGTTCGACGTCAATTGTCGGTTTCACTCAAAAACCGGAAAAAAATTATTCGCAGAGTGAATAAACCGTTAAAGCTTTTCTGACTTGCGAATTATTGTTCTAAAAATTAATAAGTGAGAGAAACAATAAAGAAATTGCCTAACATCAAAATCTCTTCATTTTCTCGATCGCTCTTTGTCCTGAAACAATGTAGAGTTCATCGAGTCAAGTAGGACACACGCCAGACCTAAAACGCTGTTGCCTCAAACTCGATAACATGAATACAACTTTATCTCTAATTTTGTTTAATACATTTCAGTTCTCTGTACGTATCCGTATTATTTTTTGTATTAGTTTAGATGGTATTGTTGAACGTTTATGGTGCCCAAATTTAAAAACGTGCGAATGGGCACAAATATGTATTTCTTGCAAGCGCATTGTTTCAGCTCTCTGATTTTTTGATTTTTTCCACTAAAGAAATTTCCTCACTATACTGGAAGCGATCTCCAACCCAATCACGATAAAAAGGCATTTCAAGAATCTACAAAATATGGGGAACCTGCGAAACTTTAGCAATTGTATGCAAAAATATTGATCAGTCGTATGTCAATGCGTACATTGTCACATTATCATTAAAATAATTACGTGATTTAAATTGGAATCGTGCTGGTGAATGCCAGAAACAATTTCAAATTTCTTACGAACAACTTTAATTCCCTTTTGATTCCTCAGTCCTCCATAAAATATCGGATAACTTGTACCTTTCTGTGAGTATCGAAACATTGGTGGATTTGGTCAAGCCTTATTTTTCTTTGTACGTTCAAATTCAAAACATGAAAACATGGGAAAATAGAAGGATTTCCCTATCTCGTACTTGTACACACACACTGCAACTCGAATGTCTATTTGTCAAAATATTCGCACCCTTTCCATAAATTGAAGTCATGTATCTTTTTAATTATACTTAAAGTTTCTGAATATTAAGGATATAATTGACAACAAAACAAGTTCTCACAGAGTTAAAGTCTTACTACAATGCCTTATTAATAGTTTGAACGCATTTCTATTTAATTGTTATTATTTTTGAAATTGAAAGCTTGAAATTAACCTGAAGGTAGAAGCACATCTGCTTTCGAAACGTAAACAAACACAGACAAAGAATATAAATTCGATAATAACTTGTTATGTTATGAATTACTATTACTGATCATCCACAATTCATCCTGATTTACCCTAAATTTAAGGAAATTTACTCATAATTTAAACATTATTTGACAATCTTTGCATAAGAAGTGAAGTAAGAAGTCATCCTGATTCACCTCGATTATAAGGAAATGTACACAAAATACTTGCACTGTCTGTTCGTGAGGAGAGTACCTGTTGCTGCTGCTGGACGTCGGGCGAGTAGTGGCCCGGGTGCTGCGGCGTGGGCGCGGGCGAGTAGTGCGCGGGGGCAGCGGGCGTGGCGGCCGGGGAGTACTGCTGGGGGCCGGGGGTGCCGTACTGCGGCGGGGAGTAGTGCTGCTGGCGCTGCGGGGTGCCCGACGGCTGCTCCGACACCTGCACCGCCACGCGCCGTCACGCGAACGCCTCGCACGCGCTTCACTTCCGATCATTCATCTGTGTTTCCGAGCGCGGCAATTGCCATGGTCATTCACACATTCAGGACGGAGCCTCAGATCAACTTTTTTCCCCACAGGTCGTAAGATTTTAGGGTATATTTGAAGGGTCTTCTGAACTAGTTAGCATAAAAGCAAGATTCTTTTTTTTATTTGAAAGACAATCTTGTACTTTTATATGAAGTTCCTACTTTTATGTTTACATTAATATTTTTAAATATTTTATAATATAAATAACACTAGAAATTGAGTTCAAAAAGTTAAACATGTTTACTTTAATTAAATTCTCACAAAATGTGTTAATGTCACATTATATATAACATTACATTAGTGTCTATTAAAATAATGAAGAAAACATTACTATTTATACACAATAATGGTGTGGTAATTTTGAAGAGCGCTCCTTAGGCGTCACTACAGAGGACATGCTTATCCGTGTTTTCCAAAGCTACTTAATACCACTTAAATAGCATCGAACGAAATCTGTGCGATCCATGGCCCGTTTTGTACGATACTGCTCCAGCATTTGCTCGGTATTGATCGGAGAAACCACGGAAACTACCTATCAGAACACCGACGCTAGAATTATGAAAAGCGGCTAGATACGTCCTAGTGTAAAAAATCCACCTGTGTTGGAACTCGAATCCTAGGACCGACACCGGCCAAAGACACTGTGGTGGCAACAGTGTTGCCCTGAGCTATCTCAGTTGGTATGCGCTTTAGAAGTTTTCCCGAAAAGAAGCTTTAGAAGTTTTCTTTTTTGTTGGAAATTTTTACTCTTCACTTTTTTACTCTCTAGTAATGACCAGTCTCCCTGTAAACGGGTGACAGTAATCTTCCCCACATCTCATCGAAGCTACGCATGCATTTTTTTAAAATTGTATTCATATAAAACCATCTACCATGTGTAGGCAACCATCCCGTTATGGGTTCCAATCGCGCCATAATTATGTGTGTTTTTTTACCATGTGATTTTAGGCGTGCAAAGCAATGTCAAATTACCACAAAACCGTAATATTGTTCGTTTCATCAATGATTAACTCATATCTTCCTATTAGCGTGAAACTTCAACATAGCTAAAAGTCTAAATACTATGAATGAACTTATAAAATATTCGGAACTCATAAAACAACTGGTATTCGTAAAAACACTAAGAAAGTAAGGAGGAAAAAATACCTTCTGAATCATACTAAATCGAAATCATTAAGAAATATCTTCTGTATAAGGGAATTCCGCAAAGTTTCCGCCGGAATCATTGACATTTTAAAACATTATTCTACGATTTTTTAATAAATTTATTTGGAGAAAATTAAAATTAGAGGACTACTTTTCGAATGATCCTTAAGCAGGTTGGTCATCGAAACATCCTAAGAATCCAACATTAATATCAATGGAGAAACTGAGGAGTACTTTTTAACAAGGAACTACACGAAGGAATCGTCTGCTTTTTTAAACCATTTAATATTTATTCTGCTTCTTGGAAATTTCTTTTAAATTATTATTCTTCTTTCTTCGCTAGAGTCATGTAGGGACCACGAGACAATTTCAGCACTTACTTTTAAATTCTTATTTCTCCAGTACCCCTTCATCATTTCACTATGTTTAATTTTCATATCATTAAATTATTATTATTATTATTATTATTATTATTATTATTATTATTATTATTATTATTTAAAAATATCCCCGCGAAAATGCAAACGACAATGGTACAAAAGAAGAACTTCCTTCTCGAATAAATAATGTACGGTTGTAAAATGCTCGTAAGATTTGAAAAGTGAATTTAAATCTGATTATTCTCTTTTACATTTAGATTATTCAGAAATAAATGAACTATGAATAATAAGATATTTCATGAAATTTAAATACTGAAATCGATTTCTTTAGGAAGGTTCATGAGTAAACCCTATTTAAGGAAACAAATTGTGATTTATTGCTTACATAATTCACAAACAGTAAATGTCTTTCAAAGTAAATGTGATCTATCTTCGATGTCGTTAATGTGTTCTTGGAATGTCCATTTCAGATAAGAAACTGGTGGGAAAAGAAATGGAAAGGATGAAAAATCATAAAAATCAATCCTTACTATTTCCCAATCGTCTATCAGCGAATTTCAAAACTTTTCATTGTGTTTTGAATTATCGGTACTACGCACAGTGACACTTTTAAAATTCTAAACTGAGAGGTAGTGCACAGACATTTGTATATGTTCCGTCTATAGTGCTGTTTCCCACGATTGTGAGAATCATTCGGATATGATCTTGGGCGTGACGGGGATGTAGTGCTCATCATGCATCTGCTGGCAACATCAAATTGCACTACTCCATCCCAACACACATGTAAGTATAATAGGCCGATTTGAGGCTGGAGTTAACTGAATTATGGGCACTAAACGCAATATGACAAAATGAGAAATCCACTCTTTAATGTGGAGATCTGAGTTATTCAAGTGTTATTAAAATTGTTAAATCATGAGCAGTATGACAGAATGTGAATCCTAAAGGATGTTTAAATCTTTGAGGTTTCTTTGTGGTCCGCAAAATGGGCTGTGTCTTGAGGTAGCTCTAAGCACTTGGTTATGTAGGATGCGAGCGTAACACGTTCTTTGGACGCAGTACTTACAGGCACTAAATATCCTAATTTCGGTCACGTTTATTGTCTACTGAATTATGGACACTAGAAGCAGAATCACACAATAAGAATTGCACTGTATCTTGTAGAGCTCTGGAGTTGTCACCGTCAACGTCACCCTCGGAATGGGTGATGTCGAGATGTAGCACTAAGCACTCGGTTAGAATGTTGCGCGTTGTTCTCATGTGTGTGATTGGCTAATCACAGTGTGATTGGCTAATCAAATTGCACTTCACCTCTCCGCTCTCACAAATAAGCCTGATGCTCTAATTTCAAACTCACTAATTGTCTATTGAATAATGGATATTAAACGCAGAATGACAGAATTACAACTGCAATATATGTTTTAGATCTCTGAAGTTTCTATGTGTTGCGCAAAATGGTCGGGTTCATGAAGTGCATAAGCACTCGAATGTGCATATACGTATGCAAAACGTATGTATGACGTATGCCTTATACGAAAGAAGTGCACTATATGCGTTTCCTGGCAACTCCAAATAGCACTACAGACTGCCCCGACTCTGAATACGTAAATTTCGAACCCGTTTAATGCCTACTGAATTGCGGGCACTAGGCGCAAAATGGCACAAAGCGAATTCGCATGTGTGTTCTACAGCAGTCATATAAAACCGCCCCCGCGTAAGCAACTTGCCTGCCAGGGAAACCTCGCGCTCCTGCGAGCATACGCAATTTTCCCTCAAAATTCAGAAAGGGGGATAGACGCAAAATGAAGCGGCGCTGGAAGTGTAAAAGTGTCTACAAGCTAAAATACGTTTGTCAGATTTGTTGTGTCAAAACTCCCAGATTTCAACTATGATTATATTCTTTACTGTTTATTATTTCTTGTTTACATTGTTTTTGATATTATGAATGGTATAAACGTTTTTGCCGGGAGCGGTAGCTCAATCAACTGATGTCACTGCAGCGCCTCTAACCGGGAGGTCCTAGGTTCGAGTCCTGACGGCGACAGGATTTTCGACACAAGCTTTTCAGCTCAGGTCGAATTCTGTCGCTGTCTGGTGGAGAATTCTAGCGGCCAGCAGCTCTGATCGGTAGTTTTCCGTGGTTTCTCCGATCAACACCAGGCGAATACCGGAGCAGTACCCTACCAAAAAGACCGCGCGCGATCTTTCCTTCCTCTTCCTTGCCCTATCCTCTCCCCTTACACACACACACACACACACTTACACTAACATGCACTACACTACCACATATTCCAGGAGACCGGTCGGGAGCTTAGAGCTTAGCTTGTCCCGGCTGGGGCAGTGCCCTGCTGGTGGGAGTGTCCTGGTAAGGGGGAAACCCCACTAGCCGACGGTAGGTCGGCGCCGGAT
This sequence comes from Teleogryllus occipitalis, assembly GCA_011170035.1. Taxonomy (NCBI): domain Eukaryota; kingdom Metazoa; phylum Arthropoda; class Insecta; order Orthoptera; family Gryllidae; genus Teleogryllus; species Teleogryllus occipitalis. Next base: position 204,877 of record BLKR01000187.1, on the reverse strand, counting down.
CTCGTCATCCTGCGGGGGAAGATCACCTCCATCTCCCGAGACAAAAGCATGCACTACACTTACGTTATTAATGACCAAAGCAGTTGACGTGTCCGGAAACACGAAAAAATCAATCGATCAATCATTTTTGCCAAGTGACTGGAAGATGTTCTACTTCCCATGCCCGCGATCTTGTCATGCTTGATCTAGAGATCTGGAATGTCTTCTATTAAGCACTCGAGTTTCTTGGCACGAGTGTTGCGTCTGCCCTGGATGAAATGCACGGTGTGTGTTTTCTGACAACAGCAAATTTCGCTACACCTCCCCTCCCGTCCACACAGTCACAAACACAAACACACACACTTAATTCCCTACTTTCAGACGCGTGTATTGTCTGATGAATTACTGGTACTACATGCCTGAAGAGACGATGAGAATTTTAACGTATAATGTAGCGGGAGGAAAAGAGGACCGAGCCCCCCTCCCCCAGAAGGGAGGGAGTTTTCTAGTTTTCGTTTGTTATTTTCCTTTCTTTGGAAAAATTGATTGAAATATTTATTTATGTTAGAATTTTGTAATTACTTAAAAAATAATATTATATTATCATATATACACTACAAAAATAATATATTTTTATACAATAATAATAATAATACACACTACAATATACGTACATGTATACTATATATATATATATATATATATATATATATATATATATATATATACATAGGGTGAGTCACGTAACTTTAGCACCTCCTGTAACTTTTGAGCGGTTGAAGATATTGAAATGCAGTTTTCACGGAAGTGCATGAGAAAATAGGGCTAACTGATACATGTATTTATTTATATTTTATCACTTGTATTTTACGAGATATTTGAGGTAACTTTGTTTTTTCAAATAGAACTATACATATTTTTTCAGTCTATCATAAAGAGCGTAAAATGACGAATCCAATGATATACGTATTGTCATATGTTAGATCAGGATTTTTTTGAGAAATTTTGATTCTTTTGCGATCAGTTCTTAACGGATATTTTGAATGTAACAGACCGCCACCGAAGGTCACGCAGCGCTCCATCAGCAAGCAAGCGCTCGGGGAAGGGAAGGGATCTTAGTATTTCAAGATACAAAACATCCCGAATATTCTGAACGCTCCTATCATATTATCGAGGTGTCAAAGCTTCCTCGGTTCACCGTAGGAGGGGTCGGGGAGGGAAGAAACGGTCCTACGCCTACGGCGCGGCGCATACGTTCACAGCCTCTCCACGTGCGAAATACGAAGATAGGCTTAGGACATCTCTTAGGTCAGATGGGAGATAGCTCGATGAAGGACACTAAGAAAAGGTTCTCTTCAAGTTGAGGGGAGAGGAGTTGAAGGAATAAACAATTTTATTACAATACATACAATAAATCCTAATTTTTAATCCTTCCATTTCTTAAAAAATGTCTGGAACTGGGGAGGGATGGAAAGCAGAGTTCAGGGAAAAAACTACAACAGTTTTGTGAATATTTGGGATATGTTTTGTATCTTGAAATACTAAGATCCCTTCCCTTCCCCGAGCGCGCGCTCGCTGATGGAGCGCTGCGTGACCTTCTGTGGCGGTCTGTTACATTCAAAATATCCGTTAAGAACTGGTCGCAAAAGAATCAAAATTTCTCAAAAAAATCCTTATCTAACATATGACAATATGTATATCATTGGATTCGTCTCTTTATGATAGACTGAAAAAATATGTATAGTTCCATTTGAAAAAACAAAGTTACCTCAAATATCTCGTAAAATACAAGTGATAAAGTAGAAATAAATACACATATCAGTTAGCCCTATTTTCTCATGCACTTCCGTGAAAACTGCATTTCAATATCTTCAACCGTTCAAAAGTTACAGGAGGCGCTAAAGTTACGTGACACGTGGCTCACCCTGTGTATAAATATATATATATATATATATATATATATATATATATATATATATATATATATATATATATATATATATAATTTCACTACACACACACACACACAAAGCCCTAATTTCGGACGCATTTATCCTCAATTGAATAACACAATAAGAATTTCAACGTACATTGCAGCCTCAACCATGGCCGCAAAGCCAGGACGCCGCTGGCAGGGCTAGGCTTATAATAATAATATTAATAATAATAATAATAATAATAATAATAATAATAATAATAATAATAATAATAATAATAATAATGTCTTTATTATTCCGCCTAACCCCTGAATCTACATTAAGAAAGAGTAACATTTAAGAAGGGGAGGGCAAGCGTGGTTTTACGGAGTATCTTACGGAGCTGTTGTGCCAAATACATTTCAGCGCCCTGGTGCATCACCTCGCTTACCTGTATGTAGTGGACGGTGTGCGCCTGCGCGTCGGGCGGGGAGCGCTCGACGGCCGCCGCCGCCGCGTACCCGGCCGCGTCGGGCGAGCCCTGGTGCTGCTGCTGGGGCGACGGCGGCACGGCCGTGGTGACGATGGTGCCGTGCTGGGTGAGCGTGCGGTGCACGGGCGCGCGCGTCGTGGTGATGACGGAGCGCGCGCCCACCGCCTCGCCTTGCAGGGGCAGCGCCGGGGGAGGCGGGCCGGTGGCGGCGGAGGTGACCGGCGCGGTCGCTACCACCACGACCGCACCACCCGCCTCACAGGCTAACGACGTGGGTGCGCGCGGTGGGGACGTGTCCGGGGTGGTGGCGTCGCCCGGGGGTGCGGGTTGGTGGTGTTGGTGCGTGACGTGGTGCGAGGGAGGTTGCTCCACGGGAGGGGATTGCTCTCTTTCGTCCATGGCGCTGACTGCTCTCGTCCGGATCTGGTGGGGTGCAGAAAGCAAATGTGGTTATTTACAAGAAATATATGAGTGGGAGAGAATTTATTGTTAGCGGTTCCGTCTTTTGCTGCGGACATTAGTTCCGTAAGTGTACCGCATTTTATGACACAGAAAGTTTTTTTTTCCTCACTGCAACGTAAGACCGACGTCGACCTGCAAGTCGGTTTGCGAGGTTTTCTCACTGTAGTTCCTCCTCCAGTGTGGCTCTGCCCCTCCCGCGGTAGGCTCCCAACTAGTCTCCCGTGTGGAAGAGTACTGTGTGTAAGAGTAGGTTTACTTGCAAGAAGGGAGAGAGGAGGAGACAGGGATGAGAGCGGGAAGGTCACGCGGGGTCAGTGGCTCGTTTGTTAAGATACTGCTATGGGACTCGCCTGGTATTTTTGGAAGAAACCTCGAGGAAATACCGATCAGAGCAGCGGGGGGATATAATTCTTCTCCAGACAATGGCTGATTTCTTCCACGCTATCTTGCTAGTTTCGAAAATTCGCCTTCGTCGGGATATTCATTTCTTACATGTTTCCGCCCCTCCCCCTTGGACATGCTAGGGATTATTTCCAGATTGTAAATGAGGAATGTGCCAAATTTGATTGAAATAGTTCCATAAATTCAAGAGATCGGTGGGAACATACACACAAACACTCATCCATTTATTTTATGCTTGGTGAATCATTTCAGACGAAAAAACACATCGGGGATTCCTTATTATATTAGCAATAAATACGAATATCATAATTCGTTTATTAGTTTGGCCTAAGAAGCATAGATTGCCTTAGAAATTGCTTTTCCTAATCTTTTAATTTCCTCGCGAGCTGAATGTCACCAGAATATTGTTCACATTTCCAAGCCTTTTTGGGGAGTTGAAGAGCTTTTGTATTCTGGGGAGGCCTTTCGCAAGCGCTCTTCAATTTTCATGGTCGGATGGTGAGATTAGGACCGATTACAGAGCCGCACACGATACAGAACTGCCGTAATACGCAACCCTATTCCTTATATTCACAAATTTTCGTTTTTAAACATTTACATCCAAAAAATATACATTATTTCTTCGACAACACTTAGAAATATTCTAAGAGTTTTGGTACAAACTTGTGGATCTATAAAAGAAGAGAAATCTTAAAAGAAGAAGCAGCAGTACAGTAACAAAGCGTTTCTAAGAAAAGTGACATAGGTAACATTTGTTAATCTAATTGATGAGACGACGGCTGGTGTATATTCTCACATGAAATTAAATATATTAAGATGATATATGCCTTGATTACGACGGGGTTTGGAGCAATGTCCAAGTTCATTGGGCAAGTCAAAGTTGGTTCACCTAAATGTTGGTTATGGTGTAGGTGGTGTATGTTTTCGCACCACCACCATCATATCCATGATCTAATACATGTCTACAATCACAGTTCATCCCCTACATCTATCATCCTTAACACAATCCACGGAAAAGGGAATGCCACCACAACTATCACCTCGCCTAGAAGGAAGAAGATACTATGAGGCATTTTCCTCCACCCCTTTCTACGTTTAGAAATGGTATCGCTTTACATTTCTAATTTACTCCAGGGCGCACAAAATTACAAGAAAACTATGCAGCCTCCGACCGTGTAATAAAGAGACCTATGACTTTGTTAGATATCTATGAACTCGGGAAAAATACAAAATGAGTTTCGATTTTGACTCAAAAATACAAATATTTGGTTGTCTTACTCCACATATTCTCACTCAACGCTACACTCCGCAAATTCTCTCACTCCTAGTGCATGATATTGCTGACGTCAAGTGACAGCCAGGCTCCAAGGCTCCATTAAATATTTGCTATTTGCGTGTTGCGTAATGGGACATCTACTTTTTTATATTCTTGGATTGTAAATAACTATTGCACTGTGTATATGCATATATACTTGCTATGCTATTGCAATGTACCGAAAGACTGTTTTTGTTAAAATATTTTATATTTGCAGTGCTACACAAAAGAATTTTATTTGTTGTTCTTGAGAAGGATGCATGCTATATTTTGGAAAACCATTTTGTGTAGCAGAATTTTTGCTGCTGCAGAACACAAGTTTTAAAGTAAATGAATAAAGATACTGACACTTTTCCGAGCGTCGGTATTTGGAGAACGTGTAAGTACTGCGGTAGTTAAATAATAAACATTCGTTTGTTGTTTATTACTTTATTTGAAATATATAAAATAAAATCCATTCTGTTCTCTTCTAGAACTGATTCTACGCAATATTTGCTAAAGAATCGATTGGGAAATTACTTTGCAATTTTCCAACACCAATTTTCTTTCATTGTTTTTTATAAAACAAATTCGATTATTCGTCCCTCACGAAGTGCAAAGCATATACTCATGAATGTCTGCAAGTACATTATAACTTTGCAATAATACGGTCATTTAACATGATGTATATAAATATATTTGTTATTTTTAGTTTATATAAGTTATATAAGTATATTTGAATTTTCCTTCCCTCCCCTTCCCCGCCAACTGATACGTTCATGGTTAAGTGCACCGCGTTGCGTAAGGATTTTGCTCACTTTTGTCCACAGCGCTACAGCCCCTTGATGAATTAGCCATTTTCTTTCCAACGAAACAAAGTACTTAACGAATGGGCTCATGCAAGGAGAAGTGACATGACACAAATCTGAAGCACCTACATTTCACCACCTAGGCTCCAGAATAAAATTTTATGTGATTAAGAAAGGAGCTTAAGATGACTGAACATAAAATATCCGAGCATTTTAAAAGAAATATTTGCTATGTCATAGGTCACAGTTTTATATAATCAACTTTATAAGATATTCCGTAGGTAAATTTCATTACACGAGTAGCAAATGCGTTGTTAAACATTTTAGATCGCTCTTGTTTGTCGCATTGCAAATGTAAATACACTCTCGTGAGTCCACTGTGTAGTCAAGGATATCATAAAACTCTCAGAAGGCTTGTAAGAGCAGTCTCAAATTTAACATTTGTTGAAGCGAAAAACTTCAACACCCTAAACTTTTCTTGTAGTCCTTGTAAAGCGTCTCTCACATTTGCTGTTTCTGAAATTAAAAATTATATTTGTACGAAGGGGAATACTAAAATTATAAAAGGCCAAAAAAACATTTCGTCCAATCTTAAACTTCTATGATGTTTCCTTCAGTAATTCGTAGTTTTTCACGGTATATTCATAACCAAAAGTCTGTATTCCCTGTACCTATCAATTTAATTTTTATATGTTAAGAAACATTTAGGGGCAGTGTGTAATGTTCACTTACATGGGGATCTCGCGCATTTTAGTTCAAAGTGCTTTCAAAACAAACGTACGTAATGAACTCTCTTGGGGTAATACATCTTGAGTATTAGATTCACCAATTGTTTTCTTTACCTATTGTACCTTTTCCGACTGTTTATCGTTTAACAGACAGTGTTAACATAACACCCGAAAGAAACTGTGCCAGACTGAATGAACAAAAGTCATATCTAAAAAGGTCACTACTGCTCGTAAATGCTACTACACTTGGTAGAGTATTTGTTAAATATAGTATCTAACTCACGTATACACTTATATTACACAAAAATACAAGACACAAGGCAAAATCAACTCGAATTTGTTATATTGGAGATGCAGTTAAAGTGGAGTTTACTCTACTCTTGACGCATTGATTAACAAGCACAGTTTCTCAAATCTTTGCTCGAAAAAGGAAGCATCAACCCGAAAAGTGAAAACAAAACGTTCAAACGCTCACTAATTGTCAAAACGACAGAATAGTAGACATTTTAATAGTATTTCCAAGAATGTATAAAAATATAATGTAATGACAAATGGAACTGTTTCTAAACGTTTAGTATAAGTACTAAACAAATTGATTTCATCGTGTTTGAAACGAACACATGTACCATTCTATTTTCTAAGCATTCAATTTTGAGAGAAAAATATTGAAAGATTCGAAATGTCAATGTGACTTAGAGGCGTTTTTAATTTATGTTTTAAGTTTATGTTTAATATGATGTATTTTGTTCGTCAAGTCACAAACAATTTAGACCGCCTCTGGCTTCATAGACGGTGCAGTGATCATCAAAATAAACGAAAATGTATACCAATCATTGAAAAATCTTTTCTAGTATCTCAGAAAATTGATAATTATCTAGCTAATTGATAAGTATAAGTACCGTACTGGGTGGAACTCTTATTATTAAAATCACAAATTCCTATGAATGAGAATAACTGAAATTCGTTTTCGCTTGAAGCATAAGTTGAGTTTGTCTGCAGCACAATTTAAAGCAGCAACTCATCGATACCTCGAAAGAATAGGCGGCCTCCGTGAGCGTTTTTGGACGGCCCTGCTACGTCCCCGCATCGCAAGCAAACAGACGGAGGTGGGGTGGGAGCCGGTGGGCGGGAGGGGTGGGAGAAGAGAGAGGGAGAGCGGAAGGCAGAGGAGGGGCGGGCCGAGTGTTTCAAGCTACACCTCACCGGAGGCTTTGTGCCCCGTTGCACGCGTCCAACATCTCCACTAGCGCTTCTCGTTCGCGCGCGCACGGTAAATTGCAGCGCGCGCCATTTCGTCACCAGGCGGTTCAGCCAATGCAGAAACCCGATATCTCGAACTTCGATAATTCGAATTTTATTGTTTTTTTCTTTTTCCCCTTTCTTCTTTTTCCCTCTTTTTTTCTTTTTTCCCCTTTTTTCTCTCTCTTTCTTTTCCTTCAACTTCCTTACACATTTTAGTTTCAGCAACTCGAATCTCGCTTGCCTAAAATTCAATAACCTCAATTTCACGTCATCCCTTCAGATTATAAAAATAGAGGTTTCACTGAACTGGCAAACCTCTCAGTTTGGACACTATTTTATAGCACAACTGTCCCAAGGTGATGTATTAAACATCACTGGTACTTGCACTGTATTAAACACCACTGTATATCTTGGACACCTCAGTAAAACGTGCAACATTTCAAGTAATAAGACTAAGTCAGAAATTTCACAATACAGGAACATTAAGGTGGTAAAGATAATGCGGTCATTAAATGTTTTCAGCAGGATAGGAGATTTTATAAACAAAACAAGAACTCTGTGTAGAGCATATGCACCGCAAACGTACGTAAGTTCCAAAACAATCGTCCAACATCCCCCACGATCAAAAAGTAAAAGATAATTCGTCCTTTTTCCATGAAATGTTAGCATTTTCTGAGGAATTTGAATTTATCTTGAATAGATATAATTCCAATTAGGCATTGTGCATTATCCTCTGGCTAATTTGAAATATTATAAAGATCACAAAATAGTCAGTTACTTTTGAAAATATTCCAACCCTTGAAACGAAATAACGCTTTCAGTTGTCGATGCTTCTATTATATCACCCAAACAAAACAGTAATTCCTGTTGTGTATAAATTTGACAAACTAATATTTACATCTTCGTGATAATTCATGAAAGATTGTTTGCAATCTATAAATTATAACCTCTGTAACCGAGGAGTAAATCTTTGGATAAAAAACCTTTAAAAATATCGCGAACTCAAAGCAAAACTATTCGTGTATATTCTTTGTGCGGAATTTTTCGCACGGCACCATTGTACTTTTAGGTCATGTTATCACAGAGTCAATTTCCTTCCTTTGAGCAGTATACATGTTAGCTAGCGCAAACAGCCTACACATGTTTGTTGAGGCGTTTCTTATAATGTCGAAGTTTAAACTTAAAAATCTAATAAATTCTTTCAGTTCGTTACTATTCTCCTAAAACATTCTTAAACCAATGAATACGTTGTAATTTAATTTAAGAGAAGAAATCAAAAATTTTAAAAACATATTTTATTATATTTACAAAAGCACTGATTTTCGTATTTGCTATAGAAAAATAAGCAACTGGATTTCAGTGCATCTACCATCATTTATCCAAAATATTTTATGTATTGAGTCAAAGATGACTCGATCTGAAGTAACAAAAAAGGCTGATGTCAATAATTACTCGTTGCTGGGATACTTTACCCAGAAATTTATTGTACTAAATAAATAACTTTACAGAGAATCAAACAGATTGATAGTTGATAAAAAACTCAATATTTGAAATCTACAAATTCAAATATATCAGTGTTGTCTGAAATTATGAATAAAAAGGGTTTTCAATCGTTTTGGCGTGAACGATAGAAATGGAAACCCAGCTAAAGGTCTGTGCGGCATGATATTGTGTAAATTCGGCATTGCATCTTCTAATATTAAAAGTATTACCAGGAATCTCCTAAAAGACATCTGACTAAATATTGAACCTTTCATAAGGCTTCCACTTCAGCGAAGACAAGAATGTGGACTAGTGACCAGACCAATCAGTTCGATGATGAGGGGACTCACGAACGTCGAAAGAGTATAGAGAGGTATTTATGGAGAAGATCAACCTCTCAAACGAATGAACAAAGAGAATTGAGATGTGAACTCAAGTCGGAAATCTTAGAACGAAACCATGTAATTGGCAAAATTACCTGGCAGATATTCGTCTCAATCGTCTTAACTACCACAGGCTCCAATACTCCATTGAAAATGAACCTGATTTTCCTATCAACTTAAGATAATATCATTTTTGTATAATATGTTTTTAAACTTAAGCATTTTAATTTAATTATTTAATGTTGTGATTAATTTCTCTCTTGCAGTGACATGCTGTAAATTCCTAAGAAAAAGACCAATGATTTAATATAAATTAGTGACATTCATATCTAAGCAAACAATAAGTTACGGGAACTTCTAACACCTTTATTTTTATCCAAATAATATCATTTCACATAATGCTAATAGATTATGCAAAAACATATTTTATAATATTTTCAGAAACGAAGGAAGGTGAATATTCTGAGAAGTTACATATTAACACTTGTGCAATGGTTTCATCTTCTTGGGATTAATAAATACAATCATTCAACATTAAGTGAAATATGACAATTTATAAGAAGATTTGATGGGTTAACTCATGCCAGTTAGCCGTGTTTTCGCCTTCCAGTCCTCCGGCAGATTGTAGGGAGATGTGGATTCGATTTAAATATTGACCTGCTCCACCAACTTTAAAATGAATACTCAAGCCCCTCTGTAAACGGTAAGGGAGCTTTCCAATCGGTATCAAAAGTTAGATGCCTAGCCATTTGTAATACATGAAGGTAACTTTAAATATTTACAATATTTTAATATTGACAATAATATTAACATTAATTAAAAAAACAACTTCTTAGCGTGGAAAATTAATATTAATTTTCTGAATTATCAAACATTTTCGACCAAGTGATATTTTGTATTTAATATTACGAAAAAAACTATTTTTTCATTATCAAAAACCTCATTTACAAAATTGAACAAAATGTTAGAGACCTACTTATTGAGGACAATGCAGACAGGACAAGTCATTCACATGGCCGAGTTGACTTCATATGGTGAACACAGTGGATGGAATTACTTGGAAGAAAGGTGGGAAGTAAAAATTATAATAAAGGCGAAGCGTGAAAAAAAGTGATTATACGTGAAAACAAATGAACAGGAAGCCAAAAAAATATACGTGGATAATTCAAAGAACAGTCACGCAGCCTAACACTCTCTCGTCTGTGAACCAAAATATTCGAGAGAATTTGGTTCTCAAACTCATCCGAACTCTCCAGAAAACGAAAGATTTTGCAACGAATATCTGAATCATTCAATTAATTCATATGTAAAGAAGATATCTATGCGCAGAGAAGCTTCTTAGCGGTCACTAATGGTTCCGGGTAAAATTGACAGTTAATATAGGTTGCCGCTTGATTAAGCTTACAAGGTTTCGGAAAGCTAATTTGTTCCAATTGTCGTAATTGTTCCAATTGCTGTTTTCCGTAAAATCATGTTAATCACCTTAAATTACAAAACGCAACACACACAACAATCTACTCTTGAATTATAATACAAAAGCAACTCTGTTCAATGACGGATATTACCCACATTTTCATAACAATCGCAGTGATGTTTGTTTAGCCAGTTTACTTCTCTTTTCAACTGTGTACTTTTCGAAACTTCACAAAAATGTGCCCTTGGATATTTTTAAATTTTATTCATTTCACCACATTTAAAATTTCTCGCTCTAGACCCCGACTTATTTGAGGAAAATGTGTTTACTGTCAATTCAAGTAAACCGCTATCCGTTATTTCTGCTGCACGGAGAGATCAATTCTGTATATTGGAGGGGAAGGGACTTTTGTTTGAAATAAGTATACATTCTGCCCTATGTCCCTTGCTTTCTCTTGCCTCTGGTTTCCCCTGTTCCTACCTGAAAATCTTCTCTCGTTTCCTAGGATCACATGCCTTCTTTTGGCTAGCGTCATTCCTGTTCATTCTCTCACTCACGTAACACATTTACTTTATCGAAACGAACTCACAAGGAAAACTAGACATCAAAATGCAATTCATATCTGTGTACAGGGCTTTCCCACAAAATAAATCCGATCCAGAATAATATCCCGATCCAGAAATAATCCCGACGATAGAGCATGAGAACGGTTTCGCGCACACAGCCGTCATACTCTGTCGGTCGTTGACAAGTTCCCCCAGAGGGAAAGGAGGGTTTACCTAACGTCATGAGAAAGCTCTGGTATTAGGCAAGCGAAAGCGGAGATATTTAATAGAAATATTTATTAAAATCGTCTCCTATATTATTTCAGTAGTATAGATACCTTTTGGCGGTTCTCACACGCAACCAATCTTTATAAATGGAATATATAAAGAAATAGAAATTTACGGAGAGGTGACGAATTGCACTTTGATTTTTTTTAAAAGAAGGATTTGTTTCTACCGCAACGAAATACTCATGTCAAATGCAACCCGCAACACTTGGCCGGATGTTTTAATCTATGCCGTAAAATAACTCACAGACGATCATTTTACGATCATAAAAACTAAAATTTTGAGACCTAAAAAGAAACGTTCCTCAGATCGTAATCTACAAGATGAGATATTTCTGAACATTCTATCACATTTTTGCTCGTTCGACACTTCTCGATTCTACCCTATCTGTTCAGAGCTTGTATAATGTGCAACTGTATGTAAATTTAAACTAATTACTTGATATTCTACGCGATTGAATTACACGGGTGTACTTCTCTGCTCGGTAATAACGTTAAATAAGAGTATTTTGTATTGACAAGGGTGTATTTTATTGTTATCAATTACAAGGAGACAAAGAACAAGTGACGGAAGATAAACGGAGGTTGAAGAAAGAATATATTACAGGCTTAATATTAAAATGGAAAAATAGGAAAGAAGGTACGGTTTAATATGTGAGAGTTCTGGCACGAGTTCGCTAGTTTATCTTATTTGGTGAGGCCCTCGGGTGGCTCATGAACAGCGTGCTAGCTTTCTGAGAGGCGGTCCCGAGTACGATTCCTGACCGGGGCAAATATGAAGCTGAAGCTTTCTAATACAAATTGTCTCAGTTTCTGTAGATACATGACCAATGAATAAGCTCATGCAGGCCAAAAAATGCCGGATACGGTCATTGGAATACGTCGTGCTCGCCACATGTCTCCCTTACCTCAATGCGCGGATAATAAATGAAAACAAAGCCTAGGCCAGGCAAGCTGCTAAAAGTCGGATTAGTACGACCCTCAAATGCCATATATATCTTGTTTTGGCACACATCTTGTTTTGCCATAAACTTAAATAACTTTCCCTGCGAGACGAAAGACAGTAGATCTCACTGTTGTAAGTAATCTGATCGTGCGTCCCGTCGCAACATGATACAGAATCAATAGTGTATTCACTATTCTTCCTCTTTTAATCCCATTACTGATCAAAATCGCAAGAGATGTATGTTTTATAGAGGTAAATCTAAGATATATGTCTGGTCGCTAGTACCGGTTTCAGTTGGTTGCTGAAAGGAGGGACCGTTACCGTGTCTTACGAGAAAATCAATAATTGTGTTTCACTGAAATGGCTCTTTAAAAAGGTGACCGCTAATGAAGGTGCCTTTTGAGGAGCACTCACTGCGATACATAATAAAATTGAAAATGTAATAAAATTCCACCGAAGCAGTAATAATGAAGGAGAGAAATTTAAGAAATAAATGGTAGGTTGTTGCTCTCAAACACAACACTGATATGATAGACAACAATTACAAGGCACTGATACGCAAAACACATAACAGACGAACTGCTTCGCGCACCGTAACCGGAGTTACAGCGAGATTTTAGAATTGAATGTCCGAGGGCTGGAATACTTGGGGTCAACATCATGATGGGGTCAAGGAGTTTCAACCCCCAACCTACCCACAAAAAACCGATGAAAACTGATTCACAAATATGATTTCTACTAAGTTTCCATAGTAATGAAAGGCATTTAATGTCTCAATTGAATACGTTAAAATTAACTTCAAATCAACAAATGAAAATAAATTTTAAATTCAGCATAAATGAACAATCCTATTAGGATATATCAAGTTGCCTAGATACTACAGTTCTCCCCAAAGAAAATTCATTATTACAGTACTACCTTTATAGTATCCTAGGTATGCTACTACTACGTACTACATTCATTTTCATGTGTCCGCCATATGTTCACGATCCAATTTTCCATTCACAAACTGTTGGTAATTTTATTTTCCATTGAAGGTATATTGGTGGTGTGTCATCAACAAACCATCACACTCAACCATGCTACCGACTCAACAGAGCCAACGAGTTGGTTCTTCCCGTCGAGGAACGGTACCTTGCGCCAAACACGCTTTAAAACTTTTTTGACGTTAAATATACAAATAAAAATAAATAAATGAAGCTTATTCACAATGAAAACGAAGACATGAATACATAAACATCTACTTAAATTTAAACATGAATATATGAATGAATGAATGTATGAATGTACCGTAAATATATGAACGTATCATTCACAACGAATATAAACGTGAATATAAAGGCAGCCCTTATCCACGATACATGAGGATGATGTAATGACTTTTGTATATCATGAACTCAATTGGTAACTGCATATCATGATCAGAGATCATGAAAAAGTGTAATTTACGTACTCTGGCGCACTGTACTATCTTCTGTTCAACGAAACCGCTAGACATTCGGCGCATGTTCTTGCGCTCCAGTGTAGCATGTTATTCTCAAATCACACTGACCGCCTTTGGTGTCCCAGGACATCAGTTGATGTCACCACAGTGCCTCTGACCCACAGGTCCTAGGGTTCTAGTTCCGACTATGGCAGAATTTTTCGACACTAGCTACACAGTTTGGTCGAATTCAGCCGTTGTCTGGAGGAGAATTCTAGCTGCTCTGCTTCTCTGATCTGGTTGCTCTGATCGGTAGTTTTCAGTGGTTTTCCCGATCAACACCAGGTGCACGCAGTACCCTAACAAGCGTGACACGGACCGAGCGCGATCTTTTCTTCCTCTTCCTTTCCGTATCGTCCTTCTTCTTACTTACACACACGCGCGCGCGCGCGCGCGCGCGCGCGCGCGCACACACACACACACACACACACACACACACACACACACACACACACACACACGCTTCCATGCACTACACTACCACACATGTCGGGAGCGAAGAGCTTGACCCGGATGGGACTGTGCCCCGCGGGTGGTAGATTTCTGGTAGAGAAAAAACCCGCAAGCCGGATCTCTCCCTTCAGCGGGGGAAGATCACCGCCACCACCCGCGATAAAAAACATTCACTACACCTGCAGGACTAATGACCTGCGCTTGGACTAGCGAACGCACCCGTAATCACTAATCAATCAATCAAATATCGTTGAGTAAAAGCTTGGACTTTGTGAACCTCCACGTTTACGTCCTGTTTACATTAATTTTTATGATTAAAGTAGAAACTCCCTTAATCGAGTCAAATTGGCTGACAACTAACTCAGATATTCGGAATCTCGAATAAGAGATACTGTGTGGCTTTGATGTTCGGACATAATGAGGTAAGAATGTCTTCAAGTTTTTGGCACTTGCTGCGAAGTGTAATGAAAATTACACTCTAAAATAATACAAGGAACTGTTTTTATTTTACGCCTGAAGATTTAAATAATAAATTCAATAGCGATGAAGACTCACGGGTTAATTTAAAACTCTCTCTTACTCCAGACATCCCAAAATTGCCAACACATCTTATGGCAAAATGCGCCTAGCTTCACTCGCTTCGCGCGCGCCTAACTACTGCTGAAGTATTTCTAGTTAATTGAATTGGAAACTGACTTCATATATCTTTTAGAAACTAAATAACGTTTTATAATCTCCCATTTAACGTTGCATTTGACGGATTTGCATTTTTACAGAAATTTACGAACATTTTACTAACTAAAATATTTATTACTGGTGTTAGCTACGTATGACAAGTTTTCGAATCAGCAAATCTCCTAATTCCATTCTCCCTTCTCTTCCCTTCTCATAATGTACAATTATGAAAGAATAGTAATAAATAAAAAGAAATAAGTAATGGAGCACCTCAAACAATTGTGTTCCCTAGTACTTATGAGTTCAACGAGAACGGAAACTAAAATGATACTTCCCCGCCATACGATTTTTACTGTTCTTTGACTAAATAAACCAAATCAATATTTAGTAAATCGGGATATTTTTCCTTCCTGTGCAAAACTGACAAAACGGATCTGCGAGGCATCCTAATTAGCATGACGTGATCCAGTAGCGCAACGAAATGCGTGCGAGCCCGCTCGCAAAACTTTTTCCGGGTCCCTTTTGTGGAAGTGTATAGCAAACTCGAGTAGTGCTGGCGCTTTAAATAATACAATATATCCCCTGAAAATAGGCCCTGTTTTACCTGGGCTCGCACGCATTGCGGGCCTCGCGGGCCCGAACGTTACGCCACTGACAAGGCAATCTGTTGATCTTGACCTCGTATTATATATAATGTAGAGAAGTGTGAGGATAGGTCAATAAAAAGTCATTTTTCTACAGTGCCAACATTTTGACCATTTATTTGGCCGCTTTTGGCCGGCTAAATCGGGTTAACCAATTACACACTTGTGTATTTATCTTATATGTTATAGTATTTTTATAGCCCTGAAGCAGGCCAAAGAACTGGCCGAAACGTTGGCACTGTAAAAAAGACTACTTTTCATTTGCCTTCGCTCATGATTCACTACATTATGCGCCACTGACGTTACCCTCTCTGCGCGTGAGAGCAAAGGGGGGCGGGGCGGGGGCGGCCCGCGCGACTCACCGTGTCGTGGAGCGGACGCGACGCGGAGGCGAGCAGCAGCGGCGACCAAGTGCCGCCAGCGACGCCCCGGGCGAGACCCGACGCCCGCCCCGCCCCGCCCCGCCCCCCTCCTCCTCTTCGGCGTTTCCCAGCTCCGCCGGCTCGCGGTCCGCTGCCGTCGCCGCCGCTACAACCCAATCGCTTACCTTTTCCGCCGCCGAACGTGATTGGGTGCCGATAACGTCCTCCCCCCGCCCCTAAAGTGAAGGCTTCTCGCGTCACTGCTCTTGCGGCATGCATTGTGAGTTTCGCGATGCCCTGTGCGGGAAGAACCGCCACGTGGCTGAAGCTCCCACCTGGTCCCTCCACAATTATGCAAGGCGTGGGTGTATTAAATTGTGGTCGTGGCGGGGTGGAATTTCGAATCTTTCCTATGATCATCTTAATATTTACGAAATCTCTTGGTCCGACAGGCAATTGTATGCGAAATGAACTGGATCTCTACAATCAGAACAATGCTCAAAGGGCCCGACGGGCTCAAAGGGTTTAGGTGGCTAATTGATGTCACTGCTCTGCCTCTGACCTGGAGGGTCTGTGGTTCGAGTTCCGACACTGGCAGGATTTTCGACGCTAGCTACATAGCTATATCGAGTTCAACCATCCTCTGGAGAGGAATTCCAGCGGCCAGGTGTTCTGATCGGTAGATTTCCGTGGTTTCTCCGATCAATACCAGACGGATGCCGGAGCAGTACCCTACGAAACGGGTGACGGACCACGCGCAATATTTCCATTTTCTTCCTTTTTCTATCCTCATTTCTTACTTACACACGTTTCTTACACACACATTCATTACACTACCATATAGGGCGGGATACCAGTCAGAAGCTTAGAGCTTCTCCCGGCTGGGGAGGTACCCCGCTGGTGGGAAATTCCTGGTTGAGGGTAAATACCGCTAGCCCACATGTAGTTCGGAATCAGATCTCACCATCCTGTGTAGGAAGATCACCGTCACCTCCCGGGGATAAAGTATGCACCATATTTACGGGACAAGTGGCTTTAGCCGTTGTCGCGCCCGGAAACACTAAATAATCAAAACAATGCCGATATCAAACCCAAAAATCTTTGTTTTCCAGAAAATTAATTTAAAGATTAATATTTTACTTCAATCAAATAAGAAATTGTTTGATTATTTCGCATTGATCAACTTTGGTTTTGTAATCTCAGATTTTACTCTCATGCAATTAATAATACAAAAGATGATACAATAGACGAATATAAAAGTTGTTAAAAATGCAAAAGAAATGCCACAAATAAAAAAAATTCACAATTTTTTACTTAGTACTGCGCTTTATGAGCGATGTAGATGGAGCCTGGACCAGCGGGCAGAATCCTATGATCCCCAAACCATTGGCAGTCCGACAAAATACTTCAATGCTCCGCAGAACAAAACTGAATATTGTATTATTTAGGTTCATCACGAAAACAGCCAAAACTGCATGAAGACTTTAGACAAGTAGGAATTTTTTGTATTCAATTTAATGTCAAATTTTTAGAATGTATAATAAATGAAACTAATGTTTTTGTTACAATTAAACAGTTTTAAATAATTTGTAACGATTAAATAAGCATTTAATATTTTGTTAACTTTAAATAAGAATTTATAATTTTGTTATATTAGTGGAAGCGTTTGAGGGGTAATGGAGTCGATTTTCTTTAAGCATTATTTTGCAAATACAATTAATACTTGAAATCACGTACTCGTTTAACATGAAACTCGCAGTAACACGAACGAAGTTAGATTAGGCAAGGAAACATAGTATTACCTGTTCGGTCATTTTTTAAATTTATTTATTTATTTTACACTCATTGATGCCAATCTTAATCAAGAACATGGTCTGTGAGTAATATGTTAAAATGATTCGCATTCATGTTACAAACTTTGGCTAACTTGTACTGGGGCTCTTTTTATCCCTATTTTTTCATTCCGCCAACTGGAGAATTTTCACATCGTATTGTAGGCATCATATCAAAGTATCAAGGTCAATGTAGACAGTGTCAAAAAAAGTACACTTTAAAACTTCCTTTTACAAAATATTATTTACATCCATAATTATGTGATTAACATTTTGTCTATTGCTATTTTAATTACATGCGTGATGAAAATAATAAACGCGGGCTATTTGATATTCTGTTTACATCTATTTGATAACTTACTTCACATGCATAAATGTTCTCATCTGCTTTTCATCAGGGCTTGATTTCTCGCGGATCTCGACGGAACGGCGTTGAGGTATCTCGGGAATAATTATTAAATTAGATGATAATGTATAATTATTTCCATTAAATTAATAATTAATTTGGAGAGTGTTCCGGGACCTAAAATTTTATAAATCATGCACTGCTTTTCACCATGATTTATATCAATTCTTACTGTATTCTTTGTGATGACTATATTGGAACAATATAAATTACTCGTAAAAACTATTCCTAACCTCTAGCTTTGTATTTGTACACTGAACTGACAGTTGAGGTCTCCAACCTATATGGCTATCGGAAGAACTCATTTTGCAGAGCATTGTCGTCTTTGGCAATGATCAACTTTTTCACAACCTCTCAAAAAATTGCCTACTAGCCTGAACAGACCGTAAAAGTAATATACATGAATATACATGATAAACGGATATCACAACTTTTTTATAACAAGAACACAGATTATTTCGGTCCGATGGGATTAACGAGGGTTTGCTATATATTTATCGTTTTCCTATTCATACCAATAGTGAACGGGAGCGAAAATGATGGATTTGGTGCTCCGCAAGGTGTGAAAGATGGCCTAGACCATAGGCGTCGCGTGCCGCCAAAATTACAGTAAACCCTCGAAAACATGAATTCTAAGGGACCGAAAGAAATAAGTGTACTTTCATTGCATACTAGCTACGTAAATACACTGATATCATGTAAACATTCTCCAGTTGGTGGAATGACAAAAATTATAGGGAGTAAAACAGTTCCAGGATTAACCAACGTTTGTGAAATAAATACAAATCATTTCTACGGGCTACTCACCGCCTATGTCCCCGATCTTCTTCTTTCTTTTAAAATTTTTCTCTTTTTCGATTTCTTTTAAAATCTATTTTACATTTTCTTATACAGGGAAGTAATACTTTACAAGAGTGGTTAAATAATGTGTTACATATTAAACTTAGCACTAAAATTTCATAACAGTGAGAACACTCCAACTGGAGTCCTCAATTTTTTAAATACTCGTATTTCTAAATTTTTTGGAATCCAAAATGGACGGAATTATCGTTTCCGGATAAGGAATGCTACGTAAAGTATGTATAGCAAAATCCAAGCTTTTTTAACTGAGGCTTGAATTCATCTTTCGGAAATTCTGATTGAATCCCTCTTCAATGTTCATAGGTTTTCCTAGTTTGAAAATTCCTATTGCGGGAGAGAAAGGTAGAGAATTAAAGAATTTATTCGATAGGTATTTAACGCAATGGTCCATTATGGGCAGAACGAACTCTCTAGTAATTTATTGTTAGAAACGTATCAGGGCGCTCTTACAGTTGTGCGAAAGATTTTGTTCTGAAATGTCTGGAGAGTTTTCTGTACTGAAGGAGCAACTCTATCTCACACAGAGCATGCTTACGTAAGCAGAGAGCGTTTTTAAAGCAAAGAGCGTAGTTTTGTAAAGGATCTGTTTTAAGGGCCAATTTATACGGACAACTACCAATTTGATTTGGCATCAATGAGTGTCGAAAAATGACATGACTGAACAGACTATACTGTTTTCCTGCCGGGGCCCAAATTTGGTTCGAGTTACAGCAAATTTTGTGCTAAGCAAGTACGTGCTAGCGGGGGTTAACTGCATTCTCAGAGGCGAGGGGGCACGATCCGTGATGACTAGTGCCTATCGCTGGAGCATCGATACGTCGTTAAATCTTATGGTTTTGTGAGAGACAAAGCGGGTTGGCGGCAGGATTTCTTGGAATTCTTGTTAAACCCACTTCTGATTCCATCCCCCATCCATGATTCAATCATCTTTATTATCTACTAGATCATCACCCATGGGCATTGATGAACTTAACAGTTTGACGGACCCTATATCCAAATGTTTAAATAAATCCAGTCTTACAAATCTTTACATTCTTACAACGCCTTATGTGGCAAAGTGTTTATTGATTACTGATCGACAAAAGTGGCTGTTTCAGAGCAATAAAAAGTGCTGGCGGATGAAAATCTAAATGTTTGTAGTAATATATGAAATTTGTAGTAGTTAATGCATTTTAAAGAAACAATGCTTGAGTTTTTCTTTATTGATGAAGATTTGCCCAAGTGACGATTTCAGGTAGATTTATTATTATTATTATTATTATTATTATTATTATTATTATTATTATTATTATTATTATTTAATTACTAACTTACGAAACCCGGAATTGTACGGAAATTTATTTATCACATGAATTAGATAGCTAGCCTACATGAAGTTGTCCAATTTTTGGAAAAAAAATCACACTAATTAGTGCACTTTCTTCGGGTGTTTAGGTGAAAAAACATGAAGTACATTCAAATTTACAATTTTTTTATTGAAAACATATATTCATCTGTTAATATCAAAGTGAAGTGTCCGCGTTATTTTGGCATTAATTTTTCACAATCTATTAGAGAGGAGTTCTATCTATTCCCATTCTGTTCGTCCACTTCTACTGCATCACCGCCCCACTCGGCCTTGCCCCGCCTTGCCTCGTCTTGCCCTGTCCCCACTCCCTATCTATTTCACTCATTTTCGAAGTAAAATAATTAAGAAATCTCTATTGAAAGAAAAATAAAATACCTTTACTCACATCATAATTTTGGTGGAGTTTTTATACATCACACCAATCCCACAGTAAAGCTTATCTACAAAAATAATCCAATCTGTCACAGTTTTAGCATTAATATACGTATTTCCATATTCTTGATTCATTACTTTTTTCAATTAATGTCATATTCTTGCCCATGCAAGACCAATTTCCAACTTTCATTTATGAACATAGTACATGTGAAAAAAAACTGTCGAAGTTTATCACTCTCAAATAGAAAGAGTTAACACGAACCAACTGAATGTAAAATAAACAACTACCCATCAGGTGTAATAGATTTTAAATAGTGGTTTCAATACAATTTGTATCATTCTTCATGAAATAATTATTGTATTACGTTAAACTTCAACTTCATGCCTCAGGAAAAACGTATACAGTTGCACTTCTCTGCTCTCGGATCACTAGTTTCATATTTTGATTTTGCCAATGAGTATGCTACCTTAGTTAGACGGAGTATACTTCAGATGAATTTTGAATTTTTCTTGTAAGAAAAGCACATTTTGCTGTAACAATTTAAATCAGAACTATGCTGTGTTTGATTATTGGTCTCTCAAAACTTTTCGCGTCAAATTTGAGAGCAATCATTTCAATGATACTATTTTTTAGCTGACACATGCGGTTTTAAACAGTTTTTATATAATATAAAATTTAGCGTTTTGGCATAATCAGGAATATGATTAAAGAAAAAATATTAAAAAATGTAAACATTACTTAGATTTTTAAACATTAAACATTACAAGTATTAAAAAGAAACCCAGTCATAGATATTAAGAAATAATTACGTAAGACTTTTTTTTCAAAATCAGACAAAGTCAAACAAATTATGTTGCAATGTCCAAAGAGGAGAGCTAGCTGAGAAAACCTGTGTAGTTTATAACTTTATAGCTAGTAGTCTCTATGCATCAACTAAAAGTCTCGATTTCGGTGTTCAAAAGTGGCATGCAGACGGATCTCTCACACATGAGTCTACCCGGGCAAATACCTACAGGCAGTAAAAGGTAAAAATCATAATTGGCTGCCAAAATCTCCCAAGTGTTTCTAGACTCTTACGTACGCATATGTCACTGGCTCTTATAGGAGACACAACACGAAGGGTTTCTGTTCATACAGTATGTCCGTATCTACGAAATCAACACTGAAGGACTTATCGGAACAAAGTCTGTGTGTCTTCATACAATTTTAAAAGATTTTTAGGTGATTTCCCCACACTATCTGCCTTTCATTTTATCCAGTATATTCACACCATCTGAAACTAGCGAGTGCTTTACGCTAATATTCGAGGAACCCTCTCCTTTATCACCTTCCAGAAGAGGAGAAACATTTTCGTTTTACTTCCCCTTTAAGAGAATAAAATGCCATAAAGACGATTATCGCTAGAATAGTTCTAAACTAAAATCCATTGTAAGCTTTTTCAAATTTATCTTTGAATTTCAAGTTACGCCGTGAGCAGATTCAAGTAGTGAGTAATATCAAATGAAGAAAGACTGAATTTTTTTCAATTCTTTCTTTAGAAATATTCGAGTGGTATTAAATGTCCCTACATTGTTTCTTTTCATTTGCTTCGTATACTATAGAATTTTCTCATACTGCATACATTTGATTTTAATTTGATTTATTAGTCAAAAGGCAGTAAAAACAGTATGTGACGTGCGGAGGAGAAGTAACACACCATTTCATTTATTCTTATATTATAGAAAGAAAGGTTTAACGTCATAGTATATGCATTACTAATGACGTCATTCACTCATCAGAGACATGACGCAGGCTAGGCAGTTTATAACATTTTTGAAATATCCTACACAGTTATGGTAATGCGATAATATATTCAAATATACCTAAGAGATGTAAGCGAATAATATATGCAGTTCTTATCGGAAGAAATTGGATGCAGTACTTTCCAGAACATTCATACATAAAGGTATTTACCAGCAAGATATTAGATATATTCATTTCTCTGAAGCAAAAAGGAAATTGTTTTTATCCGACTGCATTCATAGTTTGTGATTTTATAATACTCATTTTGAATATTTAGAATGTGATAACAAATTATATTCTGTTTTATCCTCCCACCATTTTTATGTTATATTCAGTATTGCAGTTGTTATGTACCAAAATTTCCTTCTTCGTCATAGGGAGAATATGATCTTTCACTTTTCTGACGTTCTAGAAAGACTTAGAACTAAACCATAAGATGAAACCTACGTTTTTGGTGGTTGGTTTGGTGATTGGTACCTGTTTTTTTTGTTTCCAAGTACGTCAACTGCTAAGGTCATTAGTCCCATTGCTATAGTGAATGATACATTCTAAGAGGTGGCGGTCATTTCTTCCCTGCTGGATGGTGAGATACAGCGCTGAGCTACGTGTCGGCTGGCGGGGGATATCCCCCCGGGGGGTGGCGCCCTTGTCGGGACAAGCTCAATGCTCCCGGCATGTGTGATAGCGTCGTGCATGTTAGTGTGTGTGTGTGTGTGTGTGTGTGTGTGTGTGTGTGTGTGTGTGTGTGTAAGGGGTGCGGATAAGACCAGGAAGAAGGAGGAAAGATCGCGCGCGATCCTTGGCCCGTTTGTGAGGGCATTGCTCCGGCATTCGGAGAAACCAAGGAAAACTACCGATCAGAGTTGCCGGTCGGAAGAATTCTCCTTCAGACAGCTACTCAATTCGATCTAGCTGACAAGCAAGTGTCGAAAATCCGCCACAATCGGAACTCCAACTCTAGGACTTCTCAGTCAAAGTCGCTGCAGAGACAGTGACAAAGCTGGTTCCTTACCCTTAGGCCGCTCCCTACTCGTAGACATTCGAATCATCATCATCTCCGCCGCTTGTTAGAACATGAAAGTCTTCACATTTTTGTAAGAGAGAAGTGCATGTCAAGAATAAAACTTTTAGAAAACCGTGGCGGTTAAAGACGGGTGTATTCTCAATACGAGCAGTGAGAACAAAGAGGGGTGCTCAGATGCGTTTCACCTGGCAGACGAGCAGATGCCGAGAAAACACAGATCACGCACGAGCGAGTGCCGAGCCAATTGAGTGTCTCGTGAACACAGCACATTTTTTCTTGAAACTTGAAATTTTTCTGACTGCAGTGTCTCTTTCGTCTTTTCCTTTGTGACTTCTCAGTCTTTCTCTGACCCATTTTTGAGTGCATTATTTTTAATTTTCACTTGTAGTACCTTTTGCAGAAAATGTCCCACTATTCAAAGAAAAGATTAAATAAAAACAAGGCCTTGGTTACTAATTTGTTACCAATCTGTTACTAATTTGTCATCTCCCTGATCTCACTGAAGAAAAGACAAAATTAACAATATTTTCCTAACAAATAAATGTTAAGCCAACAAATAACGCTCCTCTAATGTTTCTTAAGCACAATTTACATGAGGACAGCTAGATAACCGACACTTAGCTGTCGACGAGTCCGTAAGACGGCCGCCGTCTTCAAAGAACAGAACTCGTGGGAACGCCCTAGGACTCGCAAGTTGCCCTCGGCGACAGTGCGCTGTTCGCGACGGGAAAGAAAATGGCGCCACGCCCGATGACAAGACGTACTGTTCAACACTCAGCGTATGCGGTCGCAAAAATGCATGCAATTATAATATATTAAATTAATTAAAATAATATAAAGGCTCTCACAGACAGACGAAACATTAGCGTACTGCACCGACCGTCAAACAAATACTAATTTTTTCAGCGTTTGATAACATTTCGCATTTTTAGCTAAAATCTACCATCTCTAATTATCACTCCTAACACACATTTACACATATACGTACCACATGCATTACACACTACCACACGTGTCATGAGACCGGTCGGGAGCTTAGAGCTTTTCTTGGCTGAGACGCTGCACGGAACTTCTTTGATGAGGTATGTTAGAGCAGAAAAGTCATTGGTAATATAAATTTATCCAGGATAACAACTTTAAATAAAGTGAAAAGATGCAAAGAAGTGCAGCATAACACATGAACACCGTAGAGACGAGTAAGCGTTTTAAAACATATTTAATCAAGATAAATATGAATTAAAACTTTTAAAATTTCAATATTACAATATTTTATGTCCTTATTAAATTAAATTAAATGTAATAGTTATTAATGTTATTAATTCGGTTTAGAGCAAACAGCTAGTTTGAAAACTTAGACGATAACCGTCTTTTGTATTCAACCTAGTCTCTTATTTGTGTTAACGACCGTGAGTCGTTCAATACATTTCGTAAAACTGAGTTTTATAAGAAAAAATCATAAAAATATTAATTTTTTTTTTAAAGTAACTTACACGTCTTTAATTACAACTCATTTATTTCGACAGCTCTTAACGGACGCTGGTCGTTAAAGAGTGTTTTTTTGTTCTACTTTTTGGTTGCGATATATCGATATAACAGAGCAGAAATACGAAGAAAAAAAAATAATCGCGACCTTTTTCCACATGAGTCTTTTTTTTTATTTATTTATGTACTTGTAAGCCTCTAGGATGGTTCATGGGCAGCGTACTAGCTTTCCGTGCTGTGATCCCCGGGTTCGATTCCCGGTCGAGGCAAAAATATAGTTGTAGCTTTCCTTTAAAATCGTCCCAGGTTCTGTAGCTGTGTGATGAAGAAAAGGATCGGATCTTGCTAGCTATTCGTATTTTGCAGGCGGATCTTGCTAGCTGCGGTGAAGAGAATACGTCATGTTCACCTCATGTCGCTCTTACCCGCAAGCATGGGAATTTAACTAGGCCCAGGCAAGGGGGACACCGGTAGCTGGCCGGCGAAGTCGAACTACCGACCCAAAATGTACATCCATATGTTCTTGTACGACATTTTTGCCTTCCATGATATTTACCTGTACATTTCTTACAAAGTGCCTATTTCTAAGGTTACCCCGTGAAGGGACCTCTTAATATTGTTCCAGCCACACTCCAAGGACATAAATTTCTTTTCACTTTAACACTATCCTCATTTAAAGAAGCCAAAACTATTAAAAATATTAGTAATTAATTAAATTTGAAATTGTTTAGCTGGAGGTAGTAAGGGAAAGTGAAACAAGTATTTTGAATGATGGAAGCGGGTACATGGGGATGGAGAAGCTAAGGTTCCGATGTCGTTGTGATGGGATTCGTTTGAATACTGGCGTGAAAACGGGTTATTTTTTTTATCGTTTTAAACGGCGGTTCTATTGCTAGTTCTTTTGGAATTTATTCATTTGAAATAAAACATTAAGTAAGCATTCTTTAAAGAAGAGTGTATTATACATTTGCCATTGGTATACCAATAGATATTTCTGAATTTTTAGTAATAAATAGGTATAATTTTATCACTTTATTTGCAATTTATTTTGTTGTTATGCCTAAACAAATGCTTAGTTTGTTTATGCAAAAACCTCCCCTTGTATGTTTATGTCGTCACTCACATGTAAGTGAACGCTTTCACTGTGAATGAGTAGGGCTGGTAAAACCGGATTGTCTATGGTAGGGAGGGAAAACAAAGTCTCGTACAATGAAATGTCCATGTTCAGTGTGAGCAACGTAATTATAATCGTAACTGCTGTCAGTAAGAAGTTCTGCCTAATATGGCATTGGAGGAGCTAAATGAATTAGAAAGTCATGTAAACAATTTAAGCGGTTTAAAAACTTTATTAGTGTTTACCCATAAATAATAAAAATGCAGTAAATAATAAACAAATATTGGTCTACATCGATAAAAATATTTGCTTTTTATTTAAATATCGTTGAACAACAGTAAAAACGATGGGGTCTGAGGGAGAAGTATAGTCTGCACACGTTTCCTTAATCACTGAATTTCCTACCTCTCTCTTTTACTACACGAAGTCGAATTATGAATAAAGTTAGCAAAGAGGAATTTTGTCAACATTATTGGTAACTAGAAATGTTTCCTCTCCTGTAACAGAAACAATGTGTAGTAACAAATGAGCTGAAGATTTAATTTAATGAACGAAATAACCAAACCTTCCATTCCTCTCGCATCTAGAAAAATAAGATCTCCAGAAGACGTACTACATAGGCAGTGAAGTTACATTTCGAAATTCTCTGGTATGAAACTCCATATCCAACCCCATGTTCACAACATGCCTTCCTCCGACCCAGCGAAGATCTTGAACCCATTCCGAGCACAAAAGCACAGTGTTTTACGCAGAAATCGTCCAAAGTGGCAAGAAATTGGGAGAAGTGGTAAATCTTTAGGTCTTAAGTAATTCAACAAGAACACATAAAATACGTAGAGCGCGTTACACGTTTAGTTAGTCTCTTAGGTCGTTATATTGTCGTCCCAGATCACCATGCATATCTGAATTTTACTATCTAAATGTAGCTTCTAACTAACTTAATGTAGCTTCATTATGGGCACGTTTAGTCGAGCTCTCCTTTTGCTTGTAGTGGTAGGAGTAGAACTGGGGGTGATTTACTATTTTGTTAGCAATGTAGAAAAATCAAATCTGCATATCATTTACCATGCAAATAAGTTTTCTATAACTCGGGAACGAAAATGTTAAATTTTTCAAATGTTGCTAATCTCGCGCTTTTTTAAAATTTTATTATAATTTGTTTTGTTTGTTTTATTTTTAAACTTCTATTCATCTTTCAATTATTTATAGTTAAATGTTGGGAAGGGATTCTGGAGCTCAAGAAAACGTGGGCAGATAATGTTGTGTGTGTGTGTGTGTGTGTGTGTGTGTGTGTGTGTGTGTGTGTGTGTGTGTGTGTGTGTGTGTGTGTGTGTGTGTGTGTGTGTGTGTTCTAGATTCCCTATAAGTCACATACAGTTTTTACTGTTTTTTGACAAAATAAATCAAATCAAATAACTACTCCTCCCTATGATGTTGGATCAGTGGCAAACAATTTTCCTTACTTTACTTCATTCAAACTTTAATCTACATTTGGTTTACCACATATCGGTATCTCATTAAAGTATTTTATTCTGACGTACCTTCCCCTCCCCCGGCAGATTTGCATTGTACCTGAACGGGTGGGAGAACAAGTTACATTCTATCATTGTAATTTGTGATAAACCCTTATAAATGTTCAGGTATGACATCACAAAAAATATTGCTGAACCTGCAAAGTTTAGGAATCCCTCGCCCTCGAGTGTGCCGCTAGCAGACCAACGGCATTCTCTTTGTTTAGATTTAATCCCGTGCACGAATTGTGAAACATGATGCAATGACTGGCGTTCTTTTGACGCTGTCCTCATGCTACAAAAAATGTGATTGATCTCATCCCATGGGGTGTGATATTCTAAACTACTTTTGAGGGAGGGTGATAATTTAAAAATTAAGGTGATGTACCACAACCCAAGGAAAAGGCTGCCGAAGTGGCAGCTCGATCAGTTTTCTTTCTTTTTTTCAAGGAAAGTCACAGAAAGACAAAGTCAATTGCATAAACAACTTCAAATTAATCATTCAAAAAGTAGATCACATGAGCCGACTTGCGATGGGAAAAGCCCCCTTCACACGTGTTTGCGCTAGCCCGCGTTGTGATATTACACCATGGGCTACCTGATCTGTTCATGTTCGGACGCGTCCAGACCCTTGCCATTTAGCGTACGCGTATGACAACGCCCAAGTCCCCGCGCGAATAGTAATAGACGCCTACAGATAGCTCAAGAGAGGAGATCCTCCTTTGACTTGCCCCGCTCCATTAAAAACGAATCTCTGACCTCACGAGCGCTTATGATATTGACAACTAACATACGAGAGGATAAGGTTGACAGTTCCTGCTCAGAAAGATATAAACCGTTTTCACGTCGATTAAAAGAGCGCTTTTTTAACGCTCGATCACAGTAAATTTCCTTGTAGCTATTAATTAACAAAATACATATTGTCACTCAAACATCAGAGCAAATATTTTATCGGTAATTACATTTAGAAGAAGAATATACATCAGGAGGGATTTCCTCCCTGCCCTCCCCTGAGAAAAACACTGGATCGCACTCGTGCGCTGCAAACACTGCAACCACCCCCGGACGGGAGCCGCCTCCGCGTCCACTGGAGATAAGGCGAGCTCCCGGCGCCTCCACTATAAATCTTGGGCGCCTCGTCGCGTCGCACGGGGGGTAGCTGCGCCTCATTATCGCGTGATAAGAAGCGTTTATTGTTGCGCGGCGGGGGCGGCGGAGGCAGCGGCGGTGCTGCGTCGCGCGTGCCGGCAACAGGACACCGGTATAGAGGATACACACCATTATCAGACTTATCATTATGAAAATAACTCTTATTTAAGCTGTCCTGCGGAGATAGCAACACAGTCTGCTCCCAACCACTTACCGAGCGAGCGCGTACCGCGAGAGCGAGCTATGAGGCCCGCGACGAAGCCCGACGACGAGCCGGAGGACGGTGAAGACGGCTGGACGGCGCCGGCCGAGGAGGCGACTACGCGACCCGGGGGACGTCCGCAACCGCCCACCAACAGTCGCGCATCGTCTCTCACCGAAGACACGGCGCGGTGGTGGGGGCGGGTTCTCCTCCTGAGAAGCACGCGGGACGGCGCGTCTCGGGCAGCGCGGTCGTCTCCGGCGCGTCGTGGTGGAGAAATGAGTGTGACTCCGAGTGGCGTATTTGTATATGGTTTGCGTCACGAGTGCGAGGGGCTTTGCGGTGCCCTCGCAGACGCCGCCGACGCCGTCGTCGTCGTTTCCCGCTGTCGGCGGGCGGCAAACTTCCCCGCGCTTTGCGCGCGTGTTTTATGAGTGGGCCCTGCTGTTTATTGCGGGCGACGTGCGGCGCGACGGGTCCGGGAAACGAGGCTCTCCGGGGCCGGCGGAGGCGGGCTCACGCCCTGGCAGCGCCTCCCCGCACGCCGGGTGGAGCGATGTGCATGTGGTTGCCGCCGAAACAAATAGGCAAGAATTTTAATCACGTGCACGGATTGCCGGCGCACGAGAAAAGCGACACAGCTAAAAAATTGTCGGATTGCGGGAAAACGGTTTTAACTGACAAGCCGTTTATTTCGAGATTAAGACTTTTAAGTGTTTTGCTCTAGACTGCCTTGCAAAATATCTTTATGAAAGTTTTACTAGTGAATATAGAAGATTTTCTAAAGTTTTTTCGTCTCAACTGAAAAACGATTTTTTTAGCTGTGTCACTCTTTTTTGTTTACTGTCCACATGTGGAACTTCGGCAATTGACGCACAAGTTGGTTTGCACGATAACGAAACCTTAACCGATGAAGCTTTAGTGATATGTAGTAACGCTAGTAGAAACTGAGAAGGAAGGTTCAGGTAGGATACTTTCGTAATATACAACCTCTCAGTAGCAACACAAACGGTGCCTTCGAATAAAAAAGAAGCACAACTAGCCGCGCGTGATGATTAAAATTTTCTTTCTACCAAGCACCACTCTCGACTCTCCTGAATTTTATTTTTTCAGTCTAGTTTTCCTCAATGACTTTTACGACTAAGGATATGAGCTTTTCTTTTGTAAATAATTTCAGATAATTCTGTAATAATGATAGTTTTTTCTGGTCATGTATTGTCTTACAAATCGTTTCATAATGAAAGTTAACAAGATCCCGAGACTTCTTATGCATTCGCCTTTCGTGATGAACACACGTCCAAGATGGCCGCCGATATGATGAAAGCGAGTGATTTTCATTGTTCATTGAGTTGTGATAATTTGAAAACAAGAGTTCAAATTCCAAATTGCAAAAAATATTAAGGATATGCAACATGGAAAAAACAATGTCCACTTTTAGTATTCCCCCTGAATTTTTGCAAACAAATATGTTGAAATCATCACTTGGTTTCATATAAAAAATATTTCCAACTGCTGTTAAAGAAATATTTACTTTTCAAAATTACATATGAAACAACTAATCCTCAATACAATTGATTAAAATTTTCTTAAATAAAATGGATGTATTGATAATATTTAGTATGTTATCATTTTAAATAATTGTTAAGTTTAATATTGGTACAAGCAATTCACCTTCACATGTTTTTTACGCAAAATGTGATGGCTCGAAACTATGCATCCCATGTCCTGAGATAATGGTACCATGAGTGCAGTTTCTTGCTGCTGTATCTGTCATTCAGCACACAACGTAGATTATACCAATTTCCACTATCTCAACAGACAGATAGGGCAAGATAGGTTGGCGTGGATAACGTTCTTGTTATTTAACGTTGTTTGTAAATACAAATGGCATTGCTTTTACGAAATAGTCCTAAAAATAGTCTGGTTTTTAAAAATGTTAGCCAACAAATGATTTTCTAGTTTTTTAATTTACTTTACATTCTGAAATCTCCAAATAAATTTACAAATATTTCAGTATATACAATCATTTATGAATGATACTTCTCTATAAAATATGACTTACGTGTTCGTATCAGATGAACTTGTCCTTGATTTGGTGCTTTCAAATCCTCTTCTTGTGTTTACACCGACAGCCAATTGTTATATCTCCATAAAATACCTTACGGCTTGATTTGAGATAGTGTCATAGAGAAATAAAATGTTAACTACGGCGACGAAAACACCTTTCGATTTTTCGTTAAAACGTCATGCACCGTTTGTTATCTTTATACCCTACGATCGTGAAATTCGAAAGAGGTAAAGGACCATGCCGATCTAAGGGAATCTAAAGCTTGAGGACAAATCGACTATTTATTTGGGTCTGTCCTTCCAATCGAACTCGCCTCGGACTCCGCCATTTTGATACTTCAACGTTCTAGTGGAGAACTTCCGACCGCTTTACCCAACCGAAGAGTTGTCGTCGGAACCCTATCCGGAATTGCTCTGGCTGTTTTGAGACTATTGCACGCTCCGCAACGGGGTTTACTCGGACGCGTCTTGTCGGTTCTGTACATCCCCAAGCTCACCGCCAGCCACGTGTCACCGGTTCGCCTCTTTTCTCCCTCTCTCTTCACCTGCCCTTTCCCTGCCTCACGCATCCGCCCTCGCCCATGCACCGAGAGGCGGCGCAGGTCTTCCGTGGGCACACACGAATTTCGTGGGTGCTAGAGTCGAATTTTTACGGGGACAATGTAGGATTCTGGACCTTGCGGCGGGTGGATTTACCTCATTGCCATGGAAACCGGGCTGGATTGAGTAAATATGAACACGGCGCTCTGTCATGTGAACAACGGGGTCGGGCGGAGGGAGCACGGTAACGACCTGGGGAGCGGGGAGGGAAGCCTCCTGATAAGGCAGCACAGAATAAATACACCTTTGATCCACACGAGTTTTTTACATCTGAGAATCGAATAATAGAGCTATGAGCCAGGAGAAAACATGTATTTCGCTCCCAAGAAGCAAAAGATGTTAAAGATTTTTCTAAACTTAAACGAATATGCAACCTTTGTCTCGTCATTTGGAGATGTTTTATATTAATGTG
This sequence comes from Teleogryllus occipitalis, assembly GCA_011170035.1. NCBI lineage: Eukaryota > Metazoa > Arthropoda > Insecta > Orthoptera > Gryllidae > Teleogryllus > Teleogryllus occipitalis. Next base: position 172,712 of record BLKR01000187.1, on the reverse strand, counting down.
ATGAAAGAAGTTTTGTTTCTACAATTTTTCTAATCAATTGATACATTCTTATATGATACTATATTGGCCCCCTTTTTTTATAATTAATCCACTTACTAAATTGAAAAATTGGGTTATTTTGAAGATAATGAGGAATTAAACGTCTGTAACCAAGATTTCATTTTATTTTTATATATTTTGGTACTCAGGTTGATGCAAAAGGCAAAACGTGCATGAAAGTACAACAAAAAAAAAAAACAAAATACAGTTGAATGTAAATATTAATTTAACATTCACACTAGCACAGACCTTCTTTCACAAACAGCCCGTAACACTCTCTAAACTAAAAAAAAAAGAACAAAAAAAAAAAAACCACCAGAACTTGACTTTCATACAGATCATCATACTTGCGTAATTTCAAATTTGAACATGACTACTGACAAATAACAAGTTGAAAGCAACGAGATTTTGTTGCATTACGATTATGATTTAGTTATCTAACTTTAAGAATGCAAAAACAAAATAATTTTTGTGAAAGAGGTAACAACAATTAAGTTAACATAACCTGAAGTGTCTTTGTTTCCATTTTGAGCATTAGACTAAACTAAATTATTTATTTTCTTATAGTAGAACCACTTTCCCCTTTTTATAGTGGTTCTCTGTTTCATAATTATTCTGTGAGAAACTAAACTTAGATAAACTTGCACAGATACATCCACTCCCCTTCACACTGAACGTACTTCTCAGTACATTTTCATGTACCTCACTATTTCCTTCAATAAACAGCACAAACTCAAATCGAAACTATATTGTGTCTTTCTTCACTAAGTCACTTCTGTTGCACTGTTCTGAAGTGACAAGTTGTCATACTTCTGCTTCATATACTGCCTGGGGAACACAGTTATAACTTCAAATTCAATAGTTTTCATAAAAAACGTTTTCAGTTCTCTTTGGTCTTTTTCAATTTCTTCAACAATTGTCTCCAGAACGTACTATTGAGTTCTAGAAGTTTTGTAATGTATAGTTATTAAAACTAAAACATACAAATATTTACATGAACACAAATACATTACAATTTAACACCTCAACAACTGATGTGTTGCATGGTAAGTCATGTTCATAAGTTCTATCATTGACCTCATTAATGAACAGCTGAAAATTACAGGTAAGCTTGATGTAACAAAACAACGATCCTTTTAAAACAATGGTGATTCTTTAAAAATTAATTCCCTTGTTCAAAACAGAGGTCTTTGTCTTCTGTTTCTGTAATATTTGTCGAATAAAGACCATGATATACAGACATATAAAAACTAGTTTTATTTATTTGAACATATTGTTCATGTGTGTATAATAGTACATACTTATTATATACACCGTTAAATTTTACACTTTTATAAATTGTTGAACTTGCAAGTTACATATATAATAAATATGTTTAATTGAATAATGATAGTTTCTATAAATGTTTGATAATCCTGGTCTTTATGACTGGAAATATTATAGTCATTAATTTACATTAATCAGTATTTGTGTTTTTGTAATGCCTCTACAAAATCAATATTGTAAAATTCAGACAATAATCCAAGTAATTTTTTCTGTTCTTCTCATAAAGAACAAAGTTAATGTAGACTTTCATAGGAAAAATGGTTTTCCACGTCAGATCCAAAGCAGTAAAATTCAGCATTCCTGCTTGGATGCTTGGGTCTCCAATTCCTTTTCATCTCCACTCAATCCTCTTGGGATCCTAGATTCATTTTCCTTTTCTGATTCAATAATTTTTAATTTGATAGAAATATGATTTAGGTTCTAAGAGGATAAAGAAGAGACAACTGAGGGCCGCTCCATGTTATCAGAAGTGAGGACATTCACTTTTGTCGCTGCTCCTAGAGTCACAATGTGGGGTGATGAAGTTCCCAAATGGTGATCAGGTGGTGAATGAGAAGCCATCATGGTCACTGGTGATCTGTCAGATACTGAAGTATTGATACTTGTAGGGGATGGGCATTCCACCTGTGAAAAAAAAAACAAAATATGATCAAATCTTTTTTAACCCTGGAGTATTCATGCGGATTGCAGATATAGCCTAGCTATTTTATTTTTCTGGCATGCAACCTCTATTGAGTTGAGACTAAGGGTATCAATTGCTTTAGACATGTTACTTTTATCATCTAGTCTGCTTCCAAGTTTTTCATAGCAAGGATGTTGTTATCAGATAAGTTTTACACTCAGTTGTAGCCCATGTGAGCACTACTGTTATAGATGAAAGAAAGGAAGTTTGCCATACAGGAAATCCATAAGACAAGATACTAATAGTAAGGTAAAAAGCTTTTATCATAGGCTATAGTGATATACTTCTGTTGTCATGGCTGCTGAATTATCAATGGAGAAATTCAATATTTCATATATTTTAATAGATGCCTTGAATCATATTTTTCATCCAGGAATCAACACAGCTAGATTTAAATGCCATATGTTTAAGTTTAATAACTTTCATGTCGTATTCAAATTAACGTTTTTAAGGGAACAAATATCATTTTACTTCATTCATGTAGACCATGTGATCATTTGCATTACAAAATGGGATGCAAGTACTGCAGTATTAACAAAAATGTTACATCTCAGTAATTCATTACAACTACTATCAATGTCCATTTCATAGTAGTCATTTACTAAAAAGTGAAATAGAAGAGAAAGAATGGCATGTGATTTTGAATTCAACCTCAATTCAGCTTCACTATCTGCACATATTTTCTTACAACATTCCATTTGGTTCAAGGAATTTAATTATTTCATCAGCAGTACCACTAAATAAACATGGTACAAGTTCTCTCAGTTATGAGTAGATTCTTTCATTCATCATATTTTTGGTCAATATTACAATTTTTTATATAAAAAATGCAGAATGATTTTTTTCCCCATTTTTTCTTCAAAGTAAGGTATTGAAATGATGAATTTCCATGTAAGATGGGTGAAAAATATTGAATCCATAATTATCAGAAAATTATAATTCTATAAACAAAGTGAAAATCTGTAGGATTCCAACAATTTTTATTTAAATTACATATTTTGTTTGAAATTCAATTTAAAAGTAAACCAAATGTCAATAAAATTCACGGGCAAGAATTATTTGGAAAGTAAATTGCCATACTTGTCATATTGACCATGTTCCCCAAAGCATATCTCAAACTTATGTTAACAAAAATTTAAAAAACAGATTTTTTAAAATCGCCTAAGTATGTTTACAAATAGTGCTCAAGTTGCTCCTTATCTTAACATGTAGATTTACATTACTTTTTTAAAATCATAGATTTATAAATTAATCTTGAAGTTGAAGGGGATAAGGTTTTAAGTTCACAATATAGGAAGGTATGCTGAAGACCTTGAACTGATGTTTTTTGTAAATTACATGAACATGTGATCTGGATGAACCTACTTGGCAATGGTCACATTCTCTTATGAAAAATATAGAATTTGAGGACAGAATCTTATTAATACTTAGTGGTTTTATTCAGTTGATCTTCTCTTGAAATGTTTCTCTACTTAAATTATGAATTTGTCTCAAACAGCAAATTTTTTAATTAATATCAACACAGTGATACTGTCTGTAATGTAATGTTCTGTACATTATTTTCCTTGCAATTTTTGTATTTGCTTCAATTATGTTTTCCAATTGATTTGTGGAATTTTTATACACCAAATCATATTTTGTTAGGTTCTATGAATCACTTTCTAGGGAAATTTCAAACTTGTTAGCCTATCACCTCTAAATATAGAAAAGCTTACTTATTTACAATGCCAAACTGTACAAAGAATCCACTACTCCCACAAAAACATCACCTATACTAGGACTTTTATTAAGCAGCATTTGAAGTAAATCAGCTGTTTCCATGTTATCCAATCGGTAGGTTGAATGCCACTGAAGTGACGTGTAAGGTCCTGATTGGACATCACCATAATAGCTGATGAAATGTGCAACACAGCAATGTAAAACCCACAGTATAGCACAGTGTTACTTTATATATTAACTGAAAAATGTGGAGATTAGTGCATTATTATAAGTTACATTTCTTTTTCTATAATCTTGTAATTTTTATCTTCAATGTTTGGTGCCATAATACTTCAAATTATGAAATGAACTTCCAGCCTGGACATTTTCCCACCAGGTACAGTGAATTTTTCTCTCAGTAACTGCAGCCAACAAAAACAGCAGCAAATATCATGAAGTAATTAAGAAGGTTCACAGTAGTTTTATGGCTCATAAGCTCAGTTGATATTGAAACAGGTGTAAAAAATTAAATAAGGCAAGTAATTTAAAAAATTTAACTATTTGGCCATCAAATGTATTTTATAACAGTGTAAAAATATTAAAAACAATGAAGCACAATACTTCAAGATTCTTTTCTAACATATGCTGAATAAATAAAAAAGAACCATTAACAAACACACAGCAATTTCAAGAAATTTACTAGTTTTCACAAATAAAGTCCTCAACCCTACTATAGGCTCCCTTAGGAAAAAGTACAAAAGAGATCCCTCTTTCTTCGCAGTAATAATTATTACTGAAATACTGATGCTTGCTATTTCACTAATGATACTTTCTTTATTGTTTGAAATTTTTATCAGGCATTTGAATTCATCAGGCATTGTCTTTCACCCACTATGAAAATGAGCTCGAGTGTGTTACTTTTACACTGCATTAATATATGTATCTGCTACTATGTGAATTTCTATTCAGAGTTATTATACAAGGATTAAAAATGAGTAAGTTCCCCCTTGAGATGGAGGTAGTGGACCTGGAATAGGAACCTTGATGTCTTTATGCCACACACATTCACTGCGGAAACAAAACCCATGTCCTGTGTGGACAACAACTGGCAGCAACAACATGCAATTGCTAGTTTCAGTTTTAAGCTTGGTGTTACTTGATATTCGGCAGAACAAAGTGCATTGAGTTCTACATAGGTGACAAGAATCACGCAACTGCCACAGCCCCACAGCCTGGTGACCCCCCCATGCCTAGCAGAAAAGCGAAGAGTTTCATTAGCTGCTTGCGCCATTCCACTACCGAAAGGATGTCCTGTTAGTAGACACGTAAAAGGACCTTTGGGGAGTGAGACAGTGTTCCAACAGCGCAAGAGGCATTGAAGGGTGTCAAGACTGCATCATGATATTTAGATGGCACAGGACAATGCAGAATCAAGTATGGAGAGAGAGCGAAACCTGGAGAAGGAGCTAGAAAAAATTACTAATGAGAAATGTCCAAAGCAAAGAAAGTAAAATAATTTATTTTTCAAGGACAAATAAAGATATTAAAATTTTCAGTTTGTGCTGTAAATGTATTTCGCTGAATCTCCATATTAATAAAATAAATAACTGTGGAGAAATTCTATTTAATTTTGGTGTCATCAGATATATAATGTACCTTGGATGTAGTGAACCAAAAATGTTAGCCCAAAGAAGTTTACTATAACCAGAGTCAATTGTATTTCAAGTTTTTCATAACTGACCATAAGAATTGACGTATTAATTTTCCATTTGGAAAACCATTTGTTCCTTCGTGAAAAGCAAGTTCCTAACCAATATTGTCCTCTAGAGTATTTGAATATTTCATTCAATAAAAACCTAAAGGATAGTTTTCCAGATTGCTGCAGTCTGTTATGCTTAGTTTTAGCAATCCAACTTCATCAAGCACTGAATGAGGAATGAACAAATTAAAAAAAAAAAAAAAAGATTTGGGTTCCTTAAGGGCTGAAAATACACTAAATACTTCTTACTTAAAATAACATACTGCTTATGACTCATTATGATTAAATTATGATTACTATTATTAATAATTAAATTATTTGCTGAGCAAAACAATGGAAGAGATTTTTTTAAATAATACGTAGACAAAAAAAGACAATTAAAATGGTTTGTATTTGTTATCAATGAGTAAAGTCTATTTTATTTTACATTATGTATGAAAAAATTTCATAAATCAAATCAAAAATTTATTTCAAAAAAAATCAAGCCTGAGTTCCTTGAAGAGTTGTTGCTGACCAGACTCTTTTCCTTAAATCTACCACTGATGCTATTTGAAATTTCAACATCTCTTAAATTTGAGTATAGTGCATGTGCGATTTGTGAATTATTAGAAAAATCTAACTTAGTAACTTGTCAAGAGCAGAAAGTGATATTTTATGGGATCAAAATTTCATACAATGTGATCACTGGACAAAGGATCTGACAATAACAATGTCCATTAACCCCTCTCAAAGTTTTTTTGTATGTTTTTAAAAATACAACTCGCACCCACTAATGGTTGAAATATAAGCAGCCCTATCAAATGGTTAAATTAATACTGCATGGAATTGTAATTTTGTTGTCACTGCAATTGTCACAGCAAAATGGAACTAATTTGGAAACTACTGTGAGTGTCAATACTAAAATAAAAATTCTGGTGAAGGCAATACCTTTCATTTCTACTTGTATTCAGATGTCAATCATGTGTCAACATAGCGTAGGCAATTTATTGGTTGCTTCCACTCTCTGTCTTCTCTCCTCTGGGGCCATGACCACATTATCTACTTGACTGTCTACGAGATGCCATGTCCTTGGCACGAATCTCATGGGCAAAATGCTTCAGCACATCTCAAATCTGTGGCCATGACTACTAATAATCTTCTTGGCTGTCTGTCCCTGTCACAATGTTTCACCCAGATGAAGATCGCAGCCTAAAGGCCAAAACTTTGGCATCTGTGCCTAGTACACTTCATCTCCCAGACAGCCAAGTAGACACTAACTGTGGTCACGGAAGCCTAGGATTTCATGACCATAAATTTCCTTCTCAATACACAGATACAAAAGTCAGAGGATTGCTAACTGTTCAGAAAAGAGATGAGAGATGGAAGTGTGGGTAGTGAAGTGACTTGAAAAATTATCCTCAGACACCTACATTTACAGTCCCTAGTACAGAAAATCAATATTTTTTTAAAACTATTGGCAGAGTTGCATTGCAAAATATATTCCCCTCTAATCAGCAATTTCTTTTTATATGTCACTTCCAAGCAATATCTATGCGAGCTGATGTAGTAATAATAAAACCAACATTAAATGATAATAGGCTCTATGAAATGTTCTTTAAACTTTTTTATATGAATTATTTGAACAAACAGCTTTTTGTAGTTAAAAATCTAATTCTCAGAAATATAAGCAAGATTTGTAAATAACTTTATTGCTAAGCTCTTAGTAAATTTGTAATAGCAAGCAAAAAAATTATGCAAGATAATGTAAAACCGACTTTGAATACGAAAAAAGCAGTTCAATATAAAAAATTATTTATTTCTATTCAATTAGAAAATTTGTTTACTTTCTTTAAATTTTTTTAACCAAAACTTTTACATTCCACAAAATTTCCTACATAAGTCCCACATAAATCAAAAGATGTATCTTCTAAATTAGTCTTATTTTTAACCATTAAGTTCTTTTCTATATTTTGAAATCCCTTTTTTATTTATTTATCTAATTTGCATTTTTAATTTTCCAGTAGTTTTGGTGGAAAAATATTATTATGTCCTTTCAAACATCTCTTTTGTCTCCTAAGAACAAAGATCACGAATACTTGTCTAATTTTTGAAAGTTCAAAGGTATTAGTGAAAATAGCATTTGTGGCGTATTCAGCCAATTTTTGTTTTATTTAGCCTCCTTTACATTGCCTACATCAGTGCATTGTTCTCAAATCTATTCAGAGTGTTACAAGAAAAAATGGGGAGCTGTTTTTGAGAAAGTTTTGATTATGCATTTCTGGAAAATTGACATGATTCGTTTGAAAAAAAGTCTTCATGAAATTATTGCTAAAACTGATGTACAGATTGCACTGAGAAAAAAATATCCTTGCTTCAATGCTGAATATGAATGATTTTAAAAGATGTTGAACTTTGCAATTTTCACAAATTCGAAGGTTTTAATGAAAATTGAATTTTACCGTAATTATAAGCACATTGTTCTCTATTGGAACAAGAAATTCATCGAAAACAATTGAAGAGGAGTCATTTTTCCAGAAAATTTTGAAAATGTAGTATGAGCTGCATATTCAGTACCCTCACAATGAAAAGATACAAATTCACAGGGTCTCAAGTTGAGATAGAGCAATTCATGTGATAGTTACGCCTGAGCAAACCTTTTTCAAAAATGTATATGATAAATTGTGTAAGTTTCCCTTTTCAAAATTAGTTTAAAAAATGTAGCGTATTCTGCAGATATTTTTTTCTAATTTCATTTGTAAGACAGTTTTCAGTTACTGTGTGTTAAAATGTTATCACAAAAGTTAAAACTGAAGGAAAAATCATATTCCTTGTTTAAAATTACCTTTGGAGAATGGTGTCCAGTAGACTGAACAGTCTGATGGTGTTGCTGATGATGGTGATGGTGTTGTTGTGGCTGAATCAATTCATAATAGGCAGGTGAACTCACAGGAGGAGCAGAGCTACTCAGCATGTGATGAGAATATGTTGACGACGCATACAGTGAACCTGGGTATGCATGTCCATTAGGGGTGCCTAATCCAGCACTTCCAAGTACACCAACTGTAGAGTTAGTGTGACACTCAAGATAGCTGCTATCTGCAATGGAATAATAAAAGTCAAAATATTATTAATAATAGTTACATTCCACTTTTCTAAATCTAATATAAATTATTATTAAAAAAAACAATTGTATCCTTTGTAATTCCCAAATAAATTAAGAGCAACCATTTATTAGATAGGTTTTATTTTCAATTTTCTATTAAATTTCTTAATAACTGTTGTTACGAAGTTCTATTTTGTGTGTCCTAAATTCACTTAAAATTCTTAATTATCCAAGGGTATTTTATTGAAGATATTGGAAATGTACTAAATTTAAATTTTACCACACGCAGCAAAAGACTGAAATGCAGCACGCTAGGAAAGTATCTCCACAGTGTCAACATGCTGGTGAGTATGCTAGCAACAGAAATTACATTGGTATCATGAACCAGGCAGCACTGAGAGCATGTGAAGGGGGCGGGGCTGCAGAAGCAGCGGGGGAGGAGGGGGCATTGTGACAGCACACATGCGACACTAGCACCCTGCATGGTGGCAAAACGGAGGGTGGACGTGGAGGAGGCGGCAGTACGCTCTCACTCAGATCAGTGCGGAGAGACATTCCTGACATGTTACGTAACATCAAATGCAATAATGCTAAAGAAAGAAAAGGTGGTATGCTAGTGTAGGGGCTTGGGTCAGGTCCACTATTCTTGTTACATCATAGGTTGTGAGTTCAATTGTGATTATGGCACGCTGGGTATTCCTAGTCCCTCATGTTGTTTTGTGACCTATCTACACCGCTACTACTATCTCCCCCCCTCCACACACACACACACACAGGAGCAATTCAACAGAACAGAATGCAACTCGCAGCATATTTCTTTGAGACTGTGGTAGAAAAAGAGTCAGCATGCTTCAAAAAACCTTGCACATTAAAAAAAATATTGTTATGTAATGTTCGGCAAAAGGCATTTGCATAAGTATGGGAATATGCATATGTATGAACTCCTCTCTTTATGCTTATTATCAATGACTAAAGAAATCTTCTGGGTTCCATTTAAAAAAATCGAAGTTGACTTCCTATTTCTTAAAAAAAAAAGAGAGAGAGAGAAAGAAATAATGTATAATATTATATTATACAATTTGTCATGTGCCCCTCCCATAAGATCATTTTAGTTGAAAGCCTATCTCAATATCCGAAAGTTCAGGAGATATTTGGGAAGAAAATCTTAAATGACGCTCCCCCCTCCTGCATAAATACAGTAACATTATAATTTCCTCTAAGACACCAAAACTATTATCAATCTTTATAATAATGCATTGATTAGAAAATTAATTAGTGAAATTAATTAACAATCTTCTCATGATTACAATTATCCTCTCAACTTAAAAGTTTTCAAAGCATTAAGACTCTGCTCTAGAATATATGTTTCTGGTATGAACTAGTTTTTATTTTTCTTTGGATGTCTTTTGAGAAAGACACATCAACTGTTTAACTAATATTTATGGAGGGAAGAGTTATATTTTCTTGAATAAAATAATATAAAAAGTATTATAAATGCTCAAGACTGAAATGTACTCTCTCATGTCTTGGCCAATGCAATCAAAATGTGAATTTTGATTTCATTTTTCCTTCACAATTTACAAGAAAATGTTTGCTAAAAATATAACACAGAATCCATTCTAAAATTCTAAATTCTTCTCACACATATAAACACATAAATAGTACAGTGTGTTCATCAAAAGAATATATTAAACAAACACAGCATTATTTAAAACAGAATATTGTATGAGGAAGGAGGGGGTGAGTGAAATGAAAGGGGTGGTGGTGAATGGAGTGTCGCTGCGATGTAGTCGAAGGAATTGTTCCAGAAGCAGTGTTGCAAAACTTTCACCTTTCTCTGAGTACCTTGAACAGCAGGGTTACATTTTATACTGATCACCCGGTATTTGTTTAAGTCCACGGCCATGAAGTGTTTGGTCTCTTTGCCTGCCTGTTGGTCTGTCTATCTCTCTGCCTGCCTGTCAGTCTGTCTGTCTATCTCTCTGCCTGCCTGTCGGTCTGTCGGTCTGTGTCTGTCTGCCTGCTTGTCGGTCGGTCAATCTGTCTGTCTGTCTGTCAGTCTACCTACCCGGCTGTCGGTCTGTCTGTCTACCTACCTGGCTGTCGGTCTGTCTGTCTACCTACCTGGCTGTCGGTCCGTCTGTCTGTCTACCTACCTGGCTGTCGGTCCGTCTGTCTGTCTACCTATCCGGCTGTCGGTCTGTCTGTCTACCTATCCGGCTGTCGGTCTGTCTGTCTACCTATCCGGCTGTCGGGCTGTCTGTCTACCTATCCGGCTGTCGGGCTATCTGTCTACCTACCTGCCTGTCAGTCTGTCTGCCTGCCTGCCCGCCCGCCTGTTGGACGGTCTGTCTGTCTGCCTGTCTGTCTGTGTCTGTCTGTCTGTCTGTCTGTGTCTGTCTGTCTGTCTGTGTCTGTCTGTCTGTCTGTGTCTGTCTGTCTGTCTGTGTCTGTCTGTCTGTCTGTCTGTGTCTGTCTGTCTGTCTGCCCGCCTGTCTGTCTGTCTGTCTGTCTGTCTGTCTGCCCGCCTGCTTGTCTTTTCACCCACCCACCTGTCTGTCCACCCGCCCGCCTCTCTGTGGGCATTTTTTAATAAATTATTTTTCAGAAACGATTCTAATTTTTTTCTGAAGCAAAGCAAAGTTCGCTTAAAATATAGCTTAGCGCCACATTCGATGAATTTTAGTTTTTTTTCGAAAATTTTAAGAACTTAACATTACAAATATTTGTGATAGAGGTTTTTCCATAATGAAAGTTGTTGTAAAAAATTAGATTCGTTAAATAAGGACGTACATGTACATTAAAAAACTAGTAATATTGTGCAATTTTTTGCTTGACAATTTATGAGAAAAAGCTTTTTTCCTCATAACAGCTCCAATTTTTCTTAAATTTTTTTGCTTGGATAGACCATAGAATGTTTAGTTCAGGTCTCATTTTCATTGACCCCTTTGAATATTCAAAAATTGCAAAAGTTACAAATAATGGATGGAAGAATGTGCACCACTACTACCTATGACCTCACATTTACCTAACAAGTGAAGCTATCATTCTTTGAATGCAGATTTTTATATTAAATAACAGTTGTAAGTCTCTATTCTTTTTATGCTTTTGTGAAAAATTCAACTAAATAAACTAAATTTTAATTAAATATTAAGCATTTCCCTGGAAAAATTTCGTACCAGAAAGTTCCAACTTGACTCTTTTTGGGGGCGGACCCATAGGTGATGAACTTGATGTTACTCCTGCTAACACTCCCGTTGTAGAAACTGTGGAATTGTTTGCTGCACTTCCTGATTCACTTTTAGATCCACTGTTAGCTCCACTTTTAGGTTTCCTCTTCCTTGTCTGTAATAAACCATATATACATTAGAGAAGATAATGACAAACATTTCCTGAAACATGAATTTGCAATCATAAGCATGCTCTTTTAACTGAATTGATTATTCATCTATGAAAAATCACCTCTATGAAATGACCATCCTCTCAATTTTTCTAAGATTACACACTGACCCCGTATATTATAGGTGAATCGTACCCACCTTCTCCCAGATTATCGGCCAGCTCCTTAACGGAAATTTTCTTAATTTTCTTCATTTAAGAGACCACTTTCAGGAAAATTGCAAGAATACACCACACCGAACGTAAGTCATAATGACAATTGGAGATGCAAACGGCAATCAAAAGGCATGAGTGACAATCCTCGAAGAAATCAAGAGCGGAGGGATTGCGGGGGAAACATGTTCTGCGGCTACTAACATAGTATCACGGCTGTCGCTCCATTTTAGTTTCTTTTCTTCTAATGTGATATGAAAGTAACCTAACATTTAACTCATTGAATTAGCAGGGCCTCCCTTACCTTACTCTCCTGAAAAAACATCTGGTATGGTAGAATATAAATGTCGGAAGACAGTATTATGGACTTGACTCCCTATCACGTGTGGATTTGGGTTAGGTCCAATATCTATGTCCAACGCTCACCCTTGACGTTTTTTTATAATTGTGCGGAGAAATGCGAGAAAATTGAGTTTTGAGGCTTGTAAGATGCCACGCATACACAAGCAACATTTTGAGGATATACAAGAAAATAGAGGTTCGTCACCGATAGACAACTATTGGGAATAAAAGTTTCTTCTTAACCAAAAGAATAAGTAGGCATCTTTTTTTGACGTTTTTTAATAAATATTAAATAAGTCTGAAAAGACATTTAATTCAAAAAGGCAATATAAAACTTCTGTCAAATTATTTCATTTTCTATATTTCGCACAAATATTAAAACTCTTTAAATGTGTGTTGAATTTTATCTATTAGAATAAAATAGACAACTTTTTAACATCTTGGTAATAGTAAACCATTTTTACGCTTTTAAAAATGATTCTATATGTTGTGCATCCACCCCTTTAATTGATTGATTGATTGATTGATAGTGATTCCGGGGGCGTCAACTACCGAGGTCGTTAATCCCGTAAGTGTAGTGCGAGCTTTTCATCGTGAGGTGGCGGTTATCTTCCCTCACTTGATGGCCAGATACGGCGCCGACCTACTGTCGACTAGCGGGGTTTTCCCAACCAAGTACCTCCCACCAGCGTGGCACCGCCCCAGTCGGGACAAGTTCTAAGTCCCCGACCGGTCTGCCGGCATATGTGGTAGGGTAGTGCATGTTAGTGTGAGAGTGTGTTAGTAAGGGGGGAGGATAGGACAAGGAAGAGGAAGGAAAGATCGCGTGCGGTCCGTGGCCCGTTTGGTAGGGTACTGCTCCGGCATTCGCCTGGTGTTGATCGGAGAAATCATGGAAAACTACCGAACAGAGCAGCCGGCCGCTAGAATTCTCCTCCTAATCTGAATTCGACCTAGCTATGTACCTAGTGTCGAAACTGCCAACATCGGGACTCGTACCTAGGACCTCCCGGTCACAAGCACTACTGACATCAGTTGCTGCACTGAGCCACCGCTCCCGGTCCACCCCTTTAAAACACCACTTTTTTATGGAACTAAGAAGATTAATTCAGGTTTCATAGTATATTTTCGTTATTTGAATATATTTATTATTTTCAAAAGTACATTCAAATTTTTTGTTTGATGAAATGATATTAAGAAAGTTTTCCACATCAATTTATGCTAGACGTTCTGTAACCTCATAGTAGAAATCATAGATCTGCTCTTCATCGCAGTCTTGCCTTGCATACCACTCAGAATGCATAAGAAATAAATTTAAACAGAAATGCCAAATGTTCAAATTTCGTTTTGGTAGCTGTTGATTAAAACTGAAGATTACAAGGAGCAGAACCATTAAAACAGCCTCCATCGTAAAATGAAATTTAAAAAATTCTTACACGAATGATATTTTGTTTACTTCAAGCAATGTTCATGTCCAATTCAAAAATAATCGAATGACGCGTTTTTCCTTGACTGCCTAACAAACAAAATAAATAATGTCAATGGCAAAACTATGTAAATACCATTGAGCATGTTTGGAATTACTTTTCTCAATCGAAACATTAAATATTGAAGATAAACTTCTTCTTTCGAATAGAAGATAAATTAAATATTACAAGGAATAATATTGCATCTAAGTTATCTATCATCATATCATAATCATTTTGGAGCAATATCATACACAGAAAGAGTTCAAAATTATTCTTACTTGTATACTATCTTTCTTCATGGCCAGTGGGCGGTTAACACCATGTAGTTTATAGTATAGGCCACAGGCATTACAGACTGGCTCTCCCATTTGATTTCGTCGCCAGAGTGAAGTTGTTGATGTCTGACAGTTTGAACAAGACATACCAGCTCTGCGAGCAGAATTCTGGGAACAGGAAAAACATTATACATGAATGAGAACTAAAAATTTAAACAATTATGAATTAATAACTTAGTAAAGATTGTATCTAATTGAACTGTTTTTAAAAAAATTATCGTTTCAAACACTTTCAAATTAATTAAAAATATCATAAAAGTCTCATAAAAATGTATTAGATTGACAAAAAATGCCTCTGACATTATGAAATAAGATAAAAATTGTAAATGTTATTCAGAAAACTCCAGTTCTGAGAGTTATCTTGTCATTACTCACCAAGATCCCCACATGAACAGACATGAAAGTTAACGAAATATAATTTTAAATAATGCTGTGATTCATAGTATTTTTGTATTATTGGTTATTTTTTTTTAATTTTCACAGATAATTATTAAAAGTTCTAAAAAGTTAGAATCAAGTAACCAGAATAAAAACATGCATTGAATAATTAGCTTTAATAATTAATTAGTAAATAAAAATTAAAAATAAACATATGAGAGGTAAAAAGTTCTAACTAATAAATAATTAAAATTCGTATAAATTACTCCAATGATTTACCCAGTTTGTTCTTGTGCGGTACAAGATAGTATTTTCAACTTGTAGAGTTAACCAAACCGTATACTGGGCAGGAAACGTGAATCAAATTTCTAACAATTGTAATCAATCGTCTTCAATATATATATATATATATATATATATATATATATATATATATATATATATATATATACACACACACACTTGTATATATGCTCCAAATTATTTGAAGTGGAATTACGATCTTTTACCTCTCAATTGCTTTTTTACCACAAAATTTTATTTTGGGTCTTGCTTTCAACTATCATTAAGTTCGCAAAAAAGAATCGATTGTTAAAAGAAATACACTTAGATATTCTTTTTCTAATCATTTGGAGTCACATGAAACGCATTTTTCTTTAGAAAAATATCTCGATAGTAAATTTTTCTCAATAGTAAAAATCTATTTCTCACTGAAGTATGGGAATGTCACAGGGCATTCATTGAAAAACAGTAATGCCCCTTACATCCACTTGTCTTTTAGTGTTCTATGTCTTGGACAATTAAGTCATGGAAGCAACAGGTGGGGCTATTTTTAGCCTCATGTTTCTAATTTCTCTTGTGCTTGAAAGAAAATACTTTCTGAGTACTACGCATTTCGCACAACTTACATGCACAGAGGGCTGCATAGCTTCCTTACGCAAGGGGCACGGCCGTAATATCTGATTGTTGTTCGCCTCATTTCGAGAACTAACGTATCCTATTATAAAGAGATTTCTTGTGGTTATTGATTTTAGTTAGTTACCTGAACGTTTGTGCTGTCTTTCATCCAATATTTTTTTCACGTAATATACCGAATATTTTTCACGGTTTAAACCAGTTTCTCGTATAGAGCTGTAATCGGTGGTAAAAAGAACTTCCATCAAATAAATTAAACTTATTTTATTAAAATTTCCCTATAGTTTTCACAGCTAGAAAAGGAACGAATACTCATAGCGCTCAACCTATGAGCTTACTAAGTGTACTAATTAAAAACAATAATTTTAAAAGAATTCACTACTATGTCAAAAAAAGCAAGAAATGTTATGTAGTTGCATTTTAATTGCAACCGTACGTTTAAGCGGAACAAAATGACAAAATAATTACACTTCGCTCATCGCGGAAATGCGAAACAAGTTCTTTGCTAGATTGCTACAACTACTTCTAGCAAGTCCTTATCATGGTTCATGAAAATGAATGTAAAAACACAAAATTTATGACATGCGAAACGTTTGACGCGTTCGTCGGACAACACGATCGTCTTGTGGATGGTATTGAGAAATAGATAAAGGATTAGCATATTCTGAAGGTCAACAAGGCAAACGACATAAAAGAAACGCTGCGAGTGCACGTAAGTTCATTTATGCGCATCAGGTTTGTTTTTAGTGCAGAAACCTCATGTTTACATGCCAAAATTCGAAGGGAAAGGTCCCAGAATTTTCTGATATGTTTTTGTTTCATGACTATGACAAGCAAAGCAGAAGCAGAAATGAGAAAACAAGCTGCGCGGGAGTAGCTTCAGCAGACAAAACAGAGAGAGGGACAGAGAAAGACAGAGAGAGGATTTTTACAACTACACCTACCAACCGACGGCTTGCTTTTTCATCCATGTGGGATCGCGCCATCGGCCCGTTATACAAATAGTCGCCCCTGCAGAAATCCCCCGATACCACCACTGTAATACACACAAGGCAAACCATCAGTAATGTAACAATTATGTGATCTTTTGAAAGTTCGTTTTCTGCTTGAGGGGTAAATTCAAGCTTTGGGGGTTTGCAGGCATGGCAGGGCGACACTGGGGGATTCCCACTAGGCAGCTTCCTCACTTATTTCCAGTAACCGTGCTTAACAGAGATTTTGAATCCGTTTCGTTCACGATTTAAAAGTAACATTTAATGTGAAATGCGTATGGATTTCAGTGACTCATAAAAAAATCAAAGTTTGAAAACAATAAACCGTAAACGAAACTGCCGTCCTTTCCTCTCTCCGTCTTTGTGAAGAACCTGCTCGACACCAAGCACCGAGTACTCGTGAATCGTTCGGCTCAACAGAGATCCGTTCGTCGTCTCGAGGAATCGGAACCTAGGCGACGAGCGAGGCCCTATCTGCAAGGTGGAGGGGCTACCGGGTCAGGGCTGGACTCGCCCCAGTGTCGCCTTACCATTCTGCGGGACGGCTTGCTCAGCGGCCGGTTCATGCCGTTCATCTTGTGGTAGAGGCCGCACGCGTTGCACAGGTAGTGGCCCGTGCCGTCGCGGCGCCACAGGGGCGTCTGGATGGCGCCGCAGTTGACGCACTCGCGGCCCTCGCTGAAGTAGTCCGCGTCGACTGCGACGAGAGCGCACGAGCTCCGTTAAAAAAAATCTCGCTGGCAATGGGAGCGTTAACGTTAACGCTAATGACGGCGTGCGTTAACGCACGCAAAAGCGGATCCAAAGGAGTATCTTAGACGTGATTAACGTGCTTCTTTCCTTTGGACAAACGATTCCGAACGCACGCAGGCGCAGTGTCACTTTTGGGGTTCCACAGAGTTCGCACGCTGCGCATGCGCGCGTTAGTCAAATATTCGGAATTGTTCGTCAAAAGGAAGGTATTAAGGGACGTGAAGCCACGTTCAATAATTCTCAAACGATTTATTTCTCTTCCTACATGCACGTTATTAGATGCGCCTTATTACGAAATGAACACAATGTTCTTCAAAATTATATCATATTTATTGATTTATAAGAAGATTAATTCTTCTACAAAATAACGCATTGTCTGGGCGTGTAGACGATATTTCTAATTTACTCTCAGTGGATCCGCTCCTGAAAGCTTACGGCGCTAACACAAACGTATCCGTACCATTCATAATGATCACAAACACTGATTCTAAGACAAAAAATGAGTTAAAACATCAATAAATGTAATTTTCAATTACCTGCTTATATGAATGCAAGAAGTTTACACGTTTTTTTTATTTGAGATAAATTTCCAAAAATTGTATTTATTTTTCAACATAATACAAATTGATTTTAATATTTAAAGCTTTCCTGAAAGATTCCTGAAGATTTAAATTTTGGGGTAATATATAGCGTCAACCTAACGTTCACCCTTACGTTAAGGTCAACCATTAACATAACTTTCTGTTTAATGTCTAATGCCAACATAATTTTCGCATTGAGGTCTAACATTAACGTTGCCATTGTTCGTGTAAATTATTGTAAATGGTTGGATTGTTTAGCGCTTACGGTACGACAGCTTTTACGTTCCATTGTAAACTTGACCTAAATCAAGTCCAACTGCTCACACTCACTTTCATGCACTCACTTCGAACGAAGGGCTGCACTGGCAGAAGGGTTGCATGTTTCTTGGAAAACATTTCTTGAAAACATATACATTTTTTCTTGAAAATTTTATAACTCTGCCCGAATACTGTTGTAATTTCATCACCTTTAATTAACTCTTATTTACAGATTCGGTTATTCAGGAAGTAGAATCACACTTATCAATTTCAAGAACAGATATGAAATGTAAAGGTTTTTAAGTAATCGAGTATTGAGAATTAAATCAACTGCATTGCAATAGGTAACATTTAGAATGCAATCGTAGCTACAAAAATTGATAGAATATATAGACTGTATGGTAGCAATACACACATGACGAATTAACCCAACCCTAAAATTTCTGGTATTGTTTTATGTTAATTATTTGCTAACAGCTATTATTTTTCATGTAAGTGAATAAATCAATCATAAAACGAATTGAGAAAATAAAAGATTGAAATTATATTTCTTAAAATGCAAAAACGGCCGATTTACTTTCAAGATATTCAAATAGTGAGAGTACATCACTTGAAACTTCAGTACTCCTACAGCCTATAAGGAAATCACAGAGTTAAAATTAGACCGGTGTGTGGACGCGGTCTCACGAAAATGTGTGAACGGATGTGAGAGAATTATGTGGTAATCAAGCGGAAGTTCTGGAACAACCAACGCTACTTCCCTTACTCGTGTGCATAACTTGCAACCTTTCCGCCAGGGCTCCTTCTCAATCCACCCGCGGGTTATGAAATCATCAAATAGTAAGCACGCATGTCACCATCTACAAGAAAAAGTCAACGTTTTGTTTCTTTCATCTAACACAACTTTAAGATGAAAGTTCCTGTACGTATGTAACCTGCTTAAACATAAGACGAAATTGTTGATCCTGCAATAGAAACAATTAATACATAATTTTTCATAATTTAAGTTTATTACCAATACTTTTCTCATAGGCTGGAGAAGAAAAAATTCAGTGAAATTATATTGATGTAACTGCATTGTAGAGCCCTGTAGGGAAAAATGTTATAACTGAAAAAAATCGGAAATCAGGTGTTATGGGAAATGGAAAACGGTTTTCGAACATTGAGAATATTTTAAAAATATTGTCCACTGTCGCTCTAATTCAATACTAAAAAAAATTTTAACCTGAACACTTACTTTGTGCTGATTCTTAAAGAAATGATTTGAATCTAATTAAAGTACATAAAATATATGTGAGCATAAACAATTTGTTTTCGCTCACTTTAACAATAAAATCGGTTCAATGATAATACCGTACAAAATAAGATAATGTATTCAAATTTGAAGTGAAAAAATGTTATTTTAAAAACCGTTTTCTTTTTCCTTTGTTGAGAGCTAGTCAAGATACTGCAACTGTAAAGAGAAATCAATACTGATAATTCAAATATTCAGTATGTAATGAAACACATAGACTTATTTTATGTAGCTTCACAGTGAGGCAATTGTAAGCGTAAGGCAGAAAACAGTCTTTCCTTCGAGACATCGTCAACTCGCATCCGTGCATCGTAACACTGCCACGAGCAATAACATGGACTGAATAACAAAGCAAGTTTTTGATCAAGGTCGAAGAGATAAGCATGAGGATCCTCGAATAACCATTAATGACTGCATTAAATACCTTTCAGGGTCAAAAGTGTGTTTTCCGTATGCAAATTGGAAGGAAAGAGAACAAAAAAAGGTAAAGGAACAATAAAGAGAGGGGGCGAAGTACATTTTGATTCCTTTATATTTTCATGTGATTTTTAGATATTGTTCTTTGCGAATTCATCATTTCAAGATTCTATAAAAGTGACTAAAAGAAAAGAGGTCAAACGAAATATATTATTTAAAATTATTTACATGTTGGTATCATGAGAAAACAATTATTTTACAAATTGCTTCATACCATAATGCGCTTGAGGGCAGTCATAGCTTGTGCAAGACGTTTAGGAGTGAGAAATATGCTCATGATTATAATTATGAAATTATACGGAAACGATGAAGTTAAGTATGCAATCTACAGAAAAATTGGACAAGAGCACTTTTGTGTAAATAGCGATTTTCGTCTAAATGACATCCGCGCACTTGCTTTGGAAACAATGACATTATGACACGTATTCCTAAACACAATAAGCCTGTATCACAATATTCTGTTTGTTTTTTTTAAATATGGGCATACATTTTTTGTCAAAAAAAGAACAAACAACAGAACAATCTGTAAGGCATCTGCGGGCTTTTTTTTCCTCTCTTTTTTTTCTCCACAATCCCTTCCTCACTCTCTTTTGGTAAAAGAGTGAGTTGATATCAACATGTTTGTAATATCACTTGCATATTGTTTCAAAGTGATTAAATACTTCAAAACTTGTTCACAGGGAAATAAAGTGTTTATATATTTTGAACCACTTTTAATTCTTGGCATGGTCGACATAGTTCGCATTTGTATTTTGTCTTTCATGTTTTGTCAGCATAAAACTGGTAATATATTTTTCAAAAAAAGTCACAGATGCATGTATGCATGTGACGGATTCTGTGCAGCAGTCATTTGGAGCGGCGTCCTAAGCAAAACAGAAGGCATGTGCTTTTTCACCACGCGCTCGTGATATATGCTTCGATATTTTTTTACGTCACCGATCACATTGCGTCTTTTTCTTCGGTCGTTTTTTAACTAGTAGGTCCACTATGATTGATTACATAGGGGCAACTGAAGGGGGAACACGACACGTAAGGACAACACGAGCTCACACAAACATCCATGCCCGAGGCGGGATTCGAACCCGCGACCCTTCGAGCCGAGCAGCTACAACCCTACAGGCTTAACGACCTCGGCTATAGAATGATTTTTCGAAAAAAAAAAAGTACCGTTTTGACGGCTAGTGCTGGCAACATAACTGAAGGTTCTGTGGTTGTTATGTCCTTGAGCCTATTAAGATTCCCTTCCTCCATTCGTTCGTTTGCAGTGGGTTAACTTGTAGATGGCTTCGACGCTTCCTTTTGCGATGTCCTTGTCTGACGAAAATATTTGAAATTATAAATAAACAATTGAAATTAGGAAGTGCAGTGCTATGTGATCTTATGTACAAATTATTTTTTATAAACATTACTTTGAATTTACTTTTTGTGTGATAAGTATTATGTTTATTTTAAAACAGAGTCTTGAATGTGAGATGCGTAATGGTTCACGTGTTTCTGGCGCCTGTACTGTGAGGTGGCGAGCGGTATTTACATTCGAGGGAAGTTTTCTTTTACTGAATATGGGAGCATGTTAAGAGATTTTTCCACATATGTAATTAAATTTCAATATTTCTCGGACTCGCGTATGTGCATATACCTCAACGGAACTCTCAGACTTCTGCATAGTGATGTCTTCACGGAAGCCTACGGAAGCACTACGAACGGCGTGGCTGAACAGCTGTCGCGGCGGAAGGATACTTCTCTGAATTACATGTGATGTTCATTTGTTTGCGAACTGTCATTTTGGCTCATTCTTAGGCGCTTTCATCTACACCCAGGCGGGCGACGTTAGATCATTGTTACACCTCCTGCCTTATAAAATGAATCTCTTTAACAGTGGTAAGCACATTTCTGAGGCCACGAGCCCCGTTGAGAAGGACGTTTCCGACTTAATTCAAAAGATTCATTTAATAAGGTAGAAGGAGTAACAATGACCTAATGCCATCGGCCACTTTAAAAACATCGAAGTGTAGTCGGCGTCCATGTACTCCCCACCATGTACTCCCCACGTCCACCATGTACTCCCCACCCCCATAAGGTAAGGAAGGCGGTAAGGAAAGGTAAACCATTACTGTGAGCACCTGTCCGTGAAAGGGGAGGCCGCTATTGCGTGTGGGAGTGATTGTCTGTGCAGGAAAAACCGCGTACGCTATGTCATGGGATATGGCAGTGCAAGCTGGTAACTGAGTGAGGACGCCATAGCTCTGGGCGGTATTGTGGAAATACGCAAGTACACGCAAGCCATTGGGATAATGAATTTAATAAAGGGCGTGCATGTTGGTGTTGGAGTGCGGAAGGGGAGGAGTACATCAATAATGTACTTCGCCCCTTTTAGCTAAGAGTGCCATTTCGAAAAATGTAAGTTGTTAGTATTAAGAAGTGCTGAAGTGTGCACGTTTGTCAGTCTGTATGTATGTATGTGTGCATGTATGTAGGTAGATAGGTAGGTAATAAAACATATTTTCAGTGTAAATATTAAACTGAAGCTCTAACTGTGAATGTGTTTGTGTTGGACGTCGCGCGTTGTACTGTATTTTTTACGATACAGTGCTTCAAGGCATTATTTGTGTATAGAAATCTTCCACCGGGTGTTAATTTTCAAATCAAATCCATCTATCAACCGTAGGCATATGCTTCGTCGTCCGCCGGTGCTCGGCACTCATCTCGCACATGCGCGCGCGCTATCGAGCTGTGGCCATCGCTGCTCGCAATAACCCGCGCGCGCCGCAGCGCTATCAGCGGCAGGCGCCGGCGCCCCGACCTCACCTCGCTTCGCTTCCGCATTGCCTCGCCCGAGTTACGATCCCCGCCCGCTGCGCCGCCTCCCGGCCACACAACGCACACTGGGCCAAATGAATGCGAGTGGGTATTAATTATTAACAAACAAATAAATAAATACCTCTACAGAGGGGCGCCAGGATAAAACCAGGGGCTCAAGACAGTTGATCCAAGGGAGGCCTTCTTTTTTTTTTTAAATAAATTTGTTGCGGCCTTAATCTTATCACATTATTTATCGACGCAACGCGTCTCTTCGCCCCTTGTCGAGCGTTGAGCGCGGAGTAATCCTCCATTAACGTAGCGTATTTTACGTATGTCTGGTCTCGTATGTCGGTTGTCAAGAGGACCGCCAGGTAGAATCTCCGCGTACGCGCCTCCTACTACGCGCTCCTGCGTCACTACCCAGCGGCCAGAAATGGGAAGGAATTAGGAAAGGGGTAGGGTTTAGGACACTTCACAGGGGTTGGACTAGCCCTTGTGAAGCAGCCAAACTCGTTTTATTAGAACAAATTTCACATGAGATTCGACGGGAATCGAACCCGGACCTCAGTGGTGAAAGGCTTTGCTATGAGCCACGAGCGAGCGAGAGTATTTCAAACTGAGCCACGAGCGAGAGTATTTCAAACGAATAATTCCCTCCTCCCCCAATTCATTAACAGAATTATTTTCTCAGCGCATAAGAAATAACTTATAGTGTTATATTTGGATTTGAGATTTTTTTATTTTTATTTCTTTGGAACGAAAAAAAGTGGGGCCCCAATTAAGTGGAGGTCTGGGGCAAGTTGCCACACCTGCCCTCTCCCTTTCTGGATACCCAAGCCTCTACATACAGTAAGATGCTAATGAAATATTACTGTTTTGTAGAATTTATTAGAAACCATCGACACAAAATCTCGATAGTCATCTAGTGCTGGTGAGTTTCTGACTCCCCCTCCATTTCTGCATCAAACATTTCGAAACAAGAATTATCCACTTCTTCGGTACCAGGGTCCTATAATATGATTTTTCTGCCGAAAATCGCTATTATTGCTGCAGCACTACGTAACTTTCTCTATATTACGTACGTAGTATACGCGAAAGTAAGAATACAAGTTCGTTAAAGCACAGACGAAATATGCAAACCGCAACACCCGTTACACTAACCATGATGCGCGACTCGGAAACAATGCCTCCTAGAGACTTAAAATCAGTTTTTTTTGTCTT
Source organism: Teleogryllus occipitalis (assembly GCA_011170035.1). Classification (NCBI taxonomy): domain Eukaryota; kingdom Metazoa; phylum Arthropoda; class Insecta; order Orthoptera; family Gryllidae; genus Teleogryllus; species Teleogryllus occipitalis. The sequence continues at coordinate 148,760 of BLKR01000187.1, read as the reverse complement.
AGATTTTTTGATGCCGCATCTTAAATTACACAGTCATAACTGACCCACCAACCGCGAGAATAACGCTAGGAAGAAATGAAAATAAATCTACTAGGCTGCCCAGGAGAAGCCGCGTCCTAGGACGCCAACGTTTCCGCCGACCTGCTGCGAAATGCATTTCGCCACAGCATGACCGCCGAATCATTGGCGTCTTGCCTAGGACGCGGCGTCTCCTGAGCAGCCAAGCGACACTGACTCCGGTCGCTGAAGCCGACGGTTTCAATAAACTACGAATGCTAACACAGCACATACATTGTCGCGTTGTTTCTAAAATCGCAGTTTTCGGAAGTACAGATATTTCAACAAAAATGAGACCTGCGCCATTATTGTAAGCGTACATTGCTCTATAAGCTGAAAAAAATGCGAGGAAAAAATTTGGAGCATTTTTAAAAAAAATACGTTTTTTTTCAAATTGCATTAATTTTAATAACTAATTACTGGAAAACAACAAGATTTTTTTAAAATGTACATTACCCTTTTTAAAGAGTCATTACTGACTTCTACGAGGCTACGCCAATCAGCGCCATTGTTGGTTCGGCCAATTTCGCGACAACTAAAGACAGATTTCCTGGTAAAGAACAGGACAAACCAAACGTTTGCAAGCTGAGTTCACTTGAACGAAAGAAAGAAGCCTCGATTACATCCGTTACATATCCAACAGTGAGTTGTTCATCTGAGCTTATTTTGATCTAATTTTTTACGTCACTTTTCTTTACGTTTAGGGCATTCTTTTAAAAAATTAGATCATTTTTAGCCATGTTTTAGGTCATCAAAATACGCCCCCTACTGATTACAAAACTTTCTCTTCTTACGAAGTTCGTGCGAGAAAGAACAAAAGAACTGCGCTTTCTCCCCACTGTGCGGCCGTGACGGTCCAGATGAGACCACCCGCGCATCGAAGGCGACGCCCCCACCCGCACGCGCGCGCGCATAAAGGACGCTGACAGCGGCGACCGCCGCGCGCGCTATCAAGATGGCGCAGACAATGCGCGCCCACCCGACTCCCGGAAACGAAGTGCACTCGTTTGGCGAATTACTGCCCGGCGGCGGTGGCGGGGAGGACGATTAGATAATTTTATTATTGAGATGTTTTGCCTCGCCGAGCGTTTCTGAATGCGCCCTACAGGGTCAATTATTCACATCTTTATTGGAAACACGTTTAGGTGAAGAGCAGAACCAATTGCTTTCGGGTCGTTACGCGTAAGTCTATGGATTGAGTGAACATTTCCAACATACATTTAACTAGTAGAATATTTAATATTCATAATATTTTAATATAAGTTATTATGTAATAAAAACTTTAATATCATAATAATTAATTATTGAATTTTTATTTTTAATAATACATAACTTGCATAATGTTCAAGTATCGGAGTGAAGAGATCACTAAAAGTAATCTATGTTCATTCATTAGCATATCAGAAAATTTTAGTAATATCTTGTTTCAGAAACAAAGGAAGGACATAAAAGAGTTTTTCTTCGATAGCATGACAATTGTCTATTTTCTTGTTCATGTGCTAAATATAACTCACGACGTAAACCGAGTATAAAGCAAAAGAAAACTATATGTATTTTCTGTCATGTCTTTAACGACGCTGAATGGTAGAAACAAGACAAAAATCGGCAATTTATTCTGACATTGATTCTACATGGATTAAAAATAAATGTATTTCATTGGTGATGTAACAATTAAAAGAACAGTTCTTATCAATTATTGAACACGCTGATTATATACCACATAAATTATTGGTAACTGTGTAAAAAGAGTTAAACATTAAGACATAACAAATCGGATATTTTGAATATTAATAACCATAATGTTAGAAATACATGCCTTGAATGAATCATTTTGAGTAAAATATCATACAAAACGCAAATTGATAATAGGAGCAGTATTAAGATAATTTCAACAAAGCATTTCAAGATTTTGAAAGTCATTCTTACACATGAATTAGCATTCTCCTCGAAAATTCCCACTTTCAATCGCGTCATCGCTTGCTATATATCGAGAGACGAGCGGCGAGTTAATTGGTTTCCGGAAGCCCTCGACTGAACATCATTCGGACATTAGGCAGGACGAAAACAGCATCATCGCAGAACAGTTACGAGTTTTTCCCACCTAAACAGAGACGAGACTGCGCCGCAGGCACTTCCTAATCACTGTGGATCGTCCGGGAACTCCCGGGCCCATTCATGAACCGTTCACGGGAGTGTCTTCATTCAAGGTCGCCTGAGCTGGAGGCTAGCCAGATCGGTCTGTTTTTCATGACTTGATCGATTTTCCGGCTGCGTCAACTGTTATAGCCGTTAGTCTAGTGAATTGCAGGTTTTATACTGGGAGGAGGCAGGGTGTCTTTCCCCGGTAGAGCATGATGTCTTGCGAAGAACTACCTTTACCGCGGGGATTTGCAGCCTTCGGATAACTCTACCAACGGGGCACTGCCCCATCCGAGGCACGCTCTGAGCTCCCTACTGATCTCTCCATATGTGTGATAGTGTAGTAAATGTGTGTACAACAGAGAAAGGGGCAAGTATGAGGAAGGAAAGATCGCACGAGGTCCTTACTCGCTTTTTTAAGGTAATAACCCTCGATTCGTCTGGCACTGATTGGAGAAAGCACGGAAAAATATCCATCAGAGCAGCCGGTTGGATTTTGTGGCCAGTTGGGATTGTGCTTCAGAGGCGGGGTTCACAGGAAGACATATTTTTATGAAAATTCGGTATATTAGAGCATCAAAACATGTTCGTTTGTTAACGATTCTCAGAATTAGTGCTTATTACAAAACAACAGAGTTGACGTGGGTTTCATCCTTTGCTCTGTATTTGCGATCATCAGGAGACTACAAGAAATATGATTCTCTTGGAAACTGTTTAAAATCGTGAACTATTAACTTATCAGTAGTTTGATAATCCGTCTGTCGGCGAGTGACCATTCAAACTGGAAGTTACTCTTGTAGCCTACCCTTTATGTAGTGGGATGAGCACAAATTTGAAAAAAAAAGCTTTCGGAGGATCTCTTCAATCTCATGAATTTAACATGCAATTCAAGTTTCAGACACACCATTTTAAGAAATTATCGACCCACGGAGTGGGTCGGAGAATAAAGCACCAAATCTTATTTGGAGGTAAAATACAAAATCAACTGCACGTACTAGCAATGATTTTCAGTACCGGTCTCGTAGTAATCACGTCAAAGATATCGTCCAGAAAACGGCTATTCCAGTATAACAATACACTTGATGTTGATGTAGAAGTCAATGTTTCTCACATTGCCGATAAATTTTTCCAACAGATGTCAACAACAAATAGCATCCTTGACGAAGCGCCAAACGCTATTAAAACATCTAGCTCCTCCCGTATACCCGCAACGAGAACGACCAGCCATAAGGAAAAACAAATCAAAACTACGCAGCGTGTTCGAAAAAAAATTAAAAGACGAGAGAGCTGCTCGCGTTTGCGGCGACGTAGGGGCGGCTGGCCGCCGCCACCGCCACCGCCGTCGCTTCCGGTGCTGCCTCGACACACACTTCCGGCGGCGGTGGCGGCGGCGGCACCGCGACCAGGCCGCGCCGATAGGCCGTTATCGGCGAGCGCGCCGCCCCCGCACCCCCGCGCCGCTCATTAGCCGGCGCCGGGCGAGGCCGCGCCGCGCCGCGCAGGGCGTCCGTGTCGGCGGCGGCGTCGCGGCGCCGCTCAGCGCAGCGGGCGTCCGCGACGGAGGGAGCAATTAGCACACAATACTCCGACGCGCTTCCTTCGCAGATAGCGCCCCCGCCACGCCGCCAGTCGGCCCCCAGGCCCTCCCCCGAGCTCCACCACCCTCCCGCGCGCCGATAACGCCACCCCCCACCCCACCCCCACCCAACCAGAAGGCTTTTGGAGCGGGCCGCGGTTGGCAGGGGAAATTCGACAAATAGTAGTTACTTGGTGTATTATTAAACTGCAATATCATTTGCTCGCAAGGTGGAAATGCACACCAAACTTTCGAGAGGAAAAGGGCGGCTTGTAACGCCATATTTCTCAAGTGGACACGTGATTCAAAAATTAATATTTAAGAATAAATATGATTCGGGGGAAGCTACCCCTATGCCCTCCTCCGCCTTCCCTGGCCAGCTACCCCGACTGCAGGCCAATCGGCGGCCGCTAACCCACCCACACCCACCCAACCGAAGGTTTTTGGAGCGGGGCGCGATCTGCAGGGGCAATTCGAGAAATAGTAGTTACTTGGCGTATATAACTGGTTAGATATTTGCTTGCAAGGTGGAAATGCACGTGAAACTTTCGGGGGAAAGGGATCACTTGTGATGCCATTCTTCTCGAAGTTAACGCTTAATTTAAAAAATCGTATATAAATTTAAATAATACTTGATATAAAGAATTATAAATAATCCTCAATTGTACACCCGCGGGGCGTTAGGAAAAGAGCCAGCGCTCAGGTGCCCAACCTGGGGGTGCCCACGGTTAAGTGTAAATTGTTTACGATTGTAGACCACTTAATTCTAAAACAAATGCACCACAATAAATTCTAAATCAATTTTTCGATCTAGCCTGACTTCATCCGGCATGGCAGCTATAGCCTTATCCTCAATCATCCACTCACCAGTACTTCGAGAGACGTATTACCAATTTCATGGAGAAACGGAGATCTGCTGCAATACATGCGTTCGATTCTACAAGTACCTTAAAACGAACAGGAAGGACCCAGAAATATTCTCTTAGTGAAGTTCAAGACAAAAAAAGAATTAAATTATGCTTTGAAAATTAATGTGTTTTGGAAAAGTACAATAATAAGAAAATAGTTTTTATCTTGAACCATCATTCTTACCGATTTTGGAAACGGAATGATGTTTTTAAATACATTGCAGATGGAGAACAAATACAAATGTAATATAAACTTGAAAGCGGAAGGCTCATTTTCCGTTTTATGCCATGGTTGGAATTCAACAAACATCCTACAACAGAAGGAGCAAAATGACGACAGGATGATAAAATCCCGACGGGGATGTTGGGAGTCTGGTTAGGCAGATAACGCCGTCAGTTGTCAGCATGAATCCAGGGGACTTTTCAGCGAGTGGCGTGCTTTATCGGAACTCTTGTTTCCTTGATAATTAGAGGATATGCATCTGTTGCGGTCCGGACATTTGCAGATCCGGAGATAAGAAGAAGATGGTAGTCGGAGAAAGATAAGTCTGATTTGTCGATGGCGGTTGATCTAGGTCATTTTCTGCTACTTTTCGTATGGCTTTATCTACCCATGACTGAAGATTATTAGACTTCTTCAGAAGTGGGTGGATATGAGTCAACTATTTATTTATTGGACTTTATTTTGTGCTGTCTCGTTATCGCAGATAACGTATTTTTATTACGATATAGTATTTTCAGGGTGGTAAAAATATTTTTTTTCGAGAAGGGGCGCATTGAAGCAATCGTGAAGGAAAAATAAATACTATCAATACCGCGAAAAGTGTAATAACGCTGAGATTTTTCTATCAAGTCAACCAAAAATTCACGGTATTTAAAAAAGTCGCAAAATATTTTTATGTAATTTTTATTGTAACAAGTTCGGACAAAAGAGCAAGGATTTGCCACCGACCATTTAATGCATTATTGTGATTGAGACCATCGAGACACGAATCAAAAGCGTAAGAAAGATTTTCCCGAAAAAAAAAGGCTGAGTTAGTAGTTCCATTGACGATCAGCCTATATTCGCATCGGTGGAAGAATTACGATTGTGGAAAAAACAACACAATATTTTCATAAAATTTCAATAAATTTAGGGAAATTATATTTCGATGAGAGATATATAGTAGTTTGACGGGAAGTTCCATTATCTGAAGAGTTCGAGATATTTTTGTTTGTTTCTTTTATTTATTTATTTATTTATTATTACTATTCCTCTGCTTCGCGACTAAAATTATTATGAGTCGATTGAATATAAAATCTACTCCATGTTGGAATCACCTTCCTGAGGAGTAAATCTAGAATCTTTCGGTGTCTCTACAATTCTTTGCGCAAAATGTGGGCTGTTCCTAATAAAGTAATTATCATTATGTTATTATTAATTGTACTGTTATTATTGCAACTATCATCATTATCATCATTGATTTTTCGAGTTAAAAACGGAGTTCGGAGGGGCGAGCACAATGGCGATCCTGCCCGCGGCTTTTCAAAACCTCCTGGCGTACCGTCCCCGCACGAGCACGCACCTAGCGGAGGAGCAGCAAACTACAGCAGGTGTGCGCGGCGATAAGCGCGCGCGGGCGCCGATAGACGAGGTCATTGTCGCTCGCCCGCGCGCGGCGTGCCCTCCGTCGCGTAGCCCTTCCGCGAGTGGGCGGCGATGGCTAATGAAGCGCTGGGCGAGCTCGAAATGTTGTTCCCCAGCAATGCTGCAATTCATTCTCAATTTTTTTGTATGTTTATTTCTTCTTTCCTTCTTTTTTCTTTCTTTCTTTCTTTCTTTCACTTGTCAGATTTTCAGGGTGGAAATGTGTTCAAATCTACCCTTTTCTGACGTTTTACTAAGGGCTACGTTGCTGTGAAACATTGATTTGAAATTGTTCGTTCTGAAACTTTTGAAACACGAGACGAAAATGTCTACGAAATTTCAAAGGAACATTTTGCAAACTAACAACACTGACACATTTTCTTAAAAACATTATTTTTTACGTTATTATTATAATATTTATATTCCTAATTTAAAACATAAACAAGTGAAATTACTACTCTCTAAGGAACTATTTGAAGTCAACGTCTAACCGAATTTGGAATTCTCCTTTTAATTTCAGTGTTAGTAAACAAATCGAAATTAACACTAAGTGGCAAGAGGAAATAGGAAACATCACTAGAGTAGAGACGCCAGTGCCAGCTAGTAGTAGCTCACCACCCATCGGTTATGAACCACGCTGACACAGTACAACTAAAAGCCTAACTTTCTATCTAAATTTCATTCTCCAAAATTGTTTATTTCCGATTTATTTCTTATTTTAACTTCTTTCGTTTTAAGAAAATGCGTCGAAATTGTGTATCATGTTTCCCAAAATGTTCCATTAAACGCTGTCCGCCCCTTTCGTGCTGCATGTTTCAATGTGAGGAGTAGACCCGCGCGCGGCGCGGCGCGTCGTCCACATTATGCGAGATCTCGGCCGCGCGCACAATCGCATAGCGCCTTGAGTGAAGGGGCCTTTGTTGCTGGCCGCGTCGCGCGGGGGAGGTGCGCTCGTGCCCGCGCCCGACGCTTCCCGGGCAGCCCGTTCGCACGGGGGCCGCTCGCTGGCCGACATCCCCACAGGCAGTGGCCGGCGGCGTGGGAAATCAAGCGGACGATAGTTCCTAGGATTCATTGATTGATGGTTTATATTCTGCTTGCGCGAAATCCCCCCCCCCCGGTACATTCCACCAGCGGAGCACTGTCCCAGCCGGGACAGTGGCTCCTAGCTGGTCTCCCGACATGTGTGGTACGGTGTAGTGCAGTGCACGTGAGTGTGTGTATGTGTGTTTAAGAGTTCTGGTAGTGGAAGGAAAGATCGCGCGCTGTTGAGATAGCGGCAATGCTGGCTTATGGGGCATTGCCATGTTAATTTTACTTCTATTTGAAGTAGTAGAGCATCTACGGGTCACAAAAGCTACGCTTTCCTCTAAAGTCAGCACTTTTTTAAAAAAATACTCAATTTATTTAAAACATTTACCATACATAGATCGCATCACATCCAAAACAATATTCCAAGTATGAACATACTGGGGACGTTTTTTAATATCATCAGTATTTTAAAACGAAATAAAAAAATATTATTTCAATAATACTTTTGACAATTAATTTTCCTCTTCCCCATGGAATACTTTCTGGATTAGCGACTGACTTGTGTAAGTGTAAGAATTTAACTTCAGGCTAGCTACAGACTCCGCTAGAGACTCCGTGCATTCCGTATTCGGCGAGTAGCGATAACCGCTCGCCGAATCCCGAATAGTGTGAATGGGTCGCTTGCTATTTGCGGAGCGGCGAACATTCCGTGCTTGCTGTACCAATCGCATGTCGGTCATTAGGACTCGTCAAAGTTACCGAACATTCTCCGAGCACATCAGCTGCAGCTCGGGTTGGCAAAAACATTTGTTTTCAATACATCAATATTTTTGAACAAATCATCGATATTATAACATCTATGTTTTGTTACGATCGATATATTTGTTCAGAAACATCGATGTTTTAATAAACAACGTCATGATATAAATATAATTTTCAGTGTTTACTTTTTTGTGGTTTGCTCTGTCTCTGATAATTGTCAATGTTGTTGATCCTCCGGTGGCACGAAACCGTTTGCTATTAGCAAAATTTCTCCAGTGTTGTAACTTCTCCAGTGTTGTTTTTTATTATTTTGCTCATCGCAATATCGTTAAAATGAATTTTGAAACTTGAGTACATAAAACATTGATTAGAAAATTAAGATGACAGTCAAATTTACGGCAATATTTACTTTAAACCAGGGCTTGATTTCTGGCGGCGGAACGTTACGAAACGGCGTTCCGGTACCTCGGGAATATATTATTAAATATTATAAATATATAATTATTAAATTAATGATTAATTTGAGGCGCGTTCCGATATCTAAAATTTTAGAAATCAAGTACTGCTTTAAACTTATATTGGCATATGTTATGCATCACATTAGAACCAGGTCATTTTACTTCAAAATATTTCATATTTACTTCGATATTTTAAACATCGATTTTTTCGATGTTTTCAGCAGCATCGAAAACTTTTTGATGCATGGACGTTTTTTTCTCAAATTTGCCATCCCTACGCGGAAGCGCATCCGCGCCGGTGACGCTGTGTGTGCGTCTGTTCCGCGTGCGCACCCCAGAGGGAAGGCGCCGGTGACCCAGATCCGCCTGCCTGCGCTGCGCTGCGCCGCGCTGACCCACAGCCCTGAGCGCGCGCTGCAGCCACGCGCGCCACCCCGCCCCACCCGCCCGACGACATCCACGCGTGACGACGCACTGATAGCGCAGCGCAATGGAACACTGACCCGCCCAACTGCGCCCATCTACGGCGCGTTCCACTTACGACGTTTAAAGCAGGCGCCGTGTTGAAGGGCTAGTCAGGGGCGTAGCGTGGGTGTCAGCCGCCCAGGGCGGTGGAAAAATTTGCCGCCCCTTATTTAGGTATTTCAGTTTCGGAGACTAAAATATACAAGCTTCAACAACTTAGCAGACAGTCACACATATAATTACATAAATAAAAAAATTAATACATAGTTGAATGTATACATTTACTAACAATAACATTTTTCAACGAAGTTCAATAATTTAATAATCACTACACGTACTTACTAGTAATAAAATCAGTTTGGAAAGCGCATCCATATATACTGTTAAGTTAATGTGAATTAGACGATTGACGATCCATCAAAGAAACTTTCTTTCAATTGTCAAAGCATTACTCATGAATTGCCCTGAAGGGACTTATCCATTCTGTAATCTAATTAGGAAATGTTATAGAATATTGAACTCTATTCTTTATATCCTAGAAGTCATTCTCGCTTAATATTAGACAATAACAATCCAAGCACAAAATAAAATACGGGAATCCATACAAATCTGTACAGACGGTGTTGCCAATCGCTACAATGAGCAAGATGTCATTGTTGTGTATTCATTTAAAGAAGACGTTACATAATAAGTAATGAAATATTCCTTGCTTGCTTCAATAGATCCAAATCGTAGGTGCGATAAAAATGTGAAATGAAATGGTTCGAATTTTTACAAGATATTATTATTATTATTATTATTATTATTATTATTATTATTATTATTATTATTATTATTATTATTATTATTGTGATATTTTGCCGTCCCTCCTGCCCCCACTACGCTATGCTACTGCAGTCACACCCGAAAAAGGAGAGGGAAAACGAGAGACCTTGTCCAATATTGCGCAATTTTGTGCGATTTGTGGTATGATACTTGTTGTTATTAAACGAACTATCTTTATATCACATTTCAGAAAAGGGAATTGTATAAAGTGAAATACAATATACTTTTTATTAATGACATCTGTTCCTAATATTTTATAATAATGCATTTTTATATTGTTTTTAAATGGTTAATGTGTAATATATTATAACACTTTTCTTTAGGTAAATATGTCCCTATTGTCAGTTCCGTGATTGAGATACTACTTCACGAAGGAATTGGTCTTGTCCAATCTACAGATTGAGAAATAATATCACGATCAATGGTCATGGCGATGTCAACGTGACGGATTTGCCTGAAGATTGATGTGTACTCCCCTGATCCTAATAGTAAATCTGCATCACATTTTCTTTTCCAGCATTTCCCTGGGACAAACTACCCCGACTTTTCAATGACATTCTGTATTAAGAATTCTGACAATCTTTGTCAAGTATTTAACAATGTTTATTTTAAAAAACGAATAAAAGAAAGAATTGTATCGATATTAAAACACTTAACAGCTGAGTCTTTTCCTTTGTGTCATCGCCAGTTTTCTAGCACTCGTAGCACAGCATGCTTGCAGCAGATTTATCTACTTCAAGTACTCTCTACTTGTCATCTTTATTTCACATAAAAATAAAAGATCTTAAAAACTATTTGCTAAACAAATAACAAAATGTGTCATAAGTAACCATGTTTCAGCGTTCTGAATAATATTATTATTTCCATAACCGATCCAAAATATTTCTTCGTCTTTCATACATTTTTCTACAAATTCCTAGATTTCTGGCAGCCTGTTTCAAATCACCAAAACCCCCTGACCTTTGCTGGTTTTCCAGTGTGGCCACCGTACCTAAAAAAGGCGACGCAACGAAGCTTGGAAAGTGGGGCAAGGAAGAAGGCGGCATCAGCGCCTGGCGCTCGGCAGTTCCTACGAGCGCGAGCGCGCGCCGGCAGAAGCGGCAGCGGTGACGAGCCACGCGCACGCGTGACATTCCCGTCAACTGCGGCGGCCACGCGCGGGCTGCGTCCGTACGTGAGCGCGCGGCGCTCGCGAGATCACGCCCCTCGCCGCCCGACCGGCGCAACAGCACGCGCGGACATCGCGGAAGCAGCGCGGCGCGGCGCGGCGCGCGCGGCAGGCGGGAAGGTGCGCCGGCGCCCGATCAACAGGGTCCATGCGGCAATTTGCAAGAGGGCGTCGTCACATGAATTGGCTTTATTAGCAATTATGATATATTTCACGGCACGAGGCTCAGCCCATCAGACCTGACTACATAAAGTAAACTATATACGATCCTTTTACCAACTAGTAGTCAAAGGTATGGGGCGACGAAACAGGCTATTAGAACTAGCGGCAGGTGCCCGCGCTCATTGGGGTTGGAGGAATTTTTAACGGGATGTGGTCAGAAAATGTTTGACTGCCTATTCAATTCAATTTAATTATGTCTTATTTTACGTAGTAAGACACACGCCATCAGGCCTGACCTCACAAATTCCGCTACGCTCCTTTCGCCATCTAGCAGCGAAAGAAAAAAAAGGGGGGGGGGACGAAAGAGGAAATTAGAATTTAGCTCGGGGTCTTAAGAACAGCCAGCTTTACTGCCCCCCTTGCCGCCACCACCCCCACAACGCCTTGTCTTGACTCGCTGATTTTCATCAATATTTCACGATTGTGAAAAATTGGATTCAGTAGCTGCATTTTATTTAAAGAGGCAGAAAATATATGCCCGAATCATCACATACCTGTAACCTGTCTTTTCGCAACTACTTTCGACGCATTGCGTTCTGTTTTCACCGTGCATGATTGATTCAGATACACGCAACCAACACTAGGCGAAATACGCGTCTTGTCTCGTTTGGGTTCGTCGGGAATTATTCAGGAGCTGAACGATCGCAATGGATGTAATCTTAAACCTCCCATTAAATTAGTTTCTGTAGAAGCCAATTCGTTAGTTTCCAATAAATACTATTTTCTTGTGGACGTTGTCACGAACAATTGTGAATGCGCGGTAGCTTATTAGTTAGTCAAAAACCTCCTCCCTCGCCAAGAAATCTTATTTTAGAAGCCATATTTTTTGCCTCCTCTCGGTGAAAGCGAAAAAATTGTAATCCTCGATACCAAAGAGACCCGGAAAACCACACAAGAAAGCAAGAAGGAAAACCGCATTCGGAAAAAACAGAGCATCTCCGCAGTGGCTTAGAACAGCTGTTTCACACGTTCCAAACTTATCTAAATGCAAGCTCTTTAGTGTTTGATCGTTGGGACGTCAATATCTATCTGATTTTTATTGAATAACAGCTTCCATTCATAATGTTGACCACAACAAGCCAACGATACATAATGTCGTGTCTCCACTACTTGAAGTTTAACATCAACATATATACACTATTTAACATGTTAACTCTCAGTACAATTAAACTTAACAATTTGAACATGCTGGTTTTTTTAAGCAGGAATCGAAAACACGTTAAGTCAATTGTTCGAGTGATGCCGGCTACATTTATAGCACATTTCCAAGGCAAGAGCTGAATCACGCCGTACTCCCCATTGTGATTTTCAGTGCTCTAGGTATAATTTAAACGAAATAGTCAAAGGAATAAATCAATGAACCTCTTGGGGACGAGCGTGGTGTGCCCGAATTCATGGGATACGACGTGAACATCCTTAGGGGAAAAAGTGCGACGCGGTCTCTGAGGGAGTGGTTATTTCCCTCTGCTTCTGGAACGTAGTCGAATAGAAAATAGCACCAATGCGATCAGAATCTGCTTGGTAACTACAAAAAATTAAATTAATACAAAGTTCACACAATGTACTAAATTCATTCGAATCCATCTTCCACGACAACAATCCCCCAAACAAACACAACGTGTGGACGCAAGGTTAATGGCGTAACATTCAACTCCTATATAAATCTTTTTTTTTTCTGTTTTGTAGTTCTGATGAATGCCGAATAAATGGCCGAAACGTCGGCGATGAAAAGTTTGTTGACCTAAATTCATGAACCACTCGACATATAATTCCAACAGGTCAAAAATCATTGAATATAATACACAACATGTTTATGTTTGACATTTAACATGTTAATGTTGATGTTAACATGTTAATGTTCACAGGTTGATGTTAATTGGTAAGTAGTGGAGACGCATCTCCGTCCGGAGCATTTGCTGAGAGCATCGTGCAAAAGCGAGAAATCCCTTGCAACATCTTCCTCCCGCGCTTCGGAGCAGCGCTGTTGTGAGACCCAGCACGCCCTGTGCCGAAGGACGGCGCCCACGCCAACGTAAATACCCGCCGCGCCGCGCCGCACAGCACACACCGGCCTGCCCCAGACCACACCCTGCCCCGCTCGCAAGCTAGGGTTGCTAACCCTCCTTCATTTGGGCGGACAATTTTTCTCTCGTCCTCCTTTGTATTTTAAATGTCCTCCTTTTAGTAAATTTTCAACATTTGTTGTTATTTATTTTATCTCATGACTAACATCTGCTACACATGACTAACATCCGTGGTATCGTTTATTTAATTTAGAATAGTATACATGAATATCCGTTTTCTGAACTCTGACACATGCATGCGTGATAGTGTCTCTGTCTTGCGACTAAAATAAAAAAGAGATGCTCAGACCATCTTCATTTGCATTTTGTGAACGAATCTTTTCATTTGAATCGCAAATGGAGAGAAGAAAGAAATAGAGCTGATATTAGTCTACATTAATATATTGATAAAAATAAATATTTCGATTCGTTTGTTTTTTGTTGTTTTTTTCCTTATCGAGCGTCCTCGGTTTTACCTGTGTTGATTTTTTTTTCCTTGGCGAGTGTCCTCCCTTTTACATGAACATTGTTGGCAACCCTATCACAAGCATTCTTTTTTTCTTTCTTCTTTCTTAGCTGGATTTGACACAACCACGGGAAACGCTTTGATTTACCACGATCTATACAGCATATTCCACACTCTTTTCTTTATTTAACAGAATGCATTCGTAGTTTAAACGAAAGAAAACAATCGTGGGAGGCGGGGGTGGGGAATTTTTCGCGAGCGCGAAGTTGCTAGGCGAAATGCAGAGTGCGTGCAAGAGGGCAGGAAGCGGGCGCGGGACAATATTTTTTGACAAACGGCTGACGTCAATGGATACAAGTAAGATTGGTGGAATGTACTGGATAATGTGTGGTGATTTAGAAAAGATGTACGTGTTAAGCTAGATAAGTTAGCTTAGCAAAATATCGCCAATTTGATACGGTCAATTTGTCTCACTACGCTCGCGTTTTTCCAAGTTGACGGCTCGCTTTAGCCTCAGCGATCAACACCAAATATCTTCGAGTTCAGCCAACACACCAACACAAATTGTCCAACTTAATGTACTACACCAAAATACAGATACGGCTTATCCTGAGTCACTTCCCTCGACAAACTAGTACTACTATAACATATCTACTTAATTAAATACACGGGTTGCACGCGTGTTACTTGTATCCACAAATTCTTTAGTGGTTTGCTTAAAAAAATCACTTGAATTCAAAATTCAGGAAAACAAAATACAATTCAGAAAGATTGGAATGAAAAGAATTACTGTAGTTCCGAACGAGAAGTAACAAGTAGTTACATATTGCTTTAATGATTTTAAATGTTTTTTTAAACGAACTATGATTTAGTTGCAAGAGACAAAATCGAATTGGTGAGAGTCCATTTGGTCCAGAAGAGATAGGGCGCCACTTGATGAATTCAAGTCTGTTCCAACGTCAAGTGCAAAGAATCTTCGCACAGAACTAGTACATGTCTTTACTGTCGCACTCAGCATTTCTTGACATAGTCACGGAGCTAACTTGCGAGCAGTTTGGTATTTTACGACGGATGAGGCGTGGTGACGCATGGAGATTGTGTGCGTCACAGATCCAACCTGCGGCGAGACACGGAACACAAAAGCTGACACTGCACGTCGTTAGAGCTGAATGGAAGATGCTGCCGCTGCGGTAACCGTCTCTCTACGAAGAGTCCGGGGTTTATTTCTGAGGGTAATACATTCAAGTTGGACCTCAATGGTGGATTCGGAAGGTATGATGAGGACAATTTTATTTCTGACATCCAATAAATACAGTATTTTAAAAATAATAGATTTAATATAATAAATAAATAGAAAATATAAGAATATATATAAATAAATAAAATAATCGATTCTCAGCTTGAAATAGAAAAAAACATACATATTCAAATGCAAATACTCCATTGGTTGTGATACAATCAATGTAGTTATACTTTTGAATCAATTGAGAACTGTAAAATTGAGTAAATTCTGATAGGTTTTGAGGCAAAACATCAGATCGCATCTTAAGAACCGGATCGCGTCAATGAAAACAATTTAAACGCTAGTAATTCAACCCGAGCAAACATTCTGACGCATTGTTTTAAAAGTGAAAACTTCGTACTGGATTCCAATTTCGAACGGCAGGTCCCTGAACATTAAGATGACAGCATTATAGGCCCAGATCTGTGGGTATGTAAACGTTCTAATATGTATTGCTAAGAAGAGATAAAATGAGGTGAGTAATGAGGCGGTAAAGAAAGATGCGGAGACGACAGTTCTGGTGAGGGGAAATTAGAAGTGAGGAGAGAAGTAAAATGAGGGAAAGTGGGAAGAAAGTAAAGTTAGATGGTGAAAATTGAGAGGAGACAAGTGAGAGGAAAAGTGTGAAACGAGGGGTGAGGGGAGGTGACGGAAGTCAAGTAAGGTAAACATTGAGGTAAGATGAGAAAGGAGAAGTGAGGAGACGTAACGAGAAGCGAGGGAAGGCGAAAAGAGAAGGAGCCGTGAAGTGAGTCGTAGCGCGTTCTACCGTGGAACAACACCCAAGAAGAAGGGCTGAACCGGGCATTGAGGAAGGCGCATTCAGTCCTCACTGCCACACCTCCTCCGCGGGCGCCTCGTCAGCGCATCCTGACGCCAGCGCGCACGACGCAACGCCACGCCGGCAACGGCGGCGGCGGCGGGCGCAGTCCAGCGAGTGTCAACGGGCGCCCTGTTGGCCACTCGCCCACTGACTCACGCGCTCACGCGCACGTGGGCAGGCGACAGCGACACGCAGCGCTTCTGGGAGGGCGCGCTTCCCAACAGTAGCGAACGGCTCCGTTCAAATCAGTGCCCACATTGTCGTTCTCTGCGGTGGACTGTAGCGGCGGACTGCTCTGACCGGTAGTTTTCCCTGGTTTCTCCTAGCAGGCGAATGCTGGAACGGTACCCTAACAAAAGGGCCAAGAATCGCATGCAATCTTTCCTTCTTCTTCTTCCTTGAATTATCCTCTCCCTTTACCGACACAACACTTATATACACTACACTACCAAACATGTCGGGAGACCAGTCGGGAGCTAAAGCTCATCTCCGCTAGGGTGCTTACCCGCTGTGGGTAATACCCGGAGGGGAAATTCACATAAGTCGACGTGAATGTCGGCGGCGGATCTGACCATCCAGCGGGAGAGGAACGCCGCCACCTCCAGGCATTAAAAAATTCACTTTACTAACGGGATTAATGACCATAATAGTTTCCGTGACCGGAAACAATCAAGCCAGCAATAGCGAGTTTTTTGTGCATATACAATTTGATTTCTTCCAGTCAAATTCTTGCTGGAAAAGTTGACACACTACTTGAAGTGCGGAGGGCATTTGAGACAGCAGCTCCAGGAGCATAAATCACCGAGGGAGTTGGCCGCGGTCGGAGGCAGGGCGGGGACAGGGAGGCCGGAGGGCCACCCGGGGCGCCCATCATTAGTTCCCACACGCGCCCCAGCGCTTCCCTCGAAATCCGTGTCGCGGGCGCGGGTGGCTGGCGCCAGCGGAGGCGAGACGTCGGCCTCGGGGGACGCTGCAGGCGCCACGACGCCTCGTATGAGTCCCGTTATGACCGCAGATACAGAGGGAAACAAATGGGGGACAATGAAAGCGGACAAAGCGAGGAGACATGCAGAGATTACTCTATAATAACGAGATGACAAGGGGTGGCTGTGGCAAGGCTAAAGACAGGAATGCGGAGAATGCCCGGTTAAATCGCGCGTTAGCCAGGCCGAGGAGATCGAGCTGGTTGATGACGATGAACGGATCATTTGAGATTATATCCGACTGAGCCACAGGGAGCTTGATTGTCCAAGAGCATAGTATTAAGTGTATTCCCAATACGAAAGATAAAATTGCCAATATTAAAAATAATGCCACGAAATTTTCTATTATGTCACAATTAAGACACAACCCATTATTCTACAATATAAAATGTTCACTCTCCTACATGACTTGTTTCCGTCAGTGCATTTAGGCAGCTCTGGCAGATGTGCACGCTCACTTCTATTTCTTTCGTATTAGACATGTGCTCCTTAGTTGACGTATTGGTTTTGTGACATTTTTCAGGTGAAGGGTCGCAGATAAATTCCGAAAAGCTGAAGAGGGAGAGGGAAGTTGAGATAGCGTTAAGTTTCGTTACATAAGAGTAGAGGATATTAGTTTATTGTAACGTAACATTGATATTTATGATCTTAGTTTTGAACATTGTTGAAATAAATCCCTTTTTTAGTCTTATTCTAAAACATAAAAAAATTATCTAATTAATTTGTTTCAAAAACATACAAAAATTAAAGTTATTAAATGTGAATTGTTAATGAAAAAATAAATGGAAATATTTTTTATCAATTCTTCATTGAATATGTAAGATTACGAAGAAATTCAAACGTGATACGCAGTACGAAAATTCTAAAATCAATTTAAATTGGTGCAGTAGACCCACGCTTCTTCCACGTCGGCGTGTGCACGGCTTGCGATAAAAATTTTACTCGCCTATGCAGCCTTCCTTCACTCTCAACTTGCCCCCAATCTTATTGATAGGTACAGTGACCATCGTCAAGTAATGCGGACTTTAATTATCATAAATTGCAAATACACAACACCAATAAAATGAATACAAATTGTTTTTACAATACTCTAATTTATTTTCACTTCTTGCATTTACAAGGGGGGGGGGGAATTGTTGGAAGCGTTACGTAATTGTGTAGAGGGGAGGCTCAAGCGCGGGTGACTAGGGGAAAGCGGGTATTTAAAATACTCCGAATTTGCGTGACATAATTTATGGATGTCCCTTAAGATTGTTCCTGAAACATTAAACGATGTGTGGCAAGATAAAATAGATTATGTGCAGGTTACGTGCACATTGTAGCAGGTCAATACCGACTTAGGAGAGGCGCCCTGGAGCACTAACAAGGCCAAAGACGGGGCCCGTGGCGAGGGAAAGGGTGGAAGGGTGCCCGGTGGGTGGTCGGCGGAGGCGGGTCGAGGGCGGAAGGGACGACGGGCGCGGCCCGTGGCGCGACGGCGGTTCGGCGCCCGCCCACCCGCCCGTCCACTTCCGCAGGGCGCTCCCCGCCGCGGCGCCTCTCGCGCCACCGAACAAACAGGCGCCGGCGGCGGACGCCGCCCACGCGCCAAGGCGGCCCGGCCACGCCCCTGCCCCCCCCCTCATCCCCTGCGGAGACTCCGACTGGGAGCTCCGACGGTTCGAGACCCGATGGAAGAGTTTTCAACACTGAGTTTAACTCAGAGCAGGTCAGCGGTCTTGCAGAGACACAGATTGGAAGGTCCTCGAGTTCGAGACCCGATGGAGGAAGATTTTCGACACTAGCGGCAGGTGGTTGCATATGCAGTGGCTGGGTCGAATTCAGTTGCTGTCAGGAGGAGAATTCTTGCATCCGGCTGCTCCAATCGGTACCTATTTCTCCATGGTTTCTCCGCTCAGTACTAGGCGAATGACGGAGCAGAACCCTCATAAATGAGCCACAAACTGCGTGATGTTTTCTTTCCTCATCCTTAACTCTTAGCTCCCTCTTAGCTTGCACACGCACACACATTGACATGCAACACACTGCTAGTCGGAAGCTTACTACTAGTCCCGCTTCGAGGTGCCCCGCTGGGGGAGATACCTAAGAGAGGAAATCTCCCAGAAGCCGATGTGATTGGCGCCGGATCACATTCCAGCGGGGAAGGAATCACTTCGAACGCTCGTGACATCATTCACTACAATAGGACGAATTATCACATCAGTTGACGCACCCGAAAACGATCAATCAAATAACCTTCTCTCAACCTCGTCCTTCTCCGCCCTCGTTCGCAACCTCCTGCCTTTCCTTGTGAACGAAACAAATATAATGCAAAACCTTTTCTTCAGTTTTTCACCATTCATGAAACAAGATGGCATTTCCGTTGCGGTGTTTTTTCCTTGATGAATATTAAGAGTAGTAAGAAGTGTTAAATTGTTTTAGTACTTGAAAAGTGTGTCGGGTCAAGATATTCTAACTTTCGAATTCCGCATTGTGGTCGCAGATTTCGATCAGGGTATTCATATCAATTTTCGTGCAGTATGACGTGAAGTATAATGTGTCCCTTTTCATCTTCTCCAGATTTAACAGAGACTAATACAAGATCGGGAACTAATCTACAAGACTAGGACTAAAAAACAAGAGAGGTACTCTCTTTCACTCATACATTTTCCATTCGTTCGCAAAAATCCAAACGAGACGCAATCAGGCGGATCCATTTTAGAGAGGGCTTAAGAAAGCTTCACCTGAGGATACAATGGTGATACGCCCCTCGTCCGCTCCTACCCCTCCCCCGCCCGCCTTCCCCACCCCACGCCCACCCGCCCTCGCGGGTCAGCCCTGCTATTTTGCACCGGAAGGGGGTCGTTGACACAGGCCCAGCGCAAACAGCCGAGAGCCCAAATCTCGGCCGCCCTTTGAGGGTCGCGACGATGGGCCGGGGTGAAGTCATTGGCAGGGAAACGGCAATTTCTTGGGAACACAGTTCAAGGGCCGACCCACTTCTAGTAGCGCGTGAGCGACGTTTACGAGTTGATTTTCTGTACCAGAAACGAAATGCTCTTTTGTTCAGGAACTGATATAAAACAAATATATAAATCATGTGGTATCAGATGCTCCAAGAAAACTACACAATCTCAATGATACATCAGAATTAGGAGAACAGGAACCCCTACACTCTGAAGATCAAAATGCTATGAATTTCGCGGGAAGTAGCACCTCTAAAAAATCTTGACCTTCATTTAATCATAAAGAGTAGTATACCACGTGTTGTGTAATTATTTACAATTAATACACCTCCTTACATTTCAGAAGAAAATAGTAAAAAGCTTTAAAAAATTCAGTGAAGAAATATATTTTCTAGTGGATTATAGAGTGCATTTGTGTAAAAACTTGGCTAAACTCCCTGGTCATTCAAAAGACTGGGAGTGCAAGACATTGCTTTATTTGGATCAACCCACATTTTGCGCTAAGTATTGGAGAGTCCTTAGATCTGCTCCTTAGGAAGCTGGTTGCAACCTGGAGTAGATTTGATATTCAACCGACTCATAACATCTTTAGTCGTGAATTATGATAATAATAATAATAATAATAATAATAATAATAATAATAATAATAATAATATAATTATTATTTGTCCACAATCATTTTAGTGTCTTATTATTTGAATAATAAGACAGTCATGACATAAATGGAAAATAAAAATAACAACTAGGTAACTGTTACTCCGTTAACGCAGTATTCTTTACATGTGAGAATATCGTCCCTGTGCCTGGTCCCCAGCAGTCGCAGGCAACGCGAGGAGCGCAACTCGCGAGTCGCCATCCGGAAGTCGCCAGAAGGCGTATCGTGTCGCTGAGGCTGCAGCTTCCGGCGGCGCCGCCCTGATAACAGCCACCCCCTCCGCCTCTGCAGCCTCTGCTGCCTCCGGCCCGCCCCGCCGCCTTCGCCGACGTTAATTACCACGCCGCGCCGTCCACTCGCCAGCCGAGCAAACAATAAAAGCGGAGCTGTAGAGGACTTGTACGGAATACAAGTATTATTGTATTATTATTATTATTATTATTATTATTATTATTATTATTATTATTATTATTATTATTATTATAGCAACTTTTTTTTTATTTTCACTTCTGCATAATTTACAATCTGTTCTTGTTGGAACAATAAGTAAATGGTATCTAATAAATACATTAATGACGTGAGTTATGGTGACAATGAAATTTTCAATTAAGAAATCGGTATGGCAGATCTAAAATATTCTCTCGTTTTAATCTATATACATGTTCACTGTTGTCTAGCAGGTTCGTTGAAAGATGATTTGGATGCTCGTACAACCTCTTCTGGTAAGCTTGACTCTTCGTGGTGATAATTTCTTCTAGCGGGATGATGTCAAGGTCTCTGTATATCATATTGTTTGTCACGTACCACGGTGCGTTGCATAGTTTTCTTAATGTTTTAGCTTCGAATCGTCTTAGAATTTCCAGGTTCGACCTACTTAGCAGAAGAAATGTTGCAAATAATGATTGGCTCTTCAAGGAGTTGACTGCCCAAGCCGGTCGAGTTGTTCTAAAGCAATCTATTATTTCTCTCTAAATTTACGGTGTAAGTTGACGGTTAATTATAAAATCTACTCTAGGTTTCATTCAGCTTCCTGAAGGGCAGCTTAGTGAATGGAGTGTCTACAATATACGTCAATGTAGTCTTAATAACGGCAAAATGAAAGTATTCTGCGATCAAGTTCTCACACTTCATTGCAGGATTAATTACAAATCTAATCTAATCTAAGTATTGAATATTAAGGTAAGGAAGGAAAGATTGGCGATAAGTGTCTTGAGAAATGTGTAATTTCCTTGTTCGTATCGGCAACTCCACTCGAAAGATCATATCTAAACGTTCGAAATGACGGTTGCAATATATCCATTGTACTGATATGACTGGTCAGTGAGTTTTGAACGAAAATTGCTGCTTTACCTACTCCGTAAGTTTGATGATAATTAACACTATTTGGATGGTGTCTATGAGACCCTCCCGATTGCTTTCTTTCGCAGAATTTGCGTTATCTTGGAAATTGAAGCGAGCCGTCTCGTCTACCTTTGAGTGTCAGTGTTCACTGGAAGTGGCATATCAAAGGATCTCGTCTTCATCGAAAGACAGACGGTTATATGGTATTTATAGAGGGGTTTCGCGGTCGTGATATCGTACCAGTTGTATTATTAATCTTGCTGTCCGTGATTCGAGAACATATACAAATTTCTCTGTTGCTTTAAATATCAAATGTTTAAGTTTGTGCGTTAATGGCTCGTGTATTGACATGGCTAGAGAGACAAAATGCGCTCTGGCAATGTTTTCCTTTTAATAAGTAAAAAAAGGATTTTGGTTGAATGTACTTTTGTGTGCTTAAAATGGTGGCTAGTAGTCGAAAAATCGTCACAAGATGAGAATACATAAAATATACTCCGTTCAGCTCATTGAAAAAATAAGTAACCACCGCGAGTTACATCGCATAAGTTTGTTATTAATATTTCCACTCATATACATTTGTTTGGATATTTTATACCTTCATACTCTTTAAAAATCATCTTTGAAGGTAAGGAATGCGAAAAGAATCGAAAATGCAGAAAACATTGACAAAAATATCGCGGAGTCTCACAGATCCCATTGTAAGAAAAAATAATTGTACCAGTTTAGAGTTAAAATGGGCGAATGGTTTTTGGTGGAACGTAGGTGATTAAGAAGTTTTAATGTAAGATTATGGAGCATTTGTGGAACGAGAACGCCGTAAACACTTGCCGCGCACCTGCCTTCCCACAAATTTTATACGAATCGTCCGAGATCTGACCGTTACCTCGGCGATGAATCGAATTGCTGCACGGGTCGGGAATTTTTAGAATTAAGTTATATTAAGCCAACAATACAAATGTAGATTGTAAACTGAACTTTGTAAAACCTGAAAATGTTTATACTAATAAAAATTATTAATGTCGGGTCGACCCAGATAAGAGGAATGAATAAAATGCAAGATAATAACCTTTTCAAGTTATCGATATTCCGTAGTGTAAAACGGGAAGTCGTGACATTTGAAGGCAATCGCCATTGGGCAGTTCGAAGACCCCAGGGTCTTTGTGCCGGTGGTCGTTTGACCGCTAATGAACACACTGGCGCCATCCCTTGTCTCCCCCACTGTCGGCGCCGGAGCGTCGACGCTACCAAATCGTCCGCCGGCGCCACGTGCCTCGACGCGACGCGACGCGACAGTTCACCATCACTGCGTCCTGGGCTGGACGGTGCCGCCTACTGGCGAATACGGGTGGTGACTGATGATGTGTCCGATTGTTTGTCAAAGCTGGGCGGCGCCAACATTGGCATCACGGCGCCACGCCAAGAGACAAATTGTTTCGCACTGTCATCCAGTTCCCGCGGAGGGAGGGGGGCGACGAGGTGCAGGGGCGCGTCTGTTCAACTTCCACCTCTGGGTCGCGGGTTTCGAATGTTAAAATCTTGGTCACTTCTTATGGAATTTTGATGGGGAAATATCGAGTTAGCGACAGATCTTCTGGAGGATCTCCTTTCTCGTGAAACTACGAATTTCTAAAAAGTTCTTCTCGAAGATATAAACAATTATACATCATATTTGCATTTCTATGGTTAATTTGATCTTTATATCATCCTGGATTTCAGAAAAAATACGTTACTTATACAACTTTCTTTTTACTAATTTAGATGAAAGAGCAAATGGTGCCAAGGATCAACAGTAATTAGTGGGTTCAGATATTATTACGGATAGTTGAGTATTATCGTATAAAGCAGTATGCAATAAAGCACATAGTAACCGGATAAATTAGATAGTAATACAAACTAGTAGATACTGATCAGATATGGGCAAATAAATTAATTAAATAAAAGAAAAATTATAAGCTATGATTTACGAATTTTATGCTGCACTGAGTATCGTTGCCGTATTTGATTTCACCGTCTTAGATTTCACATTAGTTCTTCGTTTTGAGTTATCTCTTCATGAATATCGGATGTAGAAATTGAGAGACCCGATAGGAAACGATTTTAACCCTCTTTCCAGGAGCTTCCCAAAACCAAACTTCCACGTGGGAAGCGAGATAGAGATTATAAAATTTGCAATACCCGGGATGAGCCTGATATATCCCTTAGGGACTTCTCAAAAGACTTTGTCGTAAGGTATAGAATTATGCACTCAATATTAATAAATCGAACTTTCTAACTCAATTTTTAAATATTTACAATAGAGGGTAACGAATAGCACTGTGCACCTTAAGGATGTTGGATGCTAATTTTTTATGATAACTCAATTGCGAGCGTTTAGTAATTAGAAATCATAAACTTACTTTATTAGGAGGTAATTTAGGATCAATGCAAGTATCCATTTTTTTAACCTCTGAGGAGCTATTCCGAAGAGTGCAGAAGGCTAGCGGTTGTTGTTCCTATGTCCATAAATAAACCACGAGAGGCAGGCGAGCAGGCGAATGCGAGGGTGAGGCAGCGTCTTTTGGAGAGCTTAGTGCAGTACGAATGGAAGGAGAAGATCTCCCAGGCAGAGGTCTCGATGAAGCAACGAGGATCAATCGATACAGCTATTGTTGCTGTTGATGCGTAAGTATAAGCTGATGTCGTTCGTGGATGTATCTAAGTAGTAATGTTGAAGGTAAAATAATATTTTGATTTGTAAACAGCTCTTTAAGCAATTTTTTTACAAACCGTTAAAGATATGGAAACTGGAACACGTGTAAAATGTGTTAAGGCAGATTCGCACAGAAAAATTTCTCCAATTTGACTCCCTTTCCTCACACGAAGTAAGACATAGAAATTGCTAGGGCATCGAGGTCATTTCGGGCAGACAGTTTGCTCGGGCATTCGATTGGTTCGAACACAAACTGACAGTGCCATCTTATCATTATTTTGACTTTTACAAAATTGTAAATAAAGGAAGCTTTCGTGTTAAAAACATCGAATTTAAAACAATGATATTTAAAACAGCAATGCTTCTATAAAAAAATAGGATGTTTTGAAAACATCGAAATCACATCCTTTGCTACATCATGATGACTTGTCATGGGAGCAACAATTGGCGTATCGGACTATTATACCCAAGTTGCCAGGTTTAAACCATATCGAAGTCGTGGTTGTTTAAGGTCGAAAAAATATTTCGTACATTTTCCTTTGTAGGGGAAGTGAAGCCGGCTGACCAACGTTGTAGATTTACTGCATTAAAAGATCCTCAAGCCCCTGGGCAAAAGTCAAATCGCATATTTCTTCGCCCCAGTGACCCCTTTCTTTGTTAAATGTCGACAGAAACGTAGCGAAATTAGTATGGCCAGACGGAAGGGCAGGCCTGATGCCTGAGCCTCATCATGTAAAATAAGACATCATTGATTTGTATAGGACGGGAAGTAAAGCCGGCTGCACTATGTTGTAGATTTACTACATATAAAATATCCTCAAGCCTCTGGGCAAATGTCAAATCGCCTGTTTTCTCAATCGAGTTACACCTATTTTGCTAAATGTCGATAGAAAAGTAGCGAAATTTTCGTGGTCGGGCGAAACGGCAGGCCTGACATTCTGAGCCCCACCGTGTAAAATAAGACATGGGATTTAATTCAACGAAGCAGCCCGAGCGCCCGACCGCCGCCGTCTGCTGCGGAAGCTCTGCCGCTCCTGGCGCCAGCGCCGTCTTCGACGCCTGGCCACGCGCGGGTCACGTCTTTATTTTTACCTCGGCCGGCGGGCGTCGCGGTGGCGGCGGTGGCGTGTGCGGGGGCGGCGGGAACAGATGCCCACTCTCCACTGGATGCACTTAGGACGCCGAGCTTTTAAGCCGCTGCCTGCCGCCGTGCGCTGCCTGCCCCGCCGCGCCGCCCTATTTATACGAAGTCATTACGACCGCGCGTTCAGGTCTCCAGGCACAGAGCCTCGCGGCCCGATGTCACACGAAGGGTTGCCAACAATGTTCATGTAAAAGGGAGGACACTCGATAAGCAAAATTTTTTAAAGAAAAAAAACTTTTCAACACATATTTTTCTATTCTAAATTAAACAATAATCAATACACGTAGCAGATGTTAGTCACGTGAGAGAATAAATGACAACAAATGTTAAAAATTTACACTAATGACGGCATTTAAAATACAAAGAAAGATGAGAGGACAATTGACGAAAATGAAGGACTGTCCTCCCAAATGGAAGACGGTTGGCAACCCTAGTCACACGCTTTGAACGAGTCGGCCAAATATCTGAGTTTAAGCTGTATGTGACGGTGCCGACCTTTATACTGTTTTAAAAATATGTTCGTATGTTAATATTTTTTACTATGATAGCGACTTGTGGCATTTATCGTCTTATTGGCGTGACATTTAGCTATCATCGCAGCTGTGGTAGCGTCTTCCGAGCGGAGAGCGCTAGGGTACGTGTTTCGCGCAACTATCGCTAAATCGCAGCGTTAAAAACACAAAAATACATTTTTGGAAATTTCTTATAATCTACTGGGTGGAACCATGATCGAATCATCAGTTCCCAACCAGGAGACGGAGACTGGTGGATGGGAACCAGACCAATTGGTGAACGGAAAGGGGTCTAACCGTGAGTCACGCACGAACGCAGGTTACTCGATTGCTACACAAAGATTACCATGAACAGCTACGTAGATGGAGAGGAAGCGAAATGGACATAAGAGCACCGTCCCTCTCCCCAAAAATTAATTTAATCTTAATCTTAAAAAAAAAAAAAATTTTAAAAAATCAATAGGAATTCGAGTCACTTTTATCGATTACGATGCTTCCGGAATTTTGATCAAGAAATATTAATTTAAATATATTTATTTCCACAATTCTGCAACTAATGGGAAGAGATTAATTAGCATAATTAATTCATGCATTAACCTCTTTGTTATCGGAAATACACATGTTGAAATTTAAAGACGACCATATTTAGAAGACCACACTATTGTTTGGCGTCAAGTTAAACGAAAGCGTTTAAGTAGTCGCTTAATATTCAGCGACGAATTCATAGTTGTCTTTTCAAGTATCGCAAGTGTTACATGAACTAATTTTATATTACCCAAAGAACGTAAAGGATGACCAAATTAACCATTCAAAACACTGCGTGATAAATTTGTGAAACATTCATACGGTTTTGAATTTTCTTTCTTTCTGTCTTTCGTGAAAAGACACTCGCAGTTGGGCACGTGCGACCGTGTAAATACCAAGGCGCCCATGAGATGATGTCAACATTACGCAGCACTTACGAAACAAACCATTCTTGCAACCAGAGTAAAACTTTTTTTGCTGATTGAAAACTACGAAAAATATGTTCGTCTCTTTGTCGACTCGCCTTACAATGCGTTACAAGAAAATAATGGAGGTTACTTAATACAATTACCAACCCTACTAAAAGTTCAGTTAAAATATCTCTGCAAGTTTGAAAGTTATTAAAACTACGAATGTTACTCGATTGAAGAAATGTTCCGAGGTCTGAAATGAAATAATGATCACTTAAACTTCCTTGAAATGATATCTATACTTCCTTGAAAAACCTGCGAAAATACATTTTGAAAGCGTCAGGCAACATATCAACGATCATGAATTTCGGAATTTTCAAGCAGATTTGTATGTAGGTGTTCAGTTGGAACAGATCTTTCTCTCCACCAAACAAAAACGTGCCGAAAAATATCTATTTCATCTCCTCATCTGTTTCCGGAATTAAAACGTTTAGAAAAATCACCGAAATTACCTAGTATTAAACTTTTAAGACAATAGCCAAGACTTACGAAGATTTAGCATATTTCATCCTCTGGATCTCGTAAATAGGATCGTTCATTAAATGCAAGATGTATGATCATACCCGAAAATTATATTTGTTTTGAGATATTATATTCAAAGTGTAGACTATTTATAATTGGTTTATTTCATAAAGTTTTCTGAAAAAACTATAGTACTGCAGTTTTCTGTAGAAAATGAATCCACGAAGGAATGTGAATGCCCAGTTCCTTCACATGCCATAGTAAAACTTTGTCAAAAGATTTATTTTTTAAATTTGGATGTGACGGAATACAAATAAAAATACTATATAAAATAAAACAATGGCCTCTTTAAAATTCAGGCCGGCGACAACCAATAACCCTCCGCGCGTACGTGCCGCCATGGGCCGGGCTTTCCCGCGGAAAAGTCGGGCGCGGGGCGATGCAAACGGCGCGGCGTGCTGCAACGAGGGCGGGACGGGGAAGGGAGGGGAGGAGAGGGGAGGGGAAGGGCGGGTGCGCATGCGGGCCGCTGCCACCCCCGGCGACCGGGGAATACTAAGACCCGCCCTGCGCAGTGCGGCCAGGCGATAGCAGCTATCAGCAGCCTACATGCGGGCACATCCTGGCGGCTATCGCCCCCCGCCGCCCCCGCCGCCATCGAAACGCGACACCCCAGCTGCGGGGAACGCGCGCTCCAATATAATGAGTGAACTGGGAACTAACTGAACCGTTTTCCGTTCCGCGGCAGTAACACTGCAATTATTTCTGATCTTTACTCCGCCCACTTCACAGAAATATGACTAATTCTTGTAATAAAGCTTGAATTCATATTGAGTAACTACTAGACATGCACATTGGTATACGTTTTGATTTTTGTTGTTATTATTATACCATCATTATCATTATTATTATTATTATAAGCCCTTCAGGTGGCTCATAGCCAGCGTACTAGCTCTCTGTGAGGTTCCTGGCAACGCAAAATTGAAGCTGTAGATTTCTAATACAAATTACTCAGTTTGTATAGATGTATGACGAAAGAAAAAGCTCAGGCAGGCCAAATAAGGTACGTATGCTGATAGGAATAATCATGTTCACCACTCTCTAATCCCCAAGCGTAGTAATAACTAAGAATGGGGCACAGATCTGGGATTCGGTTTAAACCGAACGGAAAAGGCCAAATACATAAATATTTATTATTATTATTATTATTATTATTATTATTATTATTATTATTATTATTATTATTTAATTGCCTTAGAGAATTTATTGGACTTGTTTAATGGTCATAATGAACGGATTCTCTGAATGAAAAGATTAATTGGAGCAAAGTTGGATTGAGGTATATGAAATCCAAGCACTTCGAGAAAACTATTCGCGAACTTGCGGTTTTGCCACCACCAATTCCACGTAGAGCGAGTAGAACGGTTCCACGTAGAGCGAATGGTGTGTGCACCACACATACAGCGGCCTACGGCAAGAATTTTATTTGACGCTAAACTGCCATGGAAAGCTCATATAAAAAGAACATTGGAAAAATTAACCGAACTGTGATTGCTACAAACCACAGACAGTCTCATCATAGAGACGGCTATTCCTAGTTTCAAATCAATCACCATACCTTCAATGACCCACGCTTGCCTGATGTAGAAAAAACAACAGAATAAAAGCACATCTTCAAAAAGACAACTTAAAGACTTATATATACGAAAAACATAAAATTCTCACAACAGTTACAATATTATTGAAAACTTCAGGAAAAATACAACAAATCCCGAATGTGTCGTGAGATTTCCTCTTCCTCCTTTTCACACGACGACGTTATGTTATAACAGCTTGTACTAAGATACAACTTCGTAAACAAAAAAGGAACTGAATATGTTAAATAAATTAATATATAAAGAAGGTTTCCAAATAGCCTAGTCTACCTGGTATTCTTTGCGCTGCCAGATAAACAAACATCTATAAAAGGAGCTGAAATCTCACGTTAAAATTTGCTCAGTGTATTCATATCGAAATACCGTTTGACATAAACGCCACAAATGAATCACAGAATAGTGCACAATCGTCATGAGATCTTTAAACCTGTCAACTGTTTCTTCTCTGGAGAAGCCATAACAATTCCAAACCCTTAAGTTATTTGATGGGCTTGAGGTTGTCTGATGTGATGCGGATTGAAAAATAAAGATGTCAAAATAATATTGACATTCTTTGGAAGGGAGTGAAGAAACGTTATTATTTTGACTTTACGAAATATCGCGTTTTTCGTTAATACTGTATTTTTCAACGCTTCTACTTAATTTTGAAATTTTTCACGAAATTAACTTTTTTATCAAAAACAAGTGCCTTTATTGAGCGCAAGAACAGGCAAGTGTTTCAAGAAGAACAAATTTATATACTCATTATGGCACGATATGTGGGTACTGCATTCTCAAATCCAGGCGGTGGTTCTTACGAATAACTGATTTATGTGTCAGTTATGTTACCACTATTGTTTTAGTTTCCAATTTTTTATAATTGTGGAGTAGTTACGAGCATACTTCCGAAATTCATTTTTTGCCATTACTCATGTTGCCAACATTCAGAAGAAAATATTCCTTAAAATGTTATCACATTTAATGAAATTTCGTTGTTGTTCCACTACAAAAAATAAAGTGAAAGTATTCCTAAAAAAAGGACTTTATTCTTGGGAAATAACATAAATCTACAGATAAATTCAACCGCCCATTAAATTAAAATAACAGGACGTTGCAATTTGTTTCAATGATAAATCTCCCCTCCAATAAACTATTATTGGCATCTTGTTATCTTACCACAATTTACAACGTGTTAATTATATTTTATAGGAGACTAATTTCACTGCCATAGCGTCCCAGCCTGTAGACAGAAATAGGACCAGGACCTTTTTAACATTTCGATAGTAGGAGCCTGCATGTAGAACACAGCAATAGTTGTCATCGTCAATTTCCCTAATTCACCACGTGGTGCCTGGGCCAGCGTCTTGACGGCTTCCTCAGAGAAGCCGCCGCCGTTCGCCCGCCCGCCCGCCCCTCGCGTGTGCGGAGCGCAGACGGCCCGGCGGATCGAGGCGTCTGCCCTTGTCTCGCGCTTTTAACCCACTCGAAAGCATATTAACCCCTTCAGTGCGGGGCGGAGGCACAATAAAAACAAACTTTGAACGGTGGGTGAGCGGGCGGGCGCGCGGCACTGGACGGCAGAGGTTGCGGTGGCGGGGTGTGGAAATGCGGGGGCGGCTGGGGCGCAGGAGGTGGACGATGTGGCGGTAGGAGTGGCGGATTGGAGCAGGCGGCATGGAGGCGGTGAAAAGAGGAGCGGGGAAAGAGGAGGTGATGGGAGCGAAGGTGGTCAAGGCGGCAGGAGCGGGAGAGAGAAGGCGGTGGTGTTTGAGGAGGGGTTGTGGGAACACAGAGGCGGGTTAGTGGAGGCAACGGCGGCGTCGTGGCCGGGGACTTGGCCGAAGACCGTAGAGGCCGCAACCGGCGCCTCCCTAAATTGAGTCTGTTACAGCTTCAACCCTTTTTTTCCATGGCTAATTGCCTACCATACATTATTGAACCCTTACTTTGTACGACAGCACAGGACCGGCTCTTGGAGATCTATTTTACGTTTGTTTTTTATATTCAGAAAGTGCTGGCGATGTCATTCAAAGGACATTAATTTCAAGAATTTCATTGTTTGCTAGATGTTATGAGTCAATTTCCTAAATCCATCGTATTAAATCAAAATATGCGGATTTATATTAGTTAAATTACAAATACAATATTTTTGGATTATTAAATGACGTCTATTAAATTGTCTAAAATGAATGCTTAAAAAACTTCTTAATTGATTGATAACTTTGTAGTTCTTTATAGTTAAAAACTAGCCACAACGAGGATATTTCAGAATCTCCGCAACATATCAAAGAAGTGTCTCTTCGCGTCGCGTCGTTTAAATCCTTCAGAGGAAATGATGGATCCCAAGGAACAGGAAAGAAAATCTCAACCCTCGGAACGTGCTTTCTAATTCGTTTTCTCGCCAAGTGCATTTTCTTCTCCCGCTTGTTAGTTGCCACCAACTCGCCGAGTGCTAGGGTTCCCAAACGTTCCCATTTGGGAGGACAGCAATTGTCCTCTCGTCCTCCTTTGCATCTTAAATGTCCTGCTTTTATTAAATTACATATAATAAATGATAACATTTGTTGTCATTTATTATATCACATGACTAACATCTACTGCGTTGGATCGTTTATTTAATTAAGAATAGGAAACATAAATATCCTCTTTCTGAACGTTGACCTACCCATGCATGATAGTGTCTCTGCCTAGCAAGTAAAATAAAAGACGTTCAGGCCATCTTCATCTGCACTTTGTAAACGAATCTTTTCACTTGAATTGCAAATGGAAATGAATAAATAAATCTGATATTAGGCTGAATTAAATATTGATGAAAAGAAATGTGCTTTTTTTCTTACCGAGCCTCCTCGCCTTTACCTTTGTAGTGTTCTTGTTGCTTAGCGAGTGTCCTTCCTTTTACATGAACATTGTTGGCAACGCCTACCGAGTACAGAGCACCTTGTCTTGTCGCCGACCCTGCAGGCCCTGAAGGCTTCGCCTCAATATAGATGGCCCCTGCACCAGCCTCCGGCCTTCCGCCCCCACCCCACCCCCACCCCCACCCCCACCCCCTCCGCAGAGCAACCGCCTGCGCGGCGGCATCGTAAATTTCTCGCACCCTCGACCCCGCCTCGCCCCGCCCCGCCCCGCCCCGCCCCCGCCGCCACCTCGCTCACAGAGTGGCTCGACGCACCCCGTACTGGCCCCTGCCGCCCGAGGGCATTTTCAAGAAACCTTTCATTAATTTCTTTTTTCTTTGGGATAAATACCATTTAATTTATACATTGCTTTCAATTTGTGTAATTCAATTTACAAACAGATTAAACATAAAACTCCTAAACGCGATTGATAGGGCTTTCTACTATAATATACTTTTTAATTACAAACAGTTTTTAGAAACCCGCAGACGTTTGTTATGTTATTTTTAAAACATAGTTTGATATTATATAAACATATTTTGAAATACAGTAAATCGTCGTTAATACGAATTCCAAGGGACCAAAATAAGCGAAGTTCGTGTTGTGAAAATTCGTGTTATCAGATTATGATAAATATCTGTACTGCTGACATCTCTTGCGGGTACCGAAGTTACGTTCATGTTACAACGAACTTCGTGTTAAGCAAGTTCGTGCTAACGAGGGTTCATTGTAATTAAAAAGGAATTTTAAAGCATCTTAAAAGTACTGTTTATATATATTTTTTTGATTCTGTACAATTTCAAAAGGTAGGCGTGGTCCTCGTCTAAAGCTCTCGCCTTGAAAGGCGTCTGCCAGGACGGGATCGTGGCCGGTGGGGGCGGGGGTGCGGGTGGGGCGGGTGCATGTGGAGCGACGGAGAAGGAGGCGGCGGGGGCGGGGAAGGCCCGAGGGAGCGCCGTAATGGGCTTGGATTCCGTGGGCGCCCTTCGAAAGAGAGGTCAAAAAAATTAATTGCGTCGAAATGTCTTTTCTACGACAGGTCCGCCCCCTTGCTTCGTGCTGTGTCAGACAAAAAATTCCCCTACTGGTTTCTACTCCGATCTGTTCTGCATTTATAAACAAGGGAATATACGTCTTGCTGAATGAGCTATATCACTCTTAAGTCACGTGTGGCTAATTGATAGAAGTTTCATTTCGTAGGAATGTAGAACAGAAAGCAAATGTTTACTTCTCATTTTAAATTCGGTAGAACGAACTGGAAAGCATGGAAAATAAAACTGAAAACTTCAGTATTAAAACTGTTCAAGAAAAAAATAGTTTAATAAACAAGTATAAAATAAAAATATTGCACTGATCAATAAGATACTCAAGAGAATTAAGTTTCATTATACTGTAATATATTAGCAATTAATTTCAAGAACGTTAATTGTATGTAACGTTTCAATTTTTTTAATGGAAGCAAATGATCCTTGAACAGAATTGAGTTTTAAAAGTAATTGTCAGACTAACAAAACTCCAAACACCGCCAACTGTAACTCGACAAGTGTTTGAGAAAATCTTTCAAAGACGTCCAGCATGCCTTCCTGGTCGTAAGAGATCCAGCTGTTCCATCCCGAATACAATATTACCCACGAATCTTGCAGCGGTTCCGCATCACTACCACGACACGAGGGCGGAGAATGTGTAACTGCTTCCACATGCGGCCACGGCCTCTGCCGGCCCTCCGCCTCCGCCCTCTACTTGTCACACATTCCTGCCAAATGGCTCCGAAGTCCCAGAGAGGCCGCCTGGCCTGAGCGACCCCGGCGTTTCCACCTTCCGCGCCGCCGTTTCCTTCGCACCTCTCTCCACTCACTGTAGGAATTTCTTGTTTCCGGGCGCATCAACTATTTCCGTCATTAGTTCCGGGAATGTAGAGCGTGTTATCCCGGAAGGTGGCGGTGTTTCACCTCCGTACATGAGTTCCGGCGCGGAACTAGACGACGGTTTGCCTTCTCCAGGTATCTCTCCAGTGTGTAGTATCTCCTTTCATTATGAGGTAGTGTAATTCATGTAAATGTATGTGTAAAGGAAGAGGAGAGTGCAAGGAAGGAAACATGGTGTCCGTGTCCCGTTTTTACGATACTTCGCTTTGTATTGTTCGGAGAAACACCGGAAAACTACCTATAACAGAGAGCAGTCGGCCGTTAGAATTCTCCCCCAGATATTAGTTGAATTTGACTCAGCTTTACTTGGATTTAAACATTACTGCTCTTTACGTAAATCATTTCTTACGTTGTCAACCAATCGGGAGGTTGAACGTCACCACAGTGACATCACTGTAGTTATATGTAAGCACCCGATTGCAGCTCTATAAATCGAAGTATATATCAAGTGTCGAAAATCTCCAACCGCCGGGGCTCGAACTTAGAACCTACCAGTCAGAGACAAGCCTCTCTTGGCCTGCACGATATCAATCAATGACAAGGCCGTGGCTGGCGTTGGCGGGGGTGGGCATGGGAGGGAGCAGTGGCTTAGCGTGGAGGGGGCAATAGGGGCGGCGCGCCCCGGGCGGCAAAATTTCACAATTAATAATAATAATAATAATAATAATAATAATAATAATAATAATAATAATAATAATAATAATAATATCTTGCAAAAATTGGAACCATTTCATTTCATATTTTTTTCGTACCTACGATTCTGACACTGAAATGTGGACAGAATACTTCATTATTCTGTGATGACTTCTTTAAATGAATGAATAAAGATTATTATATTGTACAACATATATACATGGCTTTTTTACCCGGTACAATACACAATAATGATTATTATTCTTGCCGAAAAGTTCTTTAGAATTAGTGTATATTTTAGTCTTTTAAATTGAAATACCTATAAAAAGAGGCGGCGAAGCTCTCCTTCGGCCCCGGTGGATGACACCCACGCAACGCCACTGGGTGGGGGCGGGAGGTTCTCCTGTACTTTGAAATACACCCAGTAGTAGACTATCACTGTTATACGCAAGACCTACTTAAAGCCTATGACACCAACACAAACAAGCTTCAAATTTTACAAATACAAAATTCTAAGAATGTCATGGACAATGTTGACTTACACTGAAAGGAGCGTAATCTCCCTTCAAATTGAAAACGTTCTTAAGAAAAAGCACGACACAAAAAGGATTGAATAAAGTTATTATTTGCTCTCCACATTGAGAATTGCTGGGTAGTGTCAACCTTCACAAGATAGCAGACAAATTTATTGGCAGCAGTGACCGTTACAGGAAAATGGTTCGGTCCAATCAGCTTTAAAAAATAGTATGTACAAACATTACAATATATGTGATGTAGGTAAAGATACAAGTAATTTAGTACTGCAAAGACAAAATGCTCAACGCAAAACGTCAATTTCGAAAATTTGTCATTTTTTTTGTCCACCAACGATACGTAAAATCATTCAGTCAACAAAGAGTTCATATCCGCGCATTTTAAACGCGTCCAACGACATATTTCCTGTCACTGCGCCCATCGCCAGCACTCCTGTCATCACATGGCGCTGCCGTCGCCATCTCGCCCCACGCTGCCCTGCCCTTCTGCGATCTGCGATCCCTGCCTTCTCGCCCGCCCCCGCCCCCGCCGCCGCCACTGCGGTCGACAAAAAGCCGCAAAGGGACACCCCCAACCAGACACACGGGAGGGGCCCCGACGCCGTCGCCTCTGATTTACTTTTTCTTCTGCGGGCGAACGAATTTATTGCCCCCTGCGGTGTCGCGACATCTCCCGAGCGATTCCCGCGCAGCCCTCAGGAGGCCTCGGACGCGGCGCCGCGCGAGGGAGGGGGAGGGGGAGGGGAGGGGGAGGGGAGGGGGAGGGCGTCGTGACGCTGTCCAGAAGGCTCCACAGAAGCGCCGCGCGACTCCCCGCGGACGGCAGGTCCCGCGCGTCCTCTCCTCTCCCATCACGCTGCTTTGCTGGGTGCATTTCGACTCGCCCTTCTCTTCTAGTTTATCCTCATTGTCTACTCTTTTCTTCTAATCCTCTACCCTTTTCTTCCCCTCCTCCTCCACCCTTCCTCTCGTCCTCCTCTACCCTTCTTTTCCTTTTTCTTTACCCTTTTCCTCCTACATCTCCTACCTTTTTATTCGACTTTCCTCTTATTTCCACTTCTCATTAGAGCCAGCTAGGGATCTCGTGCCCATTTCAATTCCTCGCCCTTGGTGTCCGCTTTCTTTCCACTACTTCTTCACAACTGTTTGTGTTCTATGCACACCCCGACCACTTTCAACCTTTTTCCTTTCTTCAGCAATCTTTCCATTTATTTTCAATAAATATCTTACATTCCTACTTTTATACTATTTCTATCTAAATCTTTTTTGTTCCATATTCTAAAAAAAGATGTCAGATCCGCAGAATTACGATTTACATCTACACATACACATGTTCAATAAATGTTAGACACCTCACTGGAAAGACACATGCATAGCTTTCTGAACTTACGTTCACTATCTCGGTTCGAAGTATTGCAGGTACTAGACCCAACATATTCATTTATTTACTTGTTTATTATTTATTTATTCGACGTCAAAGAAGTTAAAACGTGAATGATATATACGGGAGAGAGGTGCAAGTTCGTATCCATTCATCTTTTCATACACCAATGTCCACATTATGGATTGCAACCGATCTTGGCGGCCTAAACGGCTTTCGAAATTGAAATCCCTTTTAAATATTAGCTACATGCAATTGGAAGAAATAAGTATTGACATGATTAAATGTGTAACTGTTTTTATTATAAGTAAAACTGCGACACAATGATGGTTCTAACGCCCGGTATAGCCCCACATATCGGCCATTGCTTCCTATTGCATTACCGCCATAAGGTAGTCCAAGAGCCTTCAGTGTCTCCATTCGGCTTCGGTGGCGCCCCGTCGTCCTTGTGGCTCGTTAGGACGCTAATGCACTGGCGGCGGAGAGGACGGCAATGGGCCACCTAATGGGCGATTGCCGTGCGCCCGCCCGTGCGTCACGACCCGCCTCCGTCCCCTCCCCCTCCCCTCCCTGGCTTTTCCCTCGTTTCCGTATCCGCGTCCCAAAACGTCGCCCGCCCCCTCCCAGACAGGCGGGGCCGGATTATCACATTGCGGGCCTGTAAAGTTCGGGTTCCGAGAGCCTGCCCCCGCCAGGGTCATTTTAGGTGAAAAAACCACACCGGTGAGTATCCCATAAC
The DNA here is from genome assembly GCA_011170035.1 of Teleogryllus occipitalis. Lineage (NCBI taxonomy): Eukaryota > Metazoa > Arthropoda > Insecta > Orthoptera > Gryllidae > Teleogryllus > Teleogryllus occipitalis. Next base: position 111,419 of record BLKR01000187.1, on the reverse strand, counting down.
ATTAGCAATAAATAATTTTTTGCTTGTTTACCATCAGAGAAATATATTATCGTAGAAGATTTATGCGCATTTCCAAAATTCGAAATGTTGTAGACTCACTAAGTCATTAGCGTCAGGGCCGGATTAACAAAAAGAGGGGCCCCCAGGCTAACAAAATTTGGGGCTCTGTGAATAGTACAAAAATTTCATACGTAATAATAATAATAATTATTATTATTATTATTATTATTATTATTATTATTATTATTATTATTATATCAAAATATGTAATAAAAATATTTTATTACACTTCTAACAGCAATTGCTGTTTTAATAGCCGTCTGGCTGTTAAGGTCCTGACGGCCTAAAATCGGGCGCAATCACCGAGCCACGCACAATGCAGTTGTCGTGATTTGCATCTCAAATCCGTCAATTTACAAGTTTGCTTGGTTTGGTTTTGGTTTTTCCGTGTTTTCGGGCGCGTCAACGGCGTTGATCATTAGTCCGTTAGTGTAGTGCATGTTTTTTCTCGGGAGTTGGCGGTGATCTTCCCCCGCTGGATGCTGAGATCCGGCGCCGACCTACCGTCGGCTAGTGGGGTTTTCCCCTAACCAGGACTCTCCCACCAGAGGGGCACCGCTCCAGCCGGGACAAGCTCCAAGCTCCCGACCGATCTCCCGGAATGTGTGGTAGAGTAGTGCATGTTAGTGTAAGTGTGTGTGTAAGGAGGAGAGGATAGGACAAGGAAGAGGAAGGGCAGATCGCGCGCGGTCCGTGGCCCGTTTGGTAGAGTACTGCTCCGGCATTCGCCTGGTGTTGATCGGAGAAACCACGGAAAACTACCGATCAGAGCAGCCGGCCGCTAGAATTCTCCTCCAGACAGCGACTGAATTCGACCTAGCTGGAAAGCTAGTGTCGAAAATTCTGCCATCAGGACTCGAACCTAGGACCTCCCGGTCAGAGGCGCTGCAGTGACATCAGTTGATGCACTGAGCTACCGCTCCCAGTACAAGTTTGCGTTTTTATACCCGAAAAACTCTTTTGTTCCCTTTCTTCGGTAATAATTAGATATATCTTGAGAGTTAGTTGGGGACGGGCGCCAAAGTGTGTATGCATTGAGGGCTAAGCATCGATCAACTCATGACAGGCGATTAGAGCTATTGAAGTGTAACATCAACTGTCAACAATGCGGAGGCAAAACGTGAGTCAACCCCTGACGACCCCACGTTGAATGATGGACGGAAGCTGCCCATGGTCTTGGGGCAGACTTAAAATATTGAATAAATATAGTATAAATTGTATAAATAAATTTAGAGATATTAAATATTCCCGCACATTTTAATATACTGTAAGAATGCAAGTCAATATTCCTACTCACGTCGGGTAGAGATTTGCAAGTTCTGGTATCCCTTAGTGCAGCGGTATCGCGTTTCTCTGGCATATTGTGATGTTCCGTTGTTTTCATAATAGTTATTAACGTGTGATCAATTACGTTTCGCACAAACATTTTGTCGGGAATAAATACCTTAATTCATCGAATTTGACTTCGATTTGCATTGATAAAGGAGGATTTGAAACATATTTTAAGTGTTTTATTTCAGGAAATGGAAATGAATGTTTCGTTGTGGTAAAATCTGAAATATGTGGCATTTACTTAACTATTACAACGTACCTCTGCTGTAAATGTCTAATACATATCCTACATGAATCGAAAGAGATACGCGGTGACCCAGAAGTCAAGAGAACACATCATTCGTAAAGGCAAGTCTTTAGCCTATATTTCTTCGCTCCGTTATGATCCAAGGTCTAATTGATATACGAGTTTTTCGAGCTAAGGTTTAGTAGTGTTATGTACGAAAAATGATTCATTGCGAGTCTGACCCATACTCTTAGTAAAACCGATCCAATTTACTCTTGCATTAATGAACGAAACAGTGATCTCCTATTTCCTCATAGCTGCTCAATAATCATTGAATTTTGTTAGTCATGCAAAACCAATTGAAACTTTTCTCAGTAGTTGCTGACGACATTTACTCAATCCACAACTTCAACATTTCACAGCTTTCTAGAAGCCGTCTGATAAGATAAAAAATTTCGGCGACTTGCTTGAATGTCATTTGTTGATCACAGTTTAAGAAAACGGTCATAATTGTCATCAAAAGGAACACACCGGAAGGAAAGGAATTCGTTATGGAATTTTGGGTGCATTCCGATTTTAATTTGCGGTGCTTCCTTCATCTTTTGTCACGATAATACAAACTTTCGCACCAGAACTCGTTCAGTTTCCGTAGTTAAGGGGAATTGCCAAAATTGCAATTTTCAGACAATTTTCTACCTATTGATACAAGCTCAATACGAACACCAACAATTGCCTCAATGTATATTTCTTCGAGAATAATGTAAGGTAACACCTGCAGATTCATTTAAAGGAATATGACAATGGCCAATTTGTCTTCAATTATAAGAAGCTTGGATCTGAAAAAAAACAAACAAACGAAAAAACAAAAACAAAAAACAAACAACAAAACCTACTCCACCTTAACAATGTCTACGGAACCTAAAAGAAAGGGAAAAAATAAAAAAGAAAGGAAACAAAATTAAAAATAACAGCGTTGCTCTATTTGCTCTGTGTATGCATAAACAGTGAAGACCCAGAGTAAATCTGTAATGCGAAACGAAAAAACACTTGTGATCAATTGACCACAAGTATCACATGATCAACTGATCACATTCTACTGTTATTTCAATATGAATGCAAATGAAATACGAACTACCATTTACTCCTCCTTCAGCTTTCTATCTTGGGTCTCTCTACTACTGAATGTGAATAAAAGTGGCAGAGCAATTCAGAAAAGTTTGCTTTTCACTCCTTACAGTTACAAACTCATAGTTTTTTAAGGCCATATTTCCTCTAAAACTCAATTGAAGAGTTTATTTAATTAATGACATTCTTTCATTAAACAAAATATTTTAGGAAGGGAAAATATTCACATTCAGATATACTAGTGCAAGATCGAATCGAACAGTTTTCGGATTCCGCTTAGCATAGGAGAAACGCAATTTTTTAACACGAAGTTTGGCAGCATGAAGGATAAGAATCATAAGAATGTATTGTTATGTAAAACTAAGAAATGAAGAAATGGGAACACGAGACTTTAGATAAAAAAAAGTATCTTCAATTTCAGTTTGAAGTGGCACAGACCTGTCTACTCCCAAGCCCTTCTATCAGAATCACCTCCACTGAAGGGATGCGACATCGATGTCAATGTTTTCAAAATATCACTGATTTTATAAAATCATCGACGTATTAAACATCGAGGTTTTGTGTTCAATGTTTTTCAATTACCTGATATTTAATTTTAATGAAAAAATAACATCATAATAAAATCCTACAATAATTTCCAGATATCCACAATTTTAACATTATTCAGGCCAAAGTGACCAACGAAAAATAAATAAAATCGAGTTTTTGTCGACAAATGTAGTCTGTATTATTTTTTAATTATCCGTACAAGCAATCAAAGTTTTGTTAATTGTCCTCATCCTGGTTGAGTTTCGACAGTTAAATCTCAATAATATTACAATTGAATAAACGCGATCTTCAAATTAATACCCCGCCGTGAACATTAATGAATACTTATCCAGTTTTAAAAACGTCAATGTTTAAAAACATCGATGGTTTGAGGTCGATGTATCTACATCGATGTTTTAATTTCGAACATCAATGTTTAGAAACACCGATTTTAATATTGAACATCGATGTTTGGAAGCGTGGATGTTTTGTTGTCGATGTCGCATCCCTCCTCCACTATCCTGCAACGCCCCAAGGAAGCAATGTGAAGTACTCACTGCTGCTGGAGAGCGACTGTATGGAGGTCATGGGCATGCCCCTGCGGATGGGCCCGGGGGCGGGCGCGCCGGCGTAGGGCGCCTGCAGCGTGTCGAACCAAATGTTGGCGGAGGTGGCCCCCGCGCCCCCGGCCCCCGCGCCGCTGCCGGCCACCGCCGCCGCCGCCGCTGCCGCCGCCGCGGCCTGCACGCTGCCGCCGTCGGGGCTGTACCCGCCGCCCCCGCCGCCGCCGCCCGCGGGCGAGTATGGTGACGTGGAGACGCGGTGATGGGCGCCCACGGCTGCCGCCGCGCCGCCCGCGCCGCCCTGCCCGCCGCCGCCGCTCTGGCCGCCCCCGCCGCCACCCTGGCCGCTGCCGCCCCCGCTGCCGCCGCCAGCAGCACCGTAGCCCAGCCCCGTGGAGCCGCCAAAGCGCGGGCTGAAAGCCGGCAGCGCGTTGTTGCCTCCCTTGGGCGAGCCGTATTCGTCTGCGGCCGTTTGGAGCACTGGAACAGCACAGAGCGATTTGCGGTACTGCAGTGGCGGCTGCTTGGGATGAGCAATGTACGCTGTACCCTGATGAATCTGAACTTGACTAAAAATCTTAGTTAACACAGTCTCATTGTTCCACTAGAGAGAACACACTATTTGCAAAACGAGAATCTTGGGCTATTTTGACACTTTATTTTATAAAACACTATTAGACACGATACAGGAGGTTTAAATATTAATATTCCACAGAAAATCCTCTGGTTCTGCAGCTGGACATGTCACGTCGACTTGTTCAGCTGCATTCTTCAACTCTAGTTTCGGCCTCTAACCACCGGAAATTAACAAGAGTAAACGATTCTGCTATTGATCACTCGTGTCTTCAGTGATAGTCACATCTCGCCGAAGTAAATCGATGTACTACGAATTTGCAAGAGACACTGAGGTGTGTCACAATTTATGAGAAACAAAATATCACTACTGACATGTAAAAGGACTACTATGTAATTACTCTAGAGGAGAATGTTCGAACGACAAAGCTATTACAATAAAGTGAAATTTGAAAGAATAAAAAAATATAAGCACATCACAATATAAAATACATACGCACATTACAATAATTAGATGTTGCGCGAAAAGTTTAATCTGATCTTCATTGGTCATCCGTAGGGCTGAAATAATGTCAACGATTCCTCTTTCAGATAACAATACAGTACATTGAAAAACGACATGAAACTACATAAGGTGTGGATGAGCGAGAAAGAATTTTTAAAAAATCAGATAAGGAACATTAAGAAGTAACTATACAAGAGTTTAAAAACGAATATATAAGGCAAAATGGTGAACGAAATGAAAGATGATGAACTGGAATGGAGGAAAATGAAAATGAACCCTTTTTTAAATTCAATTTGAAGTTCAATGCCAGGGAGGGTTAACAGGGGCGTGCCGTGCACGTGTAAACGCAGCACAGCTGCCCCCACCCGCCTTCTCGGAAGTCTGGCGCCAAACTGTCTGGAGCACAAAAACCCTGCAGTGTGCTACGTGGATCACGTACTGCAAATGGACACTCTCCGGCCTCAGGTCAGGGCACTCGGGGTCCCCCACGTGGCGATAACCCCCAGGCACGCGCCGAGCCACGGCTCGCGACGACGAGGAGGCGGCGGCGATACCGGAAGCGGAGCGTCGATCCCCCCCCCCCCGTGTCTGGCCGCAGGAAGCGCGATTTCCGATCCGCGCCCTGCTATCACTACTCGCTCGCCGACCCCCACCACCTCATTGCTTCAGCCCCTTCGCCTGTCCCCCGGCATCGGTTGTCGACCGTGGGTTGCGCGCTTCCGGTCACCCACTCACTCACTTCCTTTGAATACTCGCGCCGTTTGCCTGCCGAATGAATTGGAATGAATCTCTGTGCGTCAACTATTGAGGTTATTGGGTAAGTGTAGTCGATGAGGGAAGAGACAGAGTTCTTCTCCCGCTGGAATGCGAGTTCCGTCGGCTTTTCCCTGTAGGTGTGACACTGTCCCTCCAAGTGAAGCCCCGTCCAGATGTAACAACTTTTAACTCCCGACACAGGCGGATCCAGCCTATTATCGCAGTTATTTGTTAAATAATAAACATGCTTGTTAATATATTGTATATTATTTATGTACTGAAGATGATACTATACAATATTATTATTTAAATAATTACATATTTGAACATCCTTTTGCGGGGGGGGGCTTGCCCCCTCTGGATCCGCCAGTGCCCCGACAAGACGTTTAGTAGTACTGTGAAATGGGTTTGTGAGTGTTAAGGAGAGAGGGGCAAAGATGTAGAAAAAACTGCATGCGGTCCATGGCCTGTTTGTATTCTGTTTCTACATTCACTTGGTATTAATCGAAGCATAGAAAACTACCGATTAGAACAGTCGGTTGCTACAATTCTCCGTTTACTCTTACTGTTAGAAAAATCTTTATACAAACAAATTACGAAAATATTTGTAAGGTATTGTGTTTTCGATTGGATAAGTACTCACGCAATAATTGAGGTGCAAGTTGCCGACGCCGAGTTCAGCTTAACAAAGAGCAAACTTTCAAACGTCATACTTATGTGAATCCTTTTAGATACTATCAGCCAGCATCAGGGAGTGGTTCGATTCCCTGTATTCCCGATCCTAAGGTTTCCCTAATACATTCCATTACTGAGTGAAATGCCACGCTCAGACATTCTAAAACAAATTGACGAGAGCCGTCGCAGGTCATCAACCCCGACAGCACGTTCGTTGGATAGTTTGTAAGACTTACCCTTCAGCAGCTGGTAACACTCGACATTACACGTTCCGGTAACAATGGACATCTTTGTCAATCGTGTTACTGGAACCACCAGATTCACTTTTCTGACAATGGCAAAATAGTTCTCAAACATATCTATTTAGTTTCACGTCAGGAACCCTGCTACAGCAAAGCTAACCAATAGCAAACATGCGAACTGTGGTGAAAAGGTTTAAATCAGGAACTTCTGAGAAAGGGAACTGTCGAAAAGTTGCCACTTTCGGTTTTTGAACTCTAGGCCCCCTCGACAACGATACTGGAGAGGCAACGCTATTGCGGCCGGTCCTTTGCCTGCTGAAAGGGCCTGAGGGCGCCTTTGGAACTGTTGGAGCGCGGAATGACATCTGGTCATGGAAATAGAAGTGGAAACCAAAACCACAAGAGACATGCAGACAAGAGCCTCTAGAGGTATAGAGGAATTACTTTAAAGGGGCATTTACGCGTAGAGACAGTCTCCTAACTTTCCTGAAATTAGGAGATAAACTCTCTTAGATGGCTTTTCACGAATGGAAATATCTCCCGAAACGCAAGTCTCCTAACTCCCGGGAGAGTAGTTTCCTGAGGTCTCTCTGGAAAAATATCTCCTTGTTGTTTACACTTGATACAAATGCCTCTAGATGTTCTTTGGCGCCGCCACGTTGAATAAGCAATCGATGAGCAGCGGCGAGCAGTTTTTGAGGTTAGGATGTGACAGATCTTGCACATACTTGTGCCGCTTTAATAATTTTGAAGAAGCGGAGAAAAAGAAAGAGACAAGTGTGGGTGATTCTTTTTACAGAGAAGAGCTGAGTATTTTTTTAAACTTTGATGTAGGAATTGCAGGACGAGAATTTTAAAAAAATATATTTATTTGCTACCTGTTCAATTGTATTGCAATTTTTCGGGATTAATAAAATAAAACAAGTTTTAATCAATGGAGGACTAAAAATATCTATTGGAAAACGTGATCGTATTCGATAAAATAGTTTTGACCTAATGTAAAGTTTTGAAAAATGGTTAAGTTCATAATTTGTTATAGAATCCTTTTTGAAGTTAAGTACACACGATTTGAAAGAATCAATTTTAAATTCTCTGTAAATTTGTTTATTTGATATAAACAAGGGAGCATGTAAAATTCATGCTTGGAAGGAATTTATTTTGGATTATTTGAAATTTGTTAAATTTGGTAGTAGAGACATTACACCATATAGGCAGGAAAGAGAACACCTTATGATAGTTTTATTTAACAAAATTCCATAATTAATTCGTAACTTCGAGTTATTATTTATTAAAGGAATATATATAATTAATATAATAACAATTATTATTATTATTATCATTATTATTATTATTATTATTATTATTATTATTATTATTATTATTATTAAAAAGGATATAAAGGAAGAGGATTTGTGTACATAAACTTCGCACGTGTCACTCCAGAAGGATTGATTTGTTATTAGGAAAAATATCTCAAGCAATTAAAAAGCAAGATACCGTCATGCGGAAATGTATTTCTTGGGAATAGATACTTGCTTTGAACGCTATGGTTTTTGGCAACATGAGATCTCCGTCCAGCTCGTGACCTTGAAGTGTAAATCGCAGACTTCCGTGCCAGGGCAGTTGGGAAATGCTACAAGTGTGCATGCGCAAATCATGCACCGTAAACAGTGCGTCAGTGGTAGCAGACAACGATTGGTAGGTAGACCGAATCTGGAAGGCTGGCAGATACTGGAAGGTAACAGTCAGTGAGTCAGGAGGCAACGCACACAGGCAAACGGGCAATCAACCAGGTACGAAGCTGCCAGACAGGAAGAGAAGTAGAAGACTATGACCTTACGGATTTAAGAAATTCTTATTCCGTATCCAGCAACAGCACACTTACGGGGTTGTGTGCCGAGGAGTATCATCTAAAACGTAGAGAGAGCTATAAGAAGGGGCCGCTTCGACAACCACTGTTAGCAACATAACTACAGGTTATGTCCATGCACTCTTTTTGTCAGCGAGTTCGTTTAGAGTTAGCTCATTGGTAAATGGTTTCATCACTATCTCTTGCAATGTCTTCGATCTACATGACATCCATCTGTTTCCTGAAGTATCAAACTGCTCCCTTCTCAGAGTAACTCCTCTATACAAAAGCGCCAGCGTATCTGGAGGGGAAAAACAATGCAAACCGATGTGTAGAGCGGTCCCTATATCACGCTCCTGTAAGGTATGAAACCTCCCCCACCACTCCTCGGAATAAAACGTGCACTATCAGTGGGGATACTCACTTCCTGGAACAAATTTCTCTGACTATTCTCAGATTTTCAGTGGATTTTTAAAAATATTTTCGTAATATGATTTTTAATTTCATTCTATTCAAAGAATAATATTAAAGCCAATCTGAAACTGAGTGATCAGCAATCTGATTTTACCGTGAGAATGTAAAAATTAACATTTTTTCGACATAAAAATTGAGCAAAAATGTACTAATGATTTTAATGAATCATAATCAGTATTATAAGCCTCTGAAAATTTCCCTGATTTCTAACGATTCTTCTATAAGTTCCTTGATTTTTCTCTGACTTTTCCAGAGCAATGTAATTCCCAGATTTTTTCCGGTTTTCAATCTTTTCCAGAAAGTGGCCACCCTCACTACACTTACGACACTAATGACCAAAGTAGTTGCCGCATCCGAAATCAATAAACACTTACTCCCTCATTTGTAAGTCTTTCTATAAAAGGGATATCAAGATCGCGGACAAGGCAACAAACTTACTAGAGCTTGTGAACAGCTTGTGAAGTAAGGGTTGTACACATTCCTCCAGTGTGGCGGTACGTCACTGGATACCTGGCTCATGACAGTCTTTGGGAGAAGTTACTTGACAGTTATTATTACAAATTTAGCTATATTAAATCCCATTTTCTCTTTAAGGCAAATAAATTATCCAATAAATTGAAATAATAAATCAATCCAATTTCATATTCTCAATAGAGAAAAAATTTAAAAAATTGAATCAAAATAATCTTGATTTTATAATCATATTTAATTAAGAGTGATAAAAAACACGTTCTTTCTACGTTCAGGATAGAAGGTTTAACAGACAAATAATCTCCGTCGGTTAGCCAGAATTGGTACCTTACAGAAACTTGTTAATTTATTTCACATTATTGTTAATTACTATAAATAACTGAATGATTTAATATCACAACACAAAAAGAAAATAAGGAAAGAATTCGCCATTCAAACATATTTCGGTCACTTAACAAAGCTAGTTACATAAAGGACAATTTAGTACGAAAATAAATATCAAATAGTAATAAGGAGTGATTATAAACATAATACCATTCTCTTATTTGACAGAAAACAATGTGGCAAACATATTTTTGTATGAAGCCACTGTTCACCGCCTCGCGCCGCTTCAGCTTGTGCATGAACACCCCTTTCTGTTTTTTTTTTGGGGGGGGGGGGGAATGAGTTCGGAGTCAGGGGAAGTTGCCCGTGTCCGTAGGAGCGCCGCGTTCCCCAGGCGGGCAAGTAGCTCGTGCGGGCGCGGACTGACGTGCCTGTTCTATAGTATAGGTAGGCATCTAAGTGTACGCAGTGCTATATCACCCGCCAGGAAGCCCAAGGTTTGATAAGGTTGTTGGTTCGAAGGAGATGAACGGATCGGTGGGGAAGCAACGGACCCTTCTTATCACTGAGCAAACGCAAGACACACGGCGCTTCCAGCAAGGAAAACACAAAGCCCTGTCGGAAGTTTTCCGTTCGAAGCTTCAGGAATTGATTAGATTGTGGTTGCAAAGCACCGTCTTGTTTTAAATACAGTAAAGAGAATTACTAGTATACGAAAGTTGACTTGATAGCACCCGGGATAACACCTTAAAATTACCTCAAACATTGGCGTTTCTCTACGTTATTCTGAGAGGGGAGAGGTTGTTACTGATATGGCAAGCAATCTACTCGCAGCATTTAGGATAATACTTTCGACTCGACACTTCTTTTCCTTTATTATTACTCACGTAATGTTAATTCGAAACTACTGAAAGAGAACGGGAACTTCATGTGAAGAGTCCACAGCTTAAGCTTTGCTGTGGTGCGTCACATAAAATTTTGTGGTCCAGTAGTTTTGCCGCCCGAAACCCCGTCTCAGAAGCCAAGCCAGTTATCATATCTCTTCCTACAAGGATGTTTTCTTTTTTGCATCTCCATACAGCTGCGCAGGATTCTATCTCAGAAGATACGCGACATAATCTCACGCTTCTTCACAGTTCAAGATCATAAAAACATCAAAAAAGATGCAGGCACATACATTTTAGTTCAAAGCAATTGAAACATTATTTCAATCCTGTAATAGGTACCATACATTTTATGATGTTGCATCAGAGTGTATACAGAAATTAACTTTCTCTTCGAATTTAAAGGGATTTTCATATTTTCGCCAATGATTAGAATAAAGTAATCAACACTAAGTTATACAAAGTATATCTTTCATTCCTCAAATGTCTGAACAGCGGACAATTTCAATACATTCGAAAACAATAAAGCAACGCTGTTTAAAAAACGATTCTTCTGCAAGTCAACAAATGATGGGTTAATAATTTAAGTGGAATGTTGTCCAGAAATATTTCTGTACCTGAATTTTCAATTTTCCCTCTCTTTAATTTTGTGTACTTTTATTTCAGATTGTGTTTACATTGAAATTTTTGTACTTATCCTGTAAATTATGCCAAGTGGCCATTTTTGAAACCTAAATTCCAAGTTTTTACGAATCACATAACGAAAATCAAAGAATTATTAAATAAAAGAACGAATTATGAAAATATAGTTTAAAAATGTAAAAACGTTCCCAAAAATGTTTTCTTATTTCTCTGAGAGATTTTGTGGGCGATTACCCAAATTCATATAAATTGTTTCCAACGAAGGGAGCTATAATTTTTTTTTAAAGTTTCAACAAATTAATTATTATTGTTTTACGGCTTTTAGGAGTGAAGTTCGAGATACTATTCACAAAATCATCAATACCGTAATTTCAAATTACATTAATCTGCGAAGATTCATAAACCCAAGTTTATTACATGTTTAATAATGTTTGGGCGTTTGACATAAATAGGATAACATTTACATCGGTGGTTCACAGGTGACTTCCCCTTAAATCAGGTTTTTTCATCGTAGATATGGGCAGAGAGAAGACCAGGGGGGCGGTGGTCACCCTGAAAATTTTAAAGGGGGGGCCGTAGCATTGGTAATAAAACATTTTCATTCCGTAAATTTGTTCAATTCCAGATTCTTTCCTCTTTTTTGAAACCGAGAACTTGGAGAATTGGTACACGGCATTTGAGGAAGCGGCTTGCCAAGCCATCAGGCAACATTGTAAATAGTAAAACTTTAAATATTTTCTCTCTCTCTCTCTCTCTCTCTCTCTCTCTCTCTCTATATATATATATATATATATATATATATATATATATATATATATATATATATATAATTACCATCTCTTGTTTTAGGCAGCAAATGCCTATCGTTTGCAATATCTGTTTTTCCAAGACTCATTTGGATATACCAAAATTTTATATTACAAGATTTAACCCTATCGTGGATTATGTAAATAAAGGCGTTTAAATTATTGTTATGAATTGTAATTCGAGCTGCAGCTCGTAGCAAGAGAAGAAACAGATTTATGTGCAGTGATGCCTCTGAAATACTGTTGCGATTTCATTCACAGCTCATTTCGATCATATTCTTCACTCCATAATACAATTATATTAATCTCCCCCATTCGACACACACAATGTTGACTGTTTTGATGATAAATAAACAAATAAATAAATACCTTGCGATGTCCACATGCTCTGACCCGACACATCGGATGCGGAGCTTGTAGCTAAGTACGGCGTCATCGCACTGGAGTAAATGTTACGGGAATACATTTGGCTGAAACAGAAAAGAAAATTCAATGTAAATGCCGTTTTACGCAACTATTTTCACAAAAAATTAACGCTCATTGTGTTATACAGCAACCCCCCACAAGAATGCAGCTGAGATGCATAGGGTGTGAGGCTTTCTCTACGTTAGACTTCGGGGAATCCTAGTCATTGTTTGCATGAAGCGATTCAGAGATGTACGAGAGATGTTCGTAAGATCACAAGCAATTGCCAACCTAAGCTTTCTTACATGCAAAATCACATTGGATATCAACTCGTTTTTAGTATTGTATTATTTATTCTTCACAAAAAATACATATAAAATCGAACCTAACTAGCATTCAAGTCAACTATTAGGCAGATGAATTTTGATAATAAAAAAATCAGGAAACTTTTTTTTAGTGCATTCAGAAAACATTTTTTAAACTACATTAGCCAAAAGAAATAAACTATTGTACTCGTAATTGCACAATAATCTGAAGAAAGCCGTAAAGTAAAATATCCGTGGGAAAGATTCACAAGTGGTAAACTTCAGGCCAATTGGATTGTTTGAAGAATGATAATATGAAGTGAAATGAAGTGAGCTGCTATCGCATTTTTAGTCCTCATGATAAAACTTTTAACAAGGTTGAAGAATCGAACGAGTATAGTAGTGTCTCGGGTTCGAAGATGAAATTTCTTCTTTTATTATTCCGAATATTTATTTAATGTTAAAAAATAGTATTCAAAATGAAATTTATTATCAAATGTTTACTTTGGGAAAAACTGTTCTTTGCAAACTCCAAGATTCTAAAAACAATGTTCATTATATTTTAAATCGGAACATTTCTCCAATACCTCAGGCTCAAAGATGTGAAGATGCGACGGATTGGTGAATGAATGTAAAATTGAAAAAAAGTTCTGTCAATGCTCGGTATGAAAAATATCTAAGTAATATGATGGAGAATAAGTTCATCTTAAAATTACACAGATGTAAAATTACAAACTGCCAATGCACATGACGGCATTTCTTTGTTTACTACGTTAGAAATACTAACGGATATGATGAATGGAAGTGATTTCTTCCCCACATTGCCTAACGAACAACGAAAATATTCTATAACGAGAATTGGACCACATATTGAGTGACTCTGGCTGTCCAATTTTGTCGCGGGTTTACTACTCGAATTCACTTTGTTGCTTGGTTACTCTGACATACGCAGAAAAAGATCGGAAAGTTTTCTTTTGTTTGCATGTCATTCAAACCTATGAATGTTTAGATGCCGGAAAATTTACGGAGAGTCTATGCAAAGTTACCCGTTGCCAAATTGAAATCAAACAGAACAGCAGATGCATCTTGACACGCAGACCTTGAACTATCGTGCAGTACGAGGAAAACGGAGACAATGTAATACTTTATACTCCGAATTTTAGCGAGCAATAAACATTCTATAATAATAATAATAATAATAATAATAATAATAATAATAATAATAATAATAATAATAATAATAATAATAATAATAATAATAATAATAATTACTTCAATGAATAAATTGGAACTATTATACGTCGGTTTCCAATTTTTAGGGAACTAAATTCACTGCATGCTCTGTCACACATCTTACCTTCCACCCCAACTGACCACACCCAACTGTCCGAGCGTCATTATCCCAAACCCCCCACATAAAATCCACCAAAAAGTGCATTACCTCTGCGACGCTGCCATGGCTCCTGTGAATCGATACGATACGATACGATACGATCTCCCGAAGCTGCGTGCCCGTCGTCGGCGCCGTCTGTGGCGACACTCCCTGACGAAGCGATACGATACGATCTCACCGCCGCGCCGCGCCGCGCCGCGCCGCACCCCGAGCATAAAGGCCACTTTCTTCCTCACTCCGCACCTGTATCAGCGCCCACCGCCCTTATCGCCCGCTCCGTGATATCCGGCCGCGACGACGCAGCGCGCCACCCGCCTCGCGCACACAGGGCGTCTTTCTTTCCACGTCGCGCCGCTCCGACGACAGACGTGCGAGGGGATTTTTTTTTTTTTTAATTTTTGTATTTTTTTTTAATTTCGACCTGATCGATTGATTGGTGATTCCGGGCTCGTAAACTTCTTAGGTCATTACTCCCTTAAGTGTAGCGCATGTGTTTTCATCGAGAGGAGGCGGTGATCTTTCCCTGCTGAATGGAGAGATCCGGCACCAACCTATCGTCGGTTAGCGGAGTTTTCCTCAAGCATGTCACCCGGCAGCCGGGCACAGTCGGGACAAGCTCTAAGCTCCCGACCGGTCTCCCGTAGTATAGTGCATGTAAGTGAAAGTATGTGTAAGTTAGGGGTGAGGATAGGAGAAGGAAAACGATGGGAAGATCGCGCGCGACCTACCTATCTAGCTAGAGTCGAAAATCCTTCCTGTTTATCTAAATTCAATGAAAAAACGAATAATTTTATTTACATATCAGTATTTGATATGAAAAGTTTAGCTAGCATTATTATTTGCATGTAGTCAGATATTTTGCTAGTAATCCGCGGAAGATTCTGAAGGATCTGAAGATTCACAGTAAAACACAAATCTGAGCAATTTGTTTCATGTACTGACACATGAAATAAAACCGGACAGAAGATTGTCATTGAAAATTCGAAAATAATTTGCCATTACGATATCCGTGCAAAACACATGATTGCATGAATTGGAATATTGATTGACTGATTTGTATTTAGTGTCCCTGCAACTGGCAAGGTCTTTGAGGTCCATAAGAGAGGATCTAAATCTGATCATTAGGCGATAGCAAGAATGATGACGAAGTGAATAACGAATATAGTGGAATGAAAGCAAGAGGAAACAAGAATCCCGAGAAAATCTCGGAGAGTTCGATAGCAGGTCAATTTATGTAGAATTTATGGTAAACAACGTAAATACTAACAGTGAAAGTGTGTGCTATCCATTACACATCATGAGCCTCTCTGAATTGGAAGACATTCATATCCTTCGAATCAGGAAAGTCGATAGGACGCACATCTCGCGGATGTCTCTGTTGACATCGGGAGATAACTTGAAGCGTCGCCCTAACATGAACAGCGTTATCACTGTAAATGGCATGTGTACATAAAAAGATGTATCAGCCCTGTAAAAAATTCTTTTTTCTTTTTTTGCTGGTAAAACTACCAGATATTTTGCTCCATGTTAAACTTACACCTCGAAGAAAAGTTATTAATTATAAAGAGAAACATATGTGGGAACTTCGTCTACTTCTAAGTAATCTCATGAGATGAAGTTGCATTATATGAGAAAAATTTAGATTTAATCAGATTTAAGTTAGGTCAACTGAAAAGAGTGTCCGATTAATATTTTTTCGTAGTGTTAATCGGAAGCGGAAAAACTGTTATCTCTCTTGCAATGAAGTATGTACTCGTATTTAAGCCAAAGCGGAACGATATGAAAGTTGTTACAGATAATGTTATATATTTCACTTGCATTCCTCATTTTACTTTGCTGAATTGCGAAGAGATCATTTGAGGTGATGTTGACCAGTATACCCAGTACGTTCGAAAAAGTAATATTGCAACAATGCATAAATTGTGAATGACTCTTGGCACAAGATTATTTTTTTAACTTTTTATCTTGAGTTTCTTTCTTTGTGGAAATTTATATTCTCTGTATAAAATTAACATTCAACATGCGTATAAAATTTATATTCGCACTTCACTAACAAATGACTGCAATTACACAGCTTTTTTATTAATATGGAATTATGATCCGAATTTCGAACATAGTACTATACGTCACATACGAAAATGCTTGTTAACTGGGCTAAAGACCGTCTTAATTTCGTAATGAATGGAAACATCAGGAAAGGAAAACTTAATGTACGTGACATGAAGAGAACGGTTCTTAGCTACTACCTTTGAATGGAAGTTTGGAGTATCTTCTTCGTTTGTGATCAGCGATCGCATCTCGTGAGATGAGATGTACCTACCAACTCCTGTATGTATGAGCTTCGCGCGGAAGAGACATGCCGCTCTGATATTTCTCAGTGTGGATCAATGGGAGCAGTGTGTGTGTGTCTGAGTCTTATCTCAGGGCAACACAAGACACTCGCGAGGAAGCGACCATCCTCAGTAAAAGCTACCTATCTGCTAGATGACATCGCGTAACAATGTCCAAGGCAGAAAAGTTACGTTGTGTGTGTACTAGAGTTTTGTCCACCTCGATAGCTATCGCACAATGTTTGTTTTGGCATGCATGTGATCATTCATTATTTTGA
Source organism: Teleogryllus occipitalis (assembly GCA_011170035.1). Lineage (NCBI taxonomy): Eukaryota > Metazoa > Arthropoda > Insecta > Orthoptera > Gryllidae > Teleogryllus > Teleogryllus occipitalis. The sequence goes on along the minus strand of BLKR01000187.1, from coordinate 94,673 downwards.
AAAGAACACTTTTGAATTCAGAACATTAGTTTCACCATTTTCCTCGTTAGATTTGATTATAGCAACTGGGCCTTTATATGCAGAAAAACTATTTGTTTCCTGTCACGCGAGTGAAATTTTATACAAATTTAAATAGCAAAGAGAGAATTATCGAAAAATCTTGATGACAACTGTTGGGTGAGAAACAGAACAATGATACGTTTTGCGTGGAAGTAAACATTGATTCTCTCACAGAAATTTGGCATTTAAAGCAAATGTCAACTTTATAATATTGCATTTGTTAATAAAATTAATTTCATTGCTCTGAACAAATACCGAACCTTTTCGATGACATGCGATGACCCAACGTAGGCAACAAGCGTGGTTAGTCAACTTCGCAAAACAAGAACATAAAAAATTAATTTTTGTTGTTTTCTTTTTCAGCTTACCATCAAGTAAAAACGTATCCACAACACGTCAGTCTGCGAAGTCAACTAAATATCATCAGCCTCCACGAATCACTTTGGATTACGGATCACTCAAACCAGTCAGTCATGTCACAAGAATCCACATGGTTTCCAACCTCCCACAGACGACAATGTGGATTGTCACAGAATCAACCGCCCGGAATCACGCGCGAGCACCACCGCTCGAGTCCACTGCCTCGGATCTTGCGCGGTCCTCCTCGAATGTTCGTTGCGGCGTTCCAGAGGCCCCACCACCACCCAGGATCGGCGTCCCAGCGGGGAGCAACGGTTCTCACGGCCACTGAGATCGCGCACGTCGGCGCCTTCGCTTAGGCCGCGCTGGGTGGCGTCACACGCCGTCACTCCTACTCGCGCCACGCGTGTCGACGGACTGAAGACGTGCGCGAGCGCGCACGTGGACACGTCACTGCTACCACCACCCCTCTCCCCGCGTACGGACACAGTTCGGGTGCGCCGTAGCACTGCACTGCCCCGAGAAACTTCTTTGTGCTGGGAAAGCGGACCCAGGCTTTTGGACAGGGACAGGGCCAGAGACCGATGCTAGAAGCATCAGTTAGCACGTGTGGCCGGGAGTAGGGAGTGCTGGAGATCATGCCCCCTCACATATTTTTTTTGTAATTCTACACAATTTATTCAAGCGATGAAGTGCTAATTACACTATTACTCTATCTGTAATATCATGTTCAAACGAGTATTCCAATTATGAAAATTATTAAAAGGTGAAAGTGGATGCAGGAAGGTGCCATTTTTCCCTCCTTCTATTTGTGTGTGTACTCTGTTGACACAAACCTAACACTACATTTGGATCGCAACACAATTGAAAGAGGATTCCTGTGAAGGTCGAGAGGACGGCATATCTAGATTAAATTCAGATTCTGAAAAAGGATCATTTTTTAATTATTTCAGTATACTTAACGTATGTAACACTGGAAGGGGGAGGGGTGAACTGAAGTCTCCTCCCTGAAATACTTTTTGGGATCGTCCTTGGAGGAAAGGAACCTGTCCGAACGACACTTATCGTCGACAATTATTTTATGGTTTTCTTATAAATACTTTAGTTTTGTTGAGTATAGAAGATTTTAAGGGAAGTTTTTTATTTCCATTAATTAAAAATGTACTTTAATCTATGTCGCATTTGCAGTGGGGGTAAATTATCAACTATCTATGTTATTTCTATGCATCTATTACTTTTTTGACGATTGATATAAATATAATTAACGTTTTCACCGTCGTCATCACAGCATACTATTTTATACACAGCTTTCTGATATAGTTCTTAAGTGTACGATATTTTAAAAAAAAATGACTTGCCGAATAACCAAATTGTTATTATTGCTATTATTATTATTATATTATTATTATTATTATACTTAAAGTGTTAGTCAAATCCTTTTATCTTTTTTTTTCTTTCGTAAAATTTTCATTTTTCCACTTTTTATCGCATTTATCCTAGTTGCTGCTTTATTCCTATATTAGGCTCTGTCACCTCAACAAAACAGAGCCATCGTTTCTTGCCCAATGACACAAAAGACATGTAATAATTTTAGGTTTTTGACCATATACTAGTATTATTTTTTAGAAGTATGCTGCGCTTCAGCACTCTACCTGATAATTTAGCATAAACAGAACTTCTTGTAAGTATGTAAAATTATATCTTCCTCTGACTAAAAAAGAAATAAACTGTGTGGCATTTTCACGATAATTGTCGAAAGAGAGATTAATAGTTTGCTGGCGTGGTGAAAATAATGCTTGCGCCGGTAAGCCTTAGCAAAAGAAATAATATCACATTTGCAAAGAACTGTTGAATTCAAAACAGTATTCAGCTTAAAATATGGTGAGATCAGGTCACTTATTAAACCAAAAGATTTTTTTTAAATCAACTTGTGAACTCAGGTCTCTCCTATGATTTATGTTTTTACTTTCACTCTTTTAATCTAGCGCTATATTATCTTAAGCTAACACTCCACATCTTATTATTTAATGTGAAGTTTTGTAATACGACCGCCTGTTCTTTCATACATAAGCGAAATCTCGCTTCTTCATATCGAACAATATGAAGCTCCAGCTGTTTCCAGTTTCCAGGAAGCCTCGATGTACTTCAGCGAACTAATGGTTAACGGCCGGAGCCTTGACATTTTCTTTGTTAGAAAGGTTTTGGTGCACATTCTTTACGTTTTGAGTGAATTTTTCAATTAACTAACACCAGGAGTGATATTACAACATAAAATATAATGTTTTTGTTCTAGACAGCAAGCAAGGAAATGAAAGAGAGTATTGTCCAGTCGCAAACTGACTAGTTACGACTAGGTTTTTGGATCATCTCTGTATAAGCTTTCGAATCGTAAATGCAATTCAAACAAGTTTGGAGCTCTTTGATTCGATGATAGTACTTCTAGACCTCTAGTTCATTGGAGAACACACTGTTGGAGGAACGATGCCCAGGTCTCGTAAAATGAACTAAAATACATTTGAATTTTCGATTTCATATTTATTGGCAATGCTCAAATTATGATTGAGTCAATGAGTATTATTTACCAACAACTGATTAAATGAATATGCAAAGAAACGCTACAAACTGAAGAAAAGACATTTCAAAATTTCTTGTAAAATTTAACTAATTACGTTACAAAATATGCTATCGTTTGTTCAAAATGTTGAAAACCAACGGAATTATAGATAAATCATCAAAACATTTTAAAAACTAGAAGAATGAATATTACTGTTTTTTTTAATAATGGCTGCGCCTAATTAATAAGTATTTATTTAACGCAGGCAAAGTAATATTTTTGTTATATTACAAGTATACTTTCCTATCCATGTAAATACTTGCCAACATTTCTTTCCATGACTCATTGTGAGGAAATAGGCCGAAGGTAATCGGTAACGAGTTCAAAACTTGAAGGAATATTTTATCTTCAAGGTTACCGAGAAAAGCAATATAGATTGTAGTAACACGTCGAGGGAATGCAAAACTCCGATATGATAATACAGTGCTAACCATTTGTAAAAATATTTCTAATCATAACGACATTACCAACGCATACCGTCATTACCACCTTCATTATAACCAGTGAGGCAATTTATTGAATACAGAAATATTTGGCGAATTATGATTCATTTAATCGTAAGTATAGTTTAAAGTTTTATTATCACCATCTGAGTTCATTTAATAATTTTTGATTTCCATACATCAGAAATCACATCATTTCTTATAAGTATTATTAGTATTAGTAGGTTGGAAATATTTCCACCATGACATTAAAGTACAAATGAAAACAAAAACGTAGATACAGTTAATTCCATCGAACAAGGCAAAATATCTAAAAAAAAAACAAGTAAATATTTACACATATGTATAGTAATATTTAAATGCGATGTCCTCAGGTCCATATTGGCTCAGCCCGTTCTAAGTTTCCTTCGGAGCGACTCTGATCGGGAGTCTTCCAGTCCCGACGGTGGTGGATTGTCGATAAAAGCTAGGTCGAATTCAATCGCTGTCTGGAGGAGAATTCTAGCGGATGGCTGCTCTGAACGATAGTTAAGCAAATTTTTCCTTTAGCAAATGGGCCACGGACCGCGCGCGATCTTTCCTTCCTTATCCTTGCCTCCTCTCCCCTTCCACACACAGACACATGCGTGCAATGCAGTAATGCCGGGCGACCCCAGTGGCTGAGGCGTTGTTCGGCTGGCCAGGCGAAGGAAACGCCGACGTGCAGATCGGCGCTGGATCTCTCGCGGGGGGCGGATCCAGCTGATCATGTGTGTGTCAGGAAGGGGTGAGAACAGAACGAGGAAGAGGAAGGGAAGATCGCGCGCGGTGGTCCGTATCCTCACAAGGATACTGCTCCAGCATTCGTCTGGTGTGGATCGGAGAAACCATGGAAAACTACCAATCAGAGCAGCCGACCGCTAAAATGCTCTTGCAGACAGCGGCTGAATTCGACCTAGCTATCTTGCTAGTGTCTGCAGTAGATTCTGCAGCTCAAGAAAATGTTCGTGGATTATGCCCTCCTCTCCCTTTCCCAACGTCAAATACTTTTTTTTACTGTTTTTACGACAATCAATCCAAAAAACCTTGCCGCCACTTGAAGAAACTTGGTCAGCGCAAGTCCATCGCGTTATTATCTTGTGGACGTGCATTGGCATTGCTACAGGAATGAGCACAGAGTTTGATTCTATGAAATATTGCCTTTTCATCAATGATTATTGTAGGGCTGCTTTTGATAAGATTTTCAACTATAGAGAACCCTTCTTGGGGTAAATTTTAATGAAGAAGTAAATTTTATATTAATCTAAAATTGATTCTACGAGATCATATTGAATGTAAAATTACGAGAACCTCAAAACGTTTATTACCATCAGCACCCAACAACACCCAAAAGTTGACATCAGTCTAAAGCGCAATGAAGTTTCTTTCAAATAAAAGAGATTTCCTGCAGATTCGAAATTCATGAAATCACGACCAACGATTAACAACACGTGACCCAGCACACTATTAGTAAATGAACCAAGCAAATTGAGCATAATGGTTTGTACGTGTAAGGGTACAATAACGGGGCCGTGAGCATAATCACTTCTTCCAAATTAAAAAAAAAAGTTTAGCGGCAGATCTCTAAAGACTTGTATTTATTTTCGGTCACCAAGCTGGATCTGACATGTTTTTGGAAATATTTTAATATATCCGACTTGCAATCAGCGAAGCGCTGGTTGTAATTGAATTCTTTCGTTTGTGGTTTCTAGCCACGTTCTCGCCTTTCGGTCATAACGTGCGTATGGGCGCTGTCGCCGCCCACATGTCAAGTTCCTTCTCACACTCAGTGTCAGCACCCCGGAGCCGCCGCCTGCCTGCGGACGTTGAGTAATCGCGCATTCGAAGGACGAGCTCGGACAGGCCACCCTCGTAATTCTTTCATCGTTGGTCACAACGCGATCAGATTCCGTTACGTGACTGCTTTTGTGTCCATTGTCAGTTCTGTGATGACGTAGGGAGAGATTTCGTCTTCTTCTTCGTCGTCGTCTTCTTCTTCTTCGTCTTCTTCTTCTTCTTCGTCGTCTTCTTCTTCTTCTTCTTCTTCTTCGTCTTCTTCTTCTTCTTCTTCGTCGTCGTCTTCGTCTTCTTCGTCGTCTTCGTCTTCTTCTTCTTCTTCTTCTTCTTCTTCTTCTTCGTCGTCGTCGTCTTCTTCTTCGTCGTCGTCTTCTTCTTCGTCTTCTTCTTCGTCGTCGTCGTCTTCTTCTTCGTCGTCGTCTTCTTCTTCGTCGTCGTCTTCTTCTTCGTCGTCGTCGTCTTCTTCTTCGTCGTCGTCGTCGTCGTCTTCTTCTTTCGTCGTCTTCTTCTTCTTCTTCTTCTTCTTCGTCGTCGTCTTCTTCTTCTTCGTCGTCTTCTTCTTCTTCGTCGTCTTCTTCGTCGTCGTCGTCGTCTTCTTCGTCGTCGTCGTCTTCTTCTTCTTCGTCGTCGTCTTCTTCGTCGTCTTCTTCTTCTTCGTCGTCGTCGTCGTCTTCTTCTTCGTCGTCTTCTTCTTCTTCGTCGTCTTCTTCTTCTTCGTCGTCTTCTTCTTCTTCGTCGTCGTCTTCTTCTTCGTCGTCTTCTTCTTCGTCGTCTTCTTCTTCGTCGTCGTCTTCTTCTTCTTCGTCGTCGTCTTCTTCTTCTTCGTCGTCTTCTTCTTCTTCGTCGTCGTCTTCTTCTTCTTCTTCGTCTTCTTCTTCTTCGTCGTCTTCTTCTTCTTCGTCGTCTTCTTCTTCTTCGTCGTCTTCTTCTTCTTCGTCGTCTTCTTCTTCTTCTTCGTCGTCTTCTTCTTCGTCATCGTCTTCTTCTTCGTCATCGTCTTCTTCTTCTTCGTCGTCTTCTTCTTCGTCGTCGTCTTCTTCTTCGTCGTCGTCTTCTTCTTCTTCGTCGTCGTCGTCGTCGTCGTCTTCTTCTTCTTCGTCGTCGTCTTCTTCTTCGTCGTCTTCTTCTTCTTCGTCGTCATCTTCTTCTTCTTCGTCGTCATCTTCTTCTTCTTCGTCGTCGTCTTCTTCTTCTTCGTCGTCGTCTTCTTCTTCTTCGTCGTCGTCTTCTTCTTCTTCGTCGTCTTCTTCGTCTTCGTCTTCGCTTTCGCCTTCTTCGTCTTCGTCTTCGCTTTCGCCTTCTTCTTCTTCGCCTTCTTCGTCTTCGCCTTCTTCGTCTTCGCCTTCTTCGTCTTCGCCTTTTTCGTCTTCGCCTTTTTCGTCTTCGCCTTTTTCGTCTTCGCCTTTTTCGTCTTCGCCTTCTTCGTCTTCGCCTTCTTCGTCTTCGCCTTCTTCGTCTTCGCCTTCTTCGTCTTCTTCTTCTTCGTCTTCTTCTTCGTCTTCTTCTTCTTCGTCTTCTAGTCAAGCATCAGTAACAGCTTTCAGGGCATGCGTAGGGAGTCGAAACTCACGTGTTCAGATAAATTTCTTTCAATATTTGTAAGGGGTATACAGACCCCTCCCCCCATGCCCACCCACGTGCTCACGTGTATGGTATAGACGTAGTTTGTGATTACGTGTGCGTTTCAGTTGAAGTAGCGTTCATCTTCAGATTACAGGGGTTTTGCTTAGATGACATTTTAACCCAATTATGAGCCTCCCTAACAATATAGCAATACAGAACTATGGGATCAAAAGGACTTTGAAAAGGAACTACGAGTATAACTTTTTAAATTTGAACGTTTCATATCACAAACCGAAAAGTCCTGAGATTTATCATCTGCCAAAAGCCGTTTCAGAGAGCAGTGATACAACTACTTATTTGGCCAATGATACTACTGATAACAAGGATCACATACTAGTTTTTCATGTTTCCATAGCGCAATAAAATTTTGGAATGTTTTGGCGGCGTGTGAGCGGCCGCGGGAGGGGAGCGAGGGGCGCGTGCGCGAGGGCCAACCGGTGTGGCTGCCGCCGAGCGCGTGCCTGCGCCCGGGGTCACGCCCCGTCGCGTGTGCGCGTGCGCCGCCCCGCGCCAGCCACCGGAGCGTCGCGGCACCCGCCCGTCCGCCCGCCCGCACGTGCGAGGAAGCGCACGCCGCCGCCACCGCAACAGCCATCGCCCCCGACCAAGCCATTTCCACCCCTCCCCCGTCTGTGGCAGCGCTAGGTATGGGCAGACCGGGCAATCGCCCGAGGCCCTGCAAGTCAAGGGACCCGATGATGGAACTGACGGGGAAAAATAATAAAAAAAATTGGAAAGAAATTGGAACTCGAAAAATCTTTATCGCGATTTATAAAATTACGATAGACTATTCTGATATTTTATAAAATCTTTAATTAATTTTTGCCTTAAATACTTAATTATTATAGCCATTACTTATAAGGTATGATTATTAAATGAATGAAATGACGCTAACATTAAAATAGGTTCTACTGATATTCAGATTTATTATTCATGTATTTAACAAGTGAGTTTATTAAACAGTAACTAAACAAAACTTTTTTTAGCATTTTAAGCTCACAGTGGAAATTGTATTACCACTAAATACTTTTACATTAAAAACTATATTTTAAAAAATTCCAAAAACTTTTTTCTGGCTCAAACGTAATTTTCGTTCTTTATTGAAATGAAATAACTGGCATAGTTTCTTGACACAACTTACACATTTTTATTTTGTTTTGTGGTTGCTACCTTTCAGCATTGTCCCGGGCCCAAAATTGTCTAGCTAGCACCCCACCCACCCACCAACTGCCTCAGCTTCCGCCACCGACGCCATCTCTGCCACCTTCACTTCCACATGTACCGGTAATACCACCGCCGCCGCCTCCACTACCACTTCCATGGCCCCGCCCCCGCGCGGCAACCTAACGCGTTTCTCGTGTCGCGGTGCTTCCGCGCGCCACCGCCTTCGCCGCCGAGCGGAAGGGCCAGGGCCGTCCGCGCGTGCGGCGCATTGCGCCTCTCCCACAGGAAGCTCCTAGGGTTCGACTCCCGGCGCTGCGGTGGAGGATTTTACAGGCCACTTAGAAATCTTCTCCCAGAGCGTACTCAACCCACACACCAGGAGGAACGTCAGTGTTCTCCCGCCAGTCATCTTCAACGAGGAAGTGAAAGAAAAACCATCGGAAACAACATTAATAATAAATGCTCAAACCATGTTATGGTATGTGCATATAACGTAGTGTAATAATGTATACCGATTGCTAAATTTTAACAAGCATTTTAAAATGTGAACGTTTTCAGTTGAAAATGAAAATGGTTAAGATCTATCGAATTTTTAATTGCAATGAAATTCAGCGGAAATTTGTTGACAAAAATTTTGTCACATTCTATTACTTGAAGTAGAAAATTTGGATTTTTTTTGTCTTGAAAAATCACATTTTTTTAGATACTTGTTAAAATTTAGCTATTTATGTTTAATAAAACAGACATAAATAATAAGATACAATTTGTTATTTAGTACGAAACGCGTTCCCTATCATGAAATCATACAAAAACAAACTGTTGCGGATTGCAGAATTTGTCATCGGGAACCCTTGCACACTTCTTTATTCCATTGAACTCTGCTCGACCAGCAGTTTTCTTGAATCAGAGGCGCGGAAGAGTGCCGAGATATCCACAGCAAACCGGGAAACACTCCTTCCGAACCCGAACAAAGCCTCCGCCTCCAGCGAGACATTTCCCGCGATTACGATCGAAGGCATCGTTTCAACGAGTGACTAAGTGACGGGGGAAAGGGGGAGGGGGAGGGGGAGGCAAACGCGAAGACGCAAGCGCGTTGTGTAGCTCCGGGCGCCGCCGCCGCCGCCGGAAGTGGGCTGCGGGCAGCGTGACCGCGCACATCCGTCGTCGCTGTGTCCCTGCCCGCCCGCTCCATCGCGAAGGGCACGCGGCGCAAACGCAGGAGCCTTGTCGCCGGCTGCATTGCGTTTCGCAAGCTCGAGAGAAGTGATGGCACATTTTATCAAAACATCGGTACATCACCACATGGGGATGAAAACATCAACAAAAACATCGATGTTTTAAATATGATCAAACAGTTCTTCTTACCATTTTTAATTAGAGTACCTAAATGGAATACCGGTATATTTTATTGTTTGCTTACTTATAAGTAATGTGTTAATAACAACGTTGATCAAATGTTTACATTTGATAAACATTGTTAGGAGAAAAATAAAGGACGTACTTCGTTATTTATAAATCATCGAAGGAAAATGTTCTCTATCTACTATACATAATACGCAAATATTAGTTTAAAGTATATTCTGTCTTAAAGCACACTGTCGCCTTAAGTCTATAATCAATATCCGTACCGACAAGGTTCATAATGCAATTTAACGATATTACCACGTACAAAAATCATTTTTTTCTAAAAAAATATCGTAAGCAAACATCGATGTTAATATATCTATGTTTTCGGGCGGAAAATATCAATGTTTTCAAAACACCGTTTTTTTGCCATCATTTCTCGAGAGTGCAGCAGAGTGCGCCATTAGAACTCCAAAAGTGGCGAGAGCAATTCCAAGGGGGAACGCCCTTAAACGGTTTTAAATTATTATTCAAGGTAAATTCTTGACCTCTTTTGTAATGCAGAAAGTAAATACTTTATACGCGTATCGTTTAGATTTGTAATTTCTGAATGGTTTAAAAATTTAAAATACACAAATGTAAGATGGTGTAAAAATTAAATAGTTATTACCACATTCATTTTTTTTAATGTTTCCTGCAATTTTTAATGCTGCTGTGATCCGTGATTTCCCTGATCGCTTCCGGGAGAATGCCGGCGTAGCATATTACAAAACGGGCCAAGTTCCGTGCACGATCCTTTCTACTCTGTCTTATCCCCATTTGCTGTCCGCGGGCCCAGTAAAGGGCAGACCATTCTCAATTGGCCCATTTAGAAGAGAATACTTCAACCTAGAAAAAAAATCTTGTAATATCGGAGATTGGCCAAAGCAAAACTAAGTGCTGTTCAGGCAAATAATAATAATAATAATAATAATAATAATAATAATAATAATAATAATAATAATAATAATAATAATAATAACAACAACAACCTCGAATTAATTTATTATTATTAAGTGGGGAAAGGAGACACTTAATAGGTATCGTCAATCCCCCCATTTTTTCTCTTCAAACTATCGACCTGCTATCGACTCCTAAGATATTTAGAAATCTTCACATTCTTTGAGAATGAATTGTGAATGAATTGAGAAACTACCATATTCAATAACGAATGTTCAAGTGCTGATCTATTAAAGGCATTGCACTATCATAGCGTGAGTATGAAGTTTATACAAACATTTGCACTTCACCTCCAGTGTAGCAATAAAAGATATCCTGTGCTCTGAAAATAAACGTGGTATTGACGAAACCAGCCGGCCATTTAGTAATGATGATTCATCGAGTTTGGACTCGATGAATCTTTTCAAAGCGGATGGCTCCCAAACTGACAGTTCTAAGCAGAATTTACGACTTCCCCGTAAGAAAACATTTAGAGACAGAAAATGAAACACTGAAGAAGAAACACTATTATCCAACTCGGATATTTACATTCGGAGTGAAAGGACTGCGCCTTTGCACAGACCCCTAACACTCCAACGATCGTGTTACAGCAACACCGGCAAGAGAGGTGACGAACCAACACCAGCCACCAAATGAAAGAATCATTGAACCCAGTCTGAACGACCCAATTGTGTGATGAGTTAAAAACGCAAAAGCCAATATGGAAAACCTCCAATTATTTGAATCCCCATAATCCGACAAATTATCCTTCTGTTTTGGGGAGAAAAAACAAATCAAGTTTGCATATTCTGATCCTTCATACGTAGACTAATTTAATTTTGTTTTCTTTTTATGCTAATCATACAGTAGGTGTCTAACAAACCAGTATTCAACACCAGAACTATGAACGCCAAAAATAGCTGCACTTTTCAAGCAACCTCTCGCCTTCAAAATAACGGGTGCAAATGCTCCGCCCTCGAAAGGGTCGGGTCCAGTGTGGGGCGGGGACGGGAGGCATGGAACCGAAACCAGGGCAAAGGGCCGCGGGGGCGGGAGTGGAGCGGTGAACCACGGCAGGCCGGGGCGGAGGGCGCCCTGCGGGGCGCTAGACACGTCTGGTTTCGGTGGCGCCCTTGCCGCAGTGATCAGTTTTGCATCGCTACGTGGACAAAAACATTCCTCCAAATCTCAAAGTGTCAGAAAAGCGAAATTGGCTCAGACACTTAGGACATCAATCAAAATGAACTGAAGTATGTATATAAGTAACCATTCTGACTGTTGGACTCGTCAATATTTAGCGATAATTTTTTCAGAAATGATTATTTATTGGTCGCATAAATTATTACGTTTATAATAATATTATTAAATTAATAATTATTATTATCATAAACGACAGTAAAGTAATTTTGAGGAATGATAAAACTAAATAAACAATTTTTAACAATTGCTTAAACTTTCACCATACGTGTCTTGCCTGGTACGCTGACGAGGCACATGCAGCACTCAGTGCTGCACCTTCAAAATTTATAATTTTAGTTCTCCCTCCGAGAAATGTTGCTGGTAGGTGTTATGACCTCCACTTCCACCAAACTTCATTTCCAAATCATCTGCTCTAAAAGTTTTTCTCCGTTTTTTCATCACAAACTTTCAAAATATTTGAAATAATTTCCTCCATTTTGCACAAACACATCAAAGCAAGGCGCGCCGCCGGCATTGCTGCACAGTGGGTTAAGAACTGGCCACGCACTAAGGATGCCACAAAAAAAACCGCTAACAAAACATCAATGTTTATAAAATATCTACAAAATCATAGATATTTTTAAAACCGCTTTCGTAACCATAAACATTCACGCAGAAGCAGGGATTTAATATGTTGATTGCATTTGTTACTTTTCAATTCAGACTTATCAGACAAAACATATCCAAAAAATGATCAGGGTATAGAACAAAAGTTTTTAATCTGATTGGATAATTAAACAATTATGAACTTCATTTATCGACGACAATCCGATTTTAATTATTTTTCACTCTTGGTCACTTTGGTCAGAAGAATGTTCAATTCATGTAAAAATGAATTGAATATTACAAGTTTGAATTATAATGGTATTTTTTCATTCAAAAATAAAACATCACATCGTCAAAAATCACATACATGTAGAAACATCGAACAGAAAAAAATCATAATGAAATGAACAGAAAGAAATCATAATGCTAATAACATGAGTTGTGTTGTGAACTGAACTTATATTTTTTTACCTTCTCGTATACGTACGTATATACGGAGTAATATACGTAGTATAGATAAAGTACTATGCTGTGGCAAAAATGTCATTTAAATATGTGTTATTTATCATGTAATCAACATTCTTTAAGTCTTTTACTCTACATGGTTCTGTTTCATTTCTTGTATTGTATTTCATTGATTTTCTTTTTTATCCCATGTGCGCTTTTGAGTTCATTTCAGCCCACTGTGCGCCGATTCGGTGGCTTCAGACGCAGCCTCGACCGCGTTCCGCTTATCGACGGAGGCACCCGCCCACGACATGCCGGCGCGCGACACGCCTCCCTCCGCCCCCGCCCACTCCCCACTCCCCACGGCGACGCTTCGCCCGGCTCCGACGAGGCTGCTCGGATTTCTTTTCAAAAGTCCTGATTTTTTAAAATAAGTATCACCGGGGGCGCCAGCCGAATGCGCTTACTACGCTCCGTGAAGTCATGAAGGTTAAGCGCATTCGAGACTCGCGGCTTCGTGGTTGGGTGACCGGCCAGGAACCCCGGGATCTAACGGCGTCGAGCCCCTGGCCGAAGAGATAAAAGGCACTGACTGACTGCGACGTGACGAGACTTGACAAATATTTTTTAAAAAAAAGTAAGAAGCACTTTAATGGAGGATTACTCCCCAGTGCAAAGCTCTCAACGCCCCTTAAGGGGGTTTGGAGACGCGTTGCGTCAAGGTGGAGACGCAACAAATTAAAAAAAAAATATTTACTGCCGGCCAGGATAGCCGCGGTCGCTACGGCTGAAGGGTCGCGGGTTGTAATCCCTGGCTCTGGCAAGGACGTTTGTGTGTGTCCGTATTGTCCTCACGTGTTCTTCCTACAATTAGTATAAGCACTTCGTACCTGTTTGTTATTATAAAAAATATCCTGAAATTGTTAGTCCTGATTTTGTGATCCAATGATCCTGTTCTGATTATATATATATCAGTATCATAATCTTACAATAAGGAAGTGCGCGAATATTACTCAACGTAAAGAGAAATAAACCTGGCTGAAGGAGTACCTCCGTCGAATACACGAAAGACAGATTTTCGCGGCCTGAATGACAAAGTTCCATCTGGCACCATCATTTTGGCGAATATCATATTCGAAGTCTCTACTGCTACTCACAATAAAAGATGTTCAAATTAGACTAATAGAAACTCTTTTAGAACAAAAGGGGTAGTATTTTATGGATTATTAGACAACTTCAAACAATGTGCTCTCTCCTACAATATGATAATCAGATAAAAACTTTCCAGGTAGAGGCCGCGGCATAGTAGGTCTATGCGTAATACAGAAAATAGGTCAAATAAATGGTGTATGAATAAACGTGATTTACCAAGACACTTTTTAACCATTTACAAATTTAATCACATTATTAACTCTATGCAATGCAATACTGCATACCCTAAACTTCATGGAAGTAAGTATTCACTTACCCCATTGCGGAAGGTGTTCCGAATTGTCCTAGATTGTTCGCCTTGCCCGGATAGGTTTTATAACTGCTAACAAGATATGGTAGTCGGGTAGTAAGAGTATAGATCACGTGGTATATTTTATCGAGGCGATTGGAAGATTCTAGGAAACAAGACATCGTTACTCTTGTCCGTTTAGATACCCTAGTTTCATCGAACGCTGCTGAAAGTTTTCTAGGTAATTTAAGAAACTTCCAGTGACTGATGTGACACATCTTGTTACTATCCGAAGCTCTTTATTTCCTCTGACATCTGCTCAGACTCGCCAGAGACACCTTTGTGCTATTGCAGTGTAGATTGTATATAAAATGTTACAGATTTTATATAAAACGAGTTTTATGAAACGTATGTTCACAAAACTAGTTGGTGTATGTGGTCAATTTTTTCGTAAAAATGTTTGGCCTGCCACCTGCGTGGAATGCTAAGTACTAACATTAATTTTTGGATCTCTCGTCTTGCGTTACGATAATAATGCAGTGAGCGTCAAATCGTACTATTGACATTAATCTGGAAGAGCGTTTCCATCGACCATTCGCAGCCAACCACTTTCGTCATGCCAACGCTCCTTAGATCAGACTGTACTCTTTCGAGGAACTGAACTTGATCTACTATGTCCGGACGCATTTAGCAACTTTGTTAAAAAAAATTGTTAACAGGAATATCACCTTGCGCAACAGTCATTATAGCTGATGCCACGTATCTTGGTCCGCCTCGCGTCGCGACGCGTCGCCCAGTTCATCCCCCGCCCCGCCTCTCCCCGCCCGCCTCGCCACGCGCCACATTGAGTTGCCTCGCATCAAGTATAGAGTAAGCCCTCCCCGGCTCGCCCGGCAACACTTTGAGTTGCCCCTTCCCGCCCCGGCTTGCCTCCGCTCGCTCCGAGTTGCCCGCCCCGCCCCGCATTGAGTTGCCCAACCTTGTCTTTGCCCGGCCCGCAACGCCCCGCGCAGCATCGAGTTGCCCCCCCCCCCCCATGCCCAGCCCTGCTAAACAAACGCAGTCCCGCAGCGCGGCGCGGCGCATCGCGGGCGCGGAACGCGAGGTCGCCGGAGGGCCGAGCCGGTGGCGGCAACGCGTGCATGCGAGCGGGGCGGGGAGGGGGAGGGGGAGGGGGAGGGGAAGGCGCGGAGCGGGGCGCCAGCGAAGGCCGCGCGGGCGTGCCCCGGGCCGGCGCACGTGATCAGTCCAAGGGCAGAACTGGCACTGGAGAGCACTAGCCCGCTCGCTCTTTGTTGGGGGGGGGGGGGGGCGATGATAGCTTTTTTTAAATACCTCCGACTGATGACTAGAGAATCGATTACTATGACTTGAAGGAATGTCTGTATATAGCTACATTTTTTTTACCTTTTTAACCACAGAGTTTTGTAATTTGATAAGTGATTTATTTCGTTTTCTACAATTCTATTCTTGATAGAATCTTTTCCAAAAAATTGCATCTGGCCCAGGAATGTAAAAAATCTCTTAGACTATAAAATGGTTAAACTTTGTACTTCAATGAAAATATTGTTGATTTAAGAAACAAAGAGGGAAACGTCAATGGGTTAAAATCATACTTCAAGCTCCTGATTAACGGCTGACTGTCCAGGAGTATTCGACATTTTTAACTCCTTTCTTTTACGGTAATTGTTTTAGCCTGATTCTGCGTTCAGTGACCTAATGCATAATGATTCCACTTGAGTTATGTCTCAATGTTTAAACCTAGGAATCCGATGTTGATTGTGAAGGAATCCAGTTAACTGTTGTGTTATTTAGCAATCGCGGTCGCAGGGTGAGTGCGGTCTAACCTGAAGATCTTGGCGGCCGGTTTGGTTGAATTCATTTGAAATATATACGAGTATCTTGAGGCCCAACTACCAAACAGGCAGTAGGATATAGTGTATGATTTTGTTGCCGACCGGTTTTAGAAAAAATTGTTTTTATCAGTAAACACCAATGTGCTTTAATGCAATGATTGCAGGTGTAATCAGCCCTATAAGAAATTTGGATGTCATTTACTTTTGGAAGTATCTCGTCTATTTCGATGACCACTTTTGATGAGCGAATTATTTTCTGTGATTTAGTACAGCTGGTCACAATCAGAACTTACACTGCACTGTTGACTACCAGAGAATAACAAAAGCTTCCAAAGACTTCGTGCCTCCCCCACCCACCGGTCGCGCGCCGTCCCTGGGGACACCGCGTCCGCTCGCACGCGCGCCCGCCACGCCCTAGTGGCGCGGTTTGTTTGGCCCGGCGCGGCGCGGCGCGGCGCGGCGTTCCAAGAGGGCTGACACCACGCGAGGGTGACAGCGAGGGCAACGCACGGTTCGTTTACACAGGGGCCTCCTTGTCATCCAGGGCGTTTCGCAAAATCCACACACACACACAGCCGGCCGTCCTTTGAGAAGGCCGGACCTCTTCAGAAAGACAAAAACTATGTTACAATGTACGAAAATAACTAAAATAAACTAGACCGCCAATATTTGTTGGTGAAAACAGATTAGTTACTTCGTGATGAAAGGCCATACCGCGAGTTGGATGACGAAGAAATACTAACAAAGATATCTAGTTTTCAAAAGTTGCGAACGTCGCTTTTTTTGAAACGTTTATTAATCATTCAACTACATACAGTTAAAATGTTGGGAAGAGCTTCTGGAGCTCAAAAAAATAAGCGCAGATGTTACTTCTCTCCCCAAGTCACATATAGTTTTTAATTTTTTTTTAAATTCAAAACCAGATTTGATTTATTAGTTAAAAAAGAGGACGATGTGGGTTGTATTAGATTAAAGATACCGGATGTCTCAAGGTCAATTTGTTCGGAAGAAAGGAAAAAGTTTACATTATGAAATGATACATCAATTTCGGTTTTTTTTATCTTTCACTAAACTCCGATTTAAGTAGTGACTTCTGACAAATCATCAGCTGAGACACGAAATCGGCAGTTTCAGTCACCAAAAATGAAGTCGTGACGTGGTTCCCGATTGGATAACCGCGTCTAGCTGATGATCTGTCAGAAGTCACACATAATCCTTGCATTTTGGAGACATTTGGTTCTCGAATTTCTATTTTCTACTGTAAGACAATAATGAAAGGTGAGCGTAACTTCTCTTTACAAACCAGTTTTTTCCAACTCAGGTCGTGAAACGCGTGGCTCTTGATGCGTAACTGTAACGGCCGTTTTGCCTATCTTTCGCCTCCAACTGGGAAGTACTGCAGCCACCCGCATGCTTGCTTTGCAGATGTGAGTGTTCGTTTTCAGGGTTCACGGACCATAGTGCAAAAATAACCGTTTGTTCATGAGTTACACGTGTTCTTTTCAAACCAAGCACGTGTCAAGGAACTGTGAAGCAATCTCTTGAACAGTTACTGGAAAAAACTATCACAACCCAAGGAAGTTCTAATATTAATTTCCTGGTCTACAGGGAAGTTCTTATCGAAGAACAGTGCTATATTATCAGTGAAATCGAATACGAGATGAGTACCTCCAATCGATTGAAAACTGACATAATCCGCTCTCTAGCAACTATTGACGATTGACTAAATGGCACTGAGCAAGTAGAGGAATAGAAAAAACAGGAAGCGGGAATTTATGATTTTGCATATTTTTGTTCGTTGCTTTAGGGCATAGCTAAGTGAAATTTTTTAACATTTGGTTAAAATGGGATGCTACGTAGATTAAAATATTAGTATATATTTAAGCACATTTAGACGAGTTTTCCTGTTCGTGCATATTCCTGTAATTATTGGCGCATATTTTGCGTATTTCATTAAAACAATGTTTTCTAAAACGTGTCAACATTTCATACGATCTATTTATTTAGGAGCGTTCATCGATTACAAAGAGCACAGTCTTGTAGTCTTTTCTATAGATAGTAAAATACTTGCGCAAATGTAGGAAATTTCCTGATACCATTTCTTTAAACCAGACACAAGAAAGGCAACATGACATACAATGTACTTCACTAAGGTGAATATTCCCTTATTATTTCTCCTGCGAAGTAATGTAGATAACATTCCGTTTGTATTTTTTTTTTTCATTCCCAGTAGGCTTCTTATGAATTTTATCAAGAAAGGTTTATACAGGAAATTAAATATTGTTAATTTTAATTGCACATTAAAGTGCGTATTTGAAAATTTTGAGGTCCTAAATGCATATTTTTAAAAGCATATTTAAATTAATTAAAAAATAAAAGCATAAATAAATTATAAGCAAGATTTTTATGGCATAAAAAGCCTCTCTCTGATTATCATCTACCGTCATCACTTATCTTCCAAAATGATCTTATCTTTTCCTTACAGTGTGAAGGCAAACCACCACTGAACGCCTGACTAGGGGAGGGAGCGTAACCTTTCTTCCTAGTTTATGCTCAGAAATGAGCAGGCTTTCAACATGATGCTCTGCTTTTGCAAGGCCCACACAGGGAAGCTTGCCTCGCCCTGTTTGTAAATATGATTCCGCTGCGTTATTCCCCATTGGGCGAACAATAAAGCACGTAGCAGCGGCAACATTCAGCTGACTTGAGGCTCGTCACGCAAAGTTTGCTCGTGGATGGCTTGCTTGAGTAGCCAGTGCTTCATTCGTTCACCTGCACCGGATAAGTCATCAGGAGTTCCACTTCGCCCACCCACCCCGCCCGCGCCAGGCCTCGCACGCTCTCCCAAGCAGCCGGACGTTCGAGGGGAAGGGGACAGGAGGATGGGCAAATGGAGGATCGAGAGGTGGTGAAGGCGGTGGGGACATGGAGGGGCAGGAGGTGAGAGAGGGGGAGGAGGAGGAGATGGAGGGGCGGGAGGGAGAGGAGGTAGTGATAGGAGGGACGGGAGGTGGTGATGGGAGGGGTGGGAGGTGGAGGAGGAGGGGAAGGAAGAGATAGAGGATCGAGAGGTAAAGAAGGAAGAGGTGGAGTTGCAGGGAGTATGAAGTAATGGAGTTGGGGCGGAGGAGAGGAACAGTAAACGGAGGTGAAAGGTGAAGGAGATGGAGAAGACGAAAGAGGGTGCGGGAGGGGGAGTGGCCAAGAGGACCACCCGGACGCCCCGGCAGCGCGCCGCCCGCTCTCGCATATCCGGCAGCCACGACCCAAATGCAGCGGCGGCGGCCGCCGGAGATAGGCAGGCGGGCACCGCCGGAGCGTGCCTCGCCTAAGTGCAAACCCGGGTCCGGGCGGCGCAGCGGGCGGCGGGGGCGGCCCAGGTGGCGGCGCGTGCCTCACCGGAAAGCGTCGCCCTCCGCCCCGCCGAGCGTCGCCCGCCTAACGGGCCGCCCGCGCTCGTGCCCTCTCGCCCACCGCGGGGCGACACAGGGCGCGATGCGGGTGGAATCGCCGATGCGCCAGGCACGGGATCGGCGAACCTAAACCGTAAAGGAGCTTCTGAGATTTTCCCATTCCGACTAGGGATGCGATATCGTCGTCCATGTTTTTATAAATCGATCTGTTCAACATCGATTTTTTGAAACTGGTTTTTTAACATGGATGTTGTTAGTGTTCGTTGTTGTGTTCGATGTTTCTAAATGGTTGACACTTTTTAAGTTAACAAAATAGAAACCTTCATAACAAAATTCTATAATAACTTTCAGATATCCATAAATTTATTATTCTTCATGGCAAAGTGTCCAAGGGTGAAAAATAAATTGAATCGAGTTTTCGTCAGTAAAGTAGCGTATATTATTTTTTAATTATCGCATCAGGTATTCAAAGTTTTGTTAGTCCTGATGACCTTTTGATTTTGTTTTGTTAGTTAAATGAAATTTAAAAATTAATTAACGAGACCACTTTCAAATTAAATCCCCCTACGTCAACTTCAGAAGTTACTAATTCTATGTTTTATTAACATCAATATTTTAGCTTAGTTGAGCAACGATATGTTGTTGTCGGTATCGTATCCCTAACTCCTACGCGCACTCGAAGATCCATAAAGATATTACGAACCACTAGACTATTTCAGATCAATTTTTTCGTGGGAAACTTTTATACAACTTAAATGATGTTTTCAAATTGCGAACCACTGCATAGTTTGATGTTATTTTAAATGTTTCTGCACTAAGGATTTGGGAATAATTGTTTGGTACATCCAAATTTAGAATTGTTTGTTGACAATCTAAGAGCATTGCGCAGTCGTTGAAAATTAATTTAACATCAGGCCAATGAATACTGTTATTAAGGAAATGAAAGCGAATGATCATGCTGTTATTAAGGAAATGAAAGGGAAAGAGACGAAATCAGGTAGAGAAGGATGTGTCAAATTCGGAAATATGAATTAGAGGACAAATAAAATGACATTGTTACCCTGGAGAGGAAGTGGTGGTGAAATATTACGTCACGTTCGTATTATTCCTGCATCATATGCGATATTATGTGAAAGGACGAGTTCATTTCATACCTAAAGTATACAAACAGTGGTGACTTCAACGCGCTAACGACAAGCGCACGCAAGAAAATATCAAATTCCAGTGGCGGAATGTTCATTTTCGGAAACCACTTTGAAATCTCATTCTCGTATTTTCTCATAGTATCATAGACTCTTTTTCAGAAGAGTTTTCTTGAAGCTCAGGAATTGGCAAGCGTGGGCAATTTCGCGCACAAGGCTTTCATGAAGCGGTAGCGTGCAGTCAGAAGCATAGGTGTTCATCAAGAAGATGCTTCCCGTACTTACTAATTAGAGGCTGGGAAGCAGCGGTAGTAGTAAGCCACGTCTGATTCATTTTCGACACGTCCCGTCTTGGGCTCTCGATACTGACTGCTCCATGACACGTTTTCCGGCGTTTCTTTGACTCTGAATAAAGAAATAACAGCAAGACATAGTACAAAAGAATGCAATCAGGTAATTGAACACGTTCTCTCTTATGGTCCATTTAAAAAAACACACGTTTCAAATTGAAGTTATTTTATTAGTGAAATTTTAATTCACTATGTCTTAAAAGTAACATTCGAATGTTTTACACGATTTTATAGTTATCCTTTTGTTTAATTGGCCGCACTGAGTACGTTTTCAATTAATATTTCTATCTGAAAATGAATGTGGATATACCAAGACCGAAAAGTATTGCTTGCCTCTTGAATTAATGCTTAGTGATTAACGATGTCTTTGAACTTTGGGCGTATCTATAATGATTACCATTGCTCATAAGAGTAAGGATGACCAAATGTTCCTAACTTTAAGGAAAATACATATTGTTGCCATTGATCACTTAATGTGCCCTGTTGCAATAAGAGTGTATTTCGTTGATTTTTCACTTGGTATTTGTCAGTAAAGTGCATTCGGTAATATTGTTTGAAAAGATTGGCAAATTCCTCCAAAGTTATGTAGCGTTGTCAAATAATATTTGTTACGAATATAAATAGGTGACTTCGCAAATCATCATCAAATAGCATTCACATCCAAAGCTAATGATTGGGTTTGAAAATTTCAATGTATGTATCGTAGTATTCGGCTAATGAAGCCCTGCTGACCAAGCATAAAAAAGTAACGTTTGACTTCAGATAATAAATGTGGATACAGAGGGAAAACGTCAATTTCACGGTTCTTGTGATCACAGAAGATACGTGGGCATGCTAGGGAGAAATCGCCCGACTGCATCAAGCGGTCAGTTTCCCCTCATCCCCGCTTCCCAGTCCCACCCCCTTCCCTATTTCAATACCTGGTACCTGGGAGGCATAGTCCGACAGCATTCCGTTTTGATTATTAGGTGTTTCGAAAGGATAAATATTTTTTGTTAAGTTTCCATTCACAAGTAGCGCAAATATCTCTCGTGGACTGCAATGGTGGTACAACTCAAAAAATACGAATTCTGAGTTAATCCAGAATTGCAGAGTGCATTAAATCAGAGTTCTTATTTTTTGAGTTGTGCCACTATCGCAGCCCATACCCAATACGATTTACGATACGTATGAATGGAAACTTAACAAAAGAATATCTTCCGGCAGCAAAGGCAGCATATTCAGTTTAAGAAGTGAACGACAGACAATCTTCTGTATGTGAAGTTTAAAGGCAGCTTATCTTACAGTACAGTGTACCACCAACAAATAGAATTGTGAATACAAGAATGATTCATTTCAATACAAGTTGAAACTTCAAACTCATTTACATCATCACCTGTTGTTGTTTTTTATTTGTGCAACTATTGTTGTCCAAGAACGATATACTTCGCACCAGAGCAGAGAAAACCTCGAACACACGTGAACATGGCAGAATCTTCGGGGTTGTGAATGTTAAGTCAGCGGGGTAAGAAGATGCACGTGATAGGTGGTTTCAAGTTCTGTTTCCACAAACGTCTGAGTATGATTTTGAACGTTGACAGTGCTCTAAAAGGACGTGCAAATGTTTCTTGAAAACAGAAGTGGATCAATTATAATGGACCACTATAACATTAAGCAGATTCCGATAAACGAAGACATCAGTGCTCAGGAGAAAAACGGAACTGGATGCACTCATGCTATGCCATTTTGGGGAGGTCGGTAAACAATTTACGAACAGTTGACCGCGAGATGTAGTCGGTGTACGCCCTATTTGCGATGTTGTCCGCATACTCGTGCTCCCGAAGGCAGACAACACCTTCATGGGTCGCTATCGTGGGGCCACCCCTATCAGCGGCGCGTGCCCGCACCTCGCGCCACACGTGTGTATAATCCGGCGTGCGGCACGCGTTCGACCTGCCTGTCGACCACGCATCGGACGCGCGAGAAAAGAGACGAAACGGTAGCGCGTAAAAGGCGGCGAGGCCGCGGGAATGCTCCGTGCTCTTCGCTCACAGCACGCTCGAAGCATCCACCTGGCCTTCGAGGTCACGTAGGAAGCTAGACGCTCCAAAACAAAGTTCTTTGAATAACAGTAATGAAGGATTGTGGGTAACCCAAATAAGGCTCGTTTTGCCGATCTGGAAGACTGAGGTGACTGGAGTGTGTGCCGATTCAGCGCCGCGGCCCGAAGGGTTGCGGGTTCGAGTCCTGCCGTGGGCAAGGTTGTTTTTCCCTTGCCTTTCATCTATATGTGTTGTTGCGGAAGGCCTTGTGAGTCTGCTGACAACAGACAGAGGAGTCCGCAAGTATAAGTCAAGTGTAAAAGTTAATATCTTTCCTCATGAGGGTCATAGTGAGTACCCGGCGCGAATAGTCGAAATCGACATCCCCTGAAGCTGAAAAAAGCCCCAGGAAGAAAAAAAAAAGATGCTTGTGTTGCATAAACAACGATGCTACTGTCAATCATTTTATTTTGTTTAAAACTTTGTTTTAAGTACCAGTTGGCAGCATTCTCTTGAGAAACATCCCAAGACTAAAACTTTCGATGCAGAAGAGATGTTTTAGGTACTATTCTTAACTTTTCATATCATTTGTAAATTGTGGGTTACCATGTTTTGCCCACAACCCTTGAACTCACCATGGTTTGGTAGTAACAACCCACGAGATGAACACCTAGCCACAGACGCTATTTCCATGGTCACATAAGTGTCTCACGCATTTTTTTATTATAACCTTCACTGTGTATCCGGCACAGTTGACTATGGCTTCGGTATTGATTTATACCCCTCAACAGCACCTAAAAATCTTCCCCTTCCCACATCATCTTAAACACGTGGGTAGACATTAGATAACAATAAATTGCTTCTGACGTTCTCCTTCTAACTTCCATTCGATTAACCCCAAAATTATTGATTGCTAGGGAGGAGACATGATGCTACCCCTTCTTGCACCAAGTATCAACGGAACTTTTTGATCCTCCCAACCGTATGTCATTTTGATATTATCCAAATACATTTTAATAAAGAAGCTAAGCGGGCGAATATCGGTGTATCGGAGCGTAAAGGCAACTCCTTACAGCTCGAGCGCACGGCGAGGTCACGGGTTTGATCTCTGAAAAGTATTAGACATGTATTTGATGTGTTTAACATCAATTAGTTTGAAGTGCCTGCTGGAATCGAAATTGTAGCCCGACAGTTTGATCGGTTTCCGAGGTTTCCCTTATTACTCCCGGACGATTGACAGTCCAGTACCTTACATATTGTTTGGAGTAAAAATGTACATCTTTTAAATAAATTATTTTTTTTAAATTACACATGAAATGCATTACTTTTCTCATTTTCTTGTGACATCGCCCTATATCACTCGCCTCACCATATAAACTTCTTTTTCGAGGACGAAAGACCCCGAGAACGCACCTACCAGACCACGAGAACGGAATACGTTTCTACGATGCGAATCGATGATTTATTGGTTTTTGGCTGAGCGGCTCCGATGTAGATCGTTTTACGTGACGTCTGCTCTTACGTTGCTTGTCTGAGATTTGAAGGTCAACGCTAGATTGCGACATTCTTGTATTGCGAACCATGATTTTACTCGATGCCGAGAAAAAAATATTTGTTTGCAGAGTGCAAAAGGGATTTTGTGTGTAAAACAGACTCTCAGACTGAAACGATTGATTGATAGTGATTCCGGGCGCGTCAACTACTTAAGTCATTAGACCCGTAAGCGTAGTGCATGGTTTTTCATCGCGAGGCGGTGAACTTCCCCCACAGGATGGTGAGATCCGGCGCCGATCTACCGTCGACGAGTAGGATTTTCCCCAACCAGGTACATCCCGGTACATACCAGGTACACCAGCAGGGCACCGCCCCTGCCGGAACAAGTTCTAAGTCCCCGACCAGTCTCCCGGCAGATGTGGTAGTGTAGTGCATGTAAGAAGTGTGTGTGTAAGGGGTGAGGATAGGACACGGAAGAGAAAGGAAAGATCACGCGCGGTCCGTAGCCCGTTTGTTAGGGTACTACGCTGACATTGCCTGGCGTTGATCGAAGCACTGAACTACCAAATTAAAGTACTGAAAACTACCGATCAGAGCAGCCGGCCGCTAGACTTTTCCTCCAGACAGCGACTAAATTCGATGAAAAGGTAGTGTCGAAAATCCTGCCGCTGTCAAGACTCGAAATCTAGGACCTCCCGGTCAGAGGCCCTGCAGTGACATCAGTCGATGCACAGAGCCACCGCTCCCACTCAGACTGAAACGAATGCGAGCATTATTTACCAGTTTTCTACCCTGACATTGGATGTGCGTTCACAAAAACACGTGTAAAAACATATTGTTCCCATTTCACAAAAAGGAAATTTGAACTCCTGTACCTCTTACTTGGAGTTCGTTGAAACTGATTATGTATACTTCAAGAAATCTATACGTTAATGACTGACACAATCGAATCTTATTTCTTAAGTTCAGAAGTATTCAAAGAAAACATGATAAGATATTCAATTTACAGGAAGGATATTTTACACTTCCCTTTGCAAATACGTTTCTTTGCCACTATCTTCGATTGATAAATTCAAATCGAATTTCCCCTTCACAATAGTATCTTCTAAATAGTTATTTTTCACTATTTTATATTGAGCTTTCATGCAAGACTACTGGGACAAAATTAGTTTATTATTCTTTGCTCTGTGATGAGGATCCTATAACATCAATCTGCCTAGCCACAGTGGCATGAAATTAGCATACTGACATGCTAAATCCAAGTTCGTGAGTTCAAACGGGCGGGCGGAGGAGAAGAGCTGATTACCCTAAGCGACCCAGTCGCACTTGCTTCATAGAAAAGGACTATGGCTAAATGACCGACCAAATTAAATCCTTGTACAATTACTGTCCGTAAGGTTTTTAATTCACACCTTCCTGCACTAAGCTCTTTGCGGCGTTAATGCATTTTGTCTGGTGCTTCACATACTCGATCGGTCAGGGAACTACATAAGTAATGGATAGATAAGGTATCGCATCGTTGTATCGTCATCCGGGCGGCGAAAATGGGTGACAAAATGGCGGCGAAAATGGGTGGTGGCGTTGGGTGGTTTTACACCAAATGGTGCAAAATTCAAAAATGCTTAAGAATTCTCAGCATATTGAGAATGGTCCGTGGACATGAATTCTAAACGCACGTATCAGAAATGCCAACATTATGATCTGCTACACGTTAATGGCGGACGATTATTAGAAAAATAATTGATATCTAATCGATAAGCTAATTCAATGAATAATATTTTTACATCCCTTAAATAATGCCAGAAACATGAAAATCATTAACTTTTAGTTTGTTCATATGTCAAAATAAAATTAAATAAAAAGTGAGATTATATAGTTTAGAAGAGGTTAATAATACATGAACTCCGAAACAAACCGCTGTACTCAATTTACAAGCGAACATTTCTGGGTATTGTTTAGAAATTGTAACACAAAAAACTACTGGATAATCTAGGGGCGAAATCGGTTCAGACCAATTCTAGGGGAACTCGTAAATGTTCCTTTCTTATATCATTCTGAAAATGCAAGAACTAAAATGTGAGCAATATATAGTGACTTTTCATGTTATCAGTTTCACTCACAAGAAAGAACATTTACATAGTCAACAAGTACATTTATATCGTCGGAGAATGATAAACACAATGGATTCCATTGTTTCAATTCGACGTAAAAGGATATTTTTTATATTCTGTTTGGTACGAAAATATAATTAAAATAATCCAGCTAAATAGCGGAAAATATAATCAATGCATAGAATCAGGATAAAAAATAATCGGTTTCAATTTTTCGATAAATCGAATCAAATAATTGATTGTAATACAATTCACAATTCAATCGCTCATTGCTACTGCTAGCGTGGGGCTTGCGAGCGAGGGCGTGCTGGCTCGTGTCAGAGCGCGGGGCAGCGACTTGCGTTGATGTGCGGGCTTGCAATAACACGGCGCGGCCCGGCGCGGCGCCCTGGCCGTCGAGGGCAAGGCCACGCACGAGGTCATGACGCCCGCCCTGACGTCAACCGACGGGCCGGCCGGCCAACCAAGTGAAAACAAGGCAATCGCCTAAAACTACGGCGCGTGGCCGCGGGCAAGACGCGCAGGGGAGAGGGGAGAAGCACATCGTTTCACAATCAGGCATGCGTTAGGGCAGGGGAAGGCAGAACGGGTCCAGCACAGGACAGGTACGGCAATTTGTCAGCCCTCCCTACAAATTGAATGAGACAGGCGTGTGCACGGAGGGTAAGGGCCAGAAGGGGGCATAATCCTCTAAGAATTTCGAGAGAGGCTCCTTAGTCCTACATAATAAAACATTTTATTTCCGTAAATACGATCAATTTCTGATTTTCCTCCTTTTTAAGCAGACAATTTGGGCAATTTTTGCGTGCCATTTGGAAAGAGGCTGTTTTAACCATGTATCAATTCTGTGAAACATTCAACGGAATGTATTTGATAATTGTATAATTAAAATTAGTACATTCTCCTTGGATTATATCTTTTTATTTAGTAGTAAAATACGTCATTTGTAAATTAAAAGGATGTAATAGAAAAGAGGGCCCAGTGAGGGACAGAGGGGAACGTACTGTACACCCTTCTTATTTTAGGCTGCGCACTCCAATGGATAAGAATTACAAAAACCTGAGTAAACAAATACAATATATCGATGAAATAAAATGTTGGCACATAATTAGATTTTATTGATGGCACGTATGTGTGAACGTGTTTATAACAAGGAAAACTAATTCGAATATAAATATTGTTAAACAGGTTTAGTCTCCCGCACCCCTACAAGAATTTCCTCCACACCTTCCTAACCCAATTCTTGGCTGCACTCTCGTGTCTGAGATTTGCGAGTGATTTATTTCGAATACTTGACAAAGAAAAATAAAACTAACAATAAGTATTTAATAACAAAAATTGTTAATGTGAATTGTTAGGGGAAGAGAGACTATAGAAGAAGTGTTTTGTTATTAGGGTGGACAGACAGCCCACCCTAAGCCCATTCATAAGTCGTAAGGTTAGCATTATCAATTTATCATAGCGAGATTACAGAAAACAATTGATTACAGGATAATAAAGGCCCAGAATTAATAATAATCTAAAACAAAGTTAAATAGTATTCAATGAACTTTTAAGTAATACTTTCATAAAAATGTATTTGTTATGAGCATTAGATAAAATCCACGAGACGTTTCGATTAAGTGTGTCTTAAAACAGAAATGGAGTGGAGGAAAAAGCAGAAAAATAAAACATTAAGCAACTGACACATGGATTTTAACAAGGAAATGCAAGCGAGTAGGTATTGCAAAAGACAATAAGGAAAAGAAAAGAATAGCTAATGGGGCATTTTCTCAAAGCGGTACCTTCAAGTAAATTATCTGAAGGAAACAACCTGAAGAAAACAAAGAAAGTTCAAGAAAATCCTAAACTACTGGACCGAGAATAGTATTTGAAGAATGTCGTTTGTGAAATCAGACGCAACGTTTATAGCACGTTCAGCCCCACGGTGGATACTGTAAATTGAGACAGAAGCAACAAGGATAAATTCATTTATTTACTTCTCGGTGCAGTCTAGCCCTTGAGGCCTTACTGCTTTTGTTTACATATTGTTCAGAAGAAACCCTGGAGAAGGTTTTCATTTTGCGGTACTGAGTATTTAGGTTCGTGGTAAATGCTTTCGTTTATCGGTTAGAACATTTATTGCTAAGTATCAGAGAATTTTAAAAGGAGATAATGGGGAAGAAGTCGTGAATATGATGCAAGGACGAGTGATAAGTTGAAAACTGGGGTTAAAGAGGAAGAATGAAGAGAGGATAAGAAACTAATCGTTAGATCAACAATATGCTCAATTAAAATACTTATGTGAAAGTTTGTGTAGATGAGAGATGCGAACATACGGACGTATGTATGTAAATTGCGGACGAAACCATCTCAGGTAAGCAAACGTCCTGAGGAAAAAGAAATGCAGGTAGGGCCGCCGCCACCGCGCTGCTGTCCAGCATTTCCTTGTGCCTTTCCCTTCACGTATGCACTTTACATTGATATAACATGTATAAAACTCTAGAAAAATGCCGTTTAGTATAGAAATTAATTTAATGTTACGACAAAACGAAATGACCATTTTTATACGTAATTTCTTTTTGCATTTTTCGGCTATTTCCACTAATAAGTCATTTTTTTAACCTTTCCCCATCATTTTTCATGTACTAGTATTTTCCGCTGGTTTCATCGATTTTAAGATCTTTTTAATGATACTTACTTTTAATAATATTTACGAGATGCAACAAATGTTCTTCACAGAATTCACGAGAAACCTATTCGATTTCTTCGCTCCGAAATTGTAATCTCAGCCGTTGTGAGTACGTAATTTAAGGTTCCTGTGACGCCTATCAGCGCCATTGTCGGATCAGCCGATTTCGGGAAAACTAAAGACAGACATTTCCTGGTAAAAAACAGTGCAAATCAGAAGTTTAAAAGCTGAGTTCACTTGACCGAATAGAAACCTGGATTACATCTGTAACGTTTTCAACAGCTTGAGTTGTTCATGCGAACTGATTTTGATCACATTTTTTTTACGAAATTTTTCTTTGCTTTTATGGTATTTTTTGGTATTTTATGGGCGCATTTTATTGATAATTTTTGGCGATGTTTTAGGTCATCAAAATTCATTACCTATTTATGATTACCTCTTGACGATCGACAAGATTCAGTTATTAGCGAATGGAATATAAAATACAAATCAATTTCCAATGAGAACTAGAACGATACTGTTACCATTTATATTTTATTGAAAAATAATAATAAACAATAATTCATATAATTGTTAGAATTGAAAACAAAACTTATCTTGAACTACTACTTTATTCTTCTACTTTTAATAATCCTCTTAAATAAAATATTTAATACTCACGTAGTCGAATGTATACGTACACGAACAATATAATTTTTCAACGAAGTTCATTAACTTAACAATCACTACAAGTACTTATTATTAGCACTAAAATCAGTTTGGAAAGCGCATACGTATTACAAGTATACGATTAAATTAATGTGAATTGGACGATTGATGATTCAATGAAAATTTCTTTGAATTATCGAAGCATTATAAGCGGATTTCTCTAAAGGAACTTATCCATACTTTAATCTAATTTGCAGGTTTTATTATACAATATTGAACACTATTCTTTATATGATAGGAGTCATTGTCCCTGAATATTAATCATAAACGATCCAAACAAAATGAACTACGGGGAATATCTACAAGTCAGTATAGAGTGTGTTGCCAATCGCTGCAATGAGGAATATGTCATTAAGATACATTAATTTAAAGAAGACACAGAATAAGTAATGAAAGATTCTGTGCTCGTTGCAATCGGTACGAATCGTAGGTGCGACAAAATATGAAATGAAATTATTCAAATTTTTTGGAAAATTTTCTCACCCCCGTAAAAGTGCTGCAAAGGGCCGGCGGCCCCTGCGTTAGGCCACTGGTCACCTTCCACTTGTACCTGGAAGGGCAGGTAGTCGGTCCGAAATTTACGTGTACGTTTCTCTGGGTCGGTCCGCAATTTACCTATGGTTTTAGCTCTTATTTTCCTTCCGGTCCCCAATTTACATACTCCGGAATATTCCATGGTGGATCGACTGCTAATCTTTGCAGAACTTGGAAGTTTTGATAATGACTTCCATGTGGCTCCTCTCCATACTGGGCAGACATAAGCGATTATAGGACAAATCACAGTCTTCCACAAATGTAGTTTGAAGGATCAATATTTACAGAAGAATCAATGAACTCTCTTATCGCAAAACGCTATGCACTGTGCGCACTTTTAGTTGAGTTCTTCTTTTGCTAGTTGCGATAGGAATATGACGTGTGGGTTACTATTTTGTCAGCAATGCTAAAAAATAAAATCTATATTTCCCTTACCAGTGCCAGTAAGCTTTCGAATACTCGAGAGCGAAAATGTATAGTTTTCAAACTATGTCCTTTTATGTATGGTAAGAGAGTATTATGTATAGTGCCATACATAATAAAAGAGTTGAGTAGGGAATCTGGAACTGAAGAAGAAAAACGTACGCATGTTAAGGACTTTTTGCAGAAATCGACAGCATTATCCGCGCATGCGCAATTGCTCAGAAGTGGTTACAGTGGTCGAGAGATTACTGTTGATTGCTGCTTGCTACGCTGTGCAAAAAGTATACTATACTTTTTATAACCACATTATACTTTTCCCCTTTACGTGACATACAGATTTTACTGTTTTTTGACGATAAATCAAGTATTTAAAGACATCTTAAGACGGTTTGTAGCCTGAACTACAACCTCACGTGAACAAATGGGCCGAGGATTTTCCTAACGAGTGCGTCTCCGCCCCACCCGCCCACCGCACGTGACCCGAAGCCCGAAGTGCTGCTGTTTCCCAACAGGGCTGCCACCGCCGCACCGCCACACCACCACGTGCACCTCAACCGCCAATTCATGGCCCATCGATCGTTCCAGAAACGGCAGGCAGTCAGGGACTCAATGAGATTGTCATGTAGAGATTGCGATTCTGATATCCGGAATTCGATAGAATTTCTGTGAGGTAAGGAGGTTAGTTTCTTACACTTTTCAATATGGATTAAAAATCTTCTTATAAAATCTTCTCAGCGCAGTAGCTTATTTTCGCGCATGGTGTTCGTCGTAACAATGGCACATTTTTGTGGCATATTTTTAAGGAAAATTGTATACATTTGTTTTTATAAAAAAAGACTTTCCTACCATTACATTTCTTTGACAATTTAAATTTTATGTTTACTCCATTACTGCACCAAATAATTATTCTATTTCAAGGAATTCAAATTTTAATATTTGTACTTCAAAAAGACTCACGGATTCATCCATTCATTGACATTATCATTCAAAAATATTTTATTCAAGGTTCTTTCGATTCCTTATGTTGAGAAAGGGAATTTAAGAGATATGTTCGCTCTGATCGTTTTCCCCCTGAATTCCTCACACCATTTCCAGTCAGATACCGGAGTAGTACCTTAAAACCACTGGTCAAGATACACCTTCCCTCCCTCTCCATTCTGTCCACATCCCTAAACCTGTACAACTCGCGCTGGCGAGCCTACTTTTTGGCTGGCTATAACCTGCCGCTATAATATTGTTTCTCGTAATGCGAGCAATAAAGCAGGTAACCAGCGACACATTTACAATCAACGCGAGGCAGGCTAGTCCAGCGAGATTTGCCCGTGTGCGTCTGGCATTAAGGAACTCAATCATGAGCAAGCACAGCTTTCAACTCTCTCTGGAACGGTTTGTAAATCTGTTACCGCCGTATAGCTGTGGAAACAATTCCGCAAGAAGTAGATCGGTAGCAGGTAGCATGGTTCCCCGTGGTGCGAACAATAAAAAAGGTAACCCGGCGAGCAGTTTTACAACCTGCGCAAGGCAGGCTCGTGAAGCGAGGCTTGCCCGTGGTTGCTTAGTTTTAGAGGTTGGGGCAACACTCTTCATCTATGAGCATCAGAGTTTCGGAATACGTCAATAAGCTGCGAAACCCTCGATGACGTTAAGAGAAAAATCCGAGAAATCGTTTTTGAGTCACCAGGTTCCTGGTGCAACAAATGGAAAATCGCCCGACTGTATCCCGTGGAGTCTTCGCTCACCCCCGCTTCACAGTAAATCCCCTTTCAATATTCGTTACCCGAGTAGGCATAGCCAGACTGTATACGGTGTTTCGGGAGAAGAAAAAGTTTTATTACATTTCCATTCATAAGTAGCGCAAATAGATGTTCTCGCACCAGTCGAGAGAAAACCTCCAATACTGGTGAACACAGCAGAAGCTTCGAAATTGTATTATGTTACGTCAGCGAGGTAAGATGCTCGTGATAGGTGATTTCATATTTTGTTTGAACGAAGCGGTGATTTTCAACGTTGACAATCCTCTAAAAGGACATTCAAAGTTTCGTGAAATCAAACTGAAGTGAATCACGACGAATAAACGACCGATGTATTTCCATGAACACTACGGAAAACGTAGAAATCATGCTTACGAGGAAAACTGAATGGGATGCAGCCGGGCTATTCCTTTTCGGGAAAGGTATGTAATCGGCTTAGGAAATGTTCACCGCGGGACGCAGTCGGTATATGCTCCAAATAATAGGCTTGTTCTTCTCGATGAGCTACCCGCATGGGTACAACTCGCACTCGGTCGTTGGCTCTGTGAGCGGGTCGAGGTCCGGCGCATCCTTGGCATGCCGTTATGTGGGGCGTGTTTGTAAACGGCCACGCTAATGACTACGCGGCTACGCGGCAACACGGGCCGCTGCCGCCGCCTCCGCCGTCTTCGTCGACACCGCCGCCGCCACCGGAAGCTACGTCATCACTGCTGGATCAGCGTCGGCGGCAGAGGGCGGCCAGCGAGCGGACGGGTTAGCAGGCAGGGCAGGGAAGAGGGTGGGCGGAAAGTACAGGCAACAGCGCTGGAGAAGGAATTAGGGTTGCCAACCGTGCTCCATTTGGGAGGATAGTCCAGCATTGACGTCAATTGTCCTCGCGCCCTCTTTTGTAATTTAAATGTCCTCTTCTCAGTACATTTTTACTTTCTCGTATACAGACATATATACGGAGTAATATATGTAGTAAAGAAACTTATGTTATACTGCGGATAAACGATTTCGAGATTTCAACGGAAATACACATTTTGGGGTCCTCTGATACCGAACAAGTATTATTTTTCAAAACGTCGGTCTGTCGGTATGTCCGTCCGTCTGACCGTCCGTCCGTGAACACTACTAGTGCCTAAACCACACGTACGATCTTTTCCAAATTGAAGAAACCCCTGGCCCTCTGGCTGAAGATGAAGCTTTGAAATTTTGAAAAACTTTCTTTAAAATTTGGGTGTACTTTACATTAAGCCCAAAGATCATTTTCAAATTTTTCTCCAAAACAACAATAAAGTTTTTCTTTAAATTTCTTCTAAGAATAGAGTAAAATACACTTATAAACATGCCGTAGGCCCGACTTAAACGGTTAACTCTGAATGTTAGAAAAATTGCAAACGTTTGAATTTTTTGGGCGTCTTCCTACAACTATAAAGTTAAAGACAGATTTTTCCTTCAAATGAAATTTGTTGTCCATAAATAGTTCTTCCATTAAGGTCAGGTACATTTTTAGAAAATTTTAACAGTCATCGTGCAATAGTGCGTGCAATATTTGTATTTTAAAAAATTACGAAAACAAGATTTTCTCTAAATCGACTTCAAATTCTTTCTTTAAATTTTTGGTAGAGTTAGTGCCAAACGAAACCTGCACAATGACAGACGCCACATTAATCTGTTCTTTTGGTTTTTCAAAACTTACAAAAACGTATTTGTTTACTTGTCTCTCAGGTCAGTAATACTTACATTAGAGAGGATTTCTTCACATTATTATATTTAAGAGCACCCTACTTTAAATAATGTTGTAAATAATGTAATAAAACTGGAGTTTCTCGAAAACTCCAGTTTTCTGTTCAAATGAGCTCAATATTCCGCATTTTCAGAAAAGCTCAAACGATATTTTCTCAAAAATGGCTCCAAATATTTTCTTCAAACTTTTCTAATAAATAGTCATTATTGCGGACAGACGGACGGATCGACGGGCAGACGGACGGAACGACGGACGGACAGACACGGACAGACGGACGGGCAAACGCACGGGCAGACGGAC
The DNA here is from genome assembly GCA_011170035.1 of Teleogryllus occipitalis. Taxonomy (NCBI): domain Eukaryota; kingdom Metazoa; phylum Arthropoda; class Insecta; order Orthoptera; family Gryllidae; genus Teleogryllus; species Teleogryllus occipitalis. The sequence goes on along the minus strand of BLKR01000187.1, from coordinate 60,093 downwards.
AAACGGACGGACGGACATTCGGACGGACGGACGGACAGACGGGCAGGCGAACATGCGGACATGCGGACAGGCGGTCGGAAGGACAGACAGACAGACGGAAGGACAGACAGACAGACGGAAGGACAGACAGACAGACGGAAGGACAGACAGACAGACGGAAGGACAGACAGACAGACGGAAGGACGGACAGACAGACGGAAGGACAGACAGACAGACGGAAGGACAGACAGACAGACGGAAGGACAGACAGACAGACGGAAGGACAGACAGACAGACGGAAGGACAGACAGACAGACGGAAGGACAGACAGACAGACAGACAGACAGACAGACAGACGGACGGACGGACGGACAAAGACGGAGGGAATGAAATCGCGTAATCGATATCCCGTAGCATTACATAACTTTCTGTTTACTACGTATATTACTCCGTTTATACGTAGGTATACGAGAAAGTAAAAATGATCAGGTAAAAGAGAACTATTAAAAAGGAAACGAAAGGGTGTTAGTTGGTGTTAACTGAACGGGAAATAGACGAGTGAATCGGGTCCAGAAACAGAACGTTCGCGAGCTGGGAAAGGGTACGGCCAGCAGGATCCATCCAGCAACGGGCGGACCCCACGTGAGAAGAATCAGTGAGCGAAAGACAAGCGTCGTCGGTTTGGTTCTAGGAATTACGAGCGCGTGTTTGCACGCAGCTGGCCCACCCAAGCGGCTACAAAGCTCACTGAGTCCGACGCCCCTACCAAAATGGCCAAAATTTAAAAACAATATTTATACTTCGCTTAAAACATTAGTGTCTGTGCACCCTCGAACGTTATAGCACTATCGATCTTCTGCGTATGCGCAGTTTCTTATCACTTTTGTGCATCTGCGCATGTGCAGAAGATCGATAGTGCGGTCCGCTAGGGCGTACACAAACTCTTTATTAAGTCCGTTGTCACTTGATCAGCTGTGACACTAAAATCTAATCGGGAGCTTCAACGTCACTATAGAAAACGTTCAAGCTCCCGATTGGATGATAAGCATCACAGCTGACCAAGATACAAACGGATTTAATATTTTAATCGAAGTACATGTGATTTTCCATTAAAATTCAATGATGCCTTATTTTTCCTGGAGAGACTGAAGCTACTGTCCGAGGTCTGCTCTTCCGTCTAACCACACAAATTTCGCTACGCTCCTTTCATCATCTAGCGGAGAAAAAAGGTATCACTTGGGCATCGATAAAGGCGATTTGAATTTAGTTCTGAGATATTTTAGGCTTGAGGATTTTTTACATCTCATAACGGTGGTATATTCAATAACGGTGGTATGTAGGCCCTTATAGAAAGTTTACGGACATGTTTACGTCATGAATGAATATGATATTTTTATCCCATATTTTTGAAACGAAAAACCGGGACACAACATAAAATTATGATTAAGGAGAGTGTCATGTGAAACAAAATACCATTATTCTGAATTTTAGGTCACCTTTTAACTGCTTGGTCATATAGCGACCACAGTGATTTTTAACATTGGGGTACTGTAAGGGGAACGCATATAGGCAACATGAACACAAACATCCATATCCGGGGCAGAATTGGAATCCGCGACCTTTTGAGTCGAGTCATGGCCCTTCAGCCTTAGCAACCTCGACTATCCAGGCCGGCTCAGGATACTTTTATGAACATTCTAGGAATAATTTGCTCATTTCGAAACGAAGCGAGCAAATTTCCGTTTAAAAATAGTGTATTTTGATAGAAATCAACTGGCAATTACGAAACTAGGAACAATTATTTTAAAAAGTTAACTAATTTTAAAAAGTTAATTACTGCATGGCAGATATTACATTCTCTTTGGAACAGTCATTAGTTTCTTTTATGAATTCGTCCTCCCTCTTCTAAAGAAGGGAGTATGACGCGCATCCCTGACGACAACGTGCCTGATTCGAAATTCTGTGTAAGCTGCGTTCCGGGGCTGTCAGCAATGAAACGAAAAGCGAACTTGTCTCCTGCTGAAAGCACCGGAGCAGCAATCGCCCGTGCTGACGTTCGGGCGCCACCACCCTTCGAACGAGAGCACCGTCTGTGCAAGTGAGTGCAACTGCGTCAGCTCGGGAGAACATGGTCAGCAACGAAAGTTGGGACCACAGAACTATCGCGGTCACTGTTCGACTCTTACTACTGAAGCAGTTCCCATGGTATTAGTTAAGCCATTTTAATATGAATACGCAGAGTAAGCTCATGCTTTACAATGACAGTCGTTTCACTTCTATATGTATTGTGAAAATACAGTTGTAGTTCAGTTTTTCAACTTTCAAATGAGCAAATTGAGGTACCAATTCTAGTTGCGTTCTCATAAGGAGAGACAGGTACCCTCGACACCTCAGTTAAAAATGCCATCGAGCTTATTTCTAGCATACGCTCCGGCAATGCAATGCAATGAGAATCGTGTTATAGCTTATTGAAGTCCGGTTATGTTTACTTTACGGCTCTGCTAGCGAAGTTCGGGGTGTCGGGTGTTTGACCGGATTTGGTTCAGTGATTTTCTCAATTTTGATTCGGAGCGTACTACTTGAAACTTACTTTACTAGTTGATTTATCACTTGAAAACACGAATAGGAGCTGTCTAGTTGTGAATAACAATAATCAAAGCGTATAAATTAATTTTTATATATTTTATGAACAGCTAATTTTTGTATGGTACTAGGGGCACCACTCCGGTATGGTCCCTATGCACTTAGTCCGTTTATATATATATATATATATATATATATATATATATATATATATATATATATATATATATATATATTCCTTCCCTCGTTCAGCACGTCACACTTCCACTGAGTTGGCTCAGAGCAACAGATGTTGCAGCGTCTCACTCCGGAAGGTGCTAGGGTTCGGAAACCGACGGTGGCGGATTTCCGACAGCTCAAATACAGTTGTTGTTTGGAGAATTCGGCGTTGTTTGGTGGAACGGCCGACTGATTTGTTCGGTGCTTTTCCTTATTCGTGGTCTCATCAATACCAGGCGAATGCCACAGCAGTTTGTCACGGACCGCGCGCAATCGTTCCTTCTCATTGTTCTCTTCTCTCCCATTACACGCAGAAACACGCACGCACACACACACACACACACACACACACACACACACACACACACACTATCACACTTCCATGCATGTGGGAAAACCGGCAAGCGGAAGTGTATGTCGGGGCTGGATCTCAGGTGCAAGCGGGGGAGGAACATAACCATCACACGGATACATGTACAACATTTACTGAACCAATGATCATAGCAGTTGTCGCGCCCGGAAACATAAAAAAATAACCAATCAAAATCTAACGTCGTGGCGTATGCAACACGAACATTGTGTGAAAGTGACGCGCGTGCGTGAAGAGAAAATTCGAACAGAAGAGAGCACAGTCCATGGGCTGCCCCAGGTGGCCAAAGTGGGGAGGAAGCGCGGGTAGGTATCCAGGCAGGAGGCTCCGCCCGACCGCAGACACACCTTGGCGACTGCCGCCGAGGAAACGGAAGTAGATAGACCCTGCGCCAGACAGCACCCGCCGAAAGCACTCGGGCGGGATTAGAGCGACAGTACTGGTGGACGAAACAAGGACGCAGGCAGGGGTGGGTTAAGTGAACTTTTTTTAAAAAATTTCTCGCTCAACAAGTTTGCCTTTCCAGGATTCGAAGATTCCTTTCTGTACAGGTCTTTTAGGAGTCGTCATCCTTGAGTCGAGATTGGTCTTAAAGAGGGCGACGACAGCACTGGTGAACGAAACAAGGACGCAGGCAGGGGTGAATTAAAGCATAAGTGATCTTTTAAAATAATTATTGCTCTCCGTTCAGGACGTTTGCCTATCCAGGATTAGAATATTTCCAACTACACAAATATTTTAAGACTTGTCATCATGAAGTCGCGATTGTCTTTCGTCTCGGAAGATAGTGGGAGGGGGAGGGTGGATGGGTGAGAGTGAGATGCCTTCGTGTTATGGGAGTGTGAATTGCACTTCTGGAAATTCGATACAATGGGGGGGGGTCTGTTTTTGTTTCTATTTCAGTTGAAAATATTGGAGAGCAGAAAGAATGAGGGAAGTTGTTAAAGAAATGATTGGTTAATTGTTTTACCATCATGTTGAAATCTGATATAGTATCTAATTCTTGTTAGATTTGTTGATTGCGTCATAAGCAGACTAAACATGCTCTAGTGACCCTTGCTGTTTAGGCGCGTCAATACCTTTTACCGACATTTTAAATTAGGCTTTAAATTAATGAAAATATTTTAATATTATTTTTAAATCGTAAGGGTTTTTGTTCATTTTCATAGTAATATTGATTACTATTGTCCTATTTCAATATTAAGGGGGCTCATACTTTCATCCAGCATGACCAGGAGAAAATTATCTTCCCCTTCCCATGCGTATTTTAATTAATTTGCATTTGTCCCTCTCAAATTTACTGACGACCTTTTGATGTTCAAGTACGTGGGTTCGAAAACAAGAAATGCTTTTATGGCCATATTTTTTGTTTGTTTTTGTTTTAAACATAATTACACATAACATAATAAACATAAAGGTCTGGATGATTGTGAGTTTTTCTACTCGCAGGTAAAGACGAACACATTTACCGCCAGAATATACAATAGAGAGAAGATTTAGTTTCAAGGAATATTTTTGTAGATAAACATTTCCAAACAATTGGAGAGACGCCAAACACTATTCAACCTAACATTACGACACATAACATTTTACTTTCTCGCTACCGCTTAAGTAGTAGATAGAAAGGAAAGTAATGCTGCGCGAAAAAAACGGCGAAATTTCGGTATGAAAACTCTTATAATATTACAGTCAAATTTTAGGCTGAATGTACTTTAAACTACTATCATACTATTTAAAACATCGATATTATAAATATCGACGTATTTTGACAATGTTTTCATCGACATCGAAAGCCTTTTGGCAATGAATCGAAGTGACAATGTATAGACGTTTCGCTAAACTCTGCCATCGCTACATTCGAGACGCTTTAGAGCCACTGGGCGGCGCCAACGAGGAAGAAGGCGTCCTCATCCCGCGCGTCGGTTCTTGGAAAATCCTCCAGGAAGGAGGCGCACTGGCGCTGGACCGCAGAGCACGCTCGCGCACGCTCCGCCGGAAGGCGATTGCGGCTGAGGCGATCGCCGCCGCCGCCGGCGCTTCCTCCCCACGCGCCGACACGGGGAACCCCCGTGCGCCAATCCTCGTGGCGGTCCGCGCCCGCGCAGCGTGTGGAACACATGGGAGGCCTTGCTTTAAGGTCAGTCGTAACGCCAGAGTAACGGATGGGGAAGTGGGAAATCGAACTAAGGGAATGAGGAAAATGATACCATCTCGCAAGAATATGGTTTTTGAGGAGTCGGCTGGATTTGGTGATGAGGCGGCTTGCGGGAATCTGGCATGGACTTCATTGTCTTGGTTTGGGCGCTAAAGAGCGGTCAAAATTTGTAGCCCGGCACAAAGGGAGAACGCGAGAATCAAGGCATGTGTTTCTGGCCAACGCGGCGAACCTCCCCCTCCCCCTGCACCAATCCTCACGGTACGCGCCGGCACAGACTGTGCAAAGAATGGCGGGTCCTGAATTGAGCGCATCAACTGCTATGGTCATTAGTTTCGTAAGTGAAGTGTATGTTTTTCCTTGGGAAGTGGTGGTAATCATTTCCCACTGGAAGGTGAGATCTGGCGCCGACCTACATGTAGACTGCTGAGGATTTCATCTACCAGGTATCTCCCTCCAGTAGGGCATCGCCCAGCGAGAACAAGTTTTAACTAGCCGTTCTCTCGACTTGTGAGATTGTGCAGCACAACTAACACTGTGTGTGTGCGTCAGAGTGTAAGTAAGAGGCGAGGTTGTAACAAAGAGGAAGGAAACATCGCGCGCGGTCCGTTGCACATTTGTTAGGGTTCTGCTCCAGCATTCGCATGGTGTTGAACTGAGAAACCACGAAAAACTACTGATCAGAGTAGGCGGCCTCTAGAATTCTCCTCCAGACAGCGACTGAATTCGATCAAGCTATATAGCTAGTGTCGAAAATCCTGCCACCGTCGGGACAAGAACCTACAACCTCCCGGTCAGAGGCACAGTAGTGTCATCAGTTAATGCCCTGAGCCATCAAAGCCGGTGGAGGCCGTTGAGGAAGATTACGTCATACCTAGGATTTAGAAGTGAAAAATAAAAAAATAAAGTAAAATAAAAGGAGAATGGCGGTGTCACGCCAAAATTTGGTGAGAACTTGTTTGGAAGAGACAGCTCGATTTGGGGACGCAAGATCTGGAAATTAAATTTCAAGAACGCGGCATGTTGTTGCGACTTGTGACAATCTGGAGGGGAATTTATTGGTTTGGACACCAGAGATCGGAGAAAATTTGTACCCTGACACTGAGAAGAGGAATGCGGGTGTTGAGCCGTCGATTACTAACTGGTCATGGTTTTCCACACATTAGCATTATTTTGGAGGCAGGAGTTACAACTGCCAATCTCTCTCTCAGTCCCATCCACATACACACACACTGCATCGTCTACCATCGTAGGTATTAATTTTGTAGTGAATGGTTCACATTCACTATTGCAAGGGCAATCTTGTTAGATACAATGCTGATACGATATTCATCACTCTCTACTTTTTCTACACTCCTCAGCTTTCAAAAAATGTGATCTCGAACAGTTCTACTTCATAATACCATCGTCTTTCTTACATGAGTCCTTTTCTTTCTCACCCCCTCTTCATTACTGAAGTGTCAATAACATACTGTAATATTTTACATCTCACGCCTGCCAGAATTACTCTGTCAGTTACAGAACTACTCACGATTCACTCTCCATTCGGCTTAGTCACTTTCAATCTCTCCTTCCTTTAACCAGATAAATAAACTCAAAGAGAGCCTAGCGATAATCTGTAAGGCTGAGGAAAGGGGTAAACTGAACCGTGTTACCACTTTGAAACCGCATTCTTTCCTAGCGAGTAGCGGTTTTCAGTCACATGTGCAGACGCCTCCGCACCGTAACCGATACGTCCCCATCTCCCTTCCCTTCGGCAGCGCGTGGGCGTGAATGTTGACGGGCCCTCGCACCCCTCCGCTGACCCGGGGCTGCCAGCGGGAGATGACTCGCGGTCAGGAGAGCGCGCTCTCTTTCTCAGACGGGAGGCGGGCTGTGGACGGTGGACGCAGGGCGGCAGGCGGGCCAGAGGGCGGCGGCGGGCGAGCGAGCAGCGAGCGACCTCGGGGGTAAGGGGACACCGGAAGTCCGCCGCGCCCGCTCGGCACCTGCCCCCGCGCCTCCACGCCGCACGGCGCGTGACATTCCGAGCCAACCCTGCCCTCGTGGCCTCCCCTTCCTGCGTGCTGACGGCGCCTGCTCCTGCCTGGCGGAGGCGGGAGGGCAGTGCCGAATTCTCCGATACACCGAGTATACCGCCGGTATACCTAGTAATTAGAAGTGCATAAGAAATATTTCATACGTTTGGCCATCTTCTGAAAGGTTAGTAAGATTTTGAAAGTTTAAAACAGATGCGAAAAAATATCTGTTTTGCTACCGAGAGCCTGTCAGTCAGTCCGCTTCCCGTAAGCGCCACGAATTGAGTTACAAGTTTCAAATAGTTCTTAATGCTGTTCAGAGAATTCGCTAGCGCAGGGGAAGGCACCGCATGCCAGCCGCGAAGACCTAGGGCTCATCATGTTTCAAGGGCGGGGAGAGGGGACGGTCGCTATGCACCTCAAAATATTGCGATGAACAGTTCTTTGGTCGTTTGTAAGTTACGCTTCTCTCAAGTGTTTTGTGAAAATGGAAAATGGATTAATGATCCAGAAGTTAGAGGTTTGTGTAATTGCTTTTTAGAACAATTATTAAGAACGGAATTTCATAGCATTGGGATTACAGAAAAGCTCAAAAGAAAAGACAATCGTAAAGGCCGCTTCTATGAAGTGTGGTATACTTAAAATAATGTTCAGGATTCGCCACTAGGGGAGGGGTCGAAATCGGAACGAGAACATGAATTGGCGTTTGCCTGAATTATTAAGTGGGTGGAAACGTTTAAAGTCCGCAAGGTGTGCGTAAACGCAGAAAAATAATCAGATGAAGAGTACTTAAAAATGAAAAAAATAAATGCCGGGTTAATTTGGGCGTAATTCAGATTCGGTTATCCGATTGAGGTGACGGTGGAGGTTATTGAAGAGAGGCTTTTGAGAAGAGACGAGCTTTTGAATGAAGTTTTCTTCAAAATGAAAGTGGTTTCGAACTGGACGGCAGGGTGTGCGCTATATTCCCTGAATACTCCATCCTCTGATTTACAGGTGTTCGACTCGTGGTGTCTACCAACACTGATCTGTATTTATAATTATATATTTACTATGTTAATAAATGCACAAATATATTTTAACGCCATGAATACGGCATTGCAACATGGCATTAAACTAGAGTAATCAGCATTCTTTGCCGCCACGTTTGGATATATTGATTGATTGATTTATTCATGTTTCCGGGAGTGCATGTTTTTTTTCTCGGGAGATGGCGGTGATCTTCCCCCGCTGGATGGCGAGATCCCGCGCCGACCTACCGTCGGGTAGTGGGGTTTCCCCCTAACCAAGACTCTCCCACCAACGGAGCACCGCCCCAGCCGGAAGCTCTCTAAGCTCCCGACCGGTCTCCCGGAATATGTGGTAGTGTAGTGCATGTTAGTGTACGTGTGTGTGTTAAGGGAGAGGATAGGACAAGGAAGAGGAAGGACAGATCACGCGCGGTCCGTGGCCCGTTTGTTAGGGTACTGCTCCGGCATTCGCCTGGTGTTGATCGGAGAAACTGATCGGTGAAATGCACTGAACTACCGCTCCCGGTACGATTGGATACAAATTCCGTATAGCGTAATAATACATATTTAGTATATACATATTCCGTATAGCGTAATAATTTCGTATACCGTATAGCGGTCAAGACCTGTTTTAGCGTGCAATATAAGTCACGTGCTTACAGTCAATAATACTGGTGAAATAGCGTTTTCTGCCATCACTTTAGCGTAAAGTGGACTTCGCACTTGCAAAAGGCTCAAAACAGTGTTAATACGCTAGGTTCTTCACGCGGTGCAAAATCTTTAATGTAGTGATCATTGTGGTTGCGATATCGCCAACAAAACATCGAAGTTCAAAATGAAAACGATATCAATGAAACATTACCCCCAAACCATCGATGTTTTTAGAACTGGATAAGTAAACATTGAAGTTCATGCGGGAGGGGGGATTTAATTTAAAAATGGTTTCGTTTATTAATATTTATTGGGATTTGACTGACAAAGCTAAGTCAAAACTCATTACGACAAATAACAAATCTTTGATAATCCGATCAGATAATTAAAAAAGAAGAAAAGCAAGTGAGAGGAAAAAAACTTGTTTATAGTCGAATACTCTGATTTTATTTCTTTTTACCCTTGGCCAATTTGATCAATATTCAATACATAAATATCTGAAAATTATTATCGAATTTGTTACTTTTATTTAACAAAAGAATCAACCACGTAAAAACATTGAACACATTCCAAGTTTTTTTACGTATTTCATCGATGTTAAAAACTGTTTCAAAAATCGATTTTAAATACATCAATGATTTTATAAAAACGTCGATATGGATGTCGCATCTCTAATCGACATAGGTACCGGCGGGGCGGGGTGTAGAGGGCGGATTTTAATGAAATGTATTTTTACTTTCTCGAATACATACGTATATACGGAGTAATATAGTATACAGAAAGTTATGTAATGCTGTGGAAAATCAATTTCAAGATTTCAACGGAAATACCGTTTTAGGGTCCCCTGATCCCGAAAAATATTTTTTTTCCTAACATCCGTCCGTCCGTCTCTGAACACTACTAGTGCCTAAACCATCTGTAGAATCTTTTTCAAATTGACGAATCACCTGTCAATCTGATTCTTAGTTTTCTTTTCGCTTTAGAAAAATTACGTTTTGCAAAGAAATTCATTTTGTATGTTATGACAAAAGGATATGACTAATTTTTTATACGTCATTTTTGGCATTTTTCATCGGTTTCGTTTAATAAGCCATTTTACCTTTTCCCGTGATGTTTAATGCATTTTTCGCTGATTTCAACCTTTAATACAATGTTAATGGTACTTGCTTCAAATAATATTTACGAGATGCAACAAATATTCTCCACAGAAGTCTTAAGTAATCTTTTCGATTTCTTCTCTCAGAAGTTACAATGTCAGCCATTGTACGTCATTCAAGGTTCTTGTGATGGCTATCAGCGCTATTGTCGGTGCAGCCGATTTCGGGAAAATTCAAGATAGGTAAGGAACAGTCCAAAGCAAAAGTTTGCATGTTAAGTTCACATGAACGTAAAGCAGAAGCCTCGTTTACATCAGTAACGTATCCAACAGCTTGAGTTCTTCATCCGAACTGGTTTTTATCACAATTTTTTTACGTCGTTTTTCTTTGCTTATAGAGTATTTTAAAAACATTTCAAGTGTATTTTATTGATTATTTTTGGTGATGTTTTAGGTCGTCAAAATCCGCTCCCTAGTCGTAAGCGCAGTAGAGGTAGTGCTAATGAAACCGGCGGCACCGGAGGGAGGCCAGCGCCGGGGGGAGGCGCCAGGGTGCTGACGCGGGGCGGTACTGCCTCGCCAGCCGCATCCCATTGAGAGGCGCTCCACCGCCACCACCGCCGCCACCGCCGCGTGGGCGGGCGCCGCCGCCGCCGCCGCCGCCCTCGGTATTCGCGACTCAGCAGACGCTCTCTCACGGCTCTCGGGTTCTATCGACGCGCCGGCACACGACGCGACGCCTCCATTCAGCGGCTTTTCTGCGCACGCGCGCCCGCGCCCGGCTCCGCCGCCTTCCTGGATTCTCACTGCCCGACGGAAGTCATTAACAAGGAGACGCCGCCGCTGGCGTATTTAATACCCGTGAGTCACTCGGCAAGGTGAGATTGTTTTGACGAGAGTTGCAACTTTCTCGCAAAGAGGTGTCTGTGGGGGCGGGGAGGGGGGAGTTGGAGTGAGGTACATTCTACATTGAGTCCACCGGCTGAGTTGGTTCAGGGCGGCAAATGCAGCCACTGCAGCGTCTTTGACAGGGAGGTCCTAGGGTTCGAGTCGGTCCCGAGGTGGCGGATTTTCAATGCTATAAACTAGCTCTATACTGAATTCAATCATTGTCTGGAGGAGAATTCTTGAGTTCGGCTGCTCCAAATAGTAGTTTTCAGTGTTTCCATCGAGTGCTGGAGTAGTATCCTAACAAACTGGCCACGATCAGTGGGCGATGCTTTTTTCCTATTCTTTGACCTATCAGAAAAAATATTTAGGGGCCCGCCTACTCAGTCTTCAACTCGTGCTTAGACTGCTGAAAATTAATCTATACTGACTTCCCGAAAATTTTCTGTTACGCTGGGGCCACCAACGTACGTGACTCTTTCCCTCCTCCTCCTTCTCTCTCTCCTCTCTCTCTCTCTCTCTCTCTCTCTCTCTCTCTCTCTCTCTCAACATATAGCTTAATTTTTCACAACATACACCGCAAAATTTGACCGGTCTGAGATATTCATCCGAAAGAAAAGATTATCTACCGAACGACACATCAGGAATCTATATCTATATATATAAAAGAAAGTCGTGTTAGTTACACTATTTATAACTCAAGAACGGCTGTACCGATTTGGCTGAAAATTGGTGAGCAGGAAGCTTAGAGCCAGGAGACGGACATAGGATACTGTTTATCCCGTTCGACAGCGTTCCTGTGTGAGAACGCACGTTTTCGCGTGATTTCGCACCTTTTCGAGGGTTTTCGCACGTTTTTACGCGTTTTCGTATGTTTTCGCGCCTTTTCGCCTAAGTTTTCTGTGCCGAAGAGTTCTGCAGCGGAGAACAAGCAAGCAATCAAACAAAGATACAAATGAAGCTAATAAACGCGTGTTAAAAAGTGAAGTGAAGTATAATTAACAATGCCGCGACCAAGACGATCGAATCTTTCCCGACAAAGCAAGAAGGATACGAAACATTGCTAATGAAAGGACTGAAGAAGAACAAGAAATTGCACGTGAAGAGCGCCGCGTTAGTATGTCTCGACTTTGTGCTTCTCAATCACAAGAGCAACGTGAGGTAGCCCGTGAAACGGCTCGGTTGGCAATGCAAAATCTTCGAGCGAACAACAGAGGTCAACAAATAGATAATTTTCGAAGCAGAACAAGAAATTCATCAAGTGCTGATTTGAATCGAGCAGCGTTTCGATACGATTGCAGCAATGATTACAGCTTGCACCCTAGCGTTTACATTGGGCCAATGAACGTTGTTTGCGAGTATTGTGGTGCATTAAAGTTTTCCGGAGAAAAAGATGGCACCGGCTGTTAAAGCGGAACAGAGTTCGCCGGGTCAGCTAGTATTAAAAAAAATAAGGTATTCTGACATGGCTTCGTTTAGAGCTTCTACTCAACCGATTGTAGTAATTTTTCCTTTAAATCAAAGAATGTGATCCCTAGATGTGTTATCTGATATTGTTTGTGTTCATTCACCAACATTTACGGTGTAAATTAAGTAATTAAATTATTCTTTAATAGTACGTTTATTAATAGTCAATTGTTTTCTTCCAAAGGGTGGCTGTTTCAAAATCGAAATATGAGTCGATAGATGTGAGTCAACGTTGCTTCATGGTGGCGCTGCTAGATGTTTTGTTTGGATTGTTGAGATTTGTTTACAATTCGTCAAGGTTTTGTTTCAGTGTAATAATTGCATTGTGGTGTTGCCAGTTTACATGTACTTTAGAAATAATATCCGTCAGTATAATAGTGCTCTTTCTTTTGTGTCATTTGGTGCCGATATTACATGGCTACCTGGTCATAGGCCATTCGTGTTCAAAATTTTGGGAAATCCACATCACAGAATATCTTCGTTATACCCCGAAGATCCAAACTATGCAACATATTGTGAACATTAGTCTGCGCACAGTATTTTACATTTATCTCAGATCTCACCGTCAAATTTTGACGGGTTCTCACTAGTTAATGAGAAATTTGTTAAGATGACGGAAAATGGGAACATTTATAGTAGCCTGCAATCGAACCTTGGAATGTTTTTCCTCTCCTGAAAAGTTGCAATTTTTAAGATGTGTTATTAAAATATATATTCTCTCTATATAGCATTTATTATCGAAATATTAAATTTGGAAACTGAAAGGTTCTCGTTTCATTTCCGAAATGATTTTCGTTGCACACGTTCAATATTTTAATATAAACGAGGGCGCCCCTAGATTGGCCGTGCTTAGGGCCCCGTACAATATTCATCCGGCTCTGCGCACACCCTGAGCGGCGGCGTGGTGTGGCGTTGGCGCGGCGGATATCCGTGGGCCGAGGGTGCGCCCCGCCAGCGCGCGCGCGGAAGCGGTGGCAACTGCCGGTCGGCCCTAGCGGCGCGCCCCGCCCCGCCCCCACCCGCCCCGCCCAGGCCAGGCCGAGCCTCCGAATTAGGGATGCGACATCGATGCTAATGTTTTTCGTTGCATTTAACATCAAGGTTTTGAAGCCGATGTTTTTTTAACATCGATGTTTTGTGGTCAATATTTTATGAATTAAAAAGGTCCATCGTATTATAGAAATAGATAAGAGCCGATGTTCTGGCATCTACAAATATTTCTTAAAATTTTCTACCATTATAAAAAAATTCTGTAATAATTTTTAGATATCCCTTCTCACCAAAGTGACCAAAGGTGAAAAATGAGTAAAATATAGTTTTCGTCAATAAAGAAGCCTTTACAATTTTTTAGGTTTTCTTGATTCTCCTGATGATGTTTTGACTGCTTCATGACTTAAATCTTAATGAAAGTGAATAAACGATTCCACTTTCAAATTAAATCTCTCCCCCCGAAAATTTAACTGGTCACTAATCCGGTTTTAAAAACATAGATGTTTGATAATACTGATGTTTTGGAGTCAACGTTTTATTATCGTTGATGTGTTAATTTTGAGCATCGATGTTTTAATTTCGAGCACCCGTCTGACCCCAACTGTCAGAGTCCAACTATAGAATACCTTCACAAAGAACTTAACTGCCATACGTATTGCTTGTACCACTTTTACAGATTTTTTTTTTAATAAAATTGATTGTAAACTTATTTTGAAGGAAAAAGCAAAGATCAAACACCAATCTTTCAGCAAGTTTTCAGTTAAAACTCGCAATAGATCAACATTTAATCAAGGAATAATCCAAAAAATACTATTTATTTAAAAATAAGCTTTGGAGTTCACTTTTCTTGAATTGCAGGAATATAAAAATTTGTTTTCGTTCGGATTTTCTCGAATTAATGGAACGTGAAAACAATTCGGAGTATCGAGTTATCCTAAGTTCGTGAAATGAATACGAATTATCTTAGCTAGTTACAGACAACTGCCCCAATTGAGTTTGACGAGCCCGAGTTCCAAAATATTACTGGGACTGACGGACCTGACCTGAGTGCGTGCTAGTGACATGAGACAAGTCGTCCATCTGTTTGTGCGTTCGTTCTTTCGTTCGTTGTGGTTAATCATATTCCGAAAGCGCTCATCTTCCGGTTTTGCCCGTTCATTTTTTCTCCGGCACGACTTCTCAGCTCAGCGTCTGACTGTTCCTCCGTCCGTTCGTTAGGCGGCACCGCATATGACGTGGGTCGCTTTTGTCTGGGAGAGAAGGCGTCGTTTTACGCCAAAGAGAGTGCGTCGCTCGGAACAGGGTTATGCGCGCAGGTGTTCAGGACGCGGACACACAGCAACACGAATCAAAGAAATTCAGGTATCCGAAGATATCGTTTGTGATACTGTAACCGGATTGGTGGTGCTCGAAACTTGTCACGCCTCCCGAACGTGTGTATATCCCTGAACACCTTGAGCACAAAGCATTGCCAGCGACCTTTTTCCAGATTCTAATTTTGTTTTGAAGTAGATTAATAATGCGGACCTAATTCATGAGAGCCTTAGGTGTTTTTACCTTATGAATGTGGAGTTGTAGGTACAAAATAACAGTACCAGACTAACATATTATCGAAATTATTTTATAATTGCTCATCAAGTATCATTTCTGTACACTGAGTTCTACCGCTGTAGAGAAATCTAAGAATAAAGAGTAAGTTTTTACACGGGCAAACTCAGCGGCTTTTCGAAAATGGTCTCTCAGACTCATTGATTTTCAAGATAAGATGAATCTTGAAACACTTTACACAAGAAGTAACTAATTGAACTTGTTAGAATATTAATCGGTTAAACGATTTTCACGCTAAACACAATAAAAATTAACTCTGCCGTAGAGGACACTATTTTGCTTTAGAGCCCCGTTCTTCCTTCGTAATAGCACGGTGCAAGATGTACTGCACTCCTACAATCCACGCACTATGATAAATAGACAATTTAGTTGTGAGAATTATCTAGTTAACAAGTCGCTGAATTTTTTTATTTTGGAAATACTAAATTACTTTTCTTGTTAAGTAGTGGTCACGTTTACATATATCGTCCTTTTGCTGTCTAAAAATAACAGACGGGAATCTGACGAATCAATTAAGCTTCCTCCTTGAGTTATCTGGCCAAAGCGGATTGCTCCTTGCATTTTAGTTTCCCTTGTCGGTGTTTCATAGCGCGTTGCCACTATCACTAACCGTGACCAACGTAGACCGCAATCATTCCGTTGCCAGCTTGTTCCGCACCGGGGAGATAGTCCGTTGCATTGCGCTTCAGAATGGGCTGCTACTAAAGTTGGTGAATGACGTTGTGTACACCGCCACTTTTGATATCAGTCACGTCAAAAGATGTGGTTCGCAAGTTATCGTTCACCACATTCACTACCAGTTTTAGCTCTTGGATTAATGTCCTGTCTTGATAATTTTATCTTATTTTCTTCGAAATAAAAATCAACACTGACATTATTTTAAATAATGGAACTATGGGAGTAAACAAGCACTTCAAACAGAAAAATGATGCAAAAGCAACAAGCAACATAACCGAAGCATCTCGGAATCGAATTCTACACTGTATGAGGATCTGGGCACGCCTAGCACGTGCGAAGAATCCCCTACTAATAGAACTAGCTATCTATAATATTCAACCTCTATCTAATTATAAACAATCTAGCCCTGAAATTCCCAACAGTGAAAATTCATACTGTCTCAAAAAGTCTAATTTCGGAATTAGAGCAAAAGATAAAATTCTTACATACAACTAAGTCAATGAGATGAAACCTCTTGCAGTAAAAAGCTTAAATAACACGTACTGAATGTTGTATTAAGAATAGATAGCAATTATGAATACATAATTCTAAAAAATAAAAGTGTTAATAAAAAATTCTAAATAACTTTTCATGTAACTACGGAGCAACTTTCTTCTTTTATTCCTTTTCCACAAGTGTAGTAAATTAATTCACGAGGTATGATACCAATCGTAAATTTGACACTACCGTTAATCAATAAAGCATGTATCATGAATTAGAAGAACAGTTCATACTTGAAGTTTAAATTCATATGAAAGGTGGGAATTGTAAAACACAAAATAGTGTGTGACAAAGCAGCTGTACTCACAATCGTAAATGAAATCCATGGTAACTTCTGGACTGACGTCAATGTTTTGGACAATTAATAAATAAGTAAAACTACCTAATCCAAGAAATTCGGCTGCTAATATCTGAATGCAAGGAAATAGAAGTTTCTCCTACATTAAATGCGGATGGCCAATCCAGACTATTTATATAAACAAAAAGTAATTATTTTCATAAGCTATTAATAATTCGACCTACGTAGCGCATGCAGATACGACGGCAACGTGCACGAAGAGCTTAATGTAGTGGATTCAAATCCTGGTAAATCTTTGATGTTCTCGAATTGTGATTAAGACATGGGCAATTTGTAGGTCATCCTCTATGATGTCTGCGAGTGAATTGAAAAAACAGCTGTAACATCTTTTATGACATCATAACTTCAGAAGTGACAGCTGAAAACCAATCGAAAGGATAGAAACTCTAGGATTCAACTAATATTTGTTTAGAAAATTATTTGTATGAAATTCATTTTCGTAATATTAATTATTTTTAGTTTTAATCGTACTTAACCGATAAACTTTATGTCATTCCCAGTTAGACCCCTTGCAGTGCACCATTTGGGGAAGCAAGCGAGGTGTCATTCGACGCGTCTCGGTCTGCAGGTCAACACTAACATCAGCACGCCACAGCAAGCTTTTTTGTAGTATTGAGGCGCTCCAAAGAATTTGGATGAATAAAATTTTATTGTAACATCAGGAGACCTCTTTGATCGTTAACGAGCCCAAGCCGCCTGAGCCAGCGCCGGTGAGTCACTCGGGGTCACTTTCTCCGCCCGCGGAGCGCACCCGTTCGCAATAGCTCTTGTGGCTCATTGTGCTGAAGCTCCCCCGGCCAAGCAGCAAGGTCCCGCCTTACGCCACCGCAAACACACTCATGCACGTATGCGTCCATTGTCAACGAACTCTCGCGGAGTGTTGCGTCGTTGCGTTTTGTGTGATACTTTCGATATTCTCAGCAGATAGAACCGGCTGAGATTTGCAGAGAGTCAGCATTGCCGCTGTATCTGCTGTGACTTTGACCGAGAGGTTCTAGGGTTCGAGTTCCGACGATGGCGGATTTTCGACAGTAGTTACACATTTAGATCGAATTCAGTCGCTATGTGAAGGAGAATTCTAGCGACCGGCTGCTTTGATCGGTAATTTTGTGTGGTTTCCCCTATCAATATCGACGAATGCCGGAGCAGTACCCTAACAGGGCACGGGCCTCTCACGATCTTTCCTACCTCTTTCTTGTTCTATCCTCACCACTTATTTACACACACTTACACTTACATGCACTACACTACCACATATGTCAAAGAGACCGATCGCGAACTTACAGCCTGTCCCGCTGGGGCGATGCCCTGCTGGTGATAGATATCTGGTTGGAGAAAAACTCCGTAAGCTGAAGGTAGTTCGGGCGCTGGATCTCGCCATTCTGCGGGGGAAGATCACCGCCACCTCCAGCAATAAAAATTACGCACTACAATTACGGGACTAATAACCTTAGCAGCTTACGTGTCCAGAATCACTAATCAAATAACCAGCATACTGTTACACTTTACCTGACCAAGAAAGGAAGATTAATGCGCATACGAAGTCGTGAGCCTTCTCCTCCGTCTAGGTTAGGTAATTAAAACTCTTCATTATGAATGGTTATGTACAGAAATCAGTGCTCATATACCACAACGGAAGTTCTTGTGATAATAACAATAACAAGAAATAATCTGGTAATTGTTGTGTCCGCGCGTCCAACTGATACCTACGATGAAACTTCTTCCGAAACTCCATTTGAAGTGAGATGTCAGTTGAAGCGTCTCGGCTTACTAGTGGGAAACTATTATTTTCCGACTCACCAAAACACGATTTTGTTTAGAATTCTCTTCGATTGTTCAGGAGAATCATTCAAAGAGAATTCTCAACACCACATTTTGGTGACGGACGGAATACGACAATCCAGTCCGTACACGCAGCATGAAAATAGGCAAAATAACAGAAGCAACCATTTCCATTTTTCAATCTAAATTATTTCTTTATTTTTGGATTTTCTCGAATTCCTGGATATCTAACGAAAACATTGACACCTCTCATATGCACAGTTTTCTTTCAATTTCTGCGCGCGTTGGGAATTAGTAAGATAGTTTCTTAACTTTCTCTCTTATAATGCATTGAGCGCTGCATTACGATAATCGTAAATGTTGAGTGGCATGGAAATATCGAAATCAGATCTTTGAAAAAACTCTTTGAAGGTTATCGATCTAGCTATTCGCAAGAATCTATTTTGTGTACGTCGATGACTGAGTGAAAAAATTTTCGTCTGATGCAAAGTATTTAGTACTATTGGTTTTGTTTCATGTTGACAGTATTAATAATCGTTCACATGAAAGTAGCCTTTAAATACTTGTATTCTTCAAACGTACATATCATCAATGCCCTCGGTTTTTCGGAGTTCCTCGCAACTTTCAATTAATCAAACTATTTTTGTCGAAGGTCGAATTAGTGAACGAATGAATAAATTTAGTAAAACGCTCCACATTGATAAAAGTATATCAAGTGGCACAAACAGGTCTTTGCATATTGTATGCGTCTTGTGATAATTACTAAAAAAACAAAACTTCTGGGAATCACCATTCAGACACGCCACTGCACAACACGCAAGCGTTTTTCTTAGCATTCACATTATCTGAAAACGAAAGAGCGAAACAGAAAATCGTAGCTAAATTTATGAAGCAACGTCAACAGGTATTTTCCATGACAGTGTGTAAAAGTAGAGTTCCTTTTTCCACCATGCACATGAAGAGTTAATAAAATATCGTCTGTAAAGCTGAAAAAGTTTAGATGCCAAATGCATTAAAGTGTTCTTACTATCAAATTATTTTCTATTTTTTTATTCTTTTGATACGTCGATAAGCCCCCTCCCCCCAACACACACACACACACACACACACACACACACACACACACACACACACATCAACACATTTCTTTTAATAAATGTTTAATTTTGACTAACATCAGCTTCTTTTTTTTCATCTCTATTTGCTATTCAAGTGAAAAGATTAGTTCACAAAATGCAGATAAAGATGATCTGAGAGTCTCTTTTTCATTTTGGTTGCTATACTGCGACTTTTACAAAGCTGCCTGTGAAGTAAATGAGCTGTTACGGTGTCATCCCATCGGAAGGTTGAACCCACCACATATATGTCACTGTAGTCACGGGTAAGGTCCCGATTGGATGGCACTGCAGCAGTTATATAAAAATCGCTGTATAGGTAGAGACACTGCCATGCATGCGTGTGTCAGCGTTCAGAAAAAGGATATTCATATTTTCTATTCTAAATTAAACAATAAATGATACAGCGTAGCAGATGTTAGTCATATGATACAGTAAATGACAACTGCTAAAAATTTACTAAAACGATGACATTTAAAATGCAAAGGAAGACGAGAGGACAATGCAAAACTGTTTCTATACAATTAGAGACTATACTGATCGCCAAAAAGAAACATAATGTTTACTTTAACAAAACCAGGATATAGTATAATGAATTAGTTTACATTTGCATTGTATAATTTAAAAAAAAAAGACTCAATATGCCTGTAACAAATAATGTACTTCCGGGTCAATGACCCCCATCTCGATCAGGTTTTTGTCCAGTTTCCCTGATCCATTGAGCAAATGCTGAGATGGCCCCGTGATTTGCTTCTGGACATAAATGTAGCTTCACTATGCGCACGTTTTGTTGAACTTTCCTTTGCTTGTAGTGGCAGTAGAGCTTAGAGTGAGTTTCTATTTTGTTAACAATACAGAAAAATCAAGTCTGTTCGTTTCTTTACCGTTAAAAATAAGTTTTCTATAACTTGGCAACGAAAATATCTAGTTTTTGGAATGTTAATCTCTCACTTTTTTAAATTTGTTGTTATTATTATTATTATTATTATTATTATTAATCTTTCAACTATTAATAGTTAAATTGTTGGGAAGGGATTCTGAAACTCAAGAAAGCGTGCGCTGATGATTTTTTCCCCCATACGTCACATACAGTTTTTGACTGTTTTTGACTAAATAAATAAAATAAAATAAAAAACAATTGACGTCAATGAAGGACTGTCCTCCCGCATGGAGGACGATTGGCAAACCTAGCTAAGCATGAAACGAGAAGAAACGGTTGGTAACGCTGCCACAAGATAACCAAGTGAAGCATCACAGGTGAGATGCCAGACTCGGTAGGCAGTGGCGTGGCGTAGGGGGGCGGCAGGGGCGGTCCGCCCCGGGCAGCAAAAATTAATAATATATTGTAAAAATTTTAATCTTTATTTTATATTTTTGTGTCGTACCTTCGATTCGGACCGATTGAAATGAACACGCAATTTTTCAAACTTATTCTGTGGCGACTTCTTTAAATGAATGTATAATAAGCACATCCTACTCATTGTAGCGACTGGCAAAACTGTCTTTACTAACTTGTTGGAATTACCCGTATTTTATTTTATTCTACTATTATTTATGACTATTATTCAGCGAGAATGTCTTATATCATATGAAGAGTAGTTTTCAATATGGTCAAATAACACCTGCAAATTAGATTGCAGAACGGATAAGTCCCTTCAGGAAAGTCCGTGAGTGACGCTTTGACAATTCAAAGAAAGTTTCAATGATAGATCTTATATGATTAATCGTATATGATGCATGTATGCGCTTTCCAAACTGTGATTGTAGTACTCATAAGTACGCATGGTGATTGTTTAATTCTTGAACTTCGTTGAAAATTGTATTGTTCGTCTACGTACACATTCGACTATGTGTTTGATATTTTATTTACGTTTTTCATTTGTGTAACTGTATGTTTGACTATCTGATGCGTTGTTCAAGCTTGTATATTATAGTCTTTTACATTGAAATACCTACATAAGGTGGAAGCGAAATTTTCCTCCGCCCCAGGCGGCTGACACCCACGCTACGCCACTGGCGGTCAGTAAGCTTCCGGTGAGTGAACCAGACACTCTCCACGGCGAGAGTCGCAGTGACGACAAGTTCGTGGTCGTTAGCATTATCGGAGTCGGTGGCAGAGCCAAATAGCGTTTTGATGGAGCTGTTGACGATAGCACCCAGCCGTGGAGGTTGTAGTCGCTACTTTGCCCGTCTCTGTGGTATAACGGGTAGCTTGTGTTAGTTCTCTTAGTTTTACTGGCGTAGTTCTTGGGGAAACGCCCACATCACAATGAAGGACGACAATTTTTATTTAAAAAAAGCTCTAAGGAGCCATTTTTCAGTGTCGGCGCTAGGCATGGGCAGATCGGGCGATCGCCCGGGGCCCCGCAAGTCAAGGGATCCGATGATGGGGCTGACAGGAAAAAAATAGAAAACAAATTGAAAAAGAAATTAGAACTCGAGAAACTCGTTATCGTAATTTTATAAGTCGCGGTGCAGTAGTCAGTTTTTTCATAATATATTCAATGAAATTTTTATTTTCGATAGTTAATTATAGTCATTACTTATAAGGTAGGGCTACGAAATGAATCAAATGACGCTAATATTAAAATATATTCTTTATAAATTTATATATATTATTTCATATTTTTAACAAGTGATTTTATTTAACACCAACCAAACACAACAATATGTTTTAGTGTTTTAATGTCACTGTGGAAATTGTATTATTTCATCACTAAATACTTTTATATAAACTATTATTTAAAATATATTTGCACAACGTTTTTCTAACTTAACGTAACTTTTTTTTATTTGTTGAAATTAATAAAAAATTAATATAGTTTCTTGAAACAACTTTCGCATTTTTATTATTTCAGCGGGGGATGTCCAAAATTGTCTAGTTCAGCACTGTAATATTTCTGACAACTCTACTTATTGTACTGAACAATTACTCAAACACAAAGAAAATTTTCCAATTTTTTTTCTCGATACATTGAAACAGCGTATAGTACAATTTCCATATCCTGTCCCCGTTTTCACCTCTGTCTCGGGCGGCGCTAGAACGGATGCGGCTACGGAGTAGGAACGCGGCGGAGCGTCTGGCACTGCGGGGGGAGAGGGGAGAGGGGGCTGCGTGAGCGAGGAATGCAGGCGGGAGCGTCTGCGGGCGCCGGCGCGGGCGATAAGCGCGGGGTCAGACGGCGCGTGCCGCCCGCCCGCCCGGACGCCCACGCTCAGCGCGGGAGCGAAGCCGGGGGCGGGGCGGGGCGGTGTGGGGTTTGCTTTGGTTTTTTCGTGTTTCCGGGCGCGTCAACTGCTTTGGTCATTAGTCCCGTTAGTGTAATGCATGTTTTTTTCTCGGGAGATGGTGATCTTCCCCCGCTGGATGGCGAGATCCGGCGCCGACCTACCGTCGGCTAGTGGGGTTTCCCCCTAACCAGGACTCTCCCACCAACGGGGCACCGCCCCAGCCGAGACAAGCTCTAAGCTCCTGACCGGTCTCCCGGAATATGTGGTAGTGTAGTGCATGTTAGTGTAAGTGTGTGTGTAAGGGGAGAGGATAGGACAAGGAAGAGGAAGGACAGATCGCGCGCGGCCCGTGGCCCGTTTTAGTAGGGTACTGCTCCGGCATTCGCCTGGTGTTGATCGGAGAAACCACGGAAAACTACCGATCAGAGCAGCCGGTCGCTAGAATTCTCCTCCAGACAGCTTTCGACCTAGCTGAAAAGCTAGTGTCGAAAATCCTGCCGCCCTCAGGACTCGAACCTAGGACCTCCCGGTTAGAGGCACTGCAGTGACATCAGTTGATGCACTGAGCTACCGCTACCGGTCGCGGTGTGGGGTGGGGGTGGGGCAGGGAAGGACGAGATGAGGCGAGTGGAGGGTGCTGTGGGACGATGAGGGCTGAGGCAGCCTGGTAGAGCAGACAGTGGGGCAGAGCGGGGCAGAACAGGGCAGGGTTGGGCAGGGCAGGGTGGACCCGGTAGATCAGCGCGGGATGGGGTGGGGTGCGACGGGGTGCGGCAGAGCAGGGGCAGGTAGGGCAGTACGGTGGAGGGCGGTACGGCTCAGGGCGACCAGTTCTCGACGGGGTGGAGTGGGGAAAACGGAGCGGGGTGGGGCTGGCGGGACTGTTTGGGCCGGGTGGTGTGGGGCGGGAGGCAGGGCTGTGTGGGGGCAAGGCATGTGGAGCGGCGCGGTATATGGCATGCGACGAAGAACGGGGCGATGCGGGGCAGTGATGAGATGGTGTGGGCTGGGGCGGTTCGAGGCGCCGCGGGGTGCAGAGATAGAACGCACGCAGCGGTTGACCACCGAGTAGGCCACGGTCGAAAGGTGAAGTGTTTTACTCTCCCGGTCGAAAAGTGAAGTTTTTTCTTTTTGATACCAGCAAGCGAAGTCAGTTGGTATTATACCGACGGTTCGCGAAGATGGAGGAAGATGTGTAAGGTAAGACAAAAAGTAAGCGATGAAAACGTGTTGGATAAATATGCAAACTAGGGAATGTGAAATTTGGAAAGCGGAAATAAGTACTAAGGAACTGAGTGAGATGGTATCGCCTTGTAGCTGCAATAGATATTCCGTTATGATGTATTGGATAAGTAGCTTCGTGCAGTCCACGAGGCCAGCTGGGGATTACGTAGCTTGAAAATCGACCATGCGAAGTACCGTGCTTTATTAGATGCGAGAAATTGCAGACGTACGAAGACTCATTACTGCTTGACATGCTTAAATATTTATCGATATATAATTTGCAGTGGCATCTCCATCTTGAATGACTAATAAATATGAAAAATAAGCCTTAACGCGATTCAACTGAACTAATAATAGTAATAATTAAAGACGGACTTTTAGGGGCAAACTTTTCCTGATTTAGGTGCCAAAATAGGTGCAGAAAACAATAAAATGGGTGCACGTGTAGGTGCAAAAAATTGGTGCATGTTTACTGGGTACAAATATATTACATGATTTTATAGTATAAAATTTATACCATGACAAGACAAATCCACAAGAAATATTGAGGAAAACAGGTAAGATACATACAACTACATTTTTAATACAGATTAGCATAATTAATATCACTAGAAAATGGAATTTTTTGTAATAAAAAATGCAAGATATGTACTACATAGACAAACGTTTTTCGAGACATTTTTCCGTTAATTTAACAACATCTATGAACATTGTCCCCGATGCAAAAGTCTGTCCGGTTCTGACGTGAGTTTTGTAGCCCTTTGCGAAGGGCCGGAGCACTGTGCGGGGTGAGGAGCGAGGGCACGTGAGAGGGCAATGGGGATGAGAGGGCAATCCTATTGGATTTGTTTGAAATATGTCTTTGAGTTACCGATGGGTGGTAGTACATGCGATGAAGGTCTAAGTTGAAGCATCGTTGAGGAAACATCAGATTCGCCAACAGAAGTGCGCAAATGTTAGACGTAAAATAGCAACATACTAAATATATCAGAACTCAACTGTGTTCGCTTCGAAGTACATTTGGCATTGGCAAGTTATCCGGTAAAAAAGGCAGCTCTGTCGCGATAATTGGCAAAGAAAAACAATGGGTCACCTTTACTTTTGTTTTTCTGAGATTAACAATAGACACAGGTTATTTTGGAACGAAGTGCAGCAAAACAAAGTTCATGGATTGCACACTGTCTGATTTAACTTTAATGTACACATGCATAATAAGTGTTTATTGAGAAATAGGGGGGAATAGGGGCAGAGAGTCTATGTAGGTGCAATGGTGTGATTTAGGTGGGAATTAGGCGCAAGGAAATTTACTGAAATGCATCCAATTGGATTACATAACATGTTAGAAATAAAAACTGAAAGCTCCCAATGCGCTTTGTCTGTACGGGCATCGCCTAAAAATCCGGTCCTTCGTAATAATAATTCTGACACAATGGCATCTAACAATGTTCCCATTCTGTAGAGCCGAGGGTCAAATTCCTAGACGGACACATCTTTATTTGCCAAAGTTTTGACATTTCACTTGACATCCTAAAACGGAAGCTCGATTTGCTTGAAATTAACTCTTTCACATACTAGTTCATTTAGAAAGTCGGACTTATAAAAAAGATACAATTGTGAAATTGACAATGCATGTATAATTTGTACAGATTATTAGCTGTAGAAAGCTCTGGCTTTCTCTAAAATAAATCATCAACATTGCTGGAAATTTATTGAAAGTTTCATTTCCTAATACCTGCAAAAAAGTCTATTTTTGTTTCTGGATTTTGCAATAAAAGGATTTATTTGAGGAAATCGCTATATTAATTTCATTGAAAGTCATTTCATTCAATGTTGCTCCAGCCCCTTTGATTATTCCAACGGGGCGGTTTCGCCAACGTCAGTACCCGACGCTTTCGTCACTCCAGTCGGGCGAACCGCGAGCCGCTCTGACCTTTCCGGAAGAACAGAAGCAAGAACCACGTACTTACTACAAGAAGCTCCAGGAATCGCGACGCACGGCGGGCCGGGGCGCGCTGGGGGCTCGGCGACAAAGGCGACTGCTTCGCCATGTGCACGCAACGCGGCCCGCGGCCACTTCCCGCCGGCAAACCGCAACAAGGCGGCGGCGGAGGCGGCGGTGGCGGTGGCGCCGCCGCTCGACAGCCACGGCGCGTGCGCCACCACGAGCGTGCGCGTGTGAGTGCGTCACGCACCCATGCGTCCGCACTCACGCGCTCTCACGGCCGTCGCGACGCGTCGCCAGCGAGCTTCCGGACGAGTGCGTCTTGGCTCCGGCGGCGTTTGCGGCTCGGCATGAGCTGCCACACCGAGCAAAGTGGCTCAGTGCGTAACGCATTCGAGACTTCGCATTCGGGGGACCCCGGTTCAATGCCCGTGCCCCACTCGTTCTGGACGGGGTTTTCGTGTTTTCCCTCGATCATCCAGGTTAATGATGGGATCTTTCTACTGAAAGGAGACCATGGCCGCGAAAGCGGCGTCGCTAGACGAATACATTAACTCCATGAAAGCAAGAAGGTTAAGCGAATTCGAGACAACGCGCGCTCCTGGTCGGGTGACCGTCCAGGAACTCCGGGATCTAACGACGCTGGGAGGTCACTCGACAAGCCCCCCCCCCCTCCCCTCCAAAAAAAACGCATCAATACACTCTTTTAATTTAGACTAACATCAGCTCTACTTCTTTCTTCTCTCCATATGCGAAAAGATTCGATCACAAAATACAGATGAAATGGATAGAGCGTGTTTTTTAATTTTAGTTGCTAGACAGAGACTATCGTGCTTGCATGAGTCAGTGCATGTTCAGGAAAAATATATTCACGTAAAGAATAAACGATACAACATAGTTGATGTTAGTCATGTGATAAAATAAATGATAACAAATGTTAAACATTTACTAAAAGGAGGATACTTAAATTAGAATGGACTGTCCTTCAAACGGGTGGTTGGCAACCCTATCTTTACAGGTCATATAATGGCTAAATACAAATATAAATGATCTGCTGTAGAAAGGTAAAGAGGCGGAGCGATCGCTGTTCCGCTGGTTGCATACGAGAAAGCACGGTAGTGAAGAAATCCGCCAGCCTTTCGCGCTAGAGTTTCAATACGTTCATTTGGTCGATTGATTAATTAGTGATTCCGGTTGCGTCAAGTGCTAAAGTCATTATTCCCTTAAGTGTAGTACATGTTTTTATCGTGGGCGGTGGCGGTAATTTTCCCCTGCTGGATGGCGAGATATGGCCCCGACCTGATAGTCGCTTTGCGGGCTCAGCCAGGTATCTCACACCAGTGTAGCACCTCCCTGGCCGGGACAAGCTCTAAGCTCCCGACTGGTCTCCTAGCGGGTGTGATAGTGTAGTGCATGGAAGTGTAAGGGGTGAGGATAGGACAAGGAAGAGGAAGGAAAGATCGCGCTTGGCCCGTGGCCCGTTCGTAAGGTATTACTCCGGCATTCGCCAGGTATTGATCGGAGAAACCACGGCAAACGACCAATTACAGCATCCAGCCAATAGAAAGTTCCAGACAACGGCTGAACTCAACCTATCTCTCTAACTAGTCGAAAATCCTACCACTGTCGGGACTCGAACCGTAGGACCTCCCGGTCAGAGGTACTGCAATGACATCAGTAGATACCCTGGGACACCTAAGTCGGTTTCACTTAGTCGAAAATAGAAACGGTTGAGAGAGCTTGGTTGAACGGTTGAACATCATTTGCCTGGTCTCTGATCGGGAAATCTTAGGGTTCTAGTCTAAACGGTGAGGGATTTTCGTCACTATATAAGTATGTCGCGTCGTTGGTCAGTTGCTCAGTTTTCCGTGGTTTCTCCGATTAATACCAAGTTAGTGTAGTTGCCCAAAAGCAGTCGATGGACACAGTTGGATTGTAGCTGACAATAAACATTTTAGCGTATGAGCTGTGTAACGTTCAATTTTCTACGTACTGCTGTTGTAATTTGCGTGTGCTTTTTGCTTGGCGATTGCAGAATTTGCTTTTTGGTGCAGCGGCAACTTAGTGAATCAATGGTGCCTGGCTGTTTGCACACGAAAGCTTATTTATTAGTGAAATAGCCAGTACGATATTTTGAGCGCGTTCATTTAGGGGCGCGTTTATTTTCATATTTCTGGGTAATTGACCCCTTGATCTGAGGGAGACAAGTACTGACAAACGCAAAATATATGTGCAACAAATGGGAAAAAGTTATGTGTTGCTGTTGAATTTCAATTTTATCACTTTCATCCATCAGAAGTTGAATTTCCCCTTACATTCCGGCAGAGATACATTAGAAGACTTTGTTAAAGATCAGATCTTGGAGTGATCAGAATGCCAATCTCCTTAAACACTCACTCGCTCACTCGTTCACTCACACATGTTCTCTCTCTCCTATTTCCCCTTACGGAAGACATTTATTCCAATCACTTGTAGTTCCTTATTGCCTTCCTACCGGAACATTTTAAACTCCCATGCAGTTGCCTGCTCCGATCACGAAACTATAAACAAATGTGGAGATGATGTGACGTGAAAAAATAATTCACTTCCTCATGTAGATTTGGCATAAATGTTTGTCAGTATATTGTCATTTATGAGTCGCATTTCGCCTTATCTTGTGTTAATTCGCCAACATTTTTCTTTTACAAGCTTTTCTCTTTTATATACTATCGCTATTATTGGATAATTATTTTGTATTACATAAACATAATAATACGTTACTACAGAAATTAAAAATAAACCTAAATGAAGTGATATTCCGGTTTGTTTTATCGGTTCATTCAATATTCATCGGGACATATCTTAAGAACTGACATGTTTCACTTGCAATGCTTTTAAGAGATAATTCCTTCAAACTAGCTCGGAACTGAATGTGACATAACTTAGTCCATAAAACAAAGATAACAAGTGGAACTAGAAAAGGAGAGAAACCTTTCTTGCTTAATAGAGTAAGTACGATTTCCAGTAGCAACTTTTTCTTATAATGACAATGACAATTTGAAATGTGTTATTAATACTACGAAGAAAAAATTAATTGCGTGAGAGATATGATTTACATTAATTGAGAAATTGCTGTCGCCTTTGCATTTCTGGAAAAATAAAATTTATTCATTATCCATCGAAGGGAGACACGGTATTTTTTCTGATTATTTCATATCGGTACATTTTCATCAAATATTTGCATTTTACATTTTTACATGAAAAATCATATCAAAATCATTGATAACTACAATTTTTTTATTATTCAATGAATACAATAATAGGAACCTATTCTCCTTTAAAGGTAATACATGTGTCAAATGGGACCCATACTAATACATATACTACTTATGAACATTAATTACTTCTAGTAGAAGTCCATTCCTGAATACGCAGCGAAAAAAAGTTTTGAAAACTATTAGTTCGCAAGAAGTTTTATAATTCAGTTGCACACAGAAACAAAGAAAATAATTCGACTGTGTCAAACTATTCAAGAGAATTCTCTCCTTCACTCTTCCCCTTTGGTGTTACTGACCTTGTATTCTAAAATATTAAGCGAAAGCATGTTACATTTAGCTTTTGAATATATCAGATCACTTAAGATCTGATATATTCAAAAGCTAAATGTAACATGCTTTCGCTTAATATTTTAGAATACAAGGTCAGTAACACCACTCATTGGACATTGGATCATTGTACCACTTAAAGAACTTTCTTCCCCTTCAAGAGTTTTGACGTAGTAAACAGAAAACACCTCTCATGAAAAAAAACTTTCACGCTTGTTGCAGTAATCCCACAAGACATTTTTACAATGAAAAGGCAATTGACTACAAATTATTTGGCTCCCTAGTTAATGTTTTGATTGACTATAAAATTTTAACGATTGTAAATATTGATTTTTTCCATAAACAGTTTTTTTTCACAAAAAATATTAATACTATATTTAAATGTGCTATCAAGTGAAGTTCAATTTCGTACGACCTCCACACTTCAAATCTTACGATTTTTGTTCAAAATACAATTGCAGAAATAAGAGTAGTCATATATTACTAATTTCTTGCAGGAAATAACTTAATGACAAACGTAAATAAACCGAATATTGGTGGATCATATTCCTATTTTCATGGATTGTGTACTACAATACTCAGGAGAGCATGCAGCCTACAGGACTGAATCATGAACGGTTTCTGCATTGGGACGAGTCCTTAAAAATAGCAGAATGATCGCTGGCGCAATGTATTGCTTACCGTCGCATGCCAGGTCAAAGGTTGTTGTCAATTTCCTTTATTATTTGTATGCTGCAGGCACAGTTGGATGAATTATGGAGAATGTTACGTGAAGGTCGGTGGGCGGTTAATTTTCGAAAGTGGGCCGTTAAAGTCCTGAGCCGGAGCACGTACGTGCATTGCTTTCTGTTAGACTTCATACAGCGTTGTTTCCGGCAATATTCATAAGATAAACCGGTAAATACAGCGTATATAATTGACTAAATTATCTTGATTGTATTCAAAGATCAAGCTTGACTAATAAGTATTTTATTTCGTTTAAAGGTATAAGGTATTCATTTTCTCTTTTATCACGTAAATGAGTACAATTGTTTACTATAACTGTTTTCTTTCAAGCAACAACAGGATTTCTTAAATATCTTTCAAAGCACTTTCACTAGCAGCTTTATAAATAATATTAAACTTTATATAATAATATTAAACTTTCATTCGTGAGAACACAATAACAATTTGAAAATGTTTTCCCGCAGAGAAAACATTAAGGGGGAAATACTGACAAATGTAAAAGAAATGACTTTACTTCTCTAAAAACTGCATGACTTTGTTTTTTCAGGTAGGTGTTCACCGAAACGCTATATAATTTGCCACGACTTTCAATACATGCATCAATAAATTTCAAAAGAGATGGAAAATGAACTTTTCATCGCCTCTTTACTCCAGTCTCAAAATGAGAATAAAATGTTGATGAGAGTTTGTTTGTTGTTTTTTTGGTAAAAATATACCAGAGAATACAAACGGAGAGAAACGAATATTCCTAAGAGTCGATGGTCGGAAGATTGAACGTAGTATATATCATCTATTGAAATAAGCGCAATAGATGCCATTTCACCTCTCAAAATACACCAAAATAAGCGAACGTCTTGTATAATGTATTTAATATGTACCAAAACTTAAAGAAGTATAAATATTTTGAATAATCGAATGAATAATGAAATATGTCTTTATTTGCATATATTCTTAATTTCAATGATAGTATGATCTTTTGAGAAAAAAAAAACAACATAGTGAGTAATTAAATGTTCTATTTCCTCAGCACAATGGCATGTTATACACAATTTTTTCGTTTCATAAAGAAGATGGGTTTCATGTCAATAAAAAAATTAAAATCTTCAATAGCTAATTGGAATTATGCGAAGGAAGCACGGATCCACAATAAAACTTGGCATTGATATACTTTGGTAAGAGAGTACTAAAGCTTCATTGTCATAAAGAGAGCAGTAAGGGGTTTTCAGAGCAGAAAGATGGAACCCTTTTGGGAGAAACGACACAATATTCACGAAAAAGTACGCTATATTAAATTCTTCATGATGGAAGAATTCTTAAGGAAAAATGTACATTTGCCTCTGACATTGGAATATCATTTTTACAATGATACTATACTTTTCATATCACGTCTGATTTGATGTATCATCAAAATTAAAAATTTCATGAACATATTTTTATATGGATGTATACACACATTTTACCTCTAGCAAGATGAAATCGAGTGATCTCTTTTCAAGAAATTATCTTATTGATTTAATGAAATTTTAATGTACTGTAAAGCATGATTTTAATATGGCGATAACCCCAAGACGGGAAGAAAAATGTTGCTGAATGTTGTTCTATTATCTTAAGTATTTCAATTGCTAATGTTTCATTATGATTTCATGACTCTTAAATGCTAGTATTATTTCTAAAAGCTATCAATAATTAGGTATGCATTACAACCAAAATCAATGAACGTAAGTATGAGAAACAGGACTATCTGTATATGAATTAATAAAAAGTGTATAGATAAGATAAGTTTATCCTTGTTATTAAGATTAAAATAAATACAAAAATAAGAGTAATGTGAGAATATTACCAATTGGTATGATGATTGGTGTATTAAGAATACAATGCTTATACTATTTTTACGCGTATCACCCACATTCTAAAAGACTTTTTAGTGAGCAAAACATAAGAGATGAAATTTTGTGATTTCTAGGCAACGAATAAAAAAGTATCCGATGTGTAATAAACAAAGGCATTCTGTAAATGGCTGCATTTACATAGTGATCCTCAATTTAAACATACACCGGAGAGGGCAACTTAAGGTCCGCTTAATGTTTTGCGATTCGTTCGTTGTAATGTCTTTTGATAGTCGCAAGCTACATGTAATTACTGATTAAGCAGTCCGTAAATAAACGGCATCAATCTTTTTTACATCACATTGGAGACGAAAATATAAACATATAGAGTGTGGATTTTGTTCTTACGTCAAATGTTAGCTCATCAACCTGTGCCCAAAAGAAATTAATAGCCGCTCGAAGGCAGAGGTCGGGTGGGGGAGATATGGAGAAATGCCCCCCCACCCACCTTAAAGATGAACAGAATTTTAAAAAAATTTGAAAAATTATAAATGTGCTAGAAAATTATACATTTGTGAATTTATTTCAATTTTGTAAATAATAAATGTTTTTAAATATTTAACAATTTAAGTGTGGGCCCCGAACTTTACTCAAAGAATTTGTGTTTGAAAAATAGTGATGGTAAAACGGTAATAAAAATATCGTTTAGTTTTACTTTCACTGTATGAAAATGAAACATATTAAATGTTATTTATATACATTAAATTATCATTTTCAAAAATGAATTCAATTAAAAAAATATAATTCCCTTCTTTTCGAAATCCCTCTGTCCCCCTTATTACATTTCCCGAAGTTGCCTTTAAAAGAAAGGCAACTTCGGCAAGATCACTATGGGCATAGGGATATTGTGGTGGACAGGCCTGTTGCTTGTGTCTCAACTGTGTCGTCGCGTCGCCAAGGCAGTGACAGCGGCGGAGGCCGTGGTGTGGCGGCAGCTGGGACATTCGCCCGAGACATTTGGGAGTCGCCAATGGCATCTGGGACTTTCCGTCGAATTAGGCTCCTAACGGCGACGGCATCTTCCCAGGCAACACCATTACGACCCGCGCGTCACCGTCCTCCAACAGCCCGACGACAGGCCCCGTCCCCAGCAAGCGGCAGGGCTGGCCGAGAATTTATGACTATGCCAACAATACTCATTTAAAAGGGATGGACACTCGATAAGCAGAAAACATAAAAAACGCATTAGTATTTAATTTAGACTAATATCAGCTCTATTTCTTTCTTCTCCCCATTTGCGATTCAAGTGAAAATATTCGTTCACAAATTGCAGATGAAGATGGTCTGAGCGTATCTTTTTTATTTTAGTCACTAGAGAGAGACACTACCATGCATGCGTGTGTCATGTGCGTGTGTCAGCGAGTTCAGAAAAAGGATATTCATGGTTTCTATTCTAAATAAAATAATAAACGATACAACGTAGCAGATGTTAGTCGTGTAATAAAATAAATGACAACAAATGTTAAAAATTTGCTAAAAGGAGGACATTTAAAATGCAAAGGAGGACGAGAGGTCAATTGAGGACTGTCCTTCCAAATGAAGGACGGTTGTGAACCCTACTATGAGGTTCAAGGGCCCTTCAATAGGATTGGTATTCTTCCCGTAAAATATGATTTCGTCCCGTTTTTCCGAAAACAGGGTGGTTACACATTTCCTGAAGCAAATTTTCCTGAATATTTCCAATTTTCCAGTTAATTTTCTTTCTCTAATTTCGCTACGGCAAACGAAAAAAATAACTATTTTCTGAACAAATAAAAATTGAGCCAAAATAACGCTGTTACTTTTTTAAGAAATAATATCTAATTTTATAGCCCTCTCAGAATTTTCCCTGAATTCGAATGATTCTTTTACAAGTTCCCTAATGTTTCCCTGATTTTTTCAGGACAATTAAATTTCCTGACATTCCTCGGTTTATCCATGTTTTCCAGAAAGTAGCTACCCTGCGAAAAACTTAGTCGATACGCCGAAATGTTCCTATTTTGCTTCGTGTTATTTTGTTCTATTGATTGTTTCAGCAAAACTAGTAATTATAGTTTTCTACTGAAGATCTACAAGATAATAAACAAAATAGGGACTGGGTAAGAGACCTCCTGCAATTGCTCATTGTTCTCGGGATTTTAAAACATCATTATTTATATCCTTACCTCTCCAATTATAGCTTTGAAGTAAAATTGTTTTTGACTTATTTATCGACACATTCAAAATTAATGCTGACAAAATTGCACGAATACTATTTCTATACATTACCTTATTCCGAAAACTTTCAAGTAATTTGTTGGAGAAAATAGATTTTTTCAAAAAAAAAAAAAAAAAAAAAAAAAAACACTCAATTGTTCTTTAATAAACCTTGTCTTTTAGTAATTAAGCCCTCGTCACTTTTCCCTTCACACCGCAACAGCAAAGAACACTTAGATTCCTAAAGATATAACGCATGTTGAATAGAGATATACAAAAATGTAAAGTGAAACGGAACATCCAATACATACGAGCCTTTCGCAATACTCTCACGAGAAAAAAAAATCCTACCCTTCAACTACTAACGGCATTGAGGCTTGTGAAAGATTACATAAAGATTCGATTATCACGATGAATGGGGATGGAAATCAACTCCCAGAAGACCCATCGAGTGCTCGCTCTGTCCATCTCGAACCCCTCATCGATTGGACGGAGATCCATCACAGAGCACAGTGCTGAAAGGCGTTTGCAACGGCTGATGTTACCTCTAGTAGGAATAAAAAGAAGAATGTGAATAAAAATGTTTTACCAATAGTGATATCACGCCTTTTCCATCTTGTCGAGATGAAAATATACCAACATTTCGTAACCGGGCTTCGCGAAATGTTAAGTAAACCGACTTCAGTTTAGTTTTAAATGTTAAGTTTATTTGAATGGTCAGTTTAGTTTTGAATGAAAACAAAGATTTGAATATTCTTATGTGAAATATTCGCTCTCAGGGCTTACTAGATGGCAAATGTAGCATCTGTAGCCGGAGACGTTTTCTCTGAAACAACAAAAATGTTTCGGGTCATCATTGCCAAGAACCCCTCTAGACTCCGGAAACATAAAATCCGTACATGTTTTTTAGGATTAAATGAGGGTCGGATCTAAGGGTGATCCTTAAACCGTTCTGGAAACGATTCTCAACCTTTGGTCTGAGCGTGTTGTATATGTGCCACCCATTAGAATGTTGCAAACACATTCCAGAATATTTGGCGATTGAGAAGAGACTAATGACATATTTATTCATAGAACAGATTTTATTCCTAATTATAGCATACGAAATTTATTAACAAATATGACATAAGAAACACAAGCAAATAAAATTTAATTGATGGGTATTTTTCTGTTTTCAAATAACGGAACTGTGTGGCTATAAGTGGATTGTGTCGCTATAATTCGAACTTCTTAAGTAATAGTGTCAGGTGTATTTCAGAGGACGAGAAATTAGTTATTAGTACAGAGTCGAAAGAAAGTAAATATCGATGTATAATCCCCCATGGAGTTCAAAAATCTATTCTATCCTATGAAACATATCAAGAAATGTGGATATGATTGTAGGTGATTATTTAAAGAGGTTTCCAATCGAAACGTGCGATATGAAGCTTGAAGATTCTGAAATTCAACGCGAATTGAAGCCCGTGAAGCACTTTAAATTTTCTTAGAGCTCGATCTGATATTAACATAACATCTACACAAAACAAGTTGTCACTTATTTTGGAAACGAATATTTGTTACACTCACAGAAAATGTGTCGAATATTGTCACACTCTGGATTCGTTGCGTAGCGCACCTTTATATAATATTACTCGATTTGCGTACGCCATTTCAGATTAAAAATATTTTTAATTCGGCACTTCCACAATAGAAATAAGACTTACGAAATCCTAGACCACGATTTCTCAAATCGTAGAATAAACTGTAAACTACAAATAGAAAAACACTAAATAGAAAAAAAAAACACAAAAAACTGTAAATATGAAAGATCATTCAAGAACGCACTCTGCAAATGAAGCCGTAAAGTCACTAGCTTTCTCTTTAAAGAGATGGCAGCAGCTGGATGAGTAAACAAACACGAGAAAGTGAGGGATTATCACCGATTGTCGGAGCACGCTCCCGAAACTGGCCGCAAGCCGCCGGCAGGCAGGCCGGCAAAACTGGTGTATTTAGTGCGTAAATAAATATCTACTTACGTGTCATAAAGTGCTTTCTCGATACATTGCCAGGCCCTTCCTTCATCAAAAGGATCTATTCTACAGGATACGAATCGACAGAAGTGGAGAGATGTGAATCGCTCCCTTCCCAGAAAGTGATACCTCCACTACGAAAATCTTTAATTTGACTCGTACAAATGCAATCTTTCCATAACTAACAGCGGTCTCATTTAAAATGTGCTTACTTCCAAATATTTACATCAAGGAAAGAAAATCAAGAATGCTCCCAAGATTTATTTGTCGTTTTCTTAAGTGAATAAATATTCCGTTTCACTCATCAATAATTCGTTGTTTCGTCCAACTTAGTTTTGAAGGATTCGTCACGAAAAAATTGCTAATTCGCATTCTGTTTATATCAAACTCGTATATCAAAACTTGAATTTAGAATTTCTATAGCAAATTCATGTAACAAAACTTGTATACAAAACGTTTATAACAAAACCTGTATAACAATGTTTTATATACAACTGGAATACATCGAAACTCGTATACAAAACTACGTTGGCATCTTCGCATCCAGCAGCACGGAGCGCCGAGGAGCCCGGCGTCGTCGTCGTCGTCGTCGTCGAGCTGTGTGGGAGGCGCGGGCGTGAGGGTGGGCGACCTACCTGGAGAGGTTGCCGGCGGCGGAGGTCTGGCCGGCGTGGAGGAGCGCCGCGACGCCCGGCGCCGCGGCCGCCGCCCCCGTCCCGCCACCCGCCGCCTGGTCGTACGCCTGGTGCAGGCCGGCCAGCGGCAGCTGGTGCTGGACTTGGTGCTGCGACACCTGCGCCACGTACATGGCGCCGCTCTGCTGCTGCTGCTGCTGTTGGTGGTGTTGCTGTTGTTGCGAGTCGGCCGCGGCGTCGCCGTCCACTGCGGCCCCCGCGCCGCCGCCACCGCCACCGCCGCCGCCTCCACCGCCGCCCCCGCCCCCGCCGCTCGCCGGCGACCCCAGTTGCGTCAGGCTGCCGTGAGAATGCTCTCCCGTCGGGCTGGCCGCGGGCTGCAGCGGCGTGAGGTGCGCGAAGTCGGCGGCGAGCGCGCCGGCCGCCCCGCCCCCCAACAGGCGCTGCTGGTGCTGCTGGTGATGGTGGTGCTGCTGCTGGTGCGGATGGTGATGGTGGTGTTGATCCTTGGGGCTCTCCAGCGCCGGAGACTCGCTGTCGCCGTTGCGCGCCAGCTCGGGCGACTCCGCCCCCGCCGCTCCTTGGTGGCGCAAGTACTCCTCCGTGGCGTGCTGGTAGGCGAAGGTGGCTCGCCGGAAGTCGTCGTCCTGGCTCTTGAAGGGCGCGGGCAAGCCCTCCTCCAGGCCGTCTTTGGCGTCCTCGCGGAACGTGTACCCGCCCGGCACCACCTGGTGGTGGAAGGGCGACGCGGCGGGGTCCGGGCTGCTGCCGGTCTCCGCCTTGATGTGGTACAGCCCCACGGGGAAGCTGTCCGCCCGCAGACGCATGCTCGGGAAGTAGGCTCCCGCGTGCAGCGCGCCCGTCGCCGCCGTGGTGTGGTCGTCGAGCGCGCGAGCAGCGCGCCTCTCGTCTAGCTGCTCTTCGCCGCCGCCCGCCTGGTGGTGTTGGTGGTGGTGGTGGTGCTGTTGGTGCTGCTGCTGGTGGTGGTGGTGTTGATGGTACTGCTGCTGCATGTCATGGTCCGCGTGCGCCGCGTCGGCGGATTGCAGCTCCGCCGCCAGCAGGGTGTCCTCCTCGCCGGCCGCGCCTGGGGACGCGCCCTGCTCACCGACGTGCCCCGCCTCCTCGTCCTCGATGGCCGTGCGCGCCGCCTCCTCCTCACCGCCGTCCTCCTCGTAATGGTGGTGGTGATGGAGGTGGTGGCGATGCACGTGCTGCACCTCGTGCACGTGCTGCACGTGCGGGTGGTGCTGGTGGTGGTGGTGCTCCGGGGACGGCTGCTCGGAAGATGTAGGTGGAGGAGGAGATAGCTCGTGAGAGGCGACCACCCTCAGATCGCGGACGCTACCCAAATACTGGTAGTCAGAGGCCATGGGCGAGCCCAGCGCGGCGACGGCGGCGGCGTCTTCGTCGCCGGCCTCCCCTCCCGCCGCGAGGAGGGGCATGGGCGCGCCCCCCTCCTCCGGCGAGCCGTGCGCCGCCGCCGCGGCTGTCGCGTCGTCGTCCGCGCATTGGTACGCGAGCGCGCCGTGGAGAGGGTAGGGCGTGCCGGGCGCCGAGCCGCCGCCGCCGCCACCGCCGCGGTCGCCGGGTGGGGAGTCCGGGGCGCCGCCGCCAGACAGCGCGCCCTCCGCGTCCGCGCCGCCATTTTCCAAGTCGGCGCTGCTGCTGCGCCGCCCGCCGTCCGTAGCCTGGGCCGGGGCGTGCAGCAGCGGGGCGTGCGGCGGCTGCGGGGACGGGAGGTGCAGGCGCGGGGAGCGGCGGCTGTCGCCCTCAGGGGACAGCCGGTAACTGTCCTCGCGGATCGACGCATAGTCCGATGAAAGCCCTGCAAACAGATGTGATGCGGTTAAACACGTGGGCGAATGTGCGTGTTCATAGCCATTGTGGCGGATCAGGCGGGGACACGCCCCCTCCACAGCCAACACTATTTGCAATACGTTTTTTTCAAATTAATCGCTTTATGTAATCCCATCAATCAAAAACAGTAATCCAAAGCTCTTTCCATATACTGTATATACTCGTACATTTCTAAAAAATGCTAACAAAATCAATGAACTGAAATTGTCCTAATATACTACAAGGATCCGCCTCTGCATGCTTACGCTGCTTGGAGTATGTAGGCTATTAACTGTGAAGAATCCAATGTGAGGATTCATAGCATTAGCCCCTCTCACCTCTCCCTCAGCCAAAAAAAGAACAAACAAAAAACAAACAAACAAAAACACCCCCTCAGTTTATACAATGCAACTGTTGCCATAATGGGGCAGCCCGTAACAGTCGTCATGGCGCGTTTCATCGACGCGTGGTCTCATGATAGCCCGGCAAACAAAAAACAGCTTCGCTTGTGTGGGTGTGCGTGTGTTCTCAGTCACAGTGACGGACCCAGGGGGAGCTCCGGGCATTGCCCCCATCCCCACACCAAGTGAATATTTGTTGTAATTTTACTCAATGTATTCAATACAGTTAACATATAAAAAATCATCATATCCATAGCAGTGTTCCTGTTATTAATAGTATGCTCATACGATTTTTTAATTACACGTTAACAATTAAAAAATAAATATTTCAAAACTATTTTTGAGGTTTGAACTAGAATTGGCCCCCTTCCCCCGAAATTCTTTGTGGAACAGCCACCACATCTAGCGGCAAATAGCTGTGGCGATTCCATAGTGAGGGTGAGATGTGGCATGGGAGGCAATACCGCTGCTTCCTTCCTCCAAGCAAACACTTCTTGTACTTAATATTCTGGAGATGGCACTAGTACTTATGGGCCAGCCGGTAACAGTCGCCATGAATCGAGACACAGTCGGATGATAGCCCTGGAAGTCACCACTCCGTTCAGACACGGGGGTGTGCATTTCCGGACGAATTATGGCACCTACGAGCAGTAGTGGCTCATTGGTTGGGGTGTGGGGACACCACGCGGGCCGTGTCCCTCCCCCACAATTCAACATTTTTTATGAGTTTACTTAATGGATTCAAAACTGTTACAAGTTTGATTGCATCACTCTCACCGATATTATATTTTTTTATATTTTAAGCTAATATTTTTATATCCAAAATATTTATGAGAGGGTACAAACTTAAATCCTCTCCTCTCGAAATGCATCCTGGAGTTAATATGAACACCCTCCACCTCTAGAACAGATTGGGTTTGGAGCACAATGTAATGGAGACACTGAGATATACAAAATTTCTCTACATTAATATCTGGCAAAGATCTTAGCGTCCGGCTTGCTGGGTCAATGGGTCACGATATATTATAATCCGTATTACCTTTATAATGGATTATAGGATCCGCAGACTATACAGCGCAGCTGGGAATCTGAAATAGAATGATTCTATTCCTAGTTCATTACTGTTTGAATTGACTAAATGAAAGATCACTTTCTTTTCTAAAGAACAAAATTTAACAAAGTTTATTGTCACTTTTTTAGCAAACAATTTAGTGAATTTAATAAAATGATTTGATGTTATGCCTTTGATCAAGATATCTTTGAATTTACAGTTTTATACCGCGGTTAACTTATCTATTCTTCGTTGATGTCCCTCGTAGACTTCTCAGTCGAAATATCTTGCGAGCTTGCCGTAGTCCAAAGTCCCAAGAAATCCTCTTCTGCCCCTATCCAAGCTGGTC
This sequence comes from Teleogryllus occipitalis, assembly GCA_011170035.1. Taxonomy (NCBI): domain Eukaryota; kingdom Metazoa; phylum Arthropoda; class Insecta; order Orthoptera; family Gryllidae; genus Teleogryllus; species Teleogryllus occipitalis. The sequence continues at coordinate 19,534 of BLKR01000187.1, read as the reverse complement.
TCAAACTATCAAAATTATCAGTCCCGATTACGTCCTATGACATAGTCCCGAAATCTATTACTCGATTACCACTCCCGACAAAGTCCCAATTTATGCATCAATATTACTTCCACATGCAATATCTGCAATATCATTTACTGTCCTTAAAATTTCACGATCTGATAACCCGATTCTGACTATCTGTATTACACTCGTACCTTCTCACGAACCTACGATCAGTTCAGAAACGCGATACCGGTCAGAATGAAATCTTCCTGCATGATTCACCCTCGAAGACTTCGTATTAAACTACCTTCCACTTTTTTCATAACATTTGACCGTCCTTCTCTCACCCAGCCAATCCATACGTTCGTTATATTTTGGTGTAGCTGACCTTTCGATCGTCTGAACTTCTTTGCCCAATCCCAAATTTTCTACTTTCGGCATGCAGCCACCTCCTAATGCATTTACAAAAAACAAAAAATACATTGTTTATTCACGGTCGTTGCTAAGCCCTTGCTCTCGTGATATTTCCTAATGCATGTTCCACCATATAGTCTACAAATAAATGTTAGTTTATTTTCATGTGACATATCGGTATGTCACAACACAAAATGTGTAATGTGTGCAAGTAAGTCAACTTTATATAGTAATATAAATATTGTTAAAACTCGAAAACTTTCACTAGACTATATAAATTGCAAGTCTTCTAATTTGCTCTTTAAAACCGTTTTAAATGTTCGTTCTAACGTGTTACATTCGTAATTTTCTGTTGTTGACTTTGATTCAAAATATCGTACGAATCAATAACATCACTAGAGAATCATAATTTCTAATAAAGTAAAAAAAAAGACTTGGAGATATGGAAGATAATATCTAGTAATGGTAGGTTTCGCCGGGACACAACACCGTGATTCAGAGTTCCGTTACACACATTCGGTGAAAATTAACTACATTCCCGCAAAAATAAAAAAAAACTGAACACTTTTTCACCTGTGTCACTGAAGACCAACTATGGCATACTACAACGAAGGAAAACGGTGAACGGAAACGGAAATGAACGGAAACGGAATTGTTTAAATAGTTGTCAACGTTGATTTATTAAATGCTGATATTCTACGTTTTCTGATATTGTTACCGCAGTATTGGTATCGGAACCATTAAAATATTGATTCCCTCGTAACGAGACCGACATTGATTACTTGAAAACACAAGAAAGGTACTTCAAATATCAAAAATAATTCGTCTCTATGTCCTCGGGTCAGTGATGCCGGACTTGAATTTGGTGGAGCTTCCTCACATTCCCCACAAAAAACAAGAGACGTCGGGAGAGATACAGAAGAAGATGTTAGAAGAATTTACTAGTGGGTCAATAGCTGCTTTTTGTCGCTTGAAGCGGTTTCGAGCCCTCGCGTTAAAATGATCTGCAAGTGACCGTTGTCTCTTGCTTTGGCATAGCATTCCTCTGTTGTGAAGGCATAACATTCTCAGAAGGAACAGCCGCCCTGCAACCTCGCTCCCTCTCAACACGTATCCTGCACGAGCGGCGGAACGTGTCAAATGACCTAGATTTGCCAGTGATTGTCATCAAATTAGATACTGAGACTTCTTGACGATTAATTGTTTTAATTGTTGGAGTTCTCTCTGGCATATCTTTCTTTATTAGTTCTGCATCCGTCTAGCTAAATATCATCAATGTAACATCCGCCGTATTATAACGTGTACACCCAAATATTGTTCAATAACTCAATCGTTTAATGATGAACCCATATTATCCATCACTTGCATATGTTAAATTACCAGATTTTATGTACTCGGTGCACAATTGTCACTTCAGAACTTCATGCCCAATTGTTCACTGTCTTCGAATTCCTCTTCTCAACCTTATTTACAGTTGGAGTGAGTTGGACAGCCATTTAATGCCTCCCAGCCCTCGCTTAAGCAATTCGATCATTTTAAAGACGAAGTTGTACTTGGTTCAATTTCTTTGAAGAGCGGCATCATCATGTGGGAAATACATATTTCTTGGGCATCAAGTGGCAGATTTAAGAATAAAAGGAACATTTTATATACTAATATAATTTTACGAGATGATATAATGTTTCACAATTTCAAGAAATTAGTACCGTATCTAGAAATATTGAAATGACAATCGTCAGTATTCAGGAATCATTTCTGACAAACATAAATAACTTAATGTCATCCCGTATTTCCACTTACAACGCAAGCTAATATTAGTAGGTAACCACTATTTTAGATAAAAATTGCCATGGCGTGTTGAACCGAGTCAAGCTAATAACATAATGACCAATTGCGGATTAGCAGAAATAATGACCACCATGACATGATTTTGCAAGAAGAGTTTAGTTAAAAATCATAGGAAGAATAAAGAAAACTGCCCCCATTGGGGAGCAGTTTGAGAGCTTTAAAAAATTATGCATTTTGTTACGCACAGTATTGAAAAAAAGGACTAAGATAACTTGAAGAAGTGGCCAAACTACAATGTTCTAAATTCTGCCTGACACATCGTATTAGTATATATTCCAGTCATATTGCAGTTAACATAAACACATTTGTAGCGATGCAATAGCAAAACTACAAAGTCACACCTCTTATCAAAATCAGTACCCTCAATGAGGATAAACTGAAAAAATTGCCATTAGCAGAAAGAACTGTCACATACCTCATGGACCCAAGGTCCTTAAGGAAAAAGAGTCCCTTATTGTTTACAACTTTCGGGAAGTAAATTAATGTTATTATTTTTAATTCTAGGGAATATGATTCTTTTAAGATGAATCAATAAATAATTCTTGCGAGTTTATTAACTCTCCATTATTGCCTTGGAATTTTTAATTTATGAGTTGCCAATAATTTTTTTAAAAAAATCTGATAATATTTTTTTAAAACGTAAACACCCATAGTACTTTTTGAATTTAAATTTATTTCGTACAAATTCTTGAATCCTTGCGGGCCTTGATTAGCGGGGCTTCCAGTTAAAACGAATTTGACAATGCATGTATAATTAAAGAAAGAAGTAAGAATCTCACCTACGTAACAAGTAAGAATCTCTACCCACGTAATAAGACTAAATAATGAATAGAAGAAATTCGTACACATTTCTCATCGTTTTTGAATAACTTCAAAGATGATTGTTTGTGAGCGATCAGAATCTTCACAATGTTCTGATTAATTTTCTTGTTCAGCTCTTGGTGCCATTGCTTGGGAGCGGATTCAGCCGATCATTTTCTAGGGAGTCAATATAGATTTTTTTAAATAATAAATATTTGTTATTATATTTATATTATTTTTGTAATGTATATATGATACCAAATATTTTTTTAAATTACACAATTCTAACCTAACTATTTAAATCAATTTTTCGAAATAAAGGAAGATAGGCGAAACCTCTAGAGCTTTTTTTTTTTGGGGGGGGGCATGGCCCTCACCCCCCATACTCCCTCCCTCTGGATCCACTGCATCGCTTCAATGCAGGATGAGTTGGGATATGCAGGGAGTTCATACGAAATGTCACAAAGATATTGAGAGTTCCGATTCTATTTAGATTAATTTCGTAACTAATGCACGAGATTGTGCATGTGAAAGTTTTAAAACCTATTCATTGAATGTTTTTCAAACGTCAGTTTCTGAGAACACGTTTAGCAGCACACGAATATGAATGACTGGTACAGAACCACAACAGCGCGTATGTCGATATCTGGTGGGGAGAAATGAAACTATTTGGAGTTTCCTCGAGCGCGCTCCGTTGCAGGAAATTGGAGAAACTGGAGGCTAAACGTTTCTCGGGAAGAAGCCCTGATATTCACAGCGATGGTTTGTTATTTTATTTTATTTTATTTTAATTTATTTATTTTAATTAATTAATTAATTTATTTATTTATTTTAATTTATTTATTTATTTATTTTAATTAATTAATTAATTTATTTATTTATTTTTTATTTATTTATTATTATTATTATTATTATTATTATTAATTTATTTTATTATTTGTTTGTAGAGCTCTATAAACACTCACAGATTATTTGAAAACACTGGTTCAAGGCTTTGATTGAAGGCCTGAATGTACGAGAGAATGAGAATGTCTATGCAGTTTGTGATTGTGTGTACATGTATAATAAAATATGTAAAAATAATGGTAACGTACTTTATTCATGATCTTATAAAAATATATTAATTTCTAATGCAAAATTGTATTTAACTGTATGATCCATTTTAGAATAATGTCGCAATAAATAATCTAGACGAAAATGATTCCAAGTTACTTTTACATGGATAGATTGTTAACTGTGTTAATATCACATTTTTAATTACAAATATTAGAGTTATATTTTCATATTAATTTTATTACTCATCTCAATATTTCATAGTATTGTCATTCTTAAGGTGTCTTATGATGTTAATTTGGTCCAGTATGTTTGTGATTGTATGCACATGTTGTGGGTGTCTATGATTGAGCGAGTGTGCGCGCGCGCGCGTGTGCGTGTGTGTGTATGTGTGTATGTGTGTGTGTATGTGTGTGTGTGTGTGTGTGTGAGAGAGAGGAGTGTGTGTGTGTGTAAAGGAGAAAGAGCGAGAGAGGATGAGGTGGGAGACAGTAGACGTTTTATCTAGGGGGCGCGCGTGTGTGCTGTAGAGGAGTAGAGGAGTAAAGGGTTCATGGAGGCTACGATTCACCACAACTAATATCTGAAGGAAAACTAAAGAGGCTACAACAGCATAAAGCTTTCTCGTATTATCTCTAGCGGTTACGTAACATTGTAAAACAGATGAATCTGTGGGAAAATTTCGCACTTTTGAATTCAATTACAGAGGATCTCGTGATCAACGCTTTAACTATTACCCTGCCAAGGTATGTTGTTCGAAAGTTTATAGACCTCAAAATACTTTCGACGTTGCTATTTTTACATTCTCGCCTACTACATTTTTCATAGTAAGAAATGTAATGTATTGTAATGCTCTAGAGGAAAGTGGCAATATTTCGTTAGAAAAACGTATATTGTGAGGGTCTGATACATAGAAAAAGTGGATAAATCTTGTTCCTATATCTGATTCGTATTTCTCAAACCCTATTTCATTAAGACGAAAATATCTTGAATATTGTAGTTATAGGAAGACGCCAAAAAATTTTCAACTTTTGCAATATTCGAAAATTTAGAGAAATAAAGGAAATGAGACCTATAACTTTTTTACCGTGTTTTGCTGTATCCCAGGAAAAACGGGCTCGCAGGACCTCAAGTTCGTACAGATCGATTGAGGAATATCAATGTGGGTGAAAATCGTCTACATGGTTTAGTCTCTGGCGTTGATGGACGTTGGATGTTTGGTTCAACCAATTTTTCGCTAAAATCGCCGATTTGTGTCGCAGAATTACAATACTTTCTCTTTATTATGCAAGAACTTAGAATGGCGAGAAGGTAAATATAAAATATTTTCTCCGCAATGGATTCAAATTATTATTTAATTTTTACTGCAATACAACCAAGTACGCTGATAAAAATCGCTGGTCGTATTTTCATTAACATTTCTGAATTTTCGAAAATTGCTAAAGTTGAAAATAATCTGAGAAATTATGTGCTATTGCATACTTTCTCAGGATTTCTTACTTCTCTATATTTTACTTTCTTCCATTATAGGCCTTGCGACTAGAAATTTGTTTGATAGAAAGGTTTAGGATAAATCCTGCATCTATTATCACATTATTGACTCAATGGATATAATGTGAAATTGCCTTGCCAGATAATCAACCGAAATTATGTTGATCATTTATACTTCGTTTATCCAAAATTGATATTGTATCTCTATTATTTACTATATCTCTATTAATTCCAGCAGTTGGAGATGCTTCGCAATTCCACATTTCAACTTTGTATTTTGCATATTTAATAAAAATATTTTTAAAAGGGAGTATCACTTCTGGTACTTTCCTAGAAAGATTTTGGAAAAACTGTGGACCCTAAGAAGATTAGAGGAAAATAAAATTGCCCACTCCTTTCAAGTTCAATAATAACTCATCAAACTCTTCAAAAATATTATTTTATCTGCTTTTCCGAAGATAAAGGGAAATATTCTCCGTTATCACCGATTGAAATACGATGTCATATGAACATAACCCAGTCAAACAGATCTATACCGAGTCACCAACTTCATCTAAAAACATATTACTGAAAAATGGGTCGAGTATTACCTTCATAAATTAAACAAATAGCCGAGCTGAAATACATTTATGACGTGCTCAGCGGAGGAGGTTTCCAGGAAACTCGAGAACACTGTGCTGCACCGGCCTTGCTGTGGGAAGAGACGCCTCGCCCCTCAGCCGCCGTCGAGAGGTCGACCCCCATAAAAACGTCCCGAGGCGGTCACAAGCGGGGCAGGGGAAGGGGCAGAGGTTAGGGTGAGGGCGGGGGCAGAGGGGTGGGGGCCAACGTGCAGACGAAGGCAGGCACGGGAGCAGCACGCCGGACGCAGGCGGGGTGGGAAGCGGGAATTGGTGTGGAAGGCGAAGACGGGGTAGAGGGAGGAGGAAGGTGGGGGCGGGATGGAAGGGCACGGGGTGCAAGACGGGGGCGGGACGGAAGGGAATGTGGTGGAAGGCTGGTGTGGAGGGGAATGGGGGTCGGGGTGGATTGTGGAGACAGGGTGGAAGTCCCGAGCGGGATGGAAGGGGGCCGAATGGAAATCGGGATCTGGGTGCAAGAGGGAGTGGGATGTTAGGCGGGGGCCGGGTGGACGGGGCAGGTAAAAGGTGGCTGTTGGGAGGTGGGAGTTGGGTGAGAAGCTAGTGTTGGGTGGGATGAGAGGTGGTAGCTTGGCCGGAGGAAGGGCGATGTGGGACGAGAAGAGGCAGAGACGAACTAGGAGGCTGAGACGAATTCAGAGGGAGGAACGAGGTTGCACGCGCTGACGGGGTTGACGCGGGACCCTCTAGAATGCTGTCGGTGAGGGGAGGGGTGTTTGAGGAGGGAGGTAAGAAGAGGGATGGAGAAGGAGGCGAGGATGGGTTTGCAAGTGGGAATAGTTTTGGAGGTGTGGTTCTTATTCCAGGTGGGGTGCGGGAGCGGGACGGCGTTGGGTACAGGGACAGATTTGGAGGCAGGGAAGAGAATGCAGACGGGGGCGGGATAGACGCGGGGCGCCAAAGGACGCGTTCGGGGACAGGTTGGGAAGCGGGGATGAAATTGGAGGGGGAGTGGGAGGCGTGGTTGGTGTTGCAGGCGGGAGAGGGTTTCGGGTCGGGATTGGTATTCAATTTCGGGGTGGGGTTGCAAGCGGGGACGTTGTTGCAGTTGGAAGTGGAATCGTAGGACCAGGAGAGGTGACTCAGTGCATCAACTGGTGTCACTGCAGTCCCTATGACAGGGAGGTCCTAGGTTCCAGCGAGGTCGAGTTCAGTCGCTGTCTGGAGGAGAATTCTAGTTACCAGCTGCTCTGATTGGTAGTTTTCCGTGATTTCTCCGATCAACACCAGGCAAATACCGGAGCAGTACCCTAACAATCGCGCCACGGACCGCGTGCGATCTTTCCTTCCCCTTCCTCGTCCTATTCTCACCCCTTACTTACACACACAAACTTACATGCACTACATACTACCACACATGCCGGGAGACCGGTCGGGAGCTTCACGTGTGTCCCGGCTGAGACGGTGCCCCGCTGTTGGGAGATACCTGGTGTGGGAAAACTCTGCTAGTCGACGGTAGGTCGTCGCCAGATCTCACCTCCAGCGGGGGAAGATCACCGCCACCTCCCGATGAAAAAACATGCACTAAAGTTACAGGACTAGTGACTTCAGTAGTTGAACCGGCCGGAATCGCTAACAATCTATCAATGAATCCATCAATCATGGAATCGTAGGGGTACTATAGAAGGTGGCACAGGTCTGGAGGCGCGGGCTGTAATGGGGTGGGGAGCGGGGTGGACTTGCAGGCAGGCACAGGGAGTGTGGAGGCGGAGAGAGCGAGGGAGGCGAATGAGCTCGTAAAGATGACGTGCTCCCCGAGATGGCTCTCGAGGGAGGGTGGCGAGGGGGCACGAGTCGCAAGTGGAGGACGGGGGCGGCGCACGCGCTTTTTTGTCGCTTGTCCTCGTCGCGTGACAAATCGACGTCTTGACCGCCGCCACGCGCTCTTCCTCTGCTTTCAGAAGAGTCGTTTTCGAATTTTTGTTTACTCCAAGGAATCGTTTTTCAAGAATCGTGAAGACAAGTCCTCTTTGACAATGCCACAACGTTGTAAACGAGTTATTTCTTTCTGAAATAACACATTTACTTTTATTTTTCATGGTATTATATTTAGTCTTTCATGATGTTATGTTTAGTACTTTTATTGCATTATGTATAGTCCCAAAGAGGACGGTTCAGTTTCAAATATTTGCCTGTCTATCACATGTTGAAAATCGTTTCTGGTTTAGAAAGGAACTCGTATTAGAAGGATCGCAATGAATCGATATGGTGAGACTATAAATTCCGCACAACAAGAAGGAATAGTGGGATAGATGTTCGTATATTGTGTTATGATATCGTTTAAAACAAAGTAGCGTTAATGGATATGGGTGAAGAATATGTCCACAGTTTTCCTATACGAGTTTCAGAAGTTTTTTGCTTGCGAAGATAAATCAGGATCAGAGCAAACGAGATAGTAAATATGTCGTGTATGAGGGATTTTCTTTTCTTGACTCTGTAGGCTGAGGAAAGGGTAGCAGATGATGTAGCGCACGTGTTTTTCGCCTCCGTGGTCAGCAAGTGATTTATGTTCGCCCCCAAAAGAACGCCCACGTTACACAGGCATAGTATGAATTGCATTTAAGAGAAATATATTCTTTTCAAACGGTAGAGAGACATTTATGAGTTTACAGATTCTTTTCAATATTGAAGACTGCGTCGGTAACATTTCTGTACTTTCTCTTTCTGTTGCTTCAAGGAACGATAGATAAAATTTCGCGCATTTATAAACAGGGGTAAACGTCTTGGATGCAGCAATTTCAAGCGGGACAAAGAAACAACTTTTTACACAGGTGTCATTGTTCACCTAGACCTTACAAATGCACAACATGGCACGTTCAACTAAATCAAGCATTCCACATTTTTGGATGAAATGTGCATTTTTACATCAAAGAGGAAGCCTCAATCTTTACGTTCAACTAATAATCGCAGTTTTCATGAATTTGACTTACCTTTATCTAAATTGAAGAGAGTTCTGAGCCTACGAAGCATAATTTCAGAAGGCTATTATTTTTGTCTCCAAGTACAGGCAGATCATAGATATACAAAAAGTAACTTATTTCGGTTAAAATATGTATGAAAAACGGCATTAAAAATATGCCACATTAGCGAAAAAAAAATATATCGCAAATATAATGTTCAAAGCAATGAATGGTCGCATTAAAAATGAAATGAAATTCCTCGAGGTAGAAGAAAGACTGCAATCAGCAATCAAAGAAATCAAAGAATTTACACTAACAGCAGTTTACAACACTTCCCGAACCTAGAGTTCGACTTCAATTCTTCCTAAGTCAAAGAGTGTGTGTACGAGCGGAGAAACACAAAAAAGGCCCAGAACCCACGTGTTGTCCCGTATTGCTAATAGGTTGTCAGGTTCATCCAGATAGTTGACAGAAAAAAGGAAATAACGACAAAAAGAAAATGTCAAAACTAGTTGCATTATTTCAAATAGAAACAAGAAGCTAAAAGACAAAAAAGGCAAAATGATAGTCTTCGAAAACAACTTTAGAAACACTGTCAAAAGTTTCTTATTGTTGAAAGTCCTTAACAATAATTAGGTCTTTTGTCTAACTTACAGCATATAATTATTATCGAGGACCGATTTTCATTTTCAAGGAGCAGGCCACCCGCCATTAAATATTTGCTATGCACATGTAACAGCAGCATGTAACAGCAGCATATTAGATATTCTTGGTATGTTGTTCTGTAGATATATTCTGTTCTTTATTGTAGTATTCGTGAGGACTGTATTTGTTATAATATTTAATTGGTTTCAATGTTGTACGATTTTTTTTTGTTCTCGAGCAGATTCGTGCTACTTTTGGGAAATCCATTTTGCATGGTTTTATTCAGAAGAATTTTTCTTTCTGGGCACTAATTTGGCATATTTTAGGATTTTTTCCGCATATATATTTCATGCATATCAATCCGACCCTAGTTCTTCCTCTCACCCCCAGACTTCGCGCCGGCACGCGGCGCTTCCGGCTGCGATGTCGCCGGCTGCGAGTCCTCAGGGCGCTCGCCAAGGCGTGGGAGCCGCTCCGCCAGGCGGCGCCGCCGTCCCCAACCTTTAGCCCCGCGCCGCGCTCGCCTCCGTTAATCCCTGGACAAGTGCCGGCTTCGACTCTAGTGGCATGGGAAAGGGCAAAGCTCAAAATCGTTTTGGAACAAAGGGGGGGGGTATGTTTTTTTTGTTTCTTCCGTTTAAGTTTTTCTTATGAGGGATAACAGGCTGAGTTTAGCTCAGAGTCTGCACTGCCGCTGTCTCTGCAACGACTCTGACCCAGAGATCAGAGGTTTAAGTCCCAAAAGCGGTGGATTTGAGTCTAGGTAAATAGGTCGAATTCAGCCGCTGGCTATGGCGGTGCCCCGCTGGGGGAGATACGTCTCCCGCAAGCTGACGTGTAGGTCGGCGCCGAAGGAAGGAACACCGCCACCTCCCATGACCAAACATTCACTTCACTAACGGGACTATGGACCGTAAGAATTTACTTGCTCAGAAACTCAATCAATCAGTCTCGTGTGGCTTGGGTGTAACGTTTCGATGAAGTGGTAACAGCTGGAAAATATTGGACAATTAACAGTTCTGATTATACGTCAATGTTCAGTATGGAGGAAATTGAACGTTTCAGTCTTTGCAAAACCCTAGAAAATACACACACACTCACAACTAAGGGAGTTCAATGATCTCTTGAAACGACAATAGAACCATGCTATTCACCATGTGATTTTGAGACCAAAAAAGAGTTCTTTTATGCTATGGCAATGTGTTCGACGAAAGTTCGATAAGGCGAAACAGGTCGCAGTAATTATAGTGAAACGAGGTCACCAAGGAAAAGGCAATAATTGCTGCGTACTTAAAATGCGGACCGTTTACTGATAAGGTTGCGTAGAATTCTGCCTCTAAGAATGTGGCGGGAACCAATGATAAAAGCTAAGAGTTGGGTGGTATGTTGGTAATGTTACACAATGCAGCTGTGAATTCTTTATACAATACAGGAAGCGAGCTGAGGTTGTAGCGTGTCAGCCGATCTTCGTGAAATGCAAAACAAATACACATGTTTTCCTTATTCGGAAATAAGACTTGGATTCCGAATGAGCAATTGTGCTCTAGTTAAAAAAAAATACAACTTATTGTTACAAATGCAACAAAATACAATTATTTTCGAATCCGTTTTAAAATAATTGTAAGTAAGAGTCTTTAAGATTTCGACCAGATTATCTTATTGAAATTGAACATTTTTTGACAACCTAATTTAAATGATATATTTATTAGGCAGAAAATTTGGGAAAAGGCTATGAGAGTGACTACTTCTTCCGATTGTCAATGGTCTTATGAGGCAGAGGGGGGCATGGGCCACTGGACATTTTGAGAAAAGTTCCGCAGTCCCATATAATAAAAGATTTTATTTCCGTGAATGCGATCAATTCCTGATTTTACCCTTTTTGAAGCTAACAATTTGAACAATTAATATACATTAGGGGAAGAGGCTGTTTAAACCATCGGTCAACTTTGTAAATGGTGCAACATAAAACCAATTGAAATTTTTAATTGAATCATTAAAAGTATTCCATTCTCATTGTAATATATTTTATTTATTTACTAATAAAATAAATCATTTGTAAATGAAAAAGATGTAATAGAAAAGGGGGCCCAATGAGTTCAGAGAGGACCGGAAAAGTCGTTGCGCACCTACTGTTTTAGGCTGTGCACGCCTACGCCAAGACCACTCCTGATCTGTCTGGGTATCAAGAATTCATCATTCTGAGCTGACGCGAAATAACGCCCATTTCAGCGCGATAATACATCCCGCGAACCGCGACCGATCCTCGCCTTCTGTGATTTAAAAGGTCGGCAGATACCACGGTGTTAGAGCACTTCCAACGCGGACTATTTTTCCTCTTTGCAATAGTATATCTCATTCGGATTGCATATGCATTTTTGTTGAGCAATGACAGATTCATCTAATTCTGTTTGAATGTAAATGCTAGTTCAACATCCACATCTCTTACTTTTTTGGACTGCTTGCGTTAACACTAATGGTTATACAGGTCAAATTTGATGGTGATAGTGGTTCCAAATCATGCAAAAGGGGTAACGAACTAATAATTATTTTGTACGTTTTATTGTCTTGGTTTACCCCTTCCGTAACCCACACCGTCTTCACAAATAACGAAAACTATGTTTTCAAAATATATTTTCTTTGAAAGTTCATTTTATTATAAATAATTATTTGTATTTAAATAACTGTACACAAAAAAGAATGGAAGATGTATAATTTTGCTTCATTATTTTGTAAACAAAATTGAAATGTTTTTTTCAATTCCATAATTTTAACATTGTTTAACAACTTTCCAATTATGTTTCCTTTTCTCATCCTATTTATGATTTTTCAGTAGGTTGGGAATTGGTGCTACGAACGCACGAAGGAAATAATACTTGGCATCAGAGTAATATGCAAATTGTATCCCGAAAGGGTGCGGGATTTTGTCGCCATTGGAACGTGAAATTCGACGTTAAAGTATAGAACGGCTTGAGTGTTTGTCTCTCCAGATATCTCCCCCAGCGATCACCTCTCACACGAGACTAGATTTACGCTCCCAACTGGTTTCACGTCAATGTAGTGTATGTGTGTTTCTATAAGGTCAGAGGACGCGACCACGATGAAGGACAGTGCCACTCGTGACCCGTTTCCTAGAATACTACTTTAGTTAGGGCACCCTCGAACGTTAAAGTACTATCGATCTTCTGCTCATGCGCAGTTCAAGTATCGCATCACTTTTGTGCATCTGCGCATGGGCAGAAGATCGATAGTGTTCTCCACTTTAGGGTGCAGAAACTCCCTAATAAAGAGTTTGTGCACGCCTTTAGCGGCAGTAATCGACTGCAATCTCGATCTTCTGCGCATGCGTGAAACGCATGCACGAACTGCCCATGCACGAAAGTGATTCGAAATTTGAACTACGCATGCGCAGAAGATCGATGGTGCTTTCACGTTCGAGGGTGCACAAAGTCCCTATTGATCGGAGAAACCACGGAAACCTTCGATCATTGCAGCCGACCGCTAGAATCCTCCTCCAGACAGCGACTGAATTCGACCCATCTACGCTTGGCATTAGCGACGGCGGGGGCGAGGCAGGGCATGTTAGCAACAGATAGCCTCTGGCTTATCACGCGACACGGGCGTCGAATATAGACCGCGCGAGCTGTACGACTGGCGGGCGGGCGGGCGGGCGGGCGGGCGGGGCTAGGTCAGGGCGCACCACTCCCTCGTACTGCCATCGATACAGCAGCCTGATGTGGAGCGTGTTGCGACTGGATTCGGCGCAGTCCGGCACGCTCCCTGCCAGATAATGTGCGTGGACGCCACTCCAAAGGAATCAAACACTTTCCCCTCAATTCACTTAGTTGATTAATCGATGTTTTCGGACGCGTCAAGTACTAAGGGCATTAGTCCCGTAAGCGTAGTTCATGTTTTTGTCGCAGTCTGTAGAGGTGGTCTTCCTCCGCGAGATGGCGAGATCAGACGTCGTCCTGCACGTCGGCGTGTGTGTTTATTTCTCAACCTGGTATCTCCCACCAGGGGGTCACCACCCCAATCGAATCAATTAATCATCGATTGATACAAACGGTTTTTTCTTGTTGTTGCATTCATGCCTGCATGAGTGAACATTTACTTCTTGACGAATAAGTACTATTGCTTTATCCTTTTTTGATGAGCGCTCTTGATGCATGAATGTTTGGCTTACAGGTAAATTTCCATTATCTTTTTATATCCTAAGTATTGCTTTATGAAGAACATTCTGTTTGTCATCACATCTCGTTGGATGGAATGTAAGATTTCTGGGTGATCAATTTCCAAAGCGCGACCGAAGTGTGCAGTCTTGTCCAAGGTATGTTTTTTGTTTGCTTTCTTTTCCGTTTTCGGGACCACATATTCTTACGGGATATACTGTGTTAGCAGCATTTCGATGGCGGGATCAGCAAAATTAAATTCACTAACAATTTCCGCTCTTTGTCATATCTATTTTCGTGCAACCTATTATCAATTAAAAGAATTGGTATTAACCAGGTATTAATGACTGTGGCAATTTGTGCCGACGAATATTGGAATTAAAATTAGTTCGAGTAATATATACAACATTTCAAAAATATTTTCTTGACTACGTATACAAGCAAACAAAAGCAAAATATTTTTATTAAATAAACCTAGTTGCAAAAATTATCGACATCGGATAATTGTAATCGATAATACGAGAATTTACCAAACAGAATTTCTCAAATTTCTCATCCAAAAAAAATTTGGAAATATCTATTGTCGTACTATCTAATATGAATACATAAAGAAATGAATGAATATATTTGACTTGGATAAAAATGATTACAGGATTCTCATTCGATGAGGTTGCATTATCATTGAGAGAAAATAAAACACGATAAGCAATTCTTTATCGCCAGAGTAAGGCGGAGGCGTCTTCATAAAAGCAGCCAATCGAAGCTCTCAAATACTCGTTAAGTCGACAATATTGTTATCACTGGTCGTTTCCATCAAGGCGCCAGCAACTACGTCATCAAATCAACACAAATCGAACGCAATCCTGCTCTGCTCGTAAATTAATTCAACGAAACCGATAACATTTACGAAATTCACGAAAATTTGCAACTACAACATTTACGAAAATTAAGTTGAGATTATTCATTTAATGAATCTGATTGAGAAGAAATTATAAATTATTTGAATATCAAAATTTAGCACTTGTTCCACATTTCGACAACAATTACCAGCCGATGATACCTTTTAAACCGTATGACAAGTTTTAGAGACAATTTTCAGAAATTATTTTCGGGATGATGTATAATTAAATTTCATTGACAAAAATTAATTATTTGGAAACCATACTGTTAAGTCTTCAATTTAAATTCGCAAAATTTGTATCCGTTTTCGGGCACAGTAAAAGTGGTCATTAGTTAAACAAGAAAAATTTGACGTGCAAAAGTAATTTTAAATGCAATTTTTATAGAAACGTTTTCTAATGTTGGTTACAATTGGTTACATATGATTATCAGGAAAGAATTTACGGGATATTTTAGATTTTAAAAACGTTTTGCAAAGTATGTCATTCATTTTTTCTCCGATAATTTCGTTGTTGTTTTGAATTCAATTTTTTGAAACCACAATATTTTTTTCAGAAGGAAAACTTGAGCGAGTGAAAAACTGCTCCCATGATTACAGAACGAGAAAAAGGTATAAGTAGTGAAAGTGGGAGTAAGGATAAGTTGTTAATTTAAGCAATAATTATCTAGAAGCAAATCCATGACAACTCTTGTTTTGGAGCATTTGACATCTGCGACCCATTTACAGCAGCTGCATTTACAAAGATATTTACAGCGATCAAAACATAGTTCCAAACCAGAGGTTGGGGGAATTTATTTATTTGGTGAAATGTGAATATTTCTCTCGTGAGGATGCCATATTGAAAGCTAGATATATCAAAATGGTCGAGTTTTCAAGAAAAAAAAAACATATTCATCGATGGATGAAATAATACATCAAAAGCAAGATTCACAACCATCAACTAAAAAAAAAGATCTTACAAACAAAATATTTTTATTTATTAAAATATTTGTTTTCTGGTTTGAAGATACTTCTCTTCGAGAGGAGAAATAACGACCTCAATTTTTATAAAAAATGAAAAATAATTTCGAAATACAAATTAATAATTTTTCCTATCAGGAGATGTGTTTGCTATTCACACTTCAATCACAGAAAATGAAATTTTAGCTTATATCAAAAACAAATTCAATTCTGCTACAAAAGTTACTCGACTATATAAAAACAATTCCCCCATCCCAGTAGTGGCAGTAGACTTTGATGGAACTCACAAAATCGAGGATGTCCTAGAAATAAAACAAATAAGTAATAACATAGTGAAACCAGGAAGAAGAAAGAAATCCAAGGGCCCCCTTCAATGTTACCAGTGTTTATACTTTGGACACAGTAAACACACGTAATCATACAATTACGTGCGTGTTTTGTGCAGGTGATCACCTATCAGCAAATTGGGAACAAAAGGATTCCCCCCCCCCAGCAAGTAAACTTTGTCTAGGGAAGCATAAGGTTGATCTCAGATCAGTAGAATGTCCATATTATCGAAACAATGTTGGTAAGTAAAAGAAATAATCCAAATAACAGACATAGGAACAATCCTATTCCCTCGAAATTCAATACAACAAACTTTCCAATATTATCTGCAACCAACAATATACCTAATTTCGCATAGGCGACAAATACCAACTACCACCGAAACACAACAAACACAAATCAGCACCAACAGTAACAACATAACAACCAACACGCAAACAGAAACTACAACAACTTCAAAATTGGTAATTCATTCATAGAAAACATCACTCAGTTGATAACAAACCATATCATTAATTTTATAAATTGACTAATACCAACAATTATACAGAATATCCAACACTCAATTACTATGTCATTAAACAACAATTATGGATCACTATAATGATTTAATTATACTTAATTGGAATGCCAACGGTATTATCAACAAAAAAAGCCGAATTACAATACTTCCTACATGCTAACAGAATTGATATGGCATGCATCACAGAATCGCGTCTTAACCTAGAATCCCCATTTTTTTACAGGGGCACAAAACCATCAAAGACAACAGACAAAACCATCAAAGACGGCAGATAAAACCCGAAAGGAGGAGGGGTCATAATATTAATAAAAAAGCAGCATACCACATCACCAGATTACTCTACCACACACGCCCGGTCTCGAAAAACAGCGTAAATGTGAAGTATAATAACAGGACATTAACAATTGTGACTGTATATAAACGTTCAAATATAAAATCAATAAGAGCAACTTCTCCACATTATTACAACAACCAAGTCCATTCATTATTGCAGGCGACCTAAACTCCAAACATACCTCATGGGGATGTCGGTCTATGAACCCCGCTGGCAAATACTTATACAACATAGAAAGGAACCTAAATCTCAACATATTAACACCAACCGAACCCACTTACTTCCCATATGATCCAAACAAAAGTCCAGACATACTTGACATAGCAGTCACAAATATAAAAATATAATTCATATCTACTACGTATCATGAACTAGAATTAGATCATTTATCAGTAATAATATCGACTCGCGTAGAAAAACCTCCCCCAACTACCCCACCCATCTTAAATACTTACATGATGGAAGTACTTTAAAGAAAATGTAAAACAATCCATACTTTCATTTCACAACCTGAATTTTTCCCAAAGAAATTAACCAGGCCAACATGACTCTCACCAGCATAATAATTGGTTAACAACAGTCATATTGATTTCATATGATATCATATGGATATTAACAACAGTCATATTGAAAAAATCTTAGATGTTAACAAATTACTACATAAACAGCTTCCATCTAATATAATTAGGTTAATTCGTTTAAAAAATAAAACAAGACGACTTTGGAATTCCTTAATAATTCCTTCTTTAAAAAAATAACTAAATCTGTTAAATAATATTTGTAAAAAGGTTCTCAATTGATATAAACAAGAACAATACAATTCCTATATCAATAACTTAAATACTAAAAACAACTTACTATGGAAATTTACCAAGAAACTCTTAAAAAGGAACAAGTATTCCCCCATTAGCAACTAGTGATGGTAAAAAATACTCCCAAATGGAAAAGGCTGAAGTACTAGCCTCCCTCTTTGTTGACACATTTACCCCCAATAACTCCCCTAAAGATCCCAAACACGATGAAATTTTTAAAATGTTCAATGCTCCCCTATATAATGTACCCCACCCCATACAATTCATATCCCCTAATGAAATAACAAAAATAATAACGGATATGCCAAATAGAAAAGCATCAGGTCACGATCGCATCAATACAATCATTTTAAAAAAAGTACCGGAGAACGCCATTGCTTTTCTAAATAATATTTACAATTCTATATTGAGAGTAGGGTATTTTTCTCAAATATGGAAACCCTCAGTCATTCACACAATAGCTAAACGAAACAAGAATAACTCAAAAGCAGAAATTTAAAGAACTAACAGCCTGCATCCTATAAGGTCAAACATCGTAGAGAAACTAATACTCATCGGATTGAACAAACATATCAAGAAAACAAACAGCATCAATTTTACTTCAAATCACAATACTCTACCACTCACCAACTACTAAGGCTTACGGAACACATTCACACTGCATTCCAAAACGGACAACATTCAATCGATGCATTTGTAGACATCTCGCAAACATTCCACAGAATAAGGCATCCAGATATTTTAAATTAATTTCAATACGTACACCCAAATATCTATTATTTATTATCCTTAGCTTTATCACAAATACTTTTTCAGTGTCAGTCGAAGGCCACTGCTCTAATCCAAGGAAAATTGCTGCTGTGGTACCCCAAGGTTCACCACTTTCCCCTTGTTGTTCAATATATACACTGCCGAAATTCCTATTTCTGCACAAATAAATACTATCAATTTGCCGATGACACTGCACTCTTAAACTCTTTAACAACTCTTCAAACATAGCTTCAAAATCATTTAAATTTACTTGCAAATTGGGCTAATATCTGGAAAATGAAGTTGAACTCAACAACATCTGTAGCAAGAATATTCACATTAAAATCATTCACACACCCTCTTCCACTCTTCATAAATATCATCCTCAATTGGACACCAACAAATAAAACAGTGAAATACTTGGGCTTAAACTTCGATACTCGAATCAACTGGAAGCAACAATCAACTGGAAGAGGTAAAAACTCAGCAAGCCAAAACTAAACTAATTCAACTACGACCCTTACTAAATCAACACAGTCATCTCTCCACATCTAATACACTATTACTCTCCACATCAATAATCCAGCCGACATTACTTTATGCTTGCCCCATCTGAGTGAAGTGCAGTGTAATTAAGTGAAGTGCAGAGAGTAAGAAGAAACAGAGGGAAGTGAAGTACAGTGTAATTAAAAAGTCTTGTAGTCGTTCATTTAATAGTTTAAAACAACTGTGCAAGTCAGCCATAAAATGTAGAGTTAATGCATTTATTGTTATTCGTATTGCTCTTAATGTTAACATTTTTAATATATTATTATTATTATCTCTTAAAATAATTTAAATTGTGTTCTGCCACCAGGTTGTATAAACCTACCAGCAGAAATAATATCTATATCTATCTATCTATCTATCTATCTATCTATCTATCTATCTATCTATCTATCTATCTATCTATCTA
This sequence comes from Teleogryllus occipitalis, assembly GCA_011170035.1. NCBI lineage: Eukaryota > Metazoa > Arthropoda > Insecta > Orthoptera > Gryllidae > Teleogryllus > Teleogryllus occipitalis. The sequence goes on along the minus strand of BLKR01000187.1, from coordinate 25 downwards.
TCTATCTATCTATCTATCTATCTAT